>JASDDO010000012.1:518340421-518980976 GCA_030015575.1 Agapanthus africanus | reverse complement strand
AATACATGTTTGGTTGATGGAACTTCTAGATACAACTGAAATATAATATACAATGTATAATGATGGGTACGATACAATAAACCCACCTACTAGCAAGTCACCTGAAAGGAACAGTGCCCGCAAAGCCGTAAAGAAATCTGTACGGCAACACCTGTAAGAAACCGGGGCATAACGGGGGTGAGTTGCCAACTCGTGAGTAGAAAAAGATCTACGAACAGAAAATCGCATGTATGACGCAATCCTAGGTCATACGATCATAATATATAATCCTCAAATATATATAACCAGCAGCCTATACAATGGCTAGGGTAAATATCTAACCCAAATGTAATCCCATATGCCCGTGTCAGTGCCTCAGGTAGCAATATGTCATATGGATGATATATGAATGCATGAAACAGAATGCATGTACTGAAGAAAACTGCTTTCATAATTTGTGAGATTTCTGTATTTTAAAATGAGGTATCATAATGAAATCAGCATAAAACAGTGCCTAGCATCGGCACAAAACATAAATCTCAATATCTCGATATCTCTGAATCACAATCTCTGTACCTCAATAGCTCAGAATCTCAATGTCTCAATCACAATATCTAGGGCGCCGTCAGTCCAGACCGGCCCCTACCATCCATCTCATGACCACGACGGTATCCTCCGGATATCCGACGCGTCGGGTAATATCACCGGTCGGTCGTCCTCCCCTGCCAGGCTCAATGCCATCTCCTGCAATCTTCTTGCCCCGGGGTACCGCACCGGGCCCACCATGTACCCGAAACGGTTCATCCGCCTTCTCGAATTGGGTCTCGAAATCCATCAACAAAACTCATGGTGGACGACTCATACATCATGGGAAAACCGCATTTTTATTTAAAAAGAGTGAAAACAGTTTATATATGTTTTGCGGTTTTCCTCCAAATCATCAATAGCATGTAAACCATGAATATAAGCATGAGAATCCATGAATGCGGCATATAATGAATAACAGTATGCATGAAGTGACAAGTAATAACTGCAATGTCAAGCTGTCATATATGGCAAGTACACTAATATCATGTCACTACTAGCTAACAAGCTAAATCAAGCAATAATGTTCTCTAAGTGTGCGTGACATGGCAATTACCGATGAAAATGTGTGTGCGCCGGCAAATAAGTGTACGTGGTACATACGCATCATCGGTAATGGTGCTGGTGTCCTAACAGCATGATATCAATAATGGAATATGAATCACAACAGTATGCGATGCAGAGCAACAATAATAAAGTGCGGGAGCTGAATGCTAACACAATGATGGCTGAACTGCATCTAATGTCATAAGAGTCATATAGCTACACCACTATAAGGCTGAGCTAAAGCTAACAGTAGGTAAGGGAAACCGCCTAACCTCTGAGTCGATACATATATATACATATATATATATATATAGTCGGTGATCCCGTCTCGATAATATCACATCCGATAACATATCTCTATAATCAGTTATTCCCAAATCAAGGGTGCGGATCAAACATCAATTTATAGCTCGTACGTAAATCCGTCGTACGACATCCCCGAATCTGAGTACGGGTCAATATCACATCCGATACCATATCATTCATCTAGTATTCTCTTTATCAAGATCTTCATCTGGGGTACTGATCTACGTCTAGTACAATGCTAATGTCATCATTATAACCAGGATCTGACTACTGATCGACAGTCTCGTATAAATCGATATCATCGGCACATATCATTACAAGGAGTATATATATCGCCCAATGTGGCCTATCATAAATATCTTGTCATATCATATCATATCTCGTAACATAATCACATGTCGATCATTTTATATATATATCACTATTCCTATGGCAACATTATCCCAAAATCCGCTAAGCATTAAGACGTATCTCAAATATGAATTTTACCATATCACCGATATAATAATCTCAGCTCAAATATCATTGACTCATCTCAATCCCAAGCATTATCCTCAAATCCGTATGTAAACACGTGGTCCTATACCCATGTGAACACATAACTATATAGAATCCCATAAGCACATATGAACAAGGATGTATGCAAGTATGTATGTGTGTATATGCATGTGTAGTGCACCCACTACCCTAGGGTTTCGTAACCTTTCACCAATCCAACATACCAATATTCACTTTAAACATCAATAATTTTCAAAACAACATATAATATTGGTGGGTGTGTATACGCATCTGTCACGCCCCGCATCCCAAAATATGGAATACGAAGGATTGATAAGGCCAGCCATGCTCCTACGGTCAAGGAAATGTCCTGCCGTAGTCACACTTCGGCTTCTAGCTTTACGTGGTAATCAGTAAATAATGCGCAGGTAATGAGAAATGCAGTAACTGAAACAAAACAAATACAAGAACTGACCTGATGGAGGTAAAAAGAGTATAACTCTGGATAGCTGATCAAGATGTCCGCGATGAACATCTGGTCCTGGTCCAGGCTAGATCCACTCCTCACTCTGAGCATGCATACTCAGGTCATCAGAGCGACACGATAGCAATATAAATATATAGATACAAGTGACAACTCGAACAGTGATAATAGATATATAACCGTAAATCACAACGGTAAAAATATGAACATAGAGTAACCAATGAAGTGTCCAATAGATCAGGTGAGCGGTAAAACAGTAGAATAGTATGCCAGGTATGTCAGCACAGTAAGTAATGTGTATCAATGCCATTATCCCTATCAGTCTCTAAGTCTCACTGCACAGGTCACTAAGTCTATCGTCAGTCCAAGTGTGAGAGTCAACCACTCGTGAGTGTCCTCCACCCAAGGGTAGGACCCAAGGGCAAGGGACCACGGGCCCAAAATATAACGCATGGTAATAATCATGTACCCTGTAAATCTCCATATATCTCCATATATATAAGCCGGTATGGTACTCCCGAGATTCTGTTGAACTCACACTCAAACTACCCCACACCCCGTGGTCTACATCAAATGCTAACCATAACCTCAAATACCAGTCGATCCGTGACAAGTCTGCACGAGAACTGGAGACAGGATCTCCATCGAGCACGTCCCGACTAATACCCAAGATAAGTGACAGTGTCTGGTGCCTTATCTGTAACACCCATGCAAGAGCTTCCATGAGTGTCCCATACCACTTATAGTCACACTTACACGCGTCCCACGGACGTCGACAATGTAATAGAATAATAGGGTTCACTGATTGTGTACAAGTACGTGTCACTTTCACTTATCCACTCATGCACGAACACTAACGTACTTGCCACAATCACCACTAATACCTAACACTGGGTAATGCACATGATCACTGGGTTATCAATGCAGTGACATATGTATGATATGATGAGGAAACAGTATGTAAAGCATGATTAAGATGTCATAAATCAGTATTCTACCACTTGCATAATTTATCATAAATCATACATGTACAGTTTAGCGAAACGATGAACGGGGAATAAATAGTATGTTTGATTATCTATCCAGCGAATTTGGTTTCACGTAAATCGGGTTTCAGGATCACTAGATACGGACATTTCATTTTAAGCGTTCGCTGCTGGAAATCCGGTTTCAGAATCGGAAGTCCGTTTCGCAACACATTTTAATTCCAGTTGGGATCAGATTTTAGCGACGCTACATTTGAATGAAATCTAGGGTTTTCAGTAGGGTATTCTACGCAACAGACGGATCCTCAATCGTGTCTGTACGTAGAAAGTTATACACTATTTAACACTAGTATGCCACTTCTGAATCTGTTCTGGACTGTTATACGTCCAGCTCTTTTAATTTACAATTTAAATAGAAAACGACGATGAAACGGAATGAAACCACTTGTGTTATCTAGCTAACAGATTCACCTTTAATAAACTGCAAAGTTCCGCAACATACGAGTTCAGGAAATCAGGTGGCACATATTATGGAACAGTAAACAGTAACCAGAGTCGCTCTGGACTGCAGTCCAGAGTCGCACTCCGACCCAAATATCGTTACAATTTCAGTACAGAAACCAATAGAAATTTGCATAGGGTTATAGTTCGTCGAGCCGACTTCGATTTAAGCCCTCGAACGCATCATTCCAGTATGTACATAATTTATGGTAATTTTAACGGTTTTCAGATACGGGAAAGTTCCAGTTTTACAGGTATATTCGGGGTAATCGTTTTAGTCATTAACAGTCGTATTATCCAGTGAGATTTATACAAAGTACTCATCACCACATGGGCCAACATAAACAATCTAATTCCGTCAATTTGGGAGAGTATTTTCATTGTGATCATGTATCGAACAGGTATGTCGTTTAATTTTATCGGGAATTGTAAATTCATAACTTATACTTTTGAATTTGTAACACGAGTAGATTAGCATGTAAGCAAGTAATTGAACTTGCCTGACGATGAATTGATGGCACGGCAGCGAAGGCAGTGGTGACACGACACGAGCACGGAGTAGCAACCACATGACGAGTCTCGGCTAGGCTTGGGCTTGGCTCGAGCTTGGTGACGGGGCTGTTGCGGCTAGGGCATTGGGTGAGACGAGACGAGAGAGAGAGAGAAGTTGCAGAGGGGGCGAGAGAGAGAGAGAGAAGTGTAGAAAGAGAGAGAGTGGGAAAACAGAGATTGAGAGAGAGAGAGAGAAGTTGCAGAGAGAGGGAGAGAGATGAGTTGCAGGGGGGCTTAGGCTTGGAGGTGACGGTGATGGTGCTGATGACGAGGAGGGTACGGGGGAGTCGACGAGGTGCAGTGGGGGCTCGCCGGCGAGATGGGTTGCGGGTGGGGATCGGTGTGGTGGAGGTTGTGATGGGTTTATAGAATGAGGAGGAGGAAGTGGTGGTTCGGTGCAGGGATATGAATGGAGGAGTGAGGAGCTCGGGTGGAGGTGTTGTGGTGCTGTTGGTGGTGTTTGACATAAAGGTAGCCGGCGGCGGTGCTCAGGCAGCGGTCATGGTGGTAATGGGGTGCTCGATTGCGGTTGGGTGGAGAAGACGAGAAGGAAGTGGGGGAGCTCGGTTGCTTGATGGAGGAGTGAGGTTGGGTTGATGTCGCCGTCGACGACGAAGGTGGTTGGACGGCGGAGGTAGTGGATTTCGTGGTTGATTGAGAGAGAGGAGAAGGTTTGAGAGAGTGAGGAATAAGGGGAGGAGTAAGGGAAAACGAAGGGAGGAGGTCGAGTGGATCGAGTCGTGGGGTGCGCGAGTCGGGGTAACGGCGCTGCGACGTGGGCGCGAGCGTGGGCAGAGGAGACGGATCGAGGGAACAGGGAGCGGGAAAAAGGGAAGGAGCCGTTGGGGAAGAAGAAGGAAGAATCGGGTCGGGTTGGGTGAAACGGGCGCGGTGAAGAGAGAAAAGTGTTGGGCTGAGAGGGAGTGGGCCGGGGTTAAAATAAAATAAAAAGAATTATAAGAGAATGGAAAAGAGGACCGGGCTGCTGGGCTTTAGGGAAAGAGTTGGGTTTAAACTTTTAATAAATAAAAGAAATGGGCTGGGTAGGGAAATTTTGATTTTATTGAGGAAGGGAGAACGAAGTGGGTCGAAGGGTTTAATTTGGAAAAAGAAAATGGGCTGCGGAGAATATATATATATTGTTGGTTTTATTGTTTGGGCTGAGAGATTACTGCTGGTCCGGGGCTTGGGATTAAGGAAAGAAATAATGGAAAAGAAAAAGAAAGATTTGGGTTTTGGTGTTTACTGAAGTTTTAAAATAAATAGATAATTATAAATAAAATAGAAGTTTTATAAGTTAAAGAGAAATACGGATATTGGTATAAAAAGGGGCTGGGTATTACATCATACCACCCTTACAAAAAATTTCGTCCTCGAAATTTAAAAGAACGACAAGCTATAAAAATAATAAGCGAAAAGTTACCACCTCGAACACTAATACATAGTGATTTACTTAAAACGGGTGGATAAAATTTTGAAGGTATATATATGTAAGAACAACATACAAAAAGATAGGTCTAAATAGGTATAAGGCAGGAACAACTATAAGGACAAACTACATGTATACGAGAATATAGATAACAATAACGAACAATAATAATCAAGGCGTGTTCGATAAAATCGAAACCCAAATATGTGCACATATAAGTATATCAAAAGTAGCACAGCAGAAATAATAAGTATAAGGCATAATTATAATGAAGCAGTGAAGGACTTGTCGGTGGTTTAAAACATTTTTGAATAATGTGTCGATCAAACAACTTTTAACATAACTTAGAAAACCACCTGGCGAAAATAAGAAACATAGCGCAAATAATATGCGTAATACATATGGTCACGCTACCGAAAAATGAAAAAAGTAGTAGTGTACTTAAAATATATAAAACGGAGTAGTCAATAACACGCACTCTTCGATAAATACAAAATAATGAAAACTAAATTTTCGAATAACAATGTCCCTAAATATAGTTAGGGTAACAGGGAAAAGCACAAATATATATAGGGCTAGCTAGGGTAGGGATTACAATGGAGTGTGGCTCATACAAAAGGTCGGAGTGTGACGGCCTTAGACTGAAGGTCAAAGAGATTGGGGTCAGGTCAGCACAGGAAGTAAGGGTGAGCAGCAAAGGACTACAAGGGGAAAGATGTATGGGGAGGATAATGGTCGGTACATCATGTGAATCAAAAATCCGAAGAGTCAGCTAACTCGGAAATTTTACTATCAATTTACCCTCCCAGAAGGATCTCAAACGAGGCATAGACGAAGGATGAAGGGTGACCCATTCCAAAGATCATGGTGCGATACTGGTTAATCTAAGTGAGGGTCGAAACAGCACAAGGTACATGGGTGGACAGTCACGGGTCTCAGGAGGAAATAACGGTATAGGGGAAAAGTCAAGGCATCAAGTGAACCGGTAATCAAAAGATTTGCGAACTCAGAAAGTTTATTTCATTATAGAAAATTCGAAACAAAGCTCTCTCGAAAAGCGAAGATGGCCCTAAACTATACATAAATTTATTTGGCCAGAGAAGGCAACATCTAGAAAAAAATCCCGTCAGTCGCGGTTGTGGAGGTTCAGCAGGATGCAGTAGGCTCGCGCGCTCAGGTAGGGACGTCCATTTCCATAGCGCCTCGCAGGGATCGCCATTGGGAGTTCTTCCACCGCAGGATCTTGTTCCTCTGGTCCTTCTTCCTCAGCTGGAGCTTCTTCATCGAGGTCTGCTTCCATGTGATTCTCTTCTTCCGGGTCCTCTTCCATGGGAATTTCCTCCACTGGATTTTCTTCTATCGGGCCTTCCTCGGGATTTTCCTCTATCGGGTTCTCTTCAGGGTCTCCTTCCTCTTCATCGGAATCGCCTATCATGTCAATCTCTGGGGTAGCGGCTCCTTCGTCCTCGGAATCGCTGTTTTCGAAGATGACCTGGGGGCTGTTGATCTCGTCGTCCGAGCTAACCAGCATGCGGTCTAAGGAAACGCATGACTGTGCATCATCATCTAGATGCGGTGCTGCTCCAGGGTGGGCCATGGCCTGAAAAGAAAGAGTCATGATTAGACAGTGGAACACATTAAGAAGATAGCTAAGGGTACGGAGTACAGGAAAATATGCGGTGGGCAGGAATGGAAAAATCAAAATAAGAAAGTGCTGCTGTAATGAATAGTATAAATAAGGGGAAGGCAAGAGAATGATACACACATTACGATTCAAAGTTTTATTGCATTCAACTAAAAGTTCGACGGATACAAGATTTCAAACGAAAGGAAATTTTTACAAAAGAGGTAACAACATTATTATTGAAAGCAGAAAACAAAATAACTCTTCTTTGATTTCTGGACCGCTGCAATCTCGTCACACGGGTTGAATCCTAAGCTGGGTCCGCACTATCCTCGAAGCTCGATCTACGAAATATCCATCAATTAGCAGGAGTGGGGAGTGTGGGCGAACTGTCTCCGAGTAGCTCTTTCCTATTGGGGCAACCGTTGATAAGATGTTCGTTGGATCCGCAAATCAGGCATTTCCCTTGGGCGCGGCGACAATCCCTCTGAAGATGTCCTGGCCTCCTGCAGTACCCACAACATTGGGTCTTCTGCTGTTTCTGTCTCGGGGGAACAAATGGGCGCTTCATCTTCTTCTCTTTTTCTCGTCTAACAGGGATCACTTTACGATTGGAGACTCCCGCTGGAGCTTAATTCACCTGCCTTCTCAGTCCTTCAGCTAACAAGTCGTTCGTTCGCTCTTGGGCTTCCTTCAGACCATGCAGTACACTCAGAATCTCAGCGGTCCGATTCTGGAGAGTGGAGATAGAGGAAGAGTCGTTGGAAGACATGATCCTGAAACAATAATTTTGAGGACGATATAAGGCACAAGTTATAAGAATTAAAATATAATATGGATTGGGCAAGGAATCAAGAACATCGGGTGTAATGAAATTCATTACAAGTGGAAATCAACTGTAGGGCTCTAAGTCACTTAAACAGAGTACGGTAGTATAACTATGATGTAGTTCACAATTACAACAACGTAACTTTGCCAAATCACCCGAAACCCTAGCGAATGGATAGCAGAACACACAATGTGAATATGAATCAAGAACAACAAGTTTACAACCTAGACCGAGGGATGTCTTAGATTGTCAAGCTATACACGGAAAACTGCAATCCCAATCGAAGCAAAACCTGGCTTTGATACCAACAAAATCATGTCACGCCCCACATCCCAAAATACGGAATACGAGGGATTGACAAGGCCAGCTATGCTCCTACGGTCAAGGAAATGTCCTGCCGTAGTCACACTTCGGCTTCTAGCTTTACGTGGTAATCAGTAAATAATGCGCAGGTAATGAGAAATGCAGTAACTGAAACAAAACAAATACAAGAACTGACCTGATGGAGGTAAAAAGAGTATAACTCTGGATAGCTGATCAAGATGTCCGCGATGAACATCTGGTCCTGGTCCAGGCTAGATCCACTCCTCACTCTGAGCATGCATACTCAGGTCATCAGAGCGACACGATAGCAATATAAATATATAGATACATGTGACAACTCGAACAGTGATAATAGATATATAACCGTAAATCACAACGGTAAAAATATGAACATAGAGTAACCAATGAAGTGTCCAATAGATCAGGTGAGCGGTAAAACAGTAGAATAGTATGCCAGGTATGTCAGCACAGTAAGTAATGTGTATCAATGTCATTATCCCTATCAGTCTCTAAGTCTCACTGCACAGGTCACTAAGTCTATCGTCAGTCCAAGTGTGAGAGTCAACCACTCGTGAGTGTCCTCCACCCAAGGGTAGGACCCAAGGGCAAAGGACCACGCGCCCAAAATATAACTCACGGTAATAATCATGTACCCTGTAAATCTCCATATATATAAGCCGGCATGGGATTCCCGAGATTCTGTTGAACTCACACTCAAACTATCACACACCCCGTGGTCTACATCAAACGCTAACCATAACCTCAAATACCAGTCGGTCCATGACAAGTCTGCACGAGAACTGGAGACAGGATCTCCATCGAGCACGTCCCGACTAATACCCAAGATAAGTGGCAGTGTCTGGTGCCTTATCTGTGACACCCATGCAAGAGCTTCCATAAGTGTCCCATACCGCTTATAGTCACACTTACACGCGTCCCACAGACGTCGACAATGTAATAGAATAATAGGGTTCACTGATTGTGTACAAGTACGTGTCACTTTCACTTATCCACTCATGCACGAACACTAACGTACTTGCCACAATCACCACTAATACCTAACACTGGGTAATGCCTATGATCACTGGGTTATCAATGCAGTGACATATGTATGATATGATGAGGAAACAGTATGTAAAGCATGATTAAGATGTCATAAATCAGTATTCTACCACTTGCATAATTTATCATAAATCATACGTGTACAGTTTAGCGAAACGATGAACGGGGAATAATTAGTATGTTTGATTATCTATCCAACGAATTTGGTTTCACGTCAATCGGGTTTCAGGATCACTAGATACGGACATTTCATTTTAAGCGTTCGCTGCTGGAAATCCGGTTTCAGAATCGGAAGTCCGTTTCGCAACGCATTTTAATTCTAGTTGGGATCAGATTTTAGCGACGCTACAGTTGAATGAAATCTAGGGTTTTCAGTAGTGTATTCTACGCAACAGACGGATCCTCAATCGTGTCTGTACATAGAAAGTTATACACTATTTAACACTAGTATGTCACTTCTGAATCTGTTCTGGACTGTTATACGTCCAGCTCTTTTAATTTACAATTTAAATAGCAAACGACGATGAAACGGAATGAAACCACTTGTGTTATCTAGCTAACAGATTCACCTTTAATAAACTGCAAAGTTCCGCAACATACGAGTTCAGGAAATCAGGTGGCACACATTATGGAACAGTAAACAGTAACCAGAGTCGCTCTGGACTGCAGTCCAGAGTCGCACTCCGACCCAAATATCGTTACAATTTCAGTACAGAAACCAATAGAAATTTGCATAGGATTATAGTTCGTCGAGCCGACTTCGATTTAAGCCCTCGAACGCATCATTCCAGTATGTACATAATTTATGGTAATTTTAACGGTTTTCATATACGGGAAAGTTCCAGTTTTACAGGTATATTTGGGGGTAATCTTTTTAGTCATTAACAGTCGTATTATCCAGTGAGATTTATACAAAGTACTCATCACCACATGGACCAACATAAACAATCTAATTCCGTCAATTTGGGTGAGTATTTTCATTGTGATCATGTATCGAACAGGTATGTCGTTTAATTTTATCGGGAATTGTAAATTCAAACCTTTTACTTTTGAATTTGTAACACGAGTAGATTAGCATGTAAGCAAGTAATTGAACTTGCCTGACGATGAATTGATGGCACGGCAGCGAAGGCAGTGGTGACACAGCACGGGCACGGAGTAGCAACCACACGACGAGTCTCGGCTAGGCTTGGGCTTGGCTCGAGCTTGGTGACGGGGCTATTGCGGTTAGGGCATTGGGTGAGACGAGGCGAGAGAGAGAGAGAGAAGTTGCAGAGGGGGCGAGAGAGAGAGAGAGAGAGAGAGAAGTGTAGAGAGAGAAGGAGGGAGGGAAAACAGAGAGAGAGAAGTGTAGAGAGAGGGGGGGAAACAGAGATTGAGAGAGAGAGAGAGAAGTTGCAGAGAGAGGGAGAGAGATGAGTTGCAGGGGGCTTCGGCTTGGAGGTGATGGTGATGGTGCTGATGACAAGGAGGGTGCGGGGGAGTCGACGAGGTGCAGTGGGGGCTCACCGGCGAGATGGGTTGCGCGTGGGGATCGGTGTGGTGGAGGTTGTGATGGGTTTATAGAATGAGGAGGAGGAAGTGGTGGTTCGGTGCAGGGATATGAATGGAGGAGTGAGAAGCTCGGGTGGAGGTGTTGTGGTGCTGTTGGTGGTGTTTGACATAAAGGTGGCCGGCGGCGGTGCTCAGGCAGCGGTCATGGTGGTAATGGGGTGCTCGATTGCGGTTGGGTGGAGGAGACGAGAAGAAAGTGGGGAAGCTCGGTTGCTTGATGGAGGAGTGAGGTTGAGTTGATGTCGCCGTCGACGACGAAGGTGGTTGGACGGCGGAGGTAGTGGATTTCGTGGTGGGTTGAGAGAGAGGAGAAGGTTTGAGAGAGTGAGGAAGAAGGGGAGGAGTAAGGGAAAACGAAGGGAGGAGGTCGAGTGGATCGAGTCGTAGGGTGTGCGAGTCAGGGTAACGGCGCTGTGACGTGGGTGCGAGCATGGGCGAAGGAGGCGGATCGAGGGAACAGGGAGCGGGAAAAGGGGAAGGAGCCGTTGGGGAAGAAGAGGGAAGAAGCGGGTCGGGTTGGGTGAAACGGGCGCGGTGAAGAAAGAAAAGTGTTGGGCTGAGAGGGAGTGGGCCGAGGTTAAAATAAAATAAAAAGAATTATAAAAGAATGGAAAAGAGGGCCGGGCTGCTGGGCTTTAGGGAAAGAGCTGGGTTTACACTTTTAATAATTAAAAGAAATGGGCTGGGTAGGGAAATTTTGATTTTATTGAGGAAGGGAGAACGAAGTGGGCCGAAGGGTTTAATTTGGAAAAAGAAAATAGGCTGAGGAGAATATATATATATTGTTGGTTTTATTGTTTGGGCTGAGGGATTACTGCTGGTCCGGGGCTTGGGATTAAGGAAAGAAATAATGGAAAAGAAAAGGAAAGATTTGGGTTTTGGTGTTTACTGGAGTTTTAAAATAAATAGATAATTATAAATAAAATAGAAGTTTTATAAGTTAAAGAGAAATACGGATATTGGTATAAAAAGGGGCTGGGTATTACAGCATCTGTATACATCACCACGAACTGCGGGGGTGCTATACGCCATCCACCCGACTTCTCCCCGTAGATATAAATCTACTCACCTAGCTTTATGCGTGCCGGTACCGATGTCGCCATTTGCATCTCCAACGCCTCGACGCCACGTGGGGTACCTACAAGGATATCACACACTAAAACACATGAAAACCATGTCGGAAACCAAAATGGTGCACGCTACGCCCATAGGTAAAAACTTGTTGCCTCGTGTGCAAACGCAGCCAATATCCCTCTGCCGTTGGCGTTCAAACGCCACCCGACAGAAACGAATCATCGAATACCAAAATCCACACGAAAACAAGTCGTAAATCATGCGCCAACTCAAGAAAATCAACCCAGATTCTACCCTGATTGGAACCAGACAAAACTAGACATACCAGGGGTCAAGTTTACAGGTAAAAGAGCCGTGCACGCAAAACGAGGGGGTTTCATCCTACTATGGCCGCAATTTGCGGCCATATGGATTAAATTTGCGGTCACAGTAAGGGATTGGGGGCTAGGGTTTTGTAGGGGTGGTTCCAGGGTGCCTGCATAGCATACTGCCAAGTCAATTTTATTTTAGGAGGTCCCGGGTGATAGCAGTTTCCAGAAAGGTCAAAAAGTCGACAAAATTTCTAATTTACACCAATTCTAAACTTTCAGGTGATATACTGGAATCTGAGTTAGATCTAGGGTAAACTGGTCTCAACAGCACCTAATTAGGCTATACTAACCATTACAACCATCACTTGGCCACATCTCACTCAAAATCACTAAAACTAGCACTAGATCACAAATAATACACTAAATTTCAGCTAAACAACCATAACTTAACAAGATAGGAGTTGGGTTGCAAGATTATACCTTAAGGAAATCCTAGAATGTAGGAGAAGAGAGGATGAAGGATGGAGGGGTGTTGTGCTGCATGCTGAGCTGCTCCTTGGGCTGTTTTCCCTTCTTGCTGTTGCTGTTGGTGCATCAGGCTGCTGCTGCTTGCTATTTTTCCTTTTTGTTGCTGTTGCAGCAGCTACTGCTGTGGCTGATGTTTTGTTGTTGTGTTGTTGTGTTTATGATGTTGGGTGAGGTGAAGTGTGAGGTTGCAGCATATGAGGGTGTGGTGTGGTTTGAATGGAGTTGTTACTGCTGTGGCTGTTTTTCACTGCTGATGCAGTTCAGGCTGAGGCTGATGTTACTATTGCTTATAGCAGCAGCTGATGTGTTGGTATGGGGGCTGAAGTTGTGCTGATGTGAGTGTGTAGGTGTTGGGCTATGGTGTTAGGGGCTGGTGTAGGGTTGGCTGATGTCTTGGCTGCAGCTGCTGCTTGAAATGCTACTGCTGCTGTTGTTTTATTTTGCTGCTGTAGTAATAGCAGCTGCAGCTGATGTATTCCTTTAAGGGGTGTGATGTGTGAGAGTGAGAAGGGGAGATGTGATAGATGAAAGCAAAAGAGTTGATATGAGAGGGACCATGACACCCTAGAGCCACCCTTCTCTCTCTCTTCTTAAATGCTAGCACACACAAGCCATCATGGCTCACTCTCTCCCTACACAAGTCAACCCTAATCTTAACCAATTCTTAACAAAACTAAGCCCTTAATTAACCCACTTAATTTAACCAAATTGTTCAAGTCACCATGGTCATCTAAGTATGGTTCAACCCTAGGCCACTAAGAATCCAAAACATGAAACAAGTGTGACAAGTGTGGAAAATGTTATGTGCACATTTTTGCACAAAAGCCAAAATTCCAATTAGCTATTTTTAATCGCGATTAACACTAAAATATCATAACTTAACCATAAAAACTTAAAAATGACATTTCCACAACATACCCTATTTTAGAATTTCCAAAACTTTCTCCGGAATTTTCCCCATTTATCGGTGTTTAATTATACCGACTATTAAAATATTCATTAAAAATTAATATTAAATTATGAAAATTCTCAGAAATAATACATTATTTTTTTGAAATGTTACAGTCTTCCCCCCTTAAAGAAATTCGGTCCCCGAATTTAAATTTAAACCCCCAAATTCTAAAACATTTCAATAAAATGTCCAAGTCAACGGGGCTCCGAATTCATCAATACATAAAACGCATCGTAACGTGATACCAGCGCATGCGTAACGAGCAAATAACTCGAAATCAAAACCCCGTCAAGCATCTCGCAATCATCGGAGTCAAAGTGAAAACACGAATACCGAATCCAAGGCAAACCGATATGCTATAAATCGGAACTATACATGTAATTACCAAATCCGTACACGTAAATATCTGAAGGAAATGCATGCCAAATCCTTTAAAATCGATGTGCGTGCGCATAACACTGCACAGTGGCGGACGTCTATATAAGAAAATAGTCGTATACGTATATATCTTTCGTTTAGTATGCACGATCCGCCGTTTTGAAAACAATTTAGAAGGGTTCCCTGTTTTAAATGTTTCGTGTCACATCGGATACGTATGTAAATAATGAGACTATAGCTCGCTTTTGGAAATCCCTTTGAAACCTATCAGTGCATGCAAAATATATCCAGGCACTGTCCTCTGACTAGTCCTGCTCAGTACGAAAGCACATAGCAAATATCATAAAACGTACTGCTCCATAGAAACCAATTCAAAAGTGCATATGAAAATCATGTGCGTCCGGTGCGCACGGAAATCAAAATCCATACATGTGCCAAGCGGGTGCACAAAACAACATCAAGGTGCAACGGGTGTGCACACAGCATCGGTCATAGGCAACGTGTGTGCCTGACAGCAAAATCAGGTGCATCTGACATGCACGAAAAATCTCAAATTAGTGCATCTGGCGTGCACCAAATCTCATCTCACAACATGCGCTAAAAAATCCAAATCCGGTGCATCCATCATGCACGAAATCATGAAATCCAATATCAAGTGCCGAATACGCACAAATCCAATCAGGTGCATAAAATGCTTAAAACAAATATCGAGCATCACCCTCGAAATCGAAGTCCCGTGCATCCAAGTGCACAAAATACGAAACACTGCACTGCAGCATACGTGAACTATACCGAGTGCAAAAACCAAATCGTGTGTGTATATACGCACGAAATCAACTCAAATGTCTGAAACCCATAAAATCACAAACATGTGAAACCAAGGCACGAAAATGATATCAAGTGCAACAACTGTGCAAAAATCGTAAATACTCAATCCTCAAAACCAAATCATGCGAATAAATCGCCCAAAACATCGAAATCGAGTATGGCGGAATAGTCCCGCTCAAGCGCATCCTCCACGAATCTCTGGCCAACTGTCGTGGTTAGTCATAGCATGTCTCGTCGACGATCCTAAACTCTGGCCTGCTGGTGTGCGTAACATGACCACTCCTGGGTCCAAGTCTTCTCTGTGGATTACCAATCTCACGATCCATCGGCTCATCGGCCCTGTCAGGTGCGCTAACGGGGATGATTCCGTTTTGGCACTTCTCTGGTCATCTCTTGGTCAATCATCGCGACCACTCATAAGGCACCATATCACTGGTGTCGTCCTCTGGCTCTCTGAATGCACGTGACACATCTGACTTGGGTGCAAGTATCATTGCAGCAGTGTCCTGGAAGGAATCCTGCTCAAGGTCTCTTCCAAGTCTCATCTTTGCCAATTGTCCGGGAGTCCTCATCCTTTACTACATCTGCTTCTTGCTCCGGAACAGCTGCATACTCATCGCGACTCCTTCTGGAAGGTATATCCAGTACTATGCCTCGGCATGCGCATCACATCTCTGATGTCGGCGGAGTGGAACATCATCATATCTAGATCTTGCACGAACCTCTTACTCTATTTTTCTCTAATATCGACTGCTTCGGACTCGTCTCGTCGTGGCTGCATAGACTGAGCTCCAACAGCTATCCTCGTATCTGGAGTCTCCCAGGAATGCATCTCACCATCTAGCGTCCGAATTAAGTCGAGCCATCCGATCGATTTGTCAAGACCTCATAATCCCCCAAGAGCTCAACATCTTGGGTACAGTATAATAGTATCGAGTACATACCACAGCATCGGTGGTCCAGCCGTAGAAGGGCAAACCCAAGCCTCACTAATGGCGGCGCAGAACTGCCGCAAACCCTAAGGTTCAAAGGCTTTCACACGGTCATTATGTCGAGTTAGGGTTTCATTCTTCTAGAGGGACCATAGAATTGCCTGCATGTCTTTCCGAATACTTTAGACTTGGAATAATAAGTTTCTGACATTCGATCGTCTCTGTCGACTCTCAACGTCTCCGCGTGAAGTCGTCTCTGCTGAAATCAATCTATCTGATGACCTCGCATCGGGGTAGCGAACGATCCACATGTCCTAGTCATTCATCCTTGGTGACTAGCGACCTTCTATAATCTCTTAGTACAATCTCGTATTGCAATAGCTCCAATCATCTGGGCGATATCTCGTCTTTCACAGCATTACTGGCTCACTCGCATGCATGCTGAACAGTGCCTCAATCATCGTGAGTAAGCAATACACCAACGGTCATCAAATCTGGCTGGCCTCTATCAGTGGCTCAAGCCCCTGGTGCTGATCTGCATGCCCGAGCAATCTCACACAGCGATCCATCCAACGCTCGTGGCGCTAACGCAATCAAAAGACACATCTCTACAATCGTGTGTCGCCGGAATCATGCCATGGTCAGTCCTCGTTTATGACGAGCTCGTGCTGACCGCAACTCTAGCCGTAGCTCTCCCTGCCCGTAATCGTGGCAGCAAAACCATAACTGGTACTGATGAGGCTATATCATAGGAAGGAATATGATACTGAACAAAGAAAGGTACATCCTAAGGCTTCTTAAGTGGAGTGGTGTGTCGTAAATATGCCGCGGAACATACCCACGGTACGTCACTCTACTTTAGTCACATATTCCATCAACCAAGGGTCATCCTACGCTCCGAAGGTAAAATCTAACGCTCTGATACCAACTTTGTCACGTCCCGAAAGTACGGAACATGACCGGCACTTGGGCTACGAACGTCTCAAGGCGTACGTGCTCTAAGTAAGCCGAGCACAGAAATCCAAACCAAGAAAAGTAGTGGAGTGAAGGAAAAACCATATGTAAATCAACCAGTTTGCAACATAATATACAACGCCTAAAGGCGAGGATCACAACAGAAAAGGAAACTCAACAGCAAGAAATCCATAGAAATATAACGCGCGACTCTAAGGTCGAAAGAATAAACATCACTGGTCTCTATCTCAAATAAATACATGTTTGGTTGATGGAACTTCTAGATACAACTAAAATATAATATACAATGTATAATGATGGGTACGATACAATAAACCCACCTACTAGCAAGTCACCCGAAAGGAACAGTGCCCGCAAAGCCGTAAAGAAACCTGTACGGCAACACCTACAAGAAACTGGGGCACAACGGGGGTGAGTTGCCAACTCGTGAGTAGAAAAAGATCTACGAACAGAAAATCGCATGTATGACGCAATCCTAGGTCATACGATCATAATATATAATCCTCAAATATATATAACCAGCAGCCTATACAATGGCTAGGGTAAATATCTAACCCAAATGTAATCCCATATGCCCGTGTCAGTGCCTCAGGTAGCAATATGTCATATGGATGATATATGAATGCATGAAACAGAATGCATGTACTGAAGAAAACTGCTTTCATAATTTATGAGATTTCTGTATTTTAAAATGAGGTATCATAATGAAATCAGCATAAAACAGTGCCTAGCATCGGCACAAAACATAAATCTCAATATCTCGATATCTCTGAATCACAATATCTGTACCTCAATAGCTCAGAATCTCAATGTCTCAATCACAATATCTAGAGCGCCGTCAGTCCAGATCGGCCCCTACCATCCATCTCATGACCACGGCGGTATCCTCCGGATATCCGACACGTCGGGTAATATCACCGGTCGGTCGTGCTCCCCTGCCAGGCTCAACGCCATCTCCTGCGATCTTCTTGCCCGGGGGTACCGCACCGGGCCCACCATCTACCCGAAACGGTTCATCCGCCTCCTCGAATCGGGTCTCGAAATCTATCAACAAAACTCATGGTGGACGACTCATACATCATGGGAAAACCGCGTTTTTATTTAAAAAGAGTGAAAGCATTTTATATATGTTTTGCGGTTTTCCTCCAAATCCAGGAAATATCATGGAAATCCGAATCATCAATAGCATGTAAACCATGAATATAAGCATAAGAATCCATGAATGCGGCATATAATGAATAATGGTATGCATGAAGTGACAAGTAATAACTGCAATGTCAAGCTGGCATATATGGCAAGTACACTAATATAATGTCACTACTAGCTAACAAGCTAAATCAAGCAATAATATTCTCTAAGTGTGCGTGACATGGCAATTACCGATGAAGATGTGTGTGTGCCGGCAAATAAGTGTACGTGGTACATACGCATCATCGGTAATGGTGCTGGTGTCCTAACAGCATGATATCAATAATGGAATATGAATCACAACGGTATGTGATGCAGAGCAACAATAATAAAGTGCGGGAGCTGAATGCTAACACAATGATAGCTGAACTGCATCTAATGTCATAAGAGTCATATAGCTACACCACTATAAGGCTGAGCTAAAGCTAACAGTAGGTAAGGGAAACCGCCTAACCTCTAAGTCGATACATATATATACATATATATATAGTCGGTGATCCCGCCTCGATAATATCACATCCGATAACATATCTCTATAATCAGTTATTCCCAAATCAAGGGTGCGGATCAAACATCAATTTATAGCTCGTACGTAAATCCGTCGTACGGCATCCCCAAATCTGGGTACGGGTCAATATCACATCCGATACCATATCATTCATCTAGTATTCTCTTTATCAAGATCATCATCTGGGGTACTGACCTACGTCTAGTACAATGCTAATGTCATCATTATAACCATGATCTGACTACTGATCGACAGTCTCGTATAAATCGATATCATCGGCACATATCATTACAAGGAGTATATATATCGCCCAATGTGGCCTATCATAAATATCTTGTCATATCATATCATATCTCGTAACATAATCACATGTCGATCATTTTATATATATATCACTATTCCTATGGCAACATTATCCCAAAATCCGCTAAGCATCAAAACGTATCTCAAATATGAATTTTACCATATCACCGATATAATAATCTCAGCTCAAATATCATCGACTCATCTCAATCCCAAGCATTATCCTCAAATCCGTATGTGAACACGTGGTCCCATACCCATGTGAACACATAACTATATAGAATCCCATAAGCACATATGAACAAGGATGTATGCAAGTATGTATGTGTGTATATGTATGTGTAGTGCATCCACTACCCTAGGGTTTCGTAACCTTTCACCAATCCAACACACCAATATTCACCTTAAATATCAATAATTTTCAAAACAACATATAATATTGGTGGGTGTGTATACGCATCCGTATATATCACCACGAACTGCGGGGGTGCTATACGCCATCCACCCGACTTCTCCCCGGAAATATAATTCTACTCACCTAGCTTTATGCGTGCCGGTACCGATGTCGCCATTTGCATCTCCAACGCCTCGACGCCACGTGGGGTACCTACAAGGATATCACACGCTAAAACACATGAAAACCATGTCGGAAACCAAAATGGTGCACGCTACGCCCATAGGTAAAAACTTGTTGCCTCGTGTGCAAACGCAGCCAATATCCCTCTGCCGTTGGCGTTCAAACGCCACCCGACAGAAACGAATCATCGAATACCAAAATCCACACGAAAATAAGTCGTAAATCATGCGCCAAATCAAGAAAATCAACCCAGATTCTACCCTGGTTGGAACCAGACAAAACTAGACATACCAGGGGTCAAGTTTACAGGTAAAAGAGCCGTGCACGCAAAACGAGGGGGTTTCATCCTACTATGGCCGCAATTTGCGGCCATATGGATTAAATCTGCGGCCACAGTAAGGGATTGGGGGCTAAGGTTTTGTGGGGTGGTTCCAGGGTGCCTGCACAGCATACTGCCAAGTCAATTTTATTTTAGGAGGTCCCAGGTGATAGCAGTTTCCAGAAAGGTCAAAAAGTCGACAAAATTGCTAATTTACACCGATTCTAAACTTTCAGGTGATATACTGGAATCTGGGTTAGATCTAGGGTAAACTGGTCTCAACAGCACCTAATTAGGCTATACTAACCATTACAACCATCACTTGGCCACATCTCACTCAAAATCACTAAAACTAGCACTAGATCACAAATAATACACTAAATTTCAGCTAAACAACCATAACTTAACAAGATAGGAGTTGGGTTGCAAGATTATACCTTAAGGAAATCCTAAAATGTAGGAAAAGAGAGGATGAAGGATGGAAGGGTGTTGTGCTGCATGCTGAGCTGCTCCTTGGGCTATTTTCCCTTCTTGCTGTTGCTGTTGCTGCATCAGGCTGCTGCTGCTGCTTGCTATTTTTCCTTTTTGTTGCTGTTGCAGCAGCTACTGCTGTGGCTGATGTTTTGTTGTCGTGTTGTTGTGTTTATGATGTTGGGTGAGGTGAAGTGTGAGGTTGCAGCATATGAGGGTGTGGTGTGGTTTGAATGGAGTTGTTGCTGCTGTGGCTGTTTTTCACTGCTGATGCAGTTCAGGCTGAGGCTGATGTTACTGTTGCTTATAGCAGCAGCTGATGTGTTGGTATGGGGGCTGAATTTGTGCTGATGTGAGTGTGTAGGTGTTGGGCTATGGTGTTAGGGGCTGGTGTAGGGTTGGCTGATGTCTTGGCTGATGTCCTGGCTGTAGCTGCTGCTTGAAATGCTACTGCTGTTGTTGTTTTATTTTGCTGCTGTAGTAATAGCAGCTGCAGCTGATGTATTCCTTTAAGGGGTGTGATGTGTGAGAGTGAGAAGGGGAGATGTGATAGATGAAAGCAAAAGAGTTGATATGAGAGGGACCATGACACCCTAGAGCCACCCTTCTCTCTCTCTTCTTAAATGCTAGCACACACAAGCCATCATGGCTCACTCTCTCCCTACACAAGTCAACCCTAATCTTAACAAATTCTTAACAAAGCTAAGCCCTTAATTAACGCACTTAATTTAATCAAATGGTTCAAGTCACCATGGTCATCTAAGCATGGTTCAACCCTAGGCCACTAAGAATCCAAAACATGAAACAAGTGTGACAAGTGTGGAAAATGTTATGTGCACATTTTTGCACAAAAGCCAAAAATCCAATTAGCGATTTTTAATCGCGATTAACACTAAAATATCATAAATTAACCATAAAAACTTAAAAATGACATATTTCCACAACATACCCTATTTTAGAATTTCCAAAATTTTCTCCGGAATTTTCCCCATTTATCGGTATTTAATTATACCTACTATTAAAATATTCATTAAAAATTAATATTAAATTATGAAAATTCCCAGAAATAATACTTTATTTTTTTGAAATGTTACATAACCCAAACCCTAGACCTAAAATTAACTAAAATTTTCAACAAATAAACTAAACCTTTACACTAAAATTAACCCTAACCCTAACCCAATCCCTAAAATTAACCCTAACCCTAAATAAAATTAACCTTAATCCTGAAATTACCCTTAACAAAAACCAAAAATTAGCTCTAAACCTTAAAATTAACCATAACCCTAAAATTACCCCAAACCCTAAATAAAAATAACCCCAACACTAACCATAAAATTAATTAAAATCAACGAATTATTAACCCTAACCCTAACACTTGTAGGGTTGGGTCGTACTCGCTGGATTGTTTTTAGAAAATTTACGGAAATGTAAAACGAAAATTCCAAGCGAATACAAGCCACCATAACTCTAGAATCAACTTTAGACACTACTAGTTTGCAAACAAAATTGAGCTAGAGTAGAAAGTACAACCTTTGATGCTTCTTCATTCGCTCCAATGGTTGAACTCCGGACTCCGGCTAAGCTCTGAGCGCTCCGGATCACGCTTGATTTTCGATCGGTTTCGTCGAAGATAATCCATGTGAGATAACACAACTTAGACTCTAGCTCCATCATCATGCAGTAACCTTCTAACCAAACCCGCTAGGGATGGTTAAAAGGGAATGTAGAGAATTTTGGTCACCATTTTCACTCAAGAAGAACCTCTTTTCTTTTCTCTTTTCTTTGCTCTACTTCATCTAGAGAGAGAAGTGTGTGATGAGAATGGAATTGGAAAGTGTAAAGAATAATGTGACAAGTGTCATTCCATTCATTAATGGAAGACACATGCCATCACACTTGTCTCTACACTTTCCACTACCACCATGACTCATGCTTTAATTTCCAAATAAAGAAAAAGGACATGAAATCATATATCTCCCATGTGTATCACATACGCACAAGTTATATGTATCACAAATAAATAATACTATTTGTATCATATACAAATAATAAAGAGATTGAAAAATAAAATGGGCAACATATTATATATATATATATATATATATACTTGATTTAATAATCCGACTTCAACAAGAGTCGGCTAACAAAAACGTCCGGTTAAACTATGTGTATCAAATACACGTGTTTGACCGAACACCTGCACGCATCATCATACGTGCTCTATATCATTTCTCATGAGTTGAGAAATCTCTATGTGGGAGTCTAAAGACTTGACAATACGCTGACAGTAGGTCAAAATTATATCCGATTGATATGAAACACTTTCAGATCAATCCCCTACCGGGTTAACCTACAAGCACGTTAGCGGTACTAGCTGTACATAACGGCTATCCAGGTATTTAACGAAAAAGCCGGTCGACAAGCAAGCCTGTCCGTACCTGCTAGATCCTATCAGTGACACTCACCGTACAGTCCGGTCTCTTCGTCTAAGACTGTCGCATACCGGGTCTGGGAGATGGAAACCGTCAGATTCTCACTAACCCAACAAGTCGTGCTGACGTCAAGCTCATGTCCATCTGAAAAACTACTGATAACACTTATCAGTAAATATTATATGCCTTGGCCAATAACTTATGGTCATACCTAGCTGTGCACAGTGTGACATCAACTCCCTATACCGGGAGAGACGAATTCTCTCGACCGCTCACTGCCTCCATGTGCTTTGGGACTGTACCCAACTAAAACCTGTTGCATGACTTTTTAAAACCGTGCTAGGGTAGTAATCTAAGTACAGTGGGAACATACATAAGATACTATGGCGATCTTGGGTCTAGGGACTACCCTGTATTCATGTCGCCGGAGAACTTCTATCTGACGATTGGTATAATACCATCTAGGAGTTCTCGGCGAGTCCGTCCAATGTAACTCATCCAATGAGTACATTTATACAATCATCAGTGTCAAACACTAATGACTGTTGGGGTCAAAATTTACACCCTAGTTGACCGGGTCAAAGTCAAGGTCAACTCCAAGTAAGCGGGCCCAAGCCCAAGCAAGTGGGCCCATGCCCAAGTCGAGCCCTGCGGCCGGCCTCCCCATGCCAAAATAAAAATCATGCAGCAAATAATTTTGATGTAATTTTTTGTTCATGAATGTAAGCAAAATGGACATAAATCCAAATTTTTGTAAAGCCCATGACTTATGTGCAAAAGAAAAGAGCACATGAGGTATGGGATGGGCAAAATGCCATTTTGTAAAGCCCAAGGGGCTATATGTAAATGTGTAAGCCTATATAAGACAACATGATAATGAATAAAGGATACACCTTTTCATTCTCCCCAAAAACTAGGGTTTGTGCATCCTTCCCCTTTCTCAAGGGTCTAAAAACTCTCTTACTTTTTTTTGAATTAAATCAAGAGTTTAACTCCTATTTTCTCAAAAATAAATAGTTTTTCACCACAAAACCCACGAAGGGGAACTCGAATCTCCAATCAGATCTTGAAAAGGGGAGACTTTTAAGTCTCACCCCCTTTCCTTCAAGATCCCGCTGATCAAGAGAAGGAAGAAGAAGACACATCTTCAAAAATCTAACTTTGGAAAGATCCAAGACTCAAAAGAAGAGCCAAAGATTCATAGGAGTTTAACTCCTTTCTAGATTTGTTGGAGTTTAACTCCATAAATTAGTTTCTGTTAGGAGTTCAACTCCAAAAACTCTTTGGAAGTTCAACTCCCCAACCTAAGGGCTAGGCCCCTTCCCGCGGGTGTTTCCCGTAGCCACGTGTGCGCCACGTGACCCCGGGCGCTAAGGCGCCCATCGCTCACGTGTGCGCTAAGGCGGCCAATGGTCACGTGTGCGCCACGTGACCCCGGACGCTAAGGCCCAATGGTCACGTGCACACACGTGACCCCGGGCACTAAAGCGCTCATGTGTGCGCACGTGACCCCGGACACCATGCGCCCACGTGCCACGCACGTCTTTAAGACGCTTCCCCCCATTTGTTATAGGCACTCCACACTAAATATACCTCCCCGTTAGAAAAAATTTCTAACGGGGTGCTGCCCCGCACCCTGCAAGGGGGCTGCTAGCCCTCTTGACTCCCAGCCAGTTATCCGGGTAGCGGAACCCCCGTAAAAACTCTGCGGGGCCCCCGATATATCCAAAACCCCTCTCAAAACACAACACACGTACACTGCACATTGAGTTCGCATGACCAGTTTAACCCGTCAATCGGAGGTTCTTTCGCTCCAAAAGCGAGGGGTAATTAACGGCAGCTTAGTCCGCGGCTGCCGGAGATTCGGATCCCCACAATCAATAAACTACAGCCTACTTTAGGCAGGGGGAATCTGTAGTACGCCTAACAAGCGCGCACGTATTCCCATCTCAATACGGTGACGAAAAACACCCTACAGATTCTGGCACGCTTGGTGGGACTAATCTCTCCTCCCATATTTCGGGTTAAACGTTCATGCGAACTCAATCAATATACATATCGATTGCCTATGCTGAAATCATGTTTCTATTTGCAGGGGTTAACAATTTTTAATTGCCATCTTCGAACGCAAGTCGGTATTTGAACGACTTTCCTTGGCCCCAGCTGGGGCAAGGCTATCAACCCCGACAAAGTAATAAGGCATCTCATGCATGCTCCAGCGGTGCCCTTGATAACTGCTCGATCGAGTATCTTCTTTAAACTCCCCGTCAGATGAACTCTAAGTCGTTAAACTGGAAACAACTGACCACCACGTCGTTAAACTGGGAACGATAGACCTCTAAGTCTTTAAACTGGGAACCGCTGACCACCATGTCCTTAAACTGGGAATAATCGACCTCTAAGTCGTTAAACTGGGAATGTAAAAATGTGTAAATAAAAAAATATGTGTGTGTGTGTGTAAAAATAAAAAGTCGAAATGATGGGGCAACTCGTAATAAAAATCAGTGAGTAAAAATAAAAATAAAAATAAAGCTGAAATGATGGGGCAACCATGAATAAATAGCCGAAATGATAGGGCAATCATGACCTTCGTGATAAGAAAAGCTGAAATGATAGAGCAATCGCGGTAAAAAAATGGCGGATGATGAGTCGCTTCTGGTACCATATTCCAGTGCAGCGATGTGAACGCCAACCAAAATTTCAAATCTTTGAATGTCCCAATGGCGAATGATGAGTCGCTCCTGGTACCATATTCCAGTGCAGCGATGCAGACGCCAACCAAAATCCAAATCCTCAAGTGGCGAATGATGAGTCTCTCCTGGTACCATATTCCAGTGCAGCGATGCAGATGCCAACCAAATTCCAAATCCCATACCCCAATGGTGAATAATGAGTCGCTCCTGATACCATATTCCAGTGCAGCGATGCAGACGCCAACCAAAATCCAAATCTTCAAGTGGCGAATGATGAGTCGCTCCTGGTACCATATTCCAGTGCAGCGATGCAGACACCAACCAAATTCCAAATCCCATGCCCCAACGGGGAATGATGAGTCGCTCCTGGTACCATATTCCAGTACAGCGATGCAGACGCCAACAAAGTCCCAAAATTCTTCCGGCCCTACGGTCTGGATCATACATCTTTCAAAATCGTATACTATCCACGGGCGTAAAACGATCCCAATCTCTCCCAAGTCCTACCGGCGAGACCACATTCAAAGTCCCACCGGCGATGAAGATTCAAAAAAAGAGGGTATGTTCACAAGCAAAATGGGCACGGATGAAAACCCGAAAGATCTCCGTGAGTAAAAACAGCAGGACTGCCGGTGAGTTTGTGAAAACCCGAAAGGGCGCAAACTTGTGAAAAAGAGATGAAATGCACTCACAAAGTTCTTTCGACTTTGTGAGGAGAAAATTCCCGCGTGAGATCCTTACGACTCAAAAAGAAGCAACACACTTTGGAGTCCCCACGACTCCTAAGGAGAAAATACACCTACGAGATCCTTTCGACTCGTAGGGAGAAAATGCTTTTGTGGGACCCTTACGGCTCATAAAATTGAAAAGTCTTAAGTGATAGGGATCTAAACCTATCCCCTAAACCATCGCCTCCCAATAAGCAAGGGCAAATGATGAGTTGCTCCTGGCATTATTCCAGTGCAGCAATGCAGATGCCGAATAAAAACCAAAACCCCAAATCCTCTCATGGCAAATGATGATTCGCTTTTGGTACCATATTCCAGTGTAGCGATGCTGATGTAAACCCAAATCAAATCAAACCAACAACCTCTGCGGCGGAATCATGCTTCGTCTCGGAATGTACCCCATGTCGAAATCAAGCTTCGCCTTGGTGTATCTGCCTTCCCTGTCGGAATTATGCTTCGGCTCAGAATCAACCAGCGACCTCCTCGTCGGAATTATGCTCCGCCCTAGAATCAAGACAACCAGCGACCTCCTCGTCGGAATTATGCTCCGTCCTAGAATCAAGTCAACCGTCGACTTTCCCTGTCGAAATTATGTTTCGTCTCGGAATCAAGTCAGCCAACAAGCTCTGTGCCGGAATTATGCTTCGTCTCAGAGTGTACCCCACGCCGAAATCAAGCTTCGCCTCGGTGTATCTGCCTTCCCTGTCGGAATTATGCTTCGGCTCGGAATCAACCAGTGACCTCCCCGTCGGAATAAAGCTCCGTCTTGGAATCAAGTCGACCAACAAACTCTGCACCGGAATCATGCTTCGTCTCAGAGTGTACCCCGCGTCGAAATCAAGCTTCGCCTCGGTGTATCTTCCTTCCCTGTCGGATTTATGTTTCGGCTCGGAATCAGCCAGCGACCTCCGCGTCGGAATCAAGTTCCGCCTCGGAATCAAGTCGACCAACAAGCTCCGCACCGGAATCATGCCTCGTCTCAGAGTGTACCCCGCGTCGAAATCAAGTTTCGCCTCGGTGTATCTGCCTTCCCTGTCGAAATTATGCTTCGGCTCGGAATCAGCCATCGACCTTCCCGTCGGAATCAAACTCCGCCTCGGAATCAAGTCGACCAACAAGCTCTGCGCCAGAATCATGCTTCATCTCAGAGTGTACCCCGCGTCGAAATCAAGTTTCGCCTCGGTGTATCTGCCTTCCATGTCGGAATTATGCTTCGGCTCGGAATCAACCAGCGACCTCCCCATCGGAATCAAGCTCCGCCTCGGAATCAAGTCGACCAACAAACTCTGTGCCGGAATCATGCTTCGTCTCAGAGTGTATCCCGCGTCGAAATCAAGTTTCGCCTCGGTGTATCTGTCTTCCCTATCGGAATTATATTTCTGCTCGGAATCAACCAGCGACCTCCCCGTCGAAATTAAGCTCCGCCTCGGAATCAAGTCGACCAACAAGCTCTGCCCAGGAATCATTGTAACAACTCCAATTTTTTTATACCTAAATTTGAATTAAATTTGAAGTATACTTGGAGTATTAATGTTGCTGATAACACTTTAAGTATCTATCTCTCTACAATAATTACAAGAAGGAGCTTGTAGCTCATTGGTAATACCTTGCACTGCTGAACCAAGCTACCAGAGTTCGAATCCCATGCCCCACATTATTTTTAGTTTATTTTTTCTTTAAAACTTCTTGGAAGCCCAAAAGTCCACAGGCCATAACTCCCAAATATTGAACTGAACTCAAAAATTGAAGTATGCCATAACCCTAGTCAGGAGACCCCACACCCAACGCCGGCCAAACCCGGCCGAAATCGGCCAACTCGGCCGGCGCCGCCGGTCGGAGTTGGGCCGATGGCCGGGGTCCCAATATGAAAATGGTGGCTTTTGGTCTTCTGGAACTCATGGTTAACTCCAATTTATTTGATCGGTTTCTGAATGTTAAATACAACCATTTTAATGCAAATTTTAATGCTTTTTATCTAATTTTTATAATTTTTTTTAAATAAAGAAAACCCTTCACTTACCCTACCCTAGCTACCCTATAAATAGACCCCTACCCCCTACCTTCTCATTCCAAAACCATAGAATTACTTTCTTGAAATTTCCACAAGAAAGTGTGCTTTGAAACCGAGTTCACGGCGAAGCCCTGACGAAATTCCGGCGACGTGATTTGAAGCAACCGTCGACGAAACCACACCTCGGCCTTTCTCCCTAGTCCTCTTTACTCTTTAGAAGAGTTTGAAAACCCGTAAGTCCCGTTCTTCTCTCTTTTCTATTTCTTAAAATACGGAATTACGAACCCCGATGGAAATCGGAACGAACCGATTTTCGATTCGGTTTTTCTACAAAATTCCACTTGTCACCTAATCCATAATACCTAAACATATCCATGATGACTATTAATCACATAGAAACCAATTTAAATAAAGTTTCTCACATGAAATGATAGCTTTCTTGTAAAATCGTATTCTTTTCACAAAAATACCATAAAGTTTATTTTTCTTGTTCTAATTAAATCCCTCATTCCTAAACATGTTCATCTTGATAAATAAACTTATAGAAATCAATTTGAATGAGTTTTCACACATGAAATGATAACGTTTTCAAATACCGTATTCTTGCGCTTAAATACCTTTAAGTTTAATATATCATATTTAACCTCTAAAACTTCATTAAACCTTAAAATAAGTCACGGGGTAATGACCTACCTCTACACACACAAATATAACACTAATTGATAAACGTCAAAACATAGAATACGAAAATACAAGACTTTTCACTAAAATACCATCATCTTTATAAACCTTTCTTGAAAACTTTAAGTTGTACACAATTCTAAATAAAATCTTTTAAAATAAAAGCACGATATGTCATGGACATCGATCGTTTATCTAAACTGACTTTGTGGTGTCTAGGCAAGTGTGTCTAGGCTAGTGGTTTTTAATTAGGCCCACTACTGTGGTTCCTTCCCACTTACCTGGCACTTACCTGGCCGCAATTGGCGGTGAAGAGGCGATTTGAGGCTTCTAATGACTTATCGTTTAGACCTTAGAAATAGGCTAGTTGGCTTAGGAAACCCTAGAAACTAAAATACGGAAATTACATCCTTTACAAATAAATACCTTATATTTATAAAACCGTTTTTCTAAATGAATAGTATTTATTAAACCTAAGCAAAGCGCCGCTACAACCCACCTTTGGGGAACCCGTTAGGGATATTACGGTTCATCGTGCACCCGCGGGCTAGTAGTGCGAGATTCAGACCTCCGCAAGGAGCATTCGGTCTCGAAAGGTTTAAAATACGGCATTTAAGAAAAATGAGATTTTGGAAAATAAAATATTATTTAAAATTATTCTTGTATTAATATATATTTAACTATCATTTAAACACATATTTTATTATAAGATAAAGTTTCCATTTTTCTAAAATTACAAGATTAAAAGTTACATTAAAATACCTTGAATTTCAAATAAATAAATTAATACTTTTATTAGGATATATTTACTAGAATAACACAAATAAAATTCACACTCATTATAACTATAAAGACGAATAATAAATACTTGAGGTGTATCTTGAAAATTATACAATAGTGCTTTTTACATAAAACCCCCTCAAGTTTTATAATTTACAATAAGGCCCCTAACAATTATTGAACTTCAAATTATCTTTCTTTTAGTCTGACTCGGGTTAGAGTCTGAATATTTCTGACTTGAATATGATTCAAGTCAATCTATATTCTTTTATATTCCAACTCAATACGAATACATGAATCCCTGAATCCAATTAACAATCTATATAACTTGACTGAACCGAACCATGGATATATTCCTTTTACATGTTTCCCAGTATTCCATTTACATGACTCTACGGTTATAACCGTTTCCTGATATCATGGTTTCGGTCAGTCAGTTAATCAATCTTACAATCAATACAATTTTACAAGATAACAATACAAACAAGATATCGCGGGGTTAAGGGGTAGATTGGTACGGAAGGTGTTAAAGGTGGCACGAGGTGGTCAGATTAAGACGCCTAACCTGAATCCCATTGCGTTGTACCGTGGCATAACGGTTCCTTGTACTATACGTGCCTTAGTCTCTGGCAAGTGAGACTCCCCTCGTATACACTGGCATCCTTCTGTACTAAACTACAAACAACAGCGTTAACATAATATTACAACGACAGCTTACACTTTAAAAATGTATCTTCTTATTCTGTCTTCTCTACTCCCCTCTTACCTTTGGGACTTACCGAGCGATCTGTTCGCTGACGACATTCTGTTTCTCTCTTCTTTGAATGTCGTCAGATAACTTGGACCCGGCAAAAGTTGAGCCATCACAAGAAGACTTGGAGCATTTTGCCGAAGACCCAGCCGAATAGTTTCATCGTACACTTTTCTTTTCAGTACTTTCCTTTTCCTGTTATGCCACTGTTTAGGCATCTTTATTTTAGTTGTATTTTCATTTCCATGTATTGTACAAAGAATGTTAATAAATAAAAGTTGTTGTTCTTTTTAATACTCTTGTCTCTTGTATATTTATTTTATATTGCTTAGATACGCTTAGCGTATGTACTTCTGAGTACATACGTAGCGGACCTCGTCGCGTCCCCTTCACCGTACATTAGGAAGCGGGGCGTGACAGGTTTTGTTGGTGGTCCATGCAGGTCTAGCTGTATGAATCCCTGTCATGTAGTTCTGGTCTGCGTGAACAACCTAAGCAATATAACACAAGAACCAGCAACTAAAACATTCTTTACAATTCATATTCCTTGAATCTTGCAAATTTCTAATCCTTGAATCTTATCATTTCATGTATTTGAATATGTCCTAACCCAAAATTTTCTTCAAGGTTATGGATTTCCTGAACAACACCAACACCAACGTCAACAACACTCCTCCAGCACTACCTCTCACACCAGTTGTTCCTGTACCACCCACTGAGCAAACAATGCTATTTGAGGCGATCCGCAGTCTTCTCGAGGGACAACAACAACTTTTGAATCGTCCTGAGACCGATGCACCGGGAGTAAAGCAATTCAGGGCTTTGCACCCAAAGCAGTTCTCTGGTAAAGGAAGCCCTCTTGAAGCGGAAGAATGGGCACAAAGCATCGAAGACGATCTGGCAGCAGCTCAAGTGCCAGATAACGCTTGGGTCCGAGTAGCGAAGCTACAGCTCACGGATAATGCTCACAATTGGTGGAAGGAGGAAGAAACCCATCTGGTACAGCCGATTGACTGGAAGACATTCGCGAGAAGTTCGACGCGAAATATTTCCCTGTGACTGCCAGGTTCGCCATGGAGCAGCAGTTTATTCATCTACAGCAAGGATCAATGTGGGACAAATCGGTAGATGAATACGACGCTGAATTCACTATGTTGAGATGGTAAGATATGTCACACTTTAGATATCACATACTACACAGCTAACACAATCTTTAAACAGATTCGCGGCACACTTGATACCGACGGACGATATCAGAGCCCGTCGCTTTCAGCAAGGTTTGGACACAGAAATTAAGGCTGCTTTAGCCACAGGAAAGTTTTTGACTCATGAGGAAGCTTTAGAAGCTGCCCGCAGTTATGAGGCAGTGATAAAAGAGAGGGGCAGACCTCAGTCTGCTGGAGTCAAACGCCCTGCCAATCAGATGGCAGGTGGAGCCTCGTCCAGACCACCTTTCGTACCAAGGCGACCCGGAGTACCAACCCATCGTCCTAGCCCAGCCTTTTGCACCTACTGCAGGAGAACTGGACATATGATGAAGGATTGCCGTCGAGCCAACCGCCTCTGCTTAGTCTGTGGTTCAGCTACTCGCGGTATTGGGTCTTGTCCCCAAAGACAGAACCCAATTGCTGCACCCAGGCAAGCAAATACTTATCAGCAGCGACCAGCTCTTCAGGCACCTGCTCCCAGACTTGCACTGCCTGCACCACCCAGGGGACCACAAGCTACACCACCTCCTCGACAGTTCCATCAAGCTCAAAGGAACGTTTCGAGGAATGCTCCTCAGGCCAGGAGGAATGTGCCAAAGCGCCAGGCTTTCATGATGTCTGTGGAAGAAGCTGAGGTCACTGGCCAAGTCATTACTGGTAAACTTTCCTTCCCAAACTTATCTTTTAGTCTTGTTTACCTACACACTTTTCCTATACCTAAAACCTATCCCATATACCTTAGGTACAATCCTAGTAGCTTCACTACCTGCACTTGCACTGTTTGATACTGGAGCATCCCACTGCTTTATGTCACAACGGTTTGTCCGAACCCATGCGATTCCATTCTCACCGCTTGTATCCAGCTGGAACGTCAGTTCCGGAAATGGTGTTCTAAAAGCAACTATGGGATACAACATGTGTCCAGTCATCGTCTGTAGTCGAGAGTTTTATGCTGACTTCAAAGTACTGGACATACCGAACTTCGATGTGGTTCTAGGAATGGATTGGCTTGGAACCTTTTATGCTACCATCGACTGTCGTCAAAGGAGGGTAGTATTTGAGATTCCAGATCATCCGGTCTTCTATTTCAAGAGTGGAGATCGTACCCTGGAGCCAAGTACCTACAAAGCAAAGCCAAGGGAAGCAGTAGTTGCAGCAGCTTAAGCAGAAGAAGAATCAAGACCGAAGGTAGTTCGAGAGTTCGATGATGTATTCCCTGACGATATATCAGGTTTGCCTCCTGATCGAGCTCTTGAATTCAGTATTGACTTAGTATCAGGAGCACAACCAGTGATCAAAGCACCATATAGACTAAGTCCGGAAGGATTGAAGGAAGTACGAACACAGTTGGACGAATTACTGGCGAAAGGATGGATTCGTCCCAGCACTTCAAGTTGGGGAGCACCTGTACTATTAGTGAAGAAGAAGGAAGGTTCATACAGAATGTGCATCGACTGTAGGGCCTTGAACGAAGTCACTATAAAGAACAAGTATCCACTCCCGCGTATCGACGATTTATTCGATCAGCTAAGTGGATCTTGTGTCTTCTCTAAACTAGATCTTCGTTCAGGTTATCATCAGGTGAAGGTCAAGGAAGCTGATATTCACAAAACAGCTTTCAGAACCCGCTATGGACATTACGAATTTCTAGTAATGCCATTTGGAGTGACCAATGCGCCAGCAATCTTCATGAACCTAATGAACCAAGTTTTCCAGGAGTATTTAGACAGGTTTGTTGTTGTCTTCATCGACGACATCCTGGTATATTCTAAAAATCGGAAAGAGCATGCAGAGCATCTACGAATTATCCTGGAAACTCTTCGACAACATAAGCTTTATGCCAAGTACAGCAAGTGCGAGTTTTGGCTAAATCAAGTTGGTTTTCTTGGACACATCGTATCAGGAGAAGGAATTTCTGTGGATCCGGCAAAAGTTTCGGCAGTTACCGAATGGCCTACACCAAAGTCAGTGAAGGACATACGGAGTTTCTTGGGATTAGCTGGATATTACAGAAGATTCATTGAAGGCTTTTCGAAGATAGCAACACCCCTGACCAAGCTCACACGAAAAGATGAAGAATTTGTGTGGTCAGAAGCATGCGAGCAAGCTTTCGTAGAACTCAAGTCAAGACTGACATCTGCACCTATTCTCGTAATACCGGATCAATCTGGAGGATTCGAAGTGCATTACGATGCATCCGGTAAGAGATTAGGATGTGTTCTATATCAGCACGGTAAAGTTGTGGCTTATGCTTCAAGACAACTGAAAACTCATGAGCGCAATTATCCGACGCATGATCTGGAGTTGGCAGCCGTCATTTTTGCTCTCAAAATTTGGATCCACTACTTACTTGGTGAACGAGTGAACATCTACACAGATCATAAAAGTCTGAAGTACATGTTTACTCAGAAGGAGTTGAATATGCGGTAGAGAAGATGGTTAGAACTCATGGCGGACTTTGACATCAACTTGCAATATCACCCAGGAAAGATGAACGTAGTACCCGATGCTCTTAGTCGCCAACCATTATCAATGAATCTCACCGCCCAGTGGAAGCTTCAGCAAGACCTACATCAGATGGAGATTGAACTAGTCATGTCAGGTGATGTTTCGAGTTTGATGAATCTACAAGTTCAATCAACCATTGTCAATCAGATCAAAACAGCTCAAGCCAGCGATGCTAAGTTGCAAAAGATCAGAGAACAAGTGGAGAATAGACTCAGAACAGATTTCATCATCCATGAAGATGGATCTTTGAGATACGGCAGCAGATTGTATGTACCAAAGGGTCCTGTTAGGGAAGAGTTAATGAAAGAAGCCCACAACTCTCCCTATTCAGTACATCCTGGAGGTACTAAAATGTACAAAGATCTACGTCAGAATTATCGCTGGCATGGAATGAAGCGTGAAGTAGCCAGAAGTGTCGCAAAATGTTTGGTGTGTCAGCAGGTAAAGGCTGAACATCACAGGACAGCTGGACTACTTCAACCGCTACCAATCCCAGAATGGAAGTGGCAGCACATCACGATGGACTTTGTAACTGCTTTTCCTCGCAGCACAAAGGGTAACGATGCGATATGGGTCATTGTGGATCGACTCACAAAGTCGGCTCACTTTATTCCATTTCGAGTTGGCCAATCAACTGAGACACTAGCGAAGAAGTACATGGAGGTAATAATCTAATTTAGATTTAAAACTCTTCATAATGTACTATCTCTGATACCCATGAACTCATACAGGAAATTGTGAGACTTCATGGAGTACCGGTCTGCATTGTCTCCGATTGTGACACCAGGTTCCGATCGCAATTTTGGCAGAGTCTGCAAGCTAGCTTGGGAGCAAGTCTGAACTTCAGCACGGCTTATCATCCACAAACAGATGGTCAGTCAGAACGAACTATTTAGATTTTGGAGGGTATGCTCAGAGCATGTATGCTCGACTTCAAAGGATCGTGGGAAGATCACCTGCATCTTGTGGAGTTTGCATACAACAACAGCTACCAAGCAAGCATAGGAATGACACCTTTTGCAGCATTATATGGAAGAAAGTGTCGATCGCCATTAAGTTGGGACGACATCGGAGATAGAGAACTCCTTGGACCAGAGATGATAGTAGCGACCGTTGATGTGGTCCGTACTATCAGGGAAAGAATGCGCATAGCCCAAGATAGATAGAAACACTGGGCTGATGCGAAGAGGCGACACTTGGAGTTCCAGCCAGGAGATCATGTATTCCTGAAAATCTCTCCGAACCGCGGAGTGATCCGATTTGGAAGACGGGGAAAGTTGAGTCCGAGATACATTGGACCGTTCGACATACTCGAACGAGTCGGAGAAGTGGCATACCGATTAGCGCTTCCACCCTCATTGGAAGGAGTGCATAACGTGTTCCACATATCCCAACTCAGAAGGTATGTGAGTGACCCCAGCCATGTACTTGATCATTCCGAGCTCACTATACAGCCCGATTTGTCTTGTGAGCAACAACCTGTGGAGATCCTGGATAGGAAAGTGAAGACACTTCGGAACAAGGAAGTTAATTTGGTCCGAGTAAAGTGGAGAAAAGACACACTAGGAGAATCCACGTGGGAAAGGGAAGATGAAATGCGTGCAAGATATCCACACCTTTTTGAAAACTAGTCCTCAAATAAAAGTTGTAAATTTCGAGGACGAAATTTTTGTAAGGAGGGTAGATTGTAACAACTATAATTTTTGTATACCTAAATTTGAATTAAATTTGAAGTATACTTGGAGTATTAATGTTGCTGATAACACTTTAAGTATCTATCTCTCTACAATAATTACAAGAAGGAGCTTGTAGCTCATTGGTAATATCTTGCACTGCTGAACCAAGCCACCAAAGTTCGAATCCCATGCCCCACATTATTTTTAGTTTATTTTTTTCTTTAAAATTTCTTGGAAGCCCAAAAGTCCACAGGCCATAACTCCCAAATATTGAACTAAACTCAAAAATTGAAGTATGCCATAACCCTTGTCAGGAGACCCACACCCCAACGCCGGCCAAACCCCGGCCAACTCGGCCGGCGAGATGGCCGAATCGGCCGGCGCCGCCGGCCGGAGTTGGGCCGATGGCCGGGGTCCCAACATGAAAATGGTGGCTTTTGGTCTTCTGGAACTCATGGTTAACTCCAATTTATTTGATCGGTTTCTGAATGTTAAATACAACCATTTTAATGCAAATTTTAATGCTTTTTATCTAATTTTTATAAATTTTTTTTAAATAAAGAAAACCCTTCACCTACCCTACCCTAGCTACCCTATAAATAGACCCCTACCCCCCTACCTTCTCATCCCAAAACTATAGAATCACTCTCTTGAAATTTCCACAAGAAGTGTGCTTTGAAACCGAGTTCACGGCGAAGCCCTGACGAAATTCCGGCGACGTGATTTGAAGCAACCGTCGACGAAACCACACCTCGTCTTTCTCCCTGGTCCTCTTTACTCTTTAGAAGAGTTTGAAAACCCGTAAGTCCCGTTCTTCTCTCTTTTCTATTCTTAAAATACGGAATTACGAACCCCGACGGAAATCGAACAAACCGATTTCCGATTCGGTTTTTCTACAAAATTCCACTTGTCACCTAATCCATAATACCTAAACATATCCATGATGACTATTAATCACATAGAAACCAATTTAAATAAAGTTTCTCACATGAAATGATAGCTTTCTTGTAAAATCGTATTCTTTTCACAAAAATACCATAAAGTTTATTTTCTTGTTCTAATTAAATCCCCTCATTCCTAAACATGTTCATCTTGATAAATAAACTTGTAGAAATCAATTTGAATGAGTTTTCACACATGAAATGATAACGTTTTCAAATACCGTATTCCTTGCGCTTAAATACCTTCAAGTTTAATATATCATATTTAACCTCTAAAACTTCATTAAACTTTAAAATAAGTCACGAGGTAATGACCTACCTCTACACACACACAAATATAACACTAATTGATAAACGTCAAAACATAGAATACGAAAATACAAGACTTTTCACTAAAATACCATCATCTTTATAAACCTTTCTTGAAAACTTTAAGTTGTACACAATTCTAAATAAAATCTTTTAAAATAAAAGCACGATATGTCATGGACATCGATCGTTATCTAAACTGACTTTGTGGTGCCTAGGCAAGTGTGTCTAGGCTAGTGGTTTTTAATTAGGCCCACTACTGTGGTTCCTTCCCACTTACCTGGCACTTACCTGGCCGCAATTGGCGGTGAAGAGTCTTTTTGAGGCTTCTAATGACTTATCGTTTAGACCTTAGAAATAGGCTAGTTGGCTTAAGAAACCCTAGAAACTAAAATACGGAAATTACATCCTTTACAAATAAATACCTTATATTTATAAAACCGTTTTTCTAAATGAATAGTATTTATTAAACCTAAGCAAAGCGCCGCTACAACCCACCTTTGGGGAACCCGTTAGGGATAGTACGGTTCATCATGCACCCGCGGGCTAGTAGTGCGAGATTCAGACCTCCGCAAGGAGTATTCGGTCTCGAAAGGTTTAAATACGGCATTTAAGAAAAAATGAGATTTTGGAAAATAAAATATTATTTAAAATTATTCTTGTATTAATATATATTTAATTATCATTTAAACACATATTTTATTATAAGATAAAGTTTCCATTTTTCTAAAATTACAAGATTAAAAGTTATATTAAAATACCATGAATTTCAAATAAACAAATTAATACTTTTATTAGGATATATTCACTAGAATAACACAAATAAATTCACACTCATTATAACTATAAAGACGAATAATAAATACTTGAGGTGTATCTTGAAAATTATACAATAGTGCTTTTTACATAAAACCCCCTCAAGTTTTATAATTTACAATAAGGCCCCTAATAATTATTGAACTTCAAATTATCTTTCTTTTAGTCTGACTCGGGTTAGAGTCTGACTATTTCTGACTTGAATATGATTCAAGTCAATCTATATTCTTTTATATTCCAATTCAATACGAATACATGAATCCCTGAATCCAGTTAACAATCTATATAATTTGACTGAACCGAACCATGGATATATTCCTTTTACATGTTTCCCAGTATTCCATTTACATGACTCTACGGTTATAACCGTTTCCTGATATCATGGTTTCGGTCAGTCAGTTAATCAATCTTACAATCAATACAATTTTACAAGATAACAATACAAACAAGATATCGCGGGGTTAAGGGGTAGATTGGTACGGAAGTGTTAAAGGTGGCACGAGGTGGTCAGATTAAGACGGCCTAACCTGAATCCCATTGCTGTTGTACCGTGGCATAACGGTTCCTTGTACTATACGTGCCTTAGTCTCTGGCAAGTGAGACTCCCCTCGTATACACTGGCATCCTTCTGTACTAAACTACAAACAACAGCGTTAACATAATATTACAACGACGGCTTACACTTTAAAAATGTATCTTCTTATTCTGTCTTCTCTACTCCCCTCTTACCTTTGGGACTTACCGAGCGATCTGTTCGCTGACGACATTCTGTTTCTCTCTTCTTTGAATGTCGTCAGGTGACTTGGACCCGGCAGAAGTTGAGCCATCACAAGAAGACTTGGAGCATTTTGCCGAAGACCCAGCCGAATAGTTTCATCGTACACTTTTCTTTTCTGTACTTTCCTTTTCCTGTTATGCCACTGTTTAGGCATCTTTATTTTAGTTGTATTTTCATTTCCATGTATTGTACAAAGAATGTTAATAAATAAAAGTTGCTGTTCTTTTTAATACTCTTGTCTCTTGTGTATTTATTTTATATTGCTTAGATACGCTTAGCGTATGTATTTCTGAGTACATACGTAGCGGATCTCGTCGCGTCCCCTTCGCCGTACATTGGGAAGCGGGGCGTGACAATCATGCTTCGTCTCAGAGTGTACCCCTCATCGAAATCAAATTTCGCCTCAGTGTATCTGCTTTCCCTGTCAGAATTATACTTCGCCTGGGAATCAATCTCTGCATCGAAATTATGCTTCGGTCAGAATGTTTGCCGCCCGTCGGAACTATGCTCTGACCCCTCGGAATTATGCTCCGATCCCCGGAATCATGCTCTGATCCCTGGAATCATGCTCGCTCTTCGGAATGATGCTCTGATCCTCGGAATTATGCTCCGCTTCCCGGGAATCATGCTCCCTAAGGGATGCTCCGCTCCCGGAATGATGTTCCACCTCGAAGTCCAGCTTCAAGATCCATCAATTTCATGCACACAACTCATATGTATGGTGTGCATTTATTGATGGGGGGCGCTTTGTTGGGGTCAAAATTTGCACCCCAGTTGACCGGGTCAAAGTCAAGGTCAACCCCAAGTAAGCGGATCCAAGCCTAAGCAAGTGGGCCCATGCCCAAGTCGAGCCCCGCGGCCGGCCTCCTCATGCCAAAATAAAAATCATGTAACAAATAATTTTGATGTAATTTTTTGTGCATGAATGTAAGCAAAATGGGCATAAAGCCAATTTTTTGTAAAACCCATGGCTTATGTGCAAAAGAAAAGAGCACATGAGGCATGGGATGGGCAAAATACCATTTTGTAAAGCCCAAGGGGCTATATGTAAATGTGTAAGCCTATATAAGGCAACATGACGATGAATAAAGGATATACTTTTCATTCTCCCCAAAAACTAGGGTTTGTGCCCCCTTCCCCTTTCTCTAAGGGTCTAAAATCCCTCTTCCTCTTTTTTGAATTAAATCAAGAGTTTAACTACTAGTTTCTCAATTTCTCAAAATAAATAGTTTTTCACCATAAAACCCACGAAGGGGAGCTCGGATCTCCAATCAGACCTTGGAAAGGGGAGACTTTTAAGTCTCACCCCTTTCCTCCAAGATCCCGCCGATCAAGAGAAGGAAGAAGGAGACCCATCTCCAAAAATCTAACTTTGGACAGATCAAGGCTCAAAAGAAGAGCCAAAGATTCCTAAGAGTTTAACTCTTTTCTAGATCTGTTGGAGTTTAACTCCATAAATTAGTTTCTGTTAGGAGTTCAACTCCAAAAACTCCTTGGGAGTTCAACTCCACAACCTAGGGGCTAGGCTCCTTCCCACGGGTATTTCCCATGGTCACGTGTGCGCCACGTGACCCCGAGACGCTAAGGCGCCCATCGGTCATGTGTGCGCCACGTGACCCCGGACGCGCACGTGACCCCGGGCGTTAAGGCGCCCATGTGCGCGCACGTGACCTCGGGCACCATGCGCCCACGTGCCACGCATGCGTCTTTAAGACACTTCCTCCCATTTTTTATATACACTCCACACTAAATATACCTCCCTCGTTAGAAAAAATTTCTAACGGAGCGTTGTCCCGCACCCTGCAAGGGTGCTGCTAGCCCTCTTGACCCCCAGCCCGCTATCCGGGTAGCAGGACCCCCGTAAAAACTCTGCGGGGTCCCCGATATATCCAAAACCCCTCTGAAAACACAACACACGTATACTACACATTGAGTTCGCACCCGTCAATCGGAGGTTCTTTCGCTCCAAATGCGAGGGGTAATTAACGGCAGCTTAGTCCGCGGCTGCCGAAGATTCGGATCCCCACAATCAATAAACCCCAGCCTACCCTAGACAGGGGGAATCTGTAGTACGCCTGACAAGCGCGCGCGTATTCCCATCTCAATGGGGTGAAGAAAAACACTCTACAATGACTATAGGATTAGCCACCGCCCCATACAGGATTATGAAACGTATACACCAGTCTAAACTGGAGTACCGATACACGGTCTCGATACTTCTACGATTAGGGACATTTTAAGGATGCGCTTATATACTACCAAGGCCCCAGTAGTATGATCCCTATCATAATCCTAGTAGTCAAGCAAATATCCTATGGGTTTTATCATCATGTAGTAGTGATACGTTACAACAAATAAAACGTATACTTATGAATGATAAATACAAATCAGATAGCGTACTATCATCTCGAACAGGATTGTTCTTGGTATAATCCCTTCTCGAATTCAGTAATTGCATTCCTACAACTACGATAATTTCCTTGAAGGTACCTATATCCAACAACACCAACATAAAATTAACCCTAACCCTAAACCTATTATTAATCCATCCCATAAACCTAAAAAACTATTCCTAAAATTAATCCAAACATTAGGCATAAAATTAATTAAATTTAACAATAATCCAACTAATTAACTAAATTAAAAAACCTATTCACGGATTTTAGGGTCGGAGACGTCAGAACGAAGGCCAGGGCTTAGATACGAGGGGGCTGAAGGCAAGATGGTGGTTGATCGTAGAGGCCGGGGCTTGGAGGGGCACGATCGAGTGTGCGTGGAGGCCGAGGGCTCAAAGGCGGGGAGGGGGCATTAGCTCAGAGGGGCTCGGAAGGCATGAAGGCGGCCGACAAGGAGTGGATCGTGGCGGCTAGAGGTGCTTAGGGCGCGGTCGAGTGCTTGGAGACGGGTGAGGAAGTAGGAGCAGATATCATGGTAGGAGGGAAAACTTTAGAAGGGGTGAATAAATTTTTAGAACGGGGATAAGGGGTGTTAGGGTACGGGGAGTTTTTTCGACGCCGGTTTGGTGGCGAAATTTATGTTGACCGTTGTCAACAAAATCTTCAACTTTTTCGTCAGATACGGTCCTATTTAGACACCTTAATACCGTCGAAATATCCCTCAAAAAAATAGCCGACGCAATAAGGCCCAATTTTCTGTAGTGTACAAGGCCTAAATGAAATAAAGTTCAAGGTTTTGCCATAGATTTTGAACAGTAGCCCCTTTCTAACAATTTCAAAAATTACAGGTATTTTCAGACTACTTCTGAGTGGGCCGGGGGCTTTATGACAATTTACCATATATTCAACTGTTTGGTGTTCTCAGATGAATGCCATCATTGAATTTTGAAATGTACTCGTTGAATTTTGAAAATGATAGGCATTGCTAAATTACAAAAATGTTGTGCTACGAAAATAATTTGCGGGTCAGACTTTGTCTTGTTTTTGTTGACAAATTGCTAAGATACAGAGCTTTCAGTATTGGGATATTGATATTGGACTGCTTGGGGAACAAGACACTATATTAATATTAATAACTTGAAATAACGAAACCTTATGAAATTGAAAGAAATACATTAAAAATGATGCATTTGATGTATTTAATATCTTTTTTGAATATTATGTAGCGAATTAGTCTTCATTCTTGAATTTCACATTGAATTTTATCCAGTCAAGCTGAATAAAATGCATGTGATTTTATAGTTCTCATGTACTAGTTTCAACAATCGAAAGGTATTTCAAAATGATTTTTATCTATTTAGAGTCTTGACTAATGCTGAAGTTTTAATAAATTTTTTGATTACTATATCATATTTCTGATTCGCATTAATACCCCCCCCCCCCCCCAACACCAACACCCACCCACCCACTCAAATCACTTGATCTTTTGTAAAATTAAGTAATGTTTACTCCATGGTTCTAAAATCAATTCACTTAAAACTATGGAGTTCCACCGAAAAAATTTATGTAGTTATGGAATTTTTTATTGGTTATTGGAGTTTCGAGAAAACAAATGAAGGATTAAATTAGGGATTTCTTCGTATATAATTTTTTTAATAGATATTAGAGAAGTTAAACTTTTCTTAATCAATGTGTAAGAGACAAAAAAAAAGAGATTAGTAATGTGAAACATAATATGTTTCTATTGGACTTTGCATTCTGTTCTGTATTTGAGCGTTCTATTTTGCCGAACACAATAGTGAAGAAAGAATGGGTTTACACACAATGCAAAGTCCAATAAAAAACATGTCATATAAGCTCTTTTATAAGGTGCAGCCTATAAAAAGACACTGAAGGCTTTTATTGCTAGGGATGTAAACGGATCGGATATTGGCATTACCGTATCCGTATCCGACATTTATTTATGGATGTGAATGCGGATGCGGACAGTTGCCGGTAACAATAATTTACTATCCATATCCACTAAAATCGAATACGGGAACAGATCGAATATTGTAACAACCATATCCGCAAAAATCTGATACAGATATTATTCGAATAAATAAAAAAAAGTCATGATTCATAACTGCAACTAGTAAAATATTTAAATAGATTAACCAATTTTTTTTAGATTAAAATACTCACATCAAGTCCACAAGTCTCAATGGTTCAAATTAGGGGTTTTTCATGTAATATCAAGTTCACATGTCATCTATAAGTCCAACTATAACTAGTAGTTTGATAGTGGGCAGTATTAGTTCGGATATCCGGATTTGGAAATTTGTATCCAAGTCGGATCCGGATGCTAAAAAAATCCGTTCGGATATGGATCTTTTGTATTCATATCCACAAGTTGTTGGATTCCAAAACGGATTATCTGGATTGGTTTACATTGCTACTTATTACTAATGTAGAAGAAAGAAAGATTTGTTGAAAAGTTATGATTTATTTAATTTGCTTTTAAAAGATAATTTAGAATTAATCGATTTTAGTATCAATTTTCCTTTTTTAGGAAAGTGTTTTTTGTAAGATTGTTATTAAAAAGTTTTTTGGCACTGGCCGATTGTGATTAGTATTATTTTTAGTTTATTTAGTAGGACAATAATATTATATTTTATTTCCTTTTAACATATTTGATTCATAGCAAGTTTAGGTTTGCTTTGAAAGCTATACAATAACTTCAACAGTAATATTTTCGATTAAGATTTTGATTAATAAAATTATTTTTTTTGTTTTTATCTCAATTTCTGGTGGATGCCAAATTGTTGGTGGATTCAAAAATGCCTCATGGATTCAAGCAACAATTTTATTTCATCGACGTTTCAGTGGCATTAACCCATCTATCACCATCTTTCATCACGTCAAGTGGTATCGGAGCAATCCATCACCAACTTTAGCTGCATATGAAAATTCTTCTTCGGGTCGAGAAAATGTCAAGATACAGAGCTTTCAGTGTGGGTAAATTGATGTTAAGAGTACTTGGGCTTTGAACAAGACACCAAATTTTTATGAGTAAAGTTGAAGTGATAGAACAATAATTAAGCTTTCTTAATTGAAGACAATTCAAGAAATTAGAACTACATTAAGATGTTGCATTTGATGTACTTAATTAATCTCTTTTTTAATAGTATGTAGCATCATTAGTCATCCTTCTTGAATTCCTTCTTGAATTAGATCCAGTCAAGCTTTCTAAAATGCATGTGATTTTAGAATTCGTATGTACATATTCAACAATGAAAGCTATACAAAATGATTAAGTAAAATGCTTCCTTACAATTAAGAATATTCTGATTGATCACTGCTACAGGATTTGCATTGGGGACCCACTGCTACGAATATTGCTCGTCTCTGAGCTTGGAACCGTAAGGGTAAACAGTTGTCCCTACCGTTGTAGCCCTAGTGGCAAAAACATAAACCGTATGGGCAAATGTTGTAGAGGCAGATAAATGCCCCCACAATTATGGAATTACCCCTACGGAGGAAACCGTAGGAGGATTACTGCCCCTACCGTTTCCAACGTAGAATTATCATTTTATTTATTTTTTAAAAAATTGAATCCCCAAATTTCACAATGAAAAATTTACTCCTACTCCTCGTTAGCCACAATCACTCCACCCTCCATCATTTTCATATACAAACAAAAAACAATGAATCCCAAAATTTCAAACTCAAATCCAAATTAAAAACTTCAAACACTTGAACAACTCAAAAATCAAACGCCACAAAAAATGACTGATGCTAAACTCAAACTGCTCACAAACCTTAGATCTAAACGAGATGATGATAATGCACCTTAGGCTTGAACGAAGCTTTAGCGGCGGCGGCGGCGGAGACGAACGCGAGAAGCTTCAGCAGATCGCTACGGATCTGATCGACTCCTCCTAATGCCGACGATGAGGAGCACGCATCCGAGACACACGAAGACGAAGCCTCCTTGCTGCAGATCGAGCTCGCCTCTTTCAGCTTCCCATCTCTGCAAAGCACAAACGCACGAGATTGATTGATGAGCATCAGATCTATTTTATTTTTAAAAAAAAACCTCAAATTTCTGGAAGAGAAAGACGGTGAGTGAGTGAGGGAGAGGGAGATAGAGAGAGGAGGCTAACCACAAGAGAGATGGAGAGGGAAGCCGATGGCGGCGATGGCTGCAAGGATTTTGGAGAGACGCGCGATGGTGGATGTGGTGATAGAGATGGTGATATCGACAGTGGAGGCGATTGGTGGAGGCGGCGACGGTGGTGGCCAAGGTGCCAGCGGCGGTTGTCACGTCCCGTCTCCTAAAATACGGAATACGATGGGTGACAAGACCAGCCATGCTCCTACGGTCAAGAAAATATCATGCCGTAGTTACACTTTGGCTTCTAGCATTACGTGATAATCAGTAATCACAGCACAAGTAAAGAGAAATGCAGTCACTAAATACTTCCAAAATAGATACAAAACTAATCAAATGGAAATCAAGGAAAAGACAGCACTGGCGTGGCTGATCTAGATGTCCGTGATATTCTCGAGGTACAACCGATCCTGATCCGAGCTAAGTCCACTTCTCACTCTGAGCATGCATACTCAGGTCGTCAGAGCGACACAATAGCAATATATATGTACATATATAAACACGTGCAATGATAATGAATATGAAACAGTAAATATGGAGTGATGACATGAGCATGAAGTAACCGGTACAGGCAAACAAATGAGCAGGTATATCGAATCAGTAATCAATGCAATATCCATATCACTAAATCTACCAGTCTCTAAGTCTCAATGTCCAGGTCACTAAATCTATCGTCAGTCCAAGTGTGAGCGTCAACCACCGCAGGAGTATCCCCAACCCAAGGGTAGGCCCCAGGGACAAGGGAACACGGACCCGAATCACGCTCACTAATAATCAGTAATATCACCCATATGACTCCCGAAATCAATGTATATGCCGGCAGTAGGACTTCCGAGATTCCGTTGATCGAACTCACACTCAAACTACCCCACACCCGCGGTCTATATCAAATACCGACCATGAACCCAAATACTAGTCGCTCCATGACAAGTCTGTTCCCGCAAAAAATTTCTGCGCAAAAGAGTCCAAGATATCAAATGGCAGCGATATGCTTAAGGAAATGCGAACCAGTATCTTCCGGGCTGTTTTTTGACAAACTTCCGAATGAGAAACAGATAAATTCTGATGGTATCGAAAGCGGCTCGAAAAACCCTTCGATTTGATATATTATGGGCCTCGTAATTCATCCGGAATCAAAAGTTATGAGGAATTGCGTGTCCACACGTGATGGACTTTTAAGAACCCGCGGGAGGAGTTAAAAAATATAATAAAAACTCAGAAAAGACCCCAATGGGGCATCACGTGCTCACACGTGACCATGGGTCACATGCAGACACGTGATGGGCTTTTAAGGCCTCTAAAATAATGAATAGAATTTAATTCTAAAAGTCAGAAAATACCTCAACGAGGTATCACGTGCTTACACGTGACCAATGGTCACGTGTTGACACGTGATGGTTAAAACAACAACATAAACAAGCGGCTTTTAAAGGAACCGATTTGGGGGTCACGTGTCAGCACGTGACTGGCTTCGAAAGCCTTACATTTAATAGAATTAAATTCTAAAAAGCTTCCAAATCTTTCCAAATGGAAAAGGTCTATGGGGACCGTTGGATTAAAAATCCAAGGGTGATTAAAAATCACCAATTTATGGAAAAATCTTGGACATGGAAAGATTTCCCCCCTAAATCTGACCGAGATAACAAATAGAATATCTTTGGATTTAAAATCCAATGGTGAATAAAATTCACTTAACAATCTAAAGGCCCGGATTAATGATGAATGCAAATCAAATCTCTCAGCATACAAATCAAATCTCTTAATGAGAGATTTGCTAAACAAATTGATTCTCTTTCTTCTCCTATAAATAAGAGCCAAGAAGCGAAGAGAAGGGACTACTTCTTTGAGAGAAAAACAGAGAGTGGAGAATTTAATTCTCAAGAGGGAAGAAAAGAAAGGAGAATTTAATTCTCAACAAAGAAAACCCTAGGTGAGAAAAGAAAGGGAATCAAAACTTCAAACAGAGAATTTAATTCTCAAAATCCAAGAGTTTAACTCTTATATAAAAAAGAACTTAGTTCTTCTTCTGGTTGAAGATCTGCACAGAGCACATCTCCCCATAAGTGGAGAATTTAATTCTCATCGGGTCGAGATCCTGCCATGCAAATCCTAAACTTAGAAGGGGAATTGAGTTTTGAGAATTTAATTCTCCTAAAACAAAACTAGAGTTTAACCCTAATCAAGAATTTAATTCTTTTACATATCTGGGAATTTAATTCATTTAAAAAGAAATCAGGGTTTTATCCTAAATAAGAATTTAATTCTTTCACAATAGGAATTTAATTTCTCCAAAACAAAATTAGGGTTTAACCCTACAGAGAATTCAATTCCTAGAAGATCTCTGTTCATGAAAAGAACTAGGGTCACGTGCCCCCACGTGACCCTTGAAAAGATCCCCTGCAAAGAACTTTGAAGCATCACCTCACGTGCTCCCACGTGACACCCAAAACGCAGAAAGAAAAAGCAAAGGAAATAAAAGTTTTGGGCGCTCTCACGTGTTATCACGCGACCCCTCAGCAAATGCTTTAATAATTGGCGCACAGATCCCCATCACGTGCCAACACGTGATGCTCTAAAATAAAAACAAAAGTGTTTAACACTTATTCGCAGATTTAAGGATAAACCAAAAGGAGATCTGGCTCCACATTTAGGGCGCCCTCGCGTGTCACCACGTGACCCCTAATGAGCATTCTAACAGACCAGAGCGGGGGCCGCCATCACGTGCTCACACGTGATGGCTGTCAGAATTAATAGAGTTAAACACTGATCTGCAGAATAAAATAAGGGAAATCAGGGCGCTCTCACGTGTCCACACGTGACCCCTCTCTCCTTAGTGTTTAACACTAATCTGAAGACTTTGTTCCCAGTGTTTAACACTGATTTGCTTTAGTGTTTAACACTAATTTGAAATCTCTGATTACCGGTGTTTAACACTGATTTGCTTTAGTGTTTAACACTAATTTGAAAGCCCTATTGCTAGTGTTCAACACCGGTTATCTTTTAGTGTTTAACACTAACTTGCTAATCTTATTCCCAGTGTTCAACACTGTTAGTCTTTAGTGTTTAACACTAGCTTTAGCCCAATTGGCTAAGTTTCTAGAGGCAAAGCCTCTCCTTCAATGGACCAACAGAGGGCCAATATTTCAAACATAATTGGACTTAGCCCAAACCGGCCATAAGTCCTCAAATCATCTTGAACTGAGCACATCTGCTCTTTCAACCAACTCATTGGTTCAAGGGTACATCTCTGAACTCCTCTGATATTTGTCGTTGTAATCCTTCAACGTCTTCAGAGAGGTGACGGGTCCCGACGACCACACATCAAGACGGACTGTGGGGTCCTTAAACCCAAGGACTTATGCGTCCTTAAACTAAAATACGGACTGTGGGGTCCTTAAACCTACGGACTTATGCGTCCTTAAACTACCTATGGACCATTATATTCTTAAACTGGTATTGGACCACTATGTCCTTAAACTGGTATTGGACCGCAATGTCCTTAAACTACCAATGGACCACTATGTCCCTAAACTGGCAATGGACCACTACGTCCCTAAACTGGAGATGGACCACCATGTCCCTAAACTGGTATTGGACCACCATGTCCCTAAACTGGAACAATAGAGCCTCCAAATGCTCTTTTGTCGGATCTAAACGATCCCGTTAAGTCGATCTTAGTCCCAAACTGGACTAACGTATCCTTAACAACCGTTTAAGTTGATCTTAGCCTCAAATATGGCTAACGCATCTTTAAACCTTCAAATAGACTTTAGTCCCAAATGGACTCTAGATCCCCCAATCAATTTTGGCTCAAGGGTACATCTCTGAACTCCTCTGACATTTGTCGTTGTAATCCTTCAACGTCGTCAGAGAGGTGATGGGCCCCGACGACCATACATGTAATGGACCCCTATGTCCCTAAACTGGAACAGTAGAGCCAATTGCTCTTTTGTCGGATCTAAACGATCCCGTTAAGTTGATCTTAGTCTCAAATCTGACTAACGTATCCTTAACAACCGTTTAAATTGATCTTAGCTTCAAATATGGCTAACGTATCCTTAAACCAAAACCCCAAACCCAAATCTAAGAAAATACGGATTTGGACTAATCCACGTCCTACGGGCGACGAAATAAATAGTCTCCGTATACAATCCACGGGCAACCACAAGCAAAACAAACACCCACGACACGAAGTGACCAGCTGGAGAAGGAGAAAGTTGTTACCGCGATGCGGTAGCGTAATTAACTGCAGGGGCTTGCGCCTGCAGGGAAGAGCGTCCCCACAATCAAAAACCCCTCAAGCGAAGGGGAATCTGACGAAGTCTGCTACATCAGCCGCATCCGTCTAAACCTTCGATACACGGTGCCATAAATCAACTTGGCATCTTCGGAGAGATGGACGGATAGCACCAATTAGCATCTGCCCCGAACCTCAGGCGAGACGTCCATGTCTCGGTCGCCGTTCGGAGGGGAACAAAGTCTACGCGAGAACTGGAGACAAGGTCTTCATCAAGCATGTCTTGACTGGTATCCAAGATAAATGGACAATACTCGACGTCTTACCTATGACACTAATATAAGTGCTTTCATAACCGTTCCATACCAGTTATAGTTATACTTACATATGCCCCATAGGCGTCGACAATGTAATAATTAACTGGTTCCGCTGATTGTGTACAAGTACGTATCACTTTCACTATTCTATCACGCTTATACACTAACGTACTTGCCACAATCCAATCACTAATATTTATCATTGGGTAATGTAACACAATCACTAGGTTATCAATGTATGTGACCATTATTCAATGAGGGTATAACCGCTACATGATATGATGAGAATGCAATTAATCATGATACGAATAAAATATAACAGTCAGTGTCATACAACTTGCAAAATTTACTATAAATCACACGTGCAGAATTTAGCAAAACAATATAAAAGCGGTACGGAGTGATTATAATTATCAGTCCATCAAAATTGGTTTCGCGTCAATCGGATTTCAGGTTTGCTAATTATAGTCATTTCATTTTAAGTGTTTACTGCTGAAAATCCAATTTCTGAACTGGAAGTCCATTTCGTAACACGCTTTACTCCCAGTTGGGAGCACAATTAGGCGACACTACTGTTCAACTAATTGTAGGGTTATGAATTAAATTTACAGAACAGGAGACGGATCAACAATATTCATTTTGGTTAAGGAGTTATGATCAGATTACCGACGAAGTGTGCAAACTGAAATGACAGAAAACTGCCATACAAGTCATCCGTTTAAAATATGATTTAAATACCAATTGATACTGGATTTTAGTAAAACCAGTACCATTGGAAAGATGAAGCAATTTTCTACGCATAGGTAATTGTCTCCGCACCCTATCACAATTAAAAATTAAGGTTTCAAGGGTTCAATTGCATGTCAAAGGTAAGTTCCTGCTCTGGACAGCAGTCCAAGGTCAGGTAAGTTCCTTGTTTTCGATATTCAGAGGATATATCTAATAGTAAAAATACATGTCGGGTTAATTATTATTCCGTACCCTTCGCAACAAACCCGAGAACACCGCGATTGGATTTTTATGGAGTAAATTATGAATTTAACGGTGTCAAGTGTTCGGTAAATCGTAAGTTTTGGTATTAAGGTTAGGGCGTCACTTATGTGTGGCAATGACATCGATTTTCCACCAAATTTTTACACGGCATTTGTTAACTGTGTTAGAGTCTACAGATCATGATTTTCGCTATATTTGATTTATTTTTCGCATAAGGCTCACATCGAGCACTTAAGATAAACATTCAGTCATCACTCGAAACTAACATTTCTTCTAACAAACTAAGTTAGACGTTAACCAATTAATTTACACGCGTTACTAACACAGTAATAAGCCCCAGTCGGGCTCTCTTCAAGAAAGATGGTACGATGATTCGCTACACGAGATTCAAGCATAGGTTTCAATCCAGTTATGTTTGTTTATATATCTAGCTATAATATGATCTCACTAGCTAATGCTTATCATAGCATGTTAAATAAGTGAATAGGTGGTTCACTTTCCTCGGTCGCTTGATATGGAAGCGACGAACGTGCAGAGTTTGTCTCGACACACAAGACGGTGCGATGCTGGACACGGTGTGTGGTGCGTGCGCGATGCGTGGTGACTCGGTACTAGATGCAGTGGCGACGCGGGCATGATACGGTAGTGGGCGTGGTGATGACGCAGGTGCGACACGATGCTGTGCACGGTCTTGACTCGGTGCGTGGTGCAGGAGTGGCACGGCGCATGCACTGGATCGGGCACGGTGTGGCACAGGGCTGGCACGATGCGACACGAGGACTGGGTACGATGTGGCACGGGGAGTGGGTATGAGACGCGACACGTCTGGGCATGCGGTGGAGCATTCATGGCACGGTGGTTCTGGGAATGTGCACGGGGCAGCGACGAGTGAGCTTTGGGTGCAGTGGGTGTTGGTGGCTGGGCGACGATGCAGGGAGAAGGCCGGCGTGGTCCTCGGGCGGTGAACGGCACGGCGAGAGCGACAAGGTAGCCTCGACAGCGGTCACAGCAGAGCTCTGGTGCCCAGAGGATGAGTTGCAATAGTGGAGGAGTGCGGTTGTGGTGGTGTTGTGAAGCTCGTGGGGGTGCTCGAGGAGGAAGGGGACGATGGTGGCATCGCTCAGCGATGGGGGCGGCTCCGGTGTGGTGCGATGATGGCTGTGGCATGAGGGGCTGGGGAGATGGGTTGAAGGAAGATGAAGGGGGTGGTGGCTGCGATGAAGGAGGAAGAAGGTGGAGACGATGGCGGTGGCAGCAGGTGCTGCGGGGCGATGATAGTTGCCAATAGTGGTGCAAGGCCGTTGACGATGGGTGTTCGGGGTAGAGCGATGGGGGAGGTCGGTTGCAGTGGGAGATGGAGAAAGGTTGTAGAGGAGACTCGTTGACGATGGGGTTTTGCAAACGTAGGGTCGGGGCCGACGGTGGGTTTGAGGGAGGAGGAGAGATTGTGAGAGAGAGAGGGAATGGGAGCGGCGAGGGGATCTTGAGGAAGCAGTTAGGGTATGGACGAGGTCGTGGAGACGTTGGAGAGGCGCGGGTCTCATAGGGGTGAGTGCGAGAGTGGGGGAGGGGGTCAGTCGTGAGAGGCAAGGCAGACGAGGGGTTGGGTTGTGGGCGAGCGCGGGTCTCGTGGAGCGCGAGGGGGAGGGGGATGTTGAGGAGATGGAAGAATTTGGCGAGGGGATCATGCGGGGTAGTTGATGAGAGAGGAGCAGGTCATGGGGCTCAGTACGAGGAAGGAGGGGAAACGAAGCGGGAAGAGAGGGAAGGAGAAGAAGAAGAAGGCTGGGGAGTTGGGGGTTTCGGGTCGGGTCAGGTGAAGAGGGAACGGGTCGGGTGCAGAGAGTGGGGGTTTATGGAAAGGTTTGGGTTTTGGTTCGTGGGCTTTGGGCGGGGCTCATGGAAAAGATAATAGCGAGGGGGAAAAATAGGGGCTTGGCTGGGGCTTTTGAGTGTTAGGGTTTAAGGTTAGGAATATAATTAGTTTGGGAAAACTAATATACAGGTAGTGGCAATAAGGTAACATAATAATTTATTTATATATATAGGTTAATTTTACTTGAAATGAACATAAGTAGTGTATATTATATATATAACAACAATAAGTAGTAAAATTTTAATATTGGCATAATACGGTAAAGTATTTTATATAATTTTACATGAAAACAACAATAACTTAGAGATGGCTTGTTTCAGACACCAGTAGTGGAAAAACATACAGTAAAATAGAATTTAGATTTATGGGTATATTTTAAAATACCGTACCACGGCTACTAGGTATTACAGCGGTGGTGGAGGCGACGGTGGCGACGATGGTTAGAATCAGGGAAGAGGGGAAATTTTCTTGGAGGGAAGGTTCGATTTTAGGGAATGAGGCATGGGGGTAAAGGGGGAGGGGAAATTTTCTGTTTTATTTTTTAAAAAAAATCCTGATATTGCCTCTACCTCAACGGTTCACACAATATGGGTTTATCTTCCGGCACCGTAGGAGCAACTACAGAAGTTAATTTTTTCTGTAGAAATACCCCTACGGCGGTAACCGTAGAGACAAGCTATCTTTGTACTAGTGTCCCAAGGGCTTCCGGGTATGGGTATGCCCATTACCTATAAGGAAAACCTCCCGTACCCTATGGACCGGTTCCCCCAAGTCAACTACTGGTTTACCTGCACTCCCAAATTAAGTGAAAAATTAGGAGTTTTCTTCCCCCCCCCCCCCCCCTTCATAAAGAAAGAAAAGGGGGATCGATGTCACGCCCCGCTTCCCAGTAGACGGAAACGATAACATGGTAAGCCCGCGACATATTTATTTAGAGAAGGTCATTCCCTAAATAAATATACTAAGCGTATTGAAACAATAATACACAACACAAAAATAAATGGAGACTGTAAAATTTTTCAACAAGCATCTTCATTTACTTTAAACTTCCAATATTTACAAATACATGAGTTTATGCTGGAAAATAAATACAATAAGGAAAATGCATAAACAAGTGGCATATATAAACCGAAGAAAATTGAAGCTAAGATAGCCTTGAATAGCGATCTGGTTGTAGTCATCTTCTGTGGCTTCCACTTCCTCTTTCTCGACCGTATCTGACGAACATTCCAAGAGAAGAAAAGTGGGTGGAATGCCCGTCAGTGAATTAGCGCTCGGTAAGTCCCAAAGATAGGTAAGAGTAAAGAAAATGACAATTATAGAATATGTATATGACGAGTAAGAGTATATGATCATGGGTAAATATATTCTATAGGTCTCTATATGGTCATTATGTTAACATTAAGTTCCAAGTGTGAATGTCAACGCAGCCGTAAAAATATTCACGAGCTTAAGAGTGGGGCCCCAGAAATAAGGAAACACGGGCCTGTTTCATGTGTTAGCATCGGGGCTCTAGGCTGTGGATGAGTCAACCCGACTGATATTCGAGTAAAATAAAAAAAGAGGTTAATATGGGACTCCTAAAGCTCCGTTGGATTCAAACAAGAAACTATTCCAAACACCCCGAGTATAATATATATTATTGTGACACCCCGCTTCCCAGAAGAAAGAGAAGGATGACGTGGCAAGGTCCGCAACCTAACTGTATTGAAGGTGGTCTATTCAATACAGTTACGTTAAGCATATGAATATTTAACATGCAGGATGTGTACCAAAACAAAAATAATAAAAGCGAAAGGCATTTATTTCCATTAACCAAACTTTATTACATTCCAAAAGGAAGAGTAAAATAAACCAAGTAGTTTAATTATATCGAGAAGAAACAAAAACCCTGAACATGTGGGCAAACGGCAAAAATTAAATCCTAGATTGATGTTATTTTAAAATTACCTTTTAAAAGATACTAAATATTCCTTTTGAAAAGATATCGTTATTTAAATTTAATATTTTCTTGTTTAAAAAGGTTGAAGGGGGTTTAACAATATTATAGTAGTTGATAAAAAAGTGTAAGTACAATATACGTATGTCGTATCTAAAATATTTATTTCACATATCTTATCTCTTATGAATATCTTAAATAAATATAATATTTTAATTAAACGAGGGTATTTTGTGGAAATAACCTATTTCGAGATCATTTTTATGGTATGGGTATGTCAGAGGTCAATGATAATTCATGGGTTATGACATTAAGTGTATCAGATTCCAGGTATTATGGGTGTGCAATATACTTTTGTGTACAGAGAAAATTTAAACACTATTTTAAAATATGGGTTAATATTATCGTTATTGAGGGTACAAGAAATAGGCATGCACGAATATTATAATAACATTTTAAATAAGGGTTGATGATTATAAATTGGAACCAGGTTATAGAGAAGGAAGAAGGTGACAAGAAAAGGGGAGAGAGGCGGATCCTACCATTTGTTTGAGTCGGATGCCGAAGGGTTGAAAACGTAGGTGTTCCCGCCGAAAATTTCTGCGCAGAAAAGTCCAAGGTATCAAATGGAAGCGATACGCTTAAGGAAATGCGAACAAATATCTTCCGGCCTGTATTTTGATAAGTTCCCGAAGGAGGAACTATTAAATTCTGATGGTATTGGAAGCATCTCGAAAAACCCTTCGATTTGATATATTATGGGCCTCATAATTCATCCGGGATCAAAAGTTATGAGGCATCACGTGTGCACACGTGATGGACCTTTAAGAACCCGCTGGAGGAGTTAAAAGATCAGAAAAGACCCCAATGGGGCGTCACATGCTCACACGTGACCATGGGTCACGTGCAGACACGTGATGGGCTTTTAAGGCCTCCAAAATAATGAATAGAATTTAATTCTAAAAGTCAGAAAATACCTCAACGAGGTATCACGTGCTTACACGTGACCAATAGTCACGTGTTGACACGTGATGGTTAAAACAACAACATAAACAAGCGGCCGTTAAAGAACTCAATTGGGGGTCACGTGCTCACACGTGACCAAGGGTCACGTGTCAGCACGTGACTGGTTTCGAAAGCCTTATAGTTAATAGAATTAAAATTCTAAAATTTTCTAAATCTTTCCAAACATAAAGGGTCTATGGGGACCGTTGGATTAAAAATCCGAGGGTGATTAAAAATCACCAATTTATGGGATAATCTTGGACTTGGAAAGATTTCCCCCCTAAATCTAACCGAGATAACAAAGAGATATCTTTGGATTTAAAATCCAATGGTGAATAAAATTCACTTAACAATCTAAAGGTCCAGATGAATGATAAATATAAATCAAATCTCTCAACATACAAATCAAATCTTTCAATGAGAGATTTGCTAAACAAATTGATTCTCTTCCTTCTCCTATAAATAGGAGCCAAGAAAAGAAGAGAAAAGGGGATCGACTTTTTTGAGAGAAAAACAGAGGGAGGAGAATTTAATTCTCAAGAGAAAAAAGAAAAGCAAAGAGAGGAGAATATAATTCTCTGCAAAAGAAAAACCCTAGGTAAGAAAATAGAGGCTTCAAAAGAGAATTTAATTCTCAAAAGAGTTTAACTCTTATATAAAGAAAAGAACTTAGTTCTTTCTCTGGTGGAGGATCTGCAAAGTGCACATCTCCCCATGAATTGAGAATTTAATTCTCATTGGGTTGAGATCCTGCCATGCAGATCCAAAACATAGAGGAGGAATTAAGTTTTGAGAATTCAATGGTCACAAAATTATAGGAATTTAATTCCTTTGGGATAAAATTAGGGTTTTACCCTAAATAAGAATTTAATTCTTTCACAATAGGAATCCAATTCCTCCAAAACAAAAATTAGGGTTTTACCCTAAATAAGAATTTAATTCTTAAAGATAAGGAGACTTAAAAGATCTCCGTGCATGAACAAACTAAGGTCACATGCCCCACGTGACCCCTAAACAGATCCCCCAAAAATGAGAAGAGGAAAGCTTTGAGGCAATGCCTCACGTGTTCCCACGTGACCCTCATTATATATGGAACAAAAGCAAAAGCAGAAACAATTCTGGGCGCTCTCACGTGTTACCACGTGACCCCTAATAAGTGTTCTAATAAATCAGGGCATGATTATACATCACGTGCCCACACGTGATGGCTATGAAAATTAAAAGTGTTTAACACTTGTTTGCAGAACAAAATAAAGGGGATCTGGCCCCACTTTTTGATGCCATCACGTGCTCCCACGTGACTCCCAAAACGCAGAAAGAAAGATCAATGGAAATGAAGGCTTTGGACGCTCTCACGTGTTATCACGTGACCCCTCAGCAAATGCTTTAACAATTGGCATCACGTGCCAACACATGATGCTCTAAAAATAAAAGTGTTTAACACTTGTTCGCAGATTTGAGGATAAACTAAAAGGAGATCTGGCTCCACGTTTAGGGCGCCCTCACGTGTCACCACGTGACCCCTAATGAGAATTCTAACAGACCAGAGCGGGGGCCTTTATCACGTGCTCACACGTGATGGCCGCCAGAATTAAAAGAGTTAAACACTGATCTGCAGAATAAAATAAAGGGAATCAGGGCGCTCTCACGTGTCCACACGTGACCCCTCTCTCCTTAGTGTTTAACACTAATCTGAAGACTTTGTCCTCAGTGTTTAACACTGATTTTCTTAGTGTTTAACACTAATTGGAAAACTCTATTTGCAGTGTTTAACACTGATTTTCTTAGTGTTTAACACTAGTTTGAAATCTCTGCTGCCGGTGTTTAACACCGATTTGCTTTAGTGTTTAACACTAGTTTGAAATCTCTGCTGCCGGTGTTTAACACCGATTTGCTTTTGTGTTAACACTAATTTGAAAGCCCTGTTGCTAACACTGATTATCTTTTAGTGTTTAACACTAATTTGCTAATCTTATTCCCAGTGTTCAACACTGTTGGTCTTTAGTGTTTAACACTAGCTTTAGCCCAATTGGCTAAGTTTCTAGAGGCAAAGCCTCTCCTTCAATGGACCAACAGAGGGCCAATATTTCAAATATAATTGGACTTAGCCCAAACAGGCCATAAGTGATCAAATCATCTTGAACTGAGCACATCTGCTCTTTCAATCAACTCATTGGTTCAAGGGTACATCTCTGAATTCCTCTGATATTTGTCGTTGTAATCCTTCAACGTCTTCAGAGAGGTGACGGGTCCCGACAACCACACATCAACACGGACTGTGGGGTCCTTAAACTCATGGACTTATGCGTCCTTAAACCAAGATACGGACTGTGGGGTCCTTAAACCCGCGGACTTATGCGTCCTTAAACTAACGGACTAATGCGTCCTTAAACACACCCATATAGACTGTGGGGTCCTTAAACCCATGGACTTATGCGTCCTTAAACTACCATTAGACCGCAATGTCCTTAAACTACCAATGGACCACCACATCCCTAAACTGGAACTTGGACCACTACGTCCCTAAACTGGAACATGGACCACTATGTCTCTAAACTGGAAATGGACCACCATGTCCCTAAACTGGCAATGGACCACCATGTCCCTAAACTGGAACAATAGAGCCCAAACGCTCTTTTGTCGGCTCTAAACGATCCCGTTAAGTCGATCTTAATCCCAAACTGGACTAACGTATCCTGAACAACCGTTTAAGTTGATCTTAGCCTCAAATATAGCTAACGTATTGATTTAATGATTTTCCGATTGTGTAGTGTTTTTGAGAAAATAGATTTTAGAAATCACAACCAAAAGAATTATTTGACCGCAATCAATAACGGTGTCGGATGTAGCGCGTTAGTAAGTGCAGATCGTCCACAGGGAAAGTGAGTTCCGTTCAATTTCCGAATTAGATGAGTTGAAAATTTAGGGCAAAGAAAAGAAAACAATTCATGATTTGCATTTAAAGATCAAGAAATAAGAAAAATCTAGATCTAGAAAAGACATTAAAAGCAAGAATTGAGATGTGTGATAATTTCCAACCAACAATCAAGATTAGAAGTATGGCTCGTAGGAGTAGATCGGATCTATAGATGTGATGAGATCTAAAGATTACTAATTCTTATCCATTAATGAATTGATACTAGATCGATGCAAAATTCATCGAGGTTTAAGGATCTTTGTGAGAAAATTAGGGATTCCGCAACTCATACTTTGTCCTTTCGATGGATCGCATTCAAATTCTAGCTTCTAATTAATCAAATGTTTAATAGTTGTTCCCTAGTTTCGAGTGAACACGATCAAGAAAGCATCATCTCGAAGCTAGGTTATTAATCATTTGATTAACTAGAATTTCCAAACATTATAGGATTTAAGAATTGTAAAAAATATCTAAATCATCATCATCTAAAGATCGTCACGACTCCTACACGAGCGGAGATTACTCAAACATCATGATCACAAACACAATCACAAATTGAGATCTAATCATTATGCTTGAATTAAAAGATAAGGAAGAATATAGAAAATTCACCTTTATTTATCGACAAATTTCGTTACAACTCTCTTGAATTTACAAAAGGAAGGAACTAGATCGTCGATTTCGGCTTCGCTCGGCTCCTTGAGTCGCGGATCGGCGTGGATCTCTTGCTCCGTTGGAAATCCGGCGTCGCTTGCTAAAGGTTGAAGGCTCTCTTGCTCAAATTGCTCTCGGGATCTTGTTCTTGATTTTGAATTGGAGATGGAGATTGAATTTAGCACAAGCTTTTGTCACTAAACTTGTGGGTTGAAGATGATGGTGATTCTTGAACCATTTGAAACCTTAATCTAAGCTCCTTTTTATAGACCTCTTGATTTAGAATTGAAATTTGAATTCCCTCCACAAGTTAGTTAACCAAATGATTTAAATTTCTCTCCAAAAAATTAGTTAAGCCTAAATTTGAATTTCCCTCCTAAAAGTTTGTTGAGCCGAGCCTTCTAGATGTGCCACGTGGAGCTTCTGGGGTCTTCTGGAAGCTTTGGCCGTTATAATTAAGCATGTGATGAAATTTGACACGGTGATCTCTTTAATTGGCCGCGGATCCGCCGCGCCAAGGGGGCTTGGGCCGCGGATCCGCGGCCCTTTGATGGCCTTGATGGTTTCTCTTTACATGGTAATACTTGGGCTGACTGGTGGGCCTCTTTCTGATGTTTGGATTTTTATTTGGCCTTCTGAATCATTACCAGATCATACATCTTTTAGTTGGCATATATTTTATCAGTCTTTCCCCCAAATTTTGGCCCTGCTTTCGGAATTTCCAGCATCGACTCCAAGACAAGAGTTGCGCAATACAAGGATGATGCAATGCCATGAAAAACACACAATTTCCCTAAAAAGTTCCGGTTTTAGTCTACAGTACGAGTAATCCTGTATTTTTACATGTGTTATGCAAATATGTGTGATATGAATACCGGATACCTTTACTTGACTGCAAAAGGTAGGGAAATTGCCGTGTTAGAAATGCAGTATTTTCGACTGATCAAATTCCCCTAAACTTATTTTCGATCGTCTCGATCGAACTGTTTTATTAAAAAGAGAAGGAGAAAACAAAGAAAGAGAAAAGCACACTTTCGTAGGCAACACGATTGCACTGAGCACGTGCAACAAGCCTTTAAACCTCTAGGTGTCCCTAGTAGGAGGAGTGTTGTCTCCTGAGGGTTTTCAGCGGATTGCACCCACAAAATCTAATAATAAAAGGAAGATCATGAATATTACATTTAAAGACAAGAATTGTAAAAGAAAAGCCTTGAAAATTAGGGTTTCCAACTAAGCTAGCTTTTCGGTTGTCATGAGCCCTATCTTAATGGTCATGAAAAGATGTTAGAAATCTCGTCCCCCCTCAATAAAACATCGTCTTATTCTTCATTCCTATCTTTATTCCAAACATCGATCATATCACCCTGCGTGTGTGTAAAGAACATCCCTACACCCGGAGAATTCAATTCAAGCTATCATACTCTTGCCCATCAGCCTCAGTACTTTTTAATTAATGAATATCTAGATGTGCTCACACACTTTCATGCGACCGTTAATACTTCTTGAGGTACTAACCGACCGATTACTCATGTGCTTGCTTATTTGGTGTATTTTCCTCGTCTTGCACCACCTTAGGCATAGCAGTGACTCCCAGACCAGTTGGCCTTAGGGCACTAGGTGAAGAGGCACCCTCGCTATATATTTTTTATTGCCCTCGGTGATAACAAAAACCAGTGTCCATTTTTGTCACCACTTCATATTTTCTTCATTTTTTTTTATTTCCTTCATACATCGGCTTTAAGACAAGAGCATTTCAAGGTATCCTCTACTATCCCGGGCTTTAAGACGTGTGTAAGTGCGAATAGCAGGGTATCAACGTTCAAAATGCTTGGCTTTCCAGAATAAAAACTATTTTTCAGACTTATTTTTATCCTCAGATTAGTGACTTCCTCCATCTTACTAACCCTTGGGACAACGGCTCATAACTACTTATTACTAGTTCGTATAAGAAAACTTCTAATTTTCTTGGTTTTCTTAAAATTTTCTAATCTTATGGATGTAATTGTTCACTATCTAATCTTTCATTATTATAATTATTAAATATTTTTATATTTTGGAAATTTTAAGTTTTTATATTTTGAAATTTTTTTGAATTTTTATGGATTTTGAAAAAATTTTAAATTTTTATAGGTTTTTATGGGTTTTGAAAAACTATTTTCAAAAAATTGATGAACCAAAAAGAAAAATATTTACACAAAATTTTTATGGGTTTTGAAAAATTTTAAATTTTTATGGTTTTTAAAGAAATGTGTTGTGCTTATGCAAATGATATGCACATGATGCAAAACTAAGCACAAACCTCCCCCAAACTTGTTTTCAACAGTGTCCTCACTGTTGCCATCTGCTAAATTTCGAAAACCTGTAAGCCTGGGAGGAATTTATTAGTGGGGGCAAAATATATAAGTGAAGATCCTCCCCCAAACTTATTTTTAGCTTAAAAATTTTTTGTAAAAATTTTCTTTCCAAGAGCCAAAAATATTGTTCCCCCCCCCCAAACTTGAGTTATGCAATGTTAAACTTTGAAAATCACATGAGGGGGTCAAGAATCATTGGTCGATGCCAAGCTTTGCAAAGACCGAAGATCAACACCAACCATTCGAAGATTTTATCAATGCAATGCTCAGGTTGGTGGAAGAAGAAGTGGGGAAAGGGTAAGGAGTGGAAGAGAGTGTGTGTGCGTCTCATTTTGGAGAGACGAAGCAGTGAATGTGATGGATTACTCGCATTCTTTTTACAGTTCAGAAGAGGGGGTGGAGGTTCAATTTCAATGATTGGGACATGATTTATCTCAACACCCGTGTTATTCAGAAATGCGAGTTCATCAGTGAAGATCTCCTCAAAAGTTTCATCGATACCCCGAAGAATAATGTCATCACAAAGTGCGGGGTGATCTTCAGACTCTAAAAGCAATTCATAATCAGTGTTAGTTGTTGACCCGGACATCTCGGTGGAAGAGTCCGTATGTGTATGATACATAGTTGAGTCAAACAACAACGTATGAAAAGAGTCAAGATCGGTATCAGGAGGATCATCAAATTTGCTGCTGTCGCCATCCATTAAGTCGACAGAACAGATATAAGCAGTAGGTTCGGAGGGTACACTTCCAATCTTGTAAATGTTCAGCTCTATTGACCTATTCCCGAAAGATAGGGTCATAGAACCATTTCGACAGTTGATTATTGCATTGGAAGTGGCCAAAAATGGGCGACCTAAAATCACCGGAATTTGATTCCGGGGGTTCGCTACAGGCTGTGTATCAAGTACAATAAAATCCACAGGGAATACAAATTCCCCGATTTTTATTAACACATCCTCCAGCTCACCCCTAGGTTTGGTGATTGATCGGTCAGCCATCTGGAGAGTGCAATGGGCTGGTTTCAACTCTCCGATTCCTAGTTGCTCATAGACTGAGAAAGGAAGCAGGTTAACACTAGCGCCAAGGTCTAAAAGAGCACGATTGATGTGTTTATCCCCAATAGAAATCGATATCGTAGGACATCCTGGGTCCTTACGTTTCTTTGGTAGCGGAGGGATAAAAGTAGTGCTAATGCTATTAGACATGAAGACCTTCTTTGGCACTTGAGTCTTCCTCTTCCTAGTGCACAAGTCCTTAAGAATTTTCGCATAAGCGGGGACTTGTTGAATCGCATCTAGGAGAGGGATGTTGATGTTAACTTGCTTGAACATGTCCATAATCTTCTCCATATGTGGACTCGATGTGTTAGCCCTTAACCGGGTTGGATAAGGTGCTTTAGCAATAAGCGCTGGGTCCATCATAGGAGAAGGAAGTGTGTGTAGCCCCGATCCCAAAATAGAAGTGGGGATCGTCTGTGGAGGAGTAAAAGAGGTGGGCTGAGGTGTCGAGCCTAGAGGAAAATGGAGAATAGGCTCGCAAGAAGGTGGTGGGGTAGAAGAACAAGAATCAGAAGCAGAAGCGTGTGTGTGAGGAAAGGTCTCAGCCGGGGTGTTGATAGGATCATCAATATCATCAACTTCTTCCCCAACATGGTTATCCAGCACTCTCCCAGATCTCAACGTGGTGATTGCATTCACATGATGTGAATAGCCAGGATTGGGTACAGGTTGAGCTGGGAGTTTTCATTTCTCTCTTGCACTCATTTCGGCCTTAAGTCGTGCAATCTCAGCTTCCATCGTTTTGATACTCTCAGCTTGGGACGCTGAGTTTTTCTTTATCTCACCAACGGAAGACTTAACCTCGGCCGACACTTCCATGAAATTTGACATGAGTGATTTCATGGTTTGAGCGAATTGAGAGAACTCGTCAGAACAGGTCGACTGCATAGGATTAGAAGGTGCAGGAGTGTTGACCTGGTTTTGGAAATTTTGTGACTGGTAAGGGTGCTGGGTGAGCTGAAGTGGTTGCTGTTGTGGTGGAGGGACCCGTTGGAATTGATTCGGGTTTGGAATCGTGTTTTGGGATTGGTTCCAAGCAAAATTTGGGTGATTCCTCCAACCCTGATTATATGTGGAAGAAAAAGGGTCGTTTCCAGGTCTTTGAAATGCGGCATTGGTATGCTCGAGACCTCGAAACTGGGAGTTTAATGGACATTCTTCTGTCAAGTGAGAAGGTTCAGAACAGCACCCACAAACAGTTTTGGGGAGCGACATTGGGTTGAGGGAGGCTGCTAGGAATTTGTGTTCCATAGCGTCGAGCTTCTTTTGCATTGCTGCCATCACAGCTCGAACACCTATGGACACGTCTATTTGGTGTATGCCACCCCTACTCGATGGCTGGGTTCCAGTCTCCCACTATAATGACTTTTCAGCGAACTCTTCTAAAAATTTCCATGCTTCCCCATCATCCTTGGTCATAAAGGTGCCTTGACACATGTTTTCAAGGTTTTGTTTAGTGGTAGGGTTACTGCCCTCATATATGATTCGGCAAAGTTCCTATCTCGGGATGCCGTGATGTGGGCATTGAACCAAAAGATCCTTGAATCGGTCAAACTATTTTGAAAATGGTTCAGCCGGAAGCTGGGAGAATTGATAGAGTTCACTACGGATTCGAGCTGTCTTTTGCATAGGGTAAAATTTCTTAAGGAATGCCGCAACGAATTCTTCCCAATTCGTGATGGAATGTGCGGTGGTGTTATACAGCCACTTCTCGGCTATATCGCACAAGGTAAATGGAAGAAGTCGTAGACGCATGGCATCCACAGAAAGTTGTGATGTACCCATCATTGCGCATATGTTTTCAAATTTGGTAATAAAAACGTACGCGTCTTCAGTCTCGAGACCGTGGAATTTGGGTAGAAGGTTGATGTACTGGGGCTTAATCTCAAAGTTATCCCCGTTGGCTGGTGGAATGGATAAGCAGGTCGAGAGAGGACCTCGCAAAGGGTAACACCTCTCTTGGAGAGAGATGCGGGGTGGAATCTGCGCACCAACGGACGGCGGCAGAGTAGCGGTAAAGAGGTTTGATGGAGGCTGATCCATCGGTGTGGGTGTGGTGGGGGGTAAAAGAAAGGTAAATGGAGAAATACCGACTTCGGAGTCGATCGAGGGGACGCGGACAAGACGGGCACTAGAATCCCGTGTCCAGCCTATCTTGCACTAAAAGGGGTTAGTACAAGTGGCAGCGTGATTTATAATTAGGGGAATGAAGTGAGTGTGGTGTTTGTTTTGAAAAATGATACGGATTTTGAAAATATGATGCAACAAGCAATACCCTAAAATTTATGGTCACCTAGGTCCAATCTCTAGACCGCTCCTAACTGCCAGAAGACAAGACGCAGGATAGAATCCTCCACTGCCTCTTTGTCCTTCCTGTGGCCAGGTAAGTGTCAGGTAAGTGGGAGGTTCTCCACTACGTAAGTAGTGGGCTTAATTAAGTAACCACTAGCCTTCGACACACTTGCCTAGGCACCACAAGAGAAACGCGGATAAGCAATGAATTACCCACGGCCTTCTTCTGTCCTAAGTGAGCGCGACGGTCCTTAGAGTCATCTCTAGATATTTTTTAATTAATGAGGGTAATGCGGATGCAGGTTTGTGATTTTTGGGGCTTAGGAAGGGTAATGAACTCCCCACCTAATCTGGATTTGTCCGTGCCCCTTAATTTCCGTATTAATTATGCAAACAACCAAAAAATCAAAAACAAGCACGCTTTATTTTGCTTTTTGCGCGCTCCGAATATTTGCAAAGAATCCTGCAACAAATTGTTAATTGGAGCAGATTTTAGGAAGGAGATAAGAAAGTTAGAGATTACCAGATAAAAATTTTCCAGAGAACCCCTTGATAGACCGCGGAACCGCCGCAATTATCTCCCTATGCCGCGGAAACGCGGTTCTACAGTGGGATCTCTGCACTGAATTTTTCCAGCAAGCTCCAGATCACTTCCTTAGTCCTCTGGATTTCTTCAAACAATTTTCCAATTTTCCAGCAAGCTCCAGATCTCCTTGCAATTAACCACAACAACACGCATTAGTATTTTGCGCGAGTTTTGATCTAAAAAATATTGATGGAATAAACTTTTCAACTCAAATTTCAAAAAATGAACAAATAGCACACGATCCCCGGCAACGGTGCCATTTTGATTTAATGATTTTCCGATTGTGTAGTTTTTTTGAGAAAATAGATTTTAGAAATCACAACCAAAAGAATTATTTGACCGCAATCAATAACGGTGTCGGATGTAGCGCGTTAGTAAGTGCGGATCGTCCATAGGGAAAGTGAGTTCCGTTCAATTTCCGAATTAGATGAGTTGAAAATTTAGGGCAAAGAAAAGAAAACAATTCATGATTTGCATTTAAAGATCAAGAAATAAGAAAAATCTAGATCTAGAAAAGACATTAAAAGCAAGAATTGAGATGTGTGATAATTTCCAACCAACAATCAAGATTAGAAGTATGGCTCGTAGGAGTAGATCGGATCTATAGATGTGATGAGATCTAAAGATTACTAATTCTTATCCATTAATGAATTGATACTAGATCGATGCAAAATTCATCGAGGTTTAAGGATCTTTGTGAGAAAATTAGGGATTCCGCAACTCATCCTTTGTCCTTTCGATGGATCGCATTCAAATTCTAGCTTCTAATTAATCAAATGTTTAATAGTTGTTCCCTAGTTTCGAGTGAACACGATCAAGAAAGCATCATCTCGAAGCTAGGTTATTAATCATTTGATTAACTAGAATTTCCAAACATTATAGGATTTAAGAATTGTAAAAAATATCTAAATCATCATCATCTAAAGATCGTCACGACTCCTATACGAGCGGAGATTACTCAAACATCATGATCACAAACACAATCACAAATTGAGATCTAATCATTATGCTTGAATTAAAAGATAAGCAAGAATATAGAAAATTCACCTTTATTTATCGACAAATTTCGTTACAACTCTCTTGAATTTACAAAAGGAAGGAACTAGATCGTCGATTTCGGCTTCGCTCGGCTCCTTGAGTCGCGGATCGGCGTGGATCTCTTGCTCCGTTGGAAATCCGGCGTCGCTTGCTAAAGGTTGAAGGCTCTCTTGCTCAAATTGCTCTCGGGATCTTGATCTTGATTTTGAATTGGAGATGGAGATTGAATTTAGCACAAACTTTTGTCACTAAACTTGTGGGTTGAAGATGGTGGTGATTCTTGAACCATTTGAAACCTTAATCTAAGCTCCTTTTTATAGACCTCTTGATTTAGAATAGAAATTTGAATTCCCTCCACAAGTTAGTTAACCAAATGATTTAAATTTCTCTCCAAAAAATTAGTTAAGCCTAAATTTGAATTTCCCTCCTAAAAGTTTGTTGAGCCGAGCCTTCTAGATGTGCCACGTGGAGCTTCTGGGGTCTTCTGGAAGCTTTGGCCGTTATAATTAAGCATGTGATGAAATTTGACACAGTGATCTCTTTAATTGGCCGCGGATCCGCCGCGCCAAGGGGGCTTGGGCCGCGGATCCGCGGCCCTTTGATGGCCTTGATGGTTTCTCTTTACATGGTAATACTTGGGCTGACTGGTGGACCTCTTTCTGATGTTTGGATTTTTATTTGGCCTTTTGAATCATTACCAGATCATACATCTTTTAGTTGGCGTATATTTTATCAGTCTTTCCCCCAAATTTTGGCCCTGCTTTCGGAATTTCCTGCATCGACTCCAAGACAAGAGCTGCGCAATACAAGGATGATGCAATGCCATGAAAAACACACAATTTCCCTAAAAAGTGCCGGTTTTAGTCTACAGTACGAGTAATCTTGTATTTTTACATGTGTTATGCAAATATGTGTGATATGAATACCGGATACCTTTACTTGACTGCAAAAAGTAGGGAAATTGCCGTGTTAGAAATGCAGTATTTTCGACTGATCACGTATCCTTAAACCTTCAAACAAACTTTAGTCCCAAATTGGACTATGGATCACCCAACCAACTTTGGTCCAAGGGTACATCTCTGAACTCCTCTGACACCTGTCGTTGTAATCCTTCAACGTCGTCAGAGAGGTGACGGGTCCCGACGGCCATACATTCAATGGACCACTATGTCCCTAAACTGGAACAATAGAGCCCCCAAATGCTCTTTTGTCGGATCTAAACGATCCCGTTAAGTTGATCTTAGTCTCAAATTAGACTAACGTATCCTTAACAAACGTTTGAGTTGATCTTAGTCTCAAATATGGCTAACGTATCCTCAAACCAAAACCCCAAACCCAAATCTAAGAAAATACGGAATTGGATTAATCCACGCCCTACGGGCGACGACATAAATCAGTCTCCGTATACAATCCACGGGCAACCACAAACAAAACAAACACCCATGACACGAAGTGACCATCTGGAGAAGAAGAAAGTTGTTACCGCAATGTGGTAGCGTAATTAACTGCAGGGACTTCCGCCTGCAGGGAAGAGCGTCCCCACAATCAAAAACCCCTCAAACAAGGGGGAATCTGACAAAATCTGCTACATCGGCCGCATCCGTCTAAACCTCCGATACACGGTGCCATAAATCAACTTGGCATCTTGGGAGAGGTGGACGGATAAAACCATATAGCATCTGCCCCGAATCTCAGTGCCAAGACCTGGCAGTCTTGCGCGCCGTCTTTCGGAGGGGAACGGTAGGCTCGTACTAAATCCTCAATAGATCCACGTCCCGATTTTTCCTCATCAATTGGGTGGAGCCGTAGCGTCGGCGTCGGCGATACAAAGGAACCGATATTTTTTTCAGAATTTTTGGAGTTCTGAGGAGTAAGAAATCAGTGTTTAAATGTGTCTATTTATAGGGCCTTCCAATAAACAGAAAAATCCAAAAAATCACAAAAATCCGCGCCGTTTCATGATTTGTGAATCATTAGTTAATGATTTGCGCCCGCCGCCTTTCTTCTCAGCCCTTGGATTGAGATCCAACGGGCTGGATCGCGCCGCCTTCTACCGCCACCACGCCACGTGTCGCCACGCGCCCGCGTGTGTGGGGATCACGCGTTTTCGCGTGGTCCCCACCATGTGGGCGCCGTCAGAGGGTTCTGGGCCGTTGGATCTTGCATCCAACGGTCCACGTAAAAAGGGGTTTAAAATATTTTTTTTATATAAATAAAATAATATTCTGTTTATTATTTTAAAAATCGAATTTGGTTTTTAAAAAATGTTAAAAATAGTTTAAAATACGGGAAAATTATGGAAAATTTTCAGAAAGTATATTTTATTGTTATCTTTAGTATAAAAATAATTTTGGGCTAAAACTAAATAATATAACCATTCCTATAGTTTTAGTTAGTTATTAAAATCTAGTTTATCCTTTAAAACATTTTTACTTGCGAATTAATTACTTTGATTGATGATAGAAATATGTAGATTATTTTAAGGCATTATAAAATTTTATTAAAAAAATTTAAGCTTATAAAAAGAATAAATAGGTTTTAGAAAATTCTTTTAATCATATTTAATGCTTTGAAAATTATTAACATTACTTTAAAAATTATTCTTCTATAAAAGAAACACGTAAATAATTATTTGATAGTATAAATTTAAATAAAATATATTTTATTAGGTATTAAAAAATATGGTCGTTACAATCTACCCTCCTTAAAATAATTTCATTCTAGAAATTTCAGAATGTAGGTCAAGAAAAGGAAAAAAATCACCGAGAAGGGATTATCGTGGTTAAAAATCTGGGTTCGCTCTCTCGTCCGTGTATGTCTGCCTAGTAGTTCTTTCTTCATATAGCTTTAGCCAGCTGGTTTGTCTTGTCCCTCAAGATTTCATCCATCTAGTATCCCGACCGGTTGCTGCTCGTAGGTTATGCTAACCTTTTCGTGATCTCGGAATGATCAAAAGTATGACTAGGGTTGTCCCTCAAGATTTCATCCATCTAGTATCCCGACCGGTTGCTGCTCGTAGGTTATGCTAACCTTTTCGTGATCTCGGAATGATCAAAAGTATGACTAGGGTTGCCAGCATACCCTCTTAGCTGTGAGATATAAAAGTATTATGCACACCCTCCATAGAAAATAGCAAAGCTAGTCTATACACAAATCCACCGTCTCCTTCCAAGATGTTAAACGGCCGATGAGTCGTGGGCTGAGCTTTCCTCGCTCGCTGCATTGTATCACCATCTCCACCCTTTTTTTCTACAATTATGTCAATCTTACAAATTCTCCATCTTCAGGGTCGTCCCAACCGATCGGCACTTCTCCTATATAAAACTTGACCCCTCTCATTCGCTTCATGTGTTTCAACCATCAGTGTTCCCATGTTCTCCTTAGAGTAGTGTTTCTATATCTTTAAGATTTACCATTGCCAGTTCATGATAGTTGCGTCCACAAGTCGTTAGTTGTCTTTACGCATATGCAACTATATCGCCGCGCTGATACATCACATCACCAAGTCCCTCCTCCGAAAAATCGTTGTGGATGTTCAAAACTTCTGGGTTTACTAAGAATTGCAAGAATGGTTGTGATAGTTACGATCTACCCTCCTTAGAATAATTTCATACTTGAAATTTTCAAAGGAGTGGCCACTACTAGGCACGGAAATCAGTAACGATGTCAGGAATCCTTTTTGCTGCATGTGTCGCTCCCATGAGTTGGTGTATCACTTGATGCATGGAAAGTAAAGGAATCGAAAAATGTAAAATCAGTAGTTGCTTCCAGATAGAAGAGTTTGGAAGTTGAAGGGAGGTTGTGAATTGATGAAAAACTTGCGAGATATAACATAAAGGCAACTAGTCGAAATTACGAAAACTAGAGGAATTATGGTGGGTTTAACTAAGATTTGCATCGAAGGATGGTTAAGCATGGTATCAAAGAAATGTTGAAAAAGAAAAGAGTACCTCTGCTGTCTTGCCACGTGGCATTAGCCTTCTCGGCCGTCATGGTGAAGGTCTGGCGTTTGGGTCCATTCCTCTGTGCTTGCTGAAAAACGCGCTCCTGTGATGGCAAGGGTGGTCCTTTTAGTGATGCCCCTTGACCGGTTGGCTGAGTGGAGGAAGGTGGCCGGTTTCCCCGTCGTGGTGCCACATAATTAGTCGACTTGTTGACGGGGCCTGATTGTCTCCCTCTCTGAGGACAGCCCCCAATAGCATGGTCCGGAGACCCACAGACTATCCAAAGTTTGTTCAAAATGCGACAGTATCTCATGTAATGTTCGGTCCTACCACAATGGTTGCATACAACGGCTGGTTTTCCGAAGATGGTTGGTCCTGCTGATCTCTTAGGTTGTTGTCTCCCGTTGAATCTGGAAGATGATCCCTCAAGAATTTGATTGGCTGGTCGTTTAATACCAGACAAACGGTCATCCTTTCTTATGCGTCTCTGAAGGTCTTCAAAGTTTCGTGTCGCCTCTAAGATTTCATCATAAGTTGATAAGGTAGCAGAAGACATGAAGGACTGCGTCTTCAGGTCCAATCCCTATCAGAATCTTTTAGCATAAAGTTCTGGGGTTGCCACCAGATGATGCGCGAACTGACTTAACCTTGCGAACTCCGAAGCGTACTCGTCCACCGATTTATCCCACACACTTCCCTGTTGGAACTGTATAAACTCCCGTTCTATTTTTAGCTGTGCTACGGCGGGGAAGTATTGAGTATCGAACCGTCGTTTAAATGTTTCCCAGTCAACGGGCTCTTTCAGCCTGCTTTCCTCGACCTCCCACCATATTCGGGCATTATCAGTGAGTTGTAGTTTGGCAATGTTCACCCACGCATTCTTCGGAATTTGAGCGGCACTGAGATCATTGACTGTTCCCTTGAGCCATTTCTCAGCTTCTAAAGGAGTTTCCTTCCCCGAAAAAGTTTTGGGGTGGAGTGATCTGAACTGCTTCACTCCCGCCTGTTCCCCTCCGAATGGTGGCGCGCAGGACCGCGGTGTCCTGGCGCTGAGATTCGGGGCAGATGCTATATGGTTTTACCCGTCCACCTCTCCGAAGATGCCAAGTTGATTTATGGCACCGTATATCGGAGGTTTAGACGGATGCGGCCGATGTAGCAGACTTCGTCAGATTCCCCCTCGCTTGAGGGGTTTTTGATTGTGGGGACGCTCTTCCCTGCAGGCGCAAGCCCCTGCAGTTAATTACGCTACCGCATCGCGGTAACAACTTTCTCCTTCTCCAGAATTTCACTTCGTGTCGTGTGTGTTTGTTTTGTTTGTGGTTGCCCGTGGATTGTATACGGGGACTGAGTAATGCCGTCTCCCGTAAGACGTGGATTAGTCCAAATCCGTATTTACTTAGATTTGGGTTTTGTGTTTTTAGTTTAAGGATGCATTAGTCGCGTTGCGGCTAAGATCAACTTAAACGTTCGTTAAGGATACGATAGTCCTGTTTAAGACTAAGATCAACTTAACGTGATAATCCATTTAATATCTGACCATCGAGACTCGTCACCTCTCTAACGTCGTTGAAGGATTACAACGGCAGATGTCAGAGGAGTTCAGAGATGTACCCTTGAACCAAGGTTGATTTGGAGTTTTATCATTCATTTAAATGTTTAAGAATACGTTAGCCATATTTGGGGCTAAGATCAACTTAAACGGGACCGTTTAGATCCGGCAAAAGAGCATTTGGAGACTCTATTGCTCCAGTTTAGGGACGTAGTAGTCCGTATTCCAGTTTAGGGACGTGGTGGTCTATGTTCCAGTTTAGGGACGTAGTGGTCCGATATTAGTTTAGGGACGTTTCGGTCCGAATATTAGTTTAGGGACGTTTCGGTCCAATATTAGTTTAGGGACGTTTCGGTCCGAATATTAGTTTAGGGACGTTTCGGTCCAATATTAGTTTAGGGACGTTTCGGTCCATTGTTGAAGGCTGTAGTTGTCGGGACCCATCACCTCTCTGACGACATTGAGTGATTACAACGACGTGTGTCAGAGGAGTTCGGAGATGTACTTTCGAACCGGATATAAATTGATTTAAGAGAGAGCTATGCTCAGTCAATTTAATTTGAAGACTTACGGCCAGAATTGGGATAAGTCCCATTGAGAATATTCAAGATTTTTCTTGGTCTTTGGCCTATTAGGCCTATGCTAGGGCTTTGCCCACATTTAATAATGCACTACATTAAATCTTGGTCTCTGTTGGACCTTTATTTAGGCTCTGTCCCTCTTAAGATAATGCATTGCATTATTTATTATTTTGTTTGGGCTCTGCCCATTTATAAATGATGCAGAGCATTAATTTTGTTTGGGCTCTGCCCTTTATAAAATGATGCAGAGCATCAATTTCAGTTGGGCCCTCCCTTTTATTGCTCTGCGGTTTAATTTGGGCCTGGCCCTTCAAGCAATGCATTGCATTGAGAATCTTCAAGAAACAAAAGTGCAGAGCACTTTTTAATCCTTTAATCTAAAGAAAAACAAGTTTTTTTTTCTTTTCTTGTTTTTCCTTATTTCAGAGAACCAAGGGTTCATAACAAGTGCAAGGCACTACTTCTTTTTTATTTATTTACTTATTTATTTATTGAAGATCCATAATCTTGTTCTTAGATCAATGACTTGTTCCCAAGAGAATTTTCTCTTTTCAAGGTTTTACCTTTTTTTCTTGTTCTTCCAGAATTCTCAAGAGTTCTCTTTCTCTCCTTTTTCTTTTTAGCAAGATCTTGATGCCTTTTGAAATGAGGTCTGGGATCCTTTTTATAGTGCTCACAAATTAGTTAAATTTGTTAAAGAGATCTTTCTCTGAGTGATTTGGGGAATTTTCCCCACTGTTGGATCTTTGATCCAAAGGCCCCTGCCTTATACCAGAAAATCTTCTTGTTTCAACAAGATTTATTCTGTTTTGCGCAACTCCCCCAGTGAGTGACACGTGTCACATAATGAAGCGCTTGCGCAACTGCGCAGACACGTGTCGCGCAGGGCAGTGCTTGCGCACTTGCGCTTGCACAACTGCGCAGACACGTGTCGCGCAGCGGTACGCTTGCGCAGTTGTGTTTGCGCAACTGAGCATTGCTTTTGTTTTTTCATTAAAGAGCCTTGCTCTGATTGGACGCACTGCCTTGGGCGTTGTGCTGGCGTGTCAACTTCTGACACGTGGCACGTTGCGCGTAGCGCACGGGATCTGAAGCGTTGCTTCAAAAATTTGAATTTTCAAAATTCAAACAAAGCCTTGCTCTGATTGGGGAAACAAATGCCCCCCCACCGTTGCGCTCACGTGGCGCGCACGTGAGTGCAGCGGTGGCAAGATCCTAGTCGTTGGTTCAAGGGGGTCAGTTGAAGGGGCGCAGGCGCCTATAAATAGGACCCTTGGTCCTTAGAAAATTCTTTACTACTTCAAGAATTTTGACTCAGAGCCTTGCTCTTGCTTAAGAATTTTCAGAGCCTTGCTCTTGATTTTTTTCCAAGAACTCCAGAGTTCATAACCATCTTAGGTATTTAATAAAATTAAATTAAATTAAATTAAAACTGATTAATAGAGCCTTGCTCTCATAGATCTTTGATCTAAAACCCTTTTGGGGTTTCCTCAACAGAGCCTTGCTCTTATAGATCTTTGATCTAAAGAGAACCCCTTTGGGGTTTCATCAACAGAGCCTTGCTCTCAAAAATTTACAGAGATTTTATTCCTGGGTTTTAACCCATGAACAGAGCCTTGCTCATAGATCAAATGTAGATCTTCCCTTTTTTCTTATATATAAAAATGGAGAACTCCTAAAAGTTTTCATGGATCTTTAAGACCCCAAAAAATTTTTTTTTTAATCCTTAGGAGTTATAGTTTTCATTACTATTACAGAGCTAGGCTCCTTTTTAGGAAGTTTTATTCCCTCGAGACCAGAGTTTGACAAATGTCACTCTGTGACAGAGCTTTGCTCTAAAATAGAAGATTTCCTCCTTGTCTCTAGGGATTTCCCCCCAATGAGGATATTCTCTTAGGGGTCTTTTTCATTAACTGACAGTCTCATCCAATGATGGGACTGTCTTATTAAGTGATGTACTATCATTTAGATTTTGTGGGTCCTCCTTTGGTCCCCTACCCATTACATCACAGTGTGGAATAAGATTTAAAATGCCAAGCGTTAGAACACTAATGGTTATTTTTTGTCTTTCCACAGGAAACATGTCTGATGACTTGTCTTTCCCCTTCGTTCGCTCGGAAGGAGGGTTCCCCCATTCGCCAGTGGACCGGGTGGCGTTCGCTCTCATTAAAGATCATGACCCTGAGTGCAAAAAGCTCCACCTGTGGGGAAGGTGGTACAGCCAGATCATCCAAGGCCGTCGCAGCTTCAGTTCCACCTCGCCTTCTGAGCCCATAGTTACGATCCCTTATGCGGACGAACCCCCGGTGAAGTATGCCGTGGAGGTTAAAAATTGGAATTCTGACGACCTCCTCCAGCCTGCAATCGGTGCCATTCCTGCGCAGCCGCCGCCGGCGATAGACATTCTGGGGAGGCGAATCTGTCAGGGTGAAGCACGCCCTTGGGGACAGGCTTACAATATTGGACTGACCCCGCGACCGCTCGCCGGATATTTGCAATGGGCCCGGTACATGTTATCAGCGAAAAGGACTCATCTAACGAAGATTGGTTTATATTCGGCCGTCTACGTTTCGCTTTTCGAGTATCCCTCTCCTCCAACGTGGTGGATAAAGGCCTTTATTGAACAATGGAATATCCCCACCCACATCTTCCTGATAGCGGATAGGGAAGTCTCCATCTCTTTGGAGGAATTTGCTGAGATCTCGGGTTTACCAATGAGGGGGGAGCACTACAAGGAGCTGCTTCCTCCTGACGAGTACATCTTTGCCACCAAGCAGCTGGTGTTTGACTTGACTCCAGAGAATGCCATTCAGCATCAGCATCCGGGCTTGGTGAAGGTGTTGGAGATATATGAGGAACTCCATTTGGAATCGGGCGACCGGGGCGTCAGTTTCGCAGATTTTATTGCCCGCTTTATTCGCCCGGAGTTCCTATCAGAGCAGAGTGAGAAGTTCGCTCAGCTTGTTGACCCTTTTGGTTTCGGCTCGGACCGCCGACCTATATCGGAAAATGACCAGCGGAATTTTTATCTTCCCGGCACTGCCAGCGTCCCTTTCTCGGAGATCGCCGTTCCTGGCATGGACGAGGAGACCTTTTTTATAGGGTTCTTGGGTTTATGGTTATGCAGCTTTGCGCTCCCCATGCACCCGCGCCTCATGCGGCCCTCCGTCTTTTACCCGGCGCATCGAATGGTGGCAGGTTTGCAATTATCGGTAGGGATCGCCGGGCTGGCTTACCTTTATAATGGACTTAGCGTAGCGACGGACGCTAGTGAGCCTGGGGTACAGCCTGCCAACTTCCCGATGCACTATTTTACTTCTTGGATGGAGATGCACGTGCAAGGGGTGTTTGGTGCCCATAAGACTCCTCCGTTTTTCGAGAAATGCAGACTCCCGAGAGTCATGCGGTTGGTCGGGGCTTCAATTGTGGTTGCATCCCCACGGGATTCTAGGGGACTGCTCTTGCGTCCACATCTGGTCGGCACGAAGATTACTTTTGTGGATAAGGTCATTACCATAGGCTCAGAGACCACTAAGTCAGTGGTGCCACTACGTGATGATTTTAAGGGCGGGGCTTCTGTACTGAAGGCTCGGGAAATTCTCCACCTCTACTCCACTCGGCCGGGCTATCTAGTGTTTAGGCAGAATGAGATAGCCTTGTTTATGAGATATAACCCACACCGATTTGCCCGGCAGTCAAGCTACAACCAAGGGATCCCACTGGAAGCTTTCTTGGAAACGCCCGTGGTCGGCCCAGAGAGGATAAGGAATGCGATGCATCATTTCATACGGCTTAATACAGGTTCCTATTTCTTTATCAGTGAACCTGGCTGTGCCCCTAAGATACTCCATCCATATGTAGCCTGGTATGCGCATGCTATGGGCCCGATCATCTTAACGGAGAAGCGTATGCTGGTTGACCGTAGGGGTGCGCCTCCTGGCGGTGATCACAAGGCTCCCTTGCAGCCAAGGATCCAGGTCATCCTCCCGATAAAGATGCCGGAGTTGACCGACCACGCGTGTTGAGCCCCCCGCGTGGATTGCCACTGCCTACTACGGTGGATGCACCACCGGCGCCCCGTGCTCCCATAAAGACAGCTAATGTGGTATCGCCAGGGTCCGGCGCAGGAGCAGATATCGGGACCCGCCGCCCTAAAGTGACTGCCAAGCGCAAATCTACTCCGGGTGGATCTAAAGCTGGCGGACAGAAGAAGAAGAAGAAGTCCACCCTTTCCCTCAATGCGATCCTCAGCTTAAAGCCTGTGGCTCCTTCCACCGAAGGCATATGTGAATATGGCAGCAACGAGGGCTTCTTGGTAGACCCTGCGGACACCAATTTGGCTGCCGCCATTGCAGCTTCGGAGCGATCGGCGAGGCTCGAAGCGATGTTAAGCAAACTCGCTGAGTCAGGTAATCATCAGCCGCTTTATTTGTCATTTTATTGCACTTTTTATCATTATATTTAACTAATATTTACTCCCTTTTCAATATGTGTCTCTACTGAAGAGGCTATCGCTGCCTCTTTGAAAACCTTCCAAGAGGAGGAGGAGAAGCGCTCTCTAGCAGGCGTTGGTATGTTTCACCCCTTTTTCTTTTATAAGGAAAGTTTGTCATCTTTTCTGATGGTCAACCTAACCTTCTTTTGTTTCTTTGCAGGGGTTGTATCAATTGATGTGGGGATCCTTCCCGAGGCCGTTACTGAAGTCCCGATCTCGTCGAGGCTGATGCCCTGAAAAATCTGGAGGCATCCCTATTCACGGACGAGGACGCCTCAATTAAAGAAGCCCTAGTGGCATCCGTCTCAACGGCTCGGGAGGAGCGGAAGCGGTTGAGACGCGAAGCAAAGGCGCGCAGAGCTGCTTTGGCCACGGGAGCGGACCCTAGCACTATTCCTCGCGCTGACACTCCTTCTGAAGAGGCCCCTATCGCCCTATCTACTGCTCATAGGCAAGTGGCGCGCGCGGCCCGAAGTGCAAACGATAAATCCTCTTCAGGTAGCATTTCTTTCATAGCCTTGTTGTAAGAATTATAAAGCCGTTGGCTTATATGCATTCCACCTTGCAGGGCCAAGTCCGACTGAGGGGGAGGCGGAGACCGTTGAACCCAGGGAAACAGTGGAAGTGGTGCCTGCCGAACCCGAGCCGACGGTGAGGCGTGTCGTTGGGGCCACAGGACCCGAAGCAGAGGTTGGGGGATCTGCAGCCGAGAGGGTCATGGATGTCGACCCTGAAGTGGTTGCAGATGAAATGATCGTCATAAGCGAGCCGAGGGTAATGGTAGGTGAGGCGCTTGAGGCTGGAGACCTCGCGGCGACGGCGGATGAGACAACCGTGACCGCAGGACCCGAAGGAGTAGCGGGTGAGGTGGCCACGATTCCTGAGGACGAGCCAGCTGCTCTTTCTCAGGAATCTGGGAATGCTCCAATCATAGCCCTCCCCGCCTATATTCCCCCGCCTTTTCCACGGCTTGCGAGTGCAACAACGGTTCCCATTGAGTCAGGTGACGAGGCCACGGGCGGTGGCCTGATGTCAATGGAGGAAGGAATCGCGTCAGTCTCGGCTGGCAGTTCGTCGGGTAAATTTTGAGTTACTATCATTTTCTCTCTTCTTTTTTTTATCTTGCAATCTTTTCTAACAGGTTTGCTTCTGTTTTTAATGCAGGTGCGGCCAGTGCCGATGCTCCACTGCTTGAAGGAGCACCATCAACTACTGCTTTGGCGGTGGTCACTTCCCCGCTTTCCCTCGTGCCGTCGCGGATGTTGGAAGGTATGGATTTGCGACTCACAAGTTAATCTTTTAAACGTGTAGTTTATGGACTAACGTCATACCATTGTGTCCTTTCAGGAGTGCTCTTTGATCATCTATACCAAGTGTTGCTCCCACACTTCTCCTTCCCGTCCGAACTCGCTTCTCCCTCTAGTGGTGCCAGTGAGTACATTTTCATTTTGATGTCTTTGTTTACTCCCTTTTTTAGCAATGGGATGATTTCTGACTTTTCCTCTTCCTTATTGCAGTGCCACAAATCGAAGGAGGGGACGCAAGACCTGCCACGCCACCGGCCCTTCCGGCTTTGCCGTCTGTTGCAGCTGGTACAGTATATTCCTCCCCCCTTTTTATATGATCCTTCAACATCTTTTTGAATCATTGTTGAACCATGTTTCATTTTGCAGCTATTGTTCCAGCTTCGATCCCCTTTGAGTCTCGTGTTCTCTCACCAGCGGGCCCTTTCTTGAAACGTCCGTCTTCAAAAGGTGCCGTGATGAGTTTGGGTATGCTGAGCGGGTATATCGAAGAGCTTAACATGGACGCTCTCCCTTCTTTCGTGGATTTCGCAATGGAGGTTAACCCGATGTTGGCGGCGCTCGTAAACTTTTACAATGAAGGCGTCGTCGAATCTTGGGTTAACCACTGCAGAGAGATTGAGGCCTGCTTGCATCGGTTGGAGACGATGCGCCCTTCTCCCGAAGTTTTGGCCATGAGTACCGAACGGACCGCCTGGCTCGAGCAAAGCTCTTCTTATCCCGCCATTTGGAGCAGGAAGCAGCTTTACGGTTGAAGGAGCGTCGGGAATCTTCAAGCGCAACCGCTCGCCTGCGCGCTGAAGTTAGGACGAATGCTGCTGAAGTGAAAGCCGTCTTTGAAGGCCTTCTGGAGCGTATCTCTAATGGGCTAGCACTGAGGCGGAAGCTTGATGCCGCCGAGCGTGATGCTCGGGGCCGTGAAGCAGCTCAGCAAGCTATTGGGAACAGCTTGCATCTTTCAGGCAGCAGCGGGCTCAAGCAGAGGCCAAACTAGCGATGGCAGCTGATCAAGAGAAGGCGTGGAAGGAAGTATGCGAGCAATTGCTAAATCTATGCAAGACGCTCCCTTCTCAGTAATTCTCCTTGTATCATTTGTACTTATAAAATGGATGTATATACATTTTTTTATTCTTTAGTACAATGTATTCTATACTCGATCAATATTTATGAATAAAAGATGCACATTTTTGTAATGTCTTGTGTCATTTCTCCGCCCCACTTTTTTTTTGCATGATATCTTTGATGAACCTCATTGGCCGATAACTTCATTTCTCCCAGAGATAGCGATGGCTTAGGCCGCAGGTTCAGGTCTACCGCATAAGACTTTTCAACTCTATGAGCCATGAGGGTCTCATAGAGGCTTTTCTCCCTACGGATCGAGAGGATCTCGTCGATGGGTTTTCTCCTTAAGAATCGTGAGGATTCCTAAGTGTGGTTTTCTCTCATAGGTCGTAAGGATCCTACAAGAGAATTTTTCCCTCTTATGAGTCGAGAGGACCCGTAAGTGGTTGTTTCCCTTCTTGCCGAAAATCGACTTCAGAGAGTGAAACCCGTGAATAGTATGCAAGAGACCATTTCGGATTGACTTGCAGGGCCCCATTGTTCAGGAAGCAAGTTTTTTAATCCTTGCTGTCCGAGACTTCATCTTGCAAATTGATAAGCAAATTCAATTTGTTGAAGAAATCCCTTTTCTGAATGATTTGGCGGAACTTCCCCCACCGTCGGATCTTTGATCCAAGGGCTTCTGTTTTACAGAAGAAAATCTTCTTGTTTTAACAAGAACGGAAAAGATTTCTTCAGAACTTTTATTTTGTTTGGCGCAAATGCTCCATAGTATGATACATGTCGTGCGGCGCAGCGTAATTGTGTTAGCGCATCTGCGCTGACGCGTGTCGTGTAGCGCACGGCGCAGCGCAACTATGCTACCGCATCTGCGCTGACACGTGTCGTGTAGCGCACGGCGCAGCGCAGTTGAAGCGTTGCTTCTTTTAATTTTGCTTGAAATAGAGCTTTGCTCTGATTGGGTGCGCTGCGCTGATGCGTCTGGGTCAGACACGTGGCACGTTGCGCAGCGCAAATAATCTGAAGCGTCGCTTCATTAAATTAATTTTCAAGACAGAGCTTTGCTCTGATTGGGGGAAGACGAAGCGTTGCTTCATCTCCCGCCTCGGAATTTGAACAGAGCTTCGCTCTGATTAGGGTAAACCGCCGTGACAACTTTTGGAAGTTGAATAGGCACTTGATGCCTATAAATAGGACCTTTGGTCCCCCACAGATACTTATCATCTTTCAGATTTTTATTTTCAAAAACTTCGGAGCTTTGTTCTCGCCTTCAAGAACTCCGGTGCCTTGCTCCTTTTTTCAAAGTTTTTAGAAAAACTTTAGGTAAAATCGATTCTTAAATTAATCTTAACCAGCAGAGCTTTCGTCCAGGGGATTTTATCCTTGAACATAGTTTTGCTCTCTAGGAATTTAGTCCTCTATGTATATTGTCGCTTTTCTATTGCTGATCTTCCTGTAATATTTCTTCCAGACATAATGGCGGCGGTGCATCTATACAGTTTGCACGAGTTCATTACCTACGACGATATCCGCGCTCAGGGTCGTCAACAAAACCAGGAGTTTACAGACGCTGAATGTGCAGAAGTCATGGGTCGTCTGAACGCAAGCGGTGGTTGGCTGTTGCCTCGTCGTTCGGCCCTTTTGAAAGTCGTGTTGGGAGCCATATGGAGAGCACTTCCGGGTCTTCATGAGGCCTTACCGCTCAACGCGCTGGATGATGCCGAAGACAAGGTGCATTCAGTGTACCTGACAGGGCTGATCTCAAAGAAACGGCGGAACAACCTCATTGACATCCTACACCAAGTCTTCCAGCAGACGACGATAGTTGCTGCTTATCGAAGGCCAGGAGGGCTTGCCGATGATCTTGACACAGAGGAGCGCGAAAGACTGCGCATAAGAATAATTAGAAAGGCCAGAAGAACTCTGGATGGCCTTACTTTCGATTTCCTCAATCCGTGCCCCGGATCTGAGGTTATACCGTTGCAATAATTTGAATAATGTTTCTTATTTATTGTTCTTATGATTGTAAAAAAGGAATTTTCTAGCGGTATGAATGGAAACTCTCCCTCCTTTTTATTTCAGCTTGTCTTATTTCTCGTCCTGAGTCTTCTGCCTATGCATAAATGAATGCGTCACGAACGCCAGATCAAATGTAGATCAGATATTCTTTCTGTCATCTTCTTTTTATTGTCAGCAGGCTGTCTTAATAACCATGATTGATGGATATCTCAAACGAGTATTCTGACTTCCTTAAGAAATAGTGATGGCTTAGGCCGCAGGTTCAGGTCTACTGCCTAAGACTTTTCAACTCTATGAGCCGTGAGGGTCCCATAGAGGCTTTTCTCCCTACGGGTCGAGAGGATCTCATAGGTGGATTTTCTCCTTAGGAATCGTGAGGATTCCTAAGTGTGGTTTTCTCTTATAAGTCGTAAGGATCCTATAAGAGAATTTTCCCCTCTTACGAGTCGAGAGGATTCGTAAGCGGTTGTTTCCCTCCTTGTCGAAACTCGACTTTGGAGAGTGAGACCCGTGAATAGTATGCAAGAGACCATTTTGGATTGACTTGCAGGGCCCCATTGTTCAGGAAGCAAGTTTTTTAATCCTTGCTGCCCGAGACTTCATCTTGCAAGTTGGGACGAACCGGGAATTCTCTCGCGGAGACAGTGGTGGCTCTGCGAGTTGACGTAGGTCGGGAGGCTCTCGTCACGGAGTGTTTGTATCCGTGGGTCAAGGAATTTTGCTAGGGATTATTTGTTTCCCGAGCGCCAAGGATTATTTGTTTCCTTGGGGTTTGAAACGAGTCGAGGATTCCCACGGGGGCACTGGTGGCTCTGCGGGTCGACGCGGATCAGGAGGCTCTCGTCAAGGAGTGTTTGTATCCGTGAGTCGAGGAGTTTGCTGGGGATTATTTGTTTCCCAAGCGCCAAGGATTATTTGTTTCCTTGGGGTTTGAAACGAGTCGAGGATTCCCACGGGGGCTCTGGTGGCTCTGCGGGTCGACGCGGATCAGGAGGCTCTCGTCAAGGAGTGTTTGTATCCGTAAGACGAGGATTTTGCATGGGGATTATTTATTTCCCAAGCGCCAAGGATTATTTGTTTCCTTGGGGTTTGAAACGAGTCGAGGATTCCTACGGGGGCTCTGGTGGCTCTGCGGGTCGACGCGGATCAGGAGGCTCTCGTCAAGGAGGGTTTGTATCCGTGAGTCGAGGAGTTTGCTGGGGATTATTTGTTTCCCAAGCGCCAAGGATTATTTGTTTCCTTGGGGTTTGAAACGAGTCGAGGATTCCCACGGGGGCTCTGGTGGCTCTACGGGTCGACGCGGATCAGGAGGCTCTCGTCAAGGAGTGTTTGTATCCGTGAGTCGAGGAGTTTGCTGGGGATTATTTGTTTCCCAAGCGTCAAGGATTATTTGTTTCCTTGGGGTTTGAAATGAGTCGAGGATTCCCACGGGGGCACTGGTGGCTCTGCGGGTCGACGCGGATCAGGAGGCTCTCGTCAAGGAGTGTTTGTATCCGTGAGTCGAGGATTTTGCTGGGGATTATTTGTTTCCCACTTTGTTTGCGTCCTTGGATTGTATACAGGGATCGATGTGATTTTAACTGTAGGGCCAAAGTTTTATCATTTCTTTTTTTTTTAATTTATTTCCGCGATGCTCTATCATTTCAGCTTTTATATCGCGAAGGTCGCGATTGCCCAATCATTTCGGCTATTTTTCGCGGTGCCCAATCATTTCGGCTATTTATTTTATTTTTACTCACTGCTTTTTATTGCGAGTTGCCCAATCATTTCGGCTATTTTCCATGCATACATTTTCTTTACTTGCTGTTTTTTTATTGCAAGTTGCCCTATCATTTCGGCTATTTCGTATGCATATGCGGCCTATTGGCTTTTTGCTGTAGACCAATTTCGGCATCAGCACCGCTACAGCTGGGATATTACCAGGAGCGAATCATCATCTGCTTCTGTCAATGTCGAACAAAGGTGGCTTAGCGACCAGGGTTAGGGTCCTGTCGACTAAGGCTTTTGACTTCATGAGCCGTAATGGTCTCACAAAGTTATTTCTCCCTACAAGTCGTGAGGATCTTGTAGGTGTATTTTCTCCTTAAGAATCGTGAGGATTCCTAAGTATATGTTCCTCTGTAAGTCGTAAGGATCCTACAGTAGGGTTTTCTCCTTGTAAGTCGAGAGGACCTACAAGGGTCATACGAACATATCCCCAGTCACGGATGAGACTTGGTTAGGGAAATGTTTATTCGCGCCCGTGGATTGTATACAAGGGTCAATATTGAGCCATTTGTAGGGCAATATCGGAAGTTGTGGGGGTTGTTTAAGCACAGGTTTAGGTCTCTGTAACTTAAGACGTTCAACTCTTATGAGCTGTGAGGATCCCATAAGAGAGTTCTCCTTACGAGTCGTGAGGATCTCGCAAGTGTATTTTCTCCTTAGGAATCGTAGGGATCCCTAAGTGTGTTGCTCCCTTATGAGTCGTAAGGATCTCACGTGGGTGGTTTCTCCTTACAAGGTCGAGGGGACCCTGTAAGTGTCCTTTAACGAGGTTGCGCCCTTTCCGGTTTTCACAAACACTCGCCGGTAGTCCTGCTGTTTTTACTCACGGAGCCCTTTCGGGTTTTCATCCGTGCCCATTTTGCTTATGGACATACCGTTTTTTTTTATTCTTTTTATTTTCTTTTTCTCTTTTTTTTACGAGGTCATGCCCTTTCGGGTTTTCACGAACACTCGCCGGTAGCCCTGTTGTTTTTACTCACGGAGCCCTTTCGGGTTTTCATCCATGCCCTTTTTGCTTATGGACATACCGTTTTCATTTATTTATTTATTTTATTTTTATATATATATTTTTCTATCTTGTCAGCCTAAAGATGTTGCGGTAGTAGTTTAAAGACGTTTCGGTCTGCTATTAGTTTAAGGACATTTCGGTCCGTCGTTAGTTTAAGGACGTTTCGGTCCGTCATGGAGAAGGCCGGCTACTTTTTATAAAGCTTGAGGTTAGGAAGATGGCGAGCGGACATAGTCGTTGTCATCTATCATTGACCTAGGCTGTGGCTCGTTAAGCATAATATTTCTTTAGGAAGCGACCGTTTATTGGCCTAAAAGGCCTTTCACCATGCATGTCCATGAGTAGATAGGCCCCACCCTGGTAAACCTTATCTATGATGTACGGGCCTTCATAGTTTGGCTCGAATTTTCCCCGCTTGGCGCGATTGGGGATCATAGGCCTTTTGACCACTAGCACAAGTTCGCCTTGGCGGAATGTCCTCGATCGGGTCAATCTTTCATATGAGCGCGTCATCTTTGCTTTATAAGCTTCTAGATTTTGCTGTGCTATGAGCCGGGTTTCATCAAGGGCGTCAAGCTCCTCAAGCCGAAGGTGAGCATTTTCTTCGTCCGTCAGCTCGTAGTGGACTGCCACTCGTAGAGAGGGTAACTCTATCTCGTGGGGGAGTACTGCTTCCGTCCCAAATACCAACGCGTATGGCGTTGTGTTTGTGGCCGTCTTAAATGTAGTTCGATACGCCCAAAGAGCTTCTTGCAGTCTTTCGTGCCAGTCTTTCTTATTTCGTGACACTGTTTTCTTCACGATCTTCGTCAAGGTTTTGTTGAAGGCCTCAGCTAGACCGTTAACTCGCGGATTATAAACTGAGGAATATCCCCAGTCTATATTATGCTGTTGCGCAAAGCGACTGATCTTGTGGCTTCTGTAGGCTGGCCCGTTATCGGAGATGATTCGTCTTGGCGTTCCAAACCGATATATGACATGCGTCTTGAAAAAGTGGAGGATATTTTCCGTCTTCACCTCTCTTAACGGTACTGCCTCTGCCCATTTGGAGAAGTAGTCAGTCGTTGCCAGGATGAAACGATGTCCTCTAGACGATGTTGGTTCAATGGGGCCAACTATATCAGTTCCCCACATTTCGAAGGGCCAGCTAGCCACTGTCGGGTGTAGCGGATTTGGATGCTGGTGGATGAAGTCCCCATGAATTTGGCATGAGTGGCATTGCTTCGCATATTCGATGCAGTCCTGAATCATCGTGGGCCAGTAGTAGCCCATCCGTTTTATCTTCAACTTCATCTTAGGGCCTGCTTGATGAGAACCGCAGAGTCCGTCGTGAACTTCCTGGACGACTCTTTTCGCTTCGTCAGGTCCTAAGCATCTCAGCCACAAAGAATCAAATGACCTCTTGTACAGAGTATCGTTGACGAGGGCGAAAGACAAGGCTCGTTTCACGAGCTGATGTCTTGTGGACGCCTCTTCAGGCATTCGGTGGGACTTAAAGTAGTCTATAAAGACTTCCCTCCAATCCTCGGCTTTTTCCGGGTCTTTTATTTGCAGAGCCATTCGCTCAGTCGTTTCTTTTTCTTCGGACGATTCCGGAGGTATTTCTGCTGGGGCAAGCACTCGACGGCTTTGTACCATGATCCTAACGTCGTCGATGTTCTCGTCAGCCAGTTCTTTAGCAAGTTTGGCCAAAGCGTCTGCTTTGCTATTTTCCGCGCGTGGTATGTTCTCCAAAGTATAGGAGGGAATTTGGGTCAACAGTTGTTGCACCTTTTTCCCGTACTTTACCAATTCCGGTTTGCATGTTTAGTAATCGCCGTTCACTTGACTGACGACTAGCTGGGAGTCCCCATATATGAGGAGGCTTTCAATTCCCATGTCAATGGCGATCTCGAGGCCTGCTATCAAAGCTTCATATTCAGCTTCATTATTCGTTCTCGGCTCTGTTAAGGAGAAGGCGAAGCGCATTACTCCTCCTTGTGGGGTCACGAAGATAAGGCCTACTCCCGATTTGATCATTGACGTACTTTGTTTGTGCTTCTTCATGGAAGATGCTCCATCGAAATAAAGCTCCCAATGGGTATCACCACCGTCAATTGCGTCAAACGCATGCTTGTCTGGCAAATCGCAATTCAGGGGAGAATCGGCAGGTATCGGGTGCTCAGCAAGGAAGTCGGCTATGGCCTGACCCTTCACTGCCTTGAGGGGTCGATACGTTATCGAGAACTCCATTAAGAGCAGAGCCCATTTAGCGAGTCGTCCCGTCAGTATGGCCTTTGACATTAGATATTTGAGAGGGTCCACCTTTGAAATGAGATGGACTTCATGCGCTAATGCGTAATGTCTAAGCTTTGTTATTGCGAAGATCAACGCCAGGCAGTGTTTTTCAATGGGGGAGTAATTGCTTTCTGCCCCCAGCAAAACCCGACTTAAGTAGTAGAGTGCTCTTTCTTTCCCCTGGTCATTCTCTTGTGCCCATAATGCGCCTAAAGAACATTCAAGGGCGGCCGTGTAAAGAATGAGAGGCTTTCCCTTAACTGGAGAAGCCAACACTGGAGTGTTTTGCAGATACTGCTTGATCTCGTCTAGTGCGCCTTGGCATTTGTGATCCCAAACGAATGGGGTTCCCTTCTTCATCAGGTGACTGTAAGGACGGCACTTTCCTGAAAGATTAGCGATAAACCGCCGAATGTATGCAAGCTTTCCTTGGAGAGATCGCAGCTGTTTAAGAGTTCTTGGCGGAGGCATTTCCATGATCGCCTTGATTTTAGACGGATCTATCTCAATACCTCGGTGTCGGACGATGAATCCCAGGAATTTGCCTGAGGAAACCCCGAACGCACATTTAAGAGGATTCATCTTCAAATTGTATTGCCGAAGGCGTTGAAATACGGTCTTCAAATGCTCGAGATGTTCTTCGTATGATTTGCTTTTAACCACGAGATCGTCGATATAGCATTCGACGATTTCGTGTATAAGATCGTCGAAGATCTTTGTCATGGCCCTCTGATAAGTAGCACCGGCGTTCTTTAAGCCGAAGGGCATCACTTTATAACAGAATATTCCTAAAGGGGTCCTGAAGGCTGTGTGCTTCTGGTCTTCTGGATGCATTTTTATCTGGTTATACCCCGATGAGCCGTCCATGAAGGAGAAAACCTCATGAGTGGATGTATTATCTATCATCAATTCGGTGACTGGCACTGGAAAATCATCCTTCGGGCAAGCTTTATTAAGATCCCGGAAGTCTACGCATATGCGCACTGTTCCATTTTTCTTCATCACCGGGACGATGTTAGCGATCCATTCAGGGTATTGAACTTCCTGGATGAAGCCAGAGTCGATAAGCTTCTTGACCTCGGCATTGATGCTCATTTCGAGCTCGAGCCGCATTCTTCTCGGTGCTTGTTTAACTGGCTTGACACCCGGGGATGTCGCTAGTCTATGTACAGCAACTTCTGGATCTAGTCCTGGCATCTCGGAATAGTTCCACGCGAAGCAATCTTTATGCTGCACAAGGATGTCTTTTAACGCAGCCACCCTCTATTCAGACAGCAGCTCGCTGACGAATGTCGGTCGCGGATCGTTTACCGTCCCCAACTCGATTTTCTTGAGGTTATCTGCAGTGGTATGTATTCCATCCTCCAGTTCTTTCGAAGCTGGGGGAAATTCTGAGATTACCTCATCATTGTTGTTTTCGAGGCACCAAGGAAGGCTGTCCATGTTCTCGGTTTCTCCTTTTAGTATTGTTATCATGTGACAGGTACGAATTCGCTTCCAGTCCCAATGTGGAACTGGTTTTTCTTTCGTGGCCTTGGGTTCGTGTTTTTGTGGTGGTGCTACCCTCCAGTTGTCGGACAGAGCGAATTTACCAAGCTGGTACTGATCTTCGACCCAATTCTTGAAGGTGAAGCAATCTTCAAGAGAATGACCTATCACTTGATGGTAAGAACAATAATCCGGGTGAGAGGCTTCGCCCGCTTGTTCGGGGTGCTTAGATTTCGGCAGTGTAAGCATCTGATGTTTTAGAACGAGGTCAAGTATCTTCTTCGTCTTTTCCCGAGGAAACGAGTATGCTCGACCCATTTTCTTCATGAGGGATAGATCAATAACGCTCGATTCCCGTTTGCGTGGCTTCTTAGCCCTGCTTTGTTGCTGTTGAGTGCCTCTTTGGCCTTTCGACTTGTTTTTGCCTCCGCGTCGAGCCCTTTTTATATCAGGTTGACACGGGGCAGCGTCTTCGTCTTTTACTGCCTGTTGAAGGAGGCGCTGCGTTTTGGCTTTCTCATAGATTGCCATTTCACGATTGTGATCATCTCGGACTTTTTGACCCGCTTCCCTTATAAGTTGGCCCATCTAGTCTTCAAATGATGGACTGGGCGATTTTTTATCAGGAACTTTTACTGGTTCAGGATTAGCGTCTTTCCCTTGAGCATCTGCTTCTTCATCAAAATTATGCACGACGTAACAGTCGCGGAGCAGCTCTCGTTTCCTGGAGCGAATGTATCCGAGCCTGATCGTCTCCATCCTCCCATTAGGTAGCTTGTGCTGAGTTCCAGGGACGTTCCAAACCCTGTCATAGAATTTGGCCTTCCTAATGGTCTGTTCGAAGGGTATCCCCTGGCGTTTCAGCAGCCTCCTCAAGCCTTCCGTATAATATCGGGGTAGACGGATGGGCTGAAGTCTGTCCAGCGTTGGATCCGCACCGTGCCAAAATTCTTTTTCCACCTTGTTTTCTTCGGAACGGTAGAATAGGATTGCCCTCTCGCCTTTTCGTCCGGGAGGGATATAAAATGTCTGTAATTCTTCCACGCTGTCGTTGGCGAGCGCATCTAGTTCTTTATAATGTTCAAGCGGCACCATGGCTATCTGCAAACTTCGCTCTTCATCAGCGAAAGCTCGTATTGAAAGCCGAGCAGGGAATACAGCATGGACTTCGTCCTCCGAATCACTACCAAAGATCAGCGAAGGGGCGGATGGTCCCGGTTTGGTGTATTGGGGCGGACCCGAATAAATTATATCCTCTTCTTCCTCGGTATCACTGCCGAAGACAGGGATGGTTGCGTTAGTTTTGTTCTCTGGTTTGTGACACTTCTCCGTATCTTCGAAATCTGGCAAGAAGAATTTGGCATCTTCGTATTTGCGGACTTCGTTCACAGAGAACGGGTTCAGCTCTCCCGTCACGGTATACTCGAAACCATCCTTAAAATACTTCATACACTGATGTTGTGTAGAAGGGATGATGTTGTACTCGTGTAACCATGGTCGGCCGAGCAAAGCGTTGTAGCATGTCTTAGCGTCTATGACATGGAACTTAATGTCCGTGACGAGTAGCCCGAAGCGTAGCGTCAGTATCACAGACCCAAGAGTTCTTGATGACTGGGAGTCGAACCCGGAGATGGTGATCTTGTCACGAGCAAGGTGCTGGACGCTCATGCAGATTTCTTTTAACACTCGCACGTTGAGAAGATTAACGGAGGATCCATTGTCGATCAGGATTTTGCCTATTTTAATATCGTGGCAGTATCCTGAGACATAAAGGGGGCGGTTGTGTTCACACGTCCCAAGGAGAAGGTCCTCGTCGCCGAAAGTGACATCGGCCGTGTGCACTTCCTCCAATTCATCCTTCATCTTTTCCTCTGCTAGGCAAGCTTGAAATCGTTCCGGATCTTGTAGTGTCTTGATCAACGAATCTCTCGCCTCCTTTGATAGCAAAAGGGCGTCGAGAATGCTGAGCTATGAGGGTAGTTTCCTCAGGTGCGCTAGGACATTGTAATCCACCTTATTTTTCTTCGGCGGGTTGTTAGCGCTTAGCTCCTCCAGAACTTGGTCATCTAAGACGATATCTTCAGAGACCTTTTCTTTCCCTTTATTTTTTCTGTTTGAGGGTCCGAGATTCTTTTCAGGTAGCGTCCGATTGCGTAGCTGGATATTTTCGCAAACCATTGGCTCTTCTTCTTTTCCTGAAGTTGACTCTTTAAAGAGAGGGGCAAGTTCTAGCTCCTCATCAGAATCGCTCCCAAATATAGGCACTTGTGACCTGCCTGTGTTAACCATGTGACAATCGCCGGTAGTTCTTTCAAGCCCTTTAGTCGTGTCTCTTTGCTCCCGACGAGTTTTGCGCTTTTCCCGCTTAAAGCGTTGTCGATGAGCGACGTATCCTTGCCACCATTTATCAAAAGCTTTGCACTCTTGAGTGGGATGCGAGACCTTCTGATGATATAAGCAATAGGAGGGGTGCATTTCTATTTCACCAGTAATTTTTCCTTCAGAGGATGGTAGCTTCATGCCCATTGATATGGCCTTAGCAAACCTCTTCTTTATCTTGAATTGGCTTTTGTCGGTTGCAAAGGTGTTCTGGTCCAGCGGGATCGTCTCAGCTCTTTCATCAAGTCGCTGGCGCTTGGCCCTTTCAAATATGGCCGTCTCGCGTTCTCGATCAGCCTTACTTTTCAATCGAGCTTCGTTAAGGAACGCGTCAATCATTTCGGCTGATAGCTCCGGAATTTTTAATTCGGTATCTGCCCCCAGCATTTTAGTGCCAGAAGTCTCTTCATCGTTCGTGATCGAATGGGAGATCATATGACAGCTCGCTATATATTCCTCGGATTCATCTGATGAACTTTCTCCCTCATCTTCTTTTTGAAAGACGTGATCAAGGAACTCTTGGAGCGTAATGGGAGTCCGTGCCTTTTGGTTGTATTCATCCAACGCGTCAATTTGCTTTTGTAAGTCCGTGCGCTTGTCGCTAGGCTCCACGGGTTTCTTAGATTTCTTCCTCTTCTTTTTCGAAGATTTTGACGGCTGGTTGCGAGTGTTTGAGCCACCACCATCGGTCTTTGGAGTTGGACGTGGCTTCAACATCCCCTCAATGACCTGTGGTTCCAAGGGGTTCTTCCACTTGATCGCTGGACATGTTTGAAGATCGTTTAGCATTCTCTTTGTCTTGGCTGATAATACGACCTCCCAAGGAGCTTCTTCAATTACGGAGCATGTTGCCCCCGGCGTATTCGTCCCCTTAGAGGTGTGGGGTTGTTCACACCATAATATTGCATTATTATATTCCTCATTCTTATTCTTTTTATAAATAAACAGGTGCTTTTGACGCATGTCTGCTACATGTTATAGGTTACAGGTTCTTAGACAGAAAACAGTGAAAACGATGTAAAGACGATGAAAAAGTGGACTTTGACCAACAAATAGAAGACTCTTGATCAAGCCTGCATCAAAGATAAAATTCACAAAGTACAAGGCAATGCAAGGTCCAAGATTACAAAGCGAACGGTTAAAAGTCCACCGCAATTATTCACTGGAGATCTGGAAGAAACATAGAAGCTATTTTAATAAAGAACCAAATAATAAGGAAGCCCAAAGATCCAAGGCCCAATACTTTCTTTAAAGAGACAGAGACATAAAATTTTACCAAAGCTTGAAGTCTACTTTGACTAGGTCTTCCTAAGGATATTTTGGTAAATGTAGACAGACAAATCAATTGTAACCTAGGGTTTCCTATTCTCTATAAATAGGAACTCTACTCATTGTAATTTCTTATGCCTCCCTTCATTAATAAATTTCAGCATTCTTTTGGAGAGCATCATTTTTGTAAGTTCTTTATTTTCAGCCCTAGGTTAATTTTCTATTCTTGCCCTAGTTAAATTTAATTCTTTGCACTAGTTAATCTTTTATTCTCTGTCCTAGATAAATGTTCTTCAATTCCCTAATGAGTGAGTAGTCTCCTCGCTTGTTAGGGTTAGATCTGGGGAAGGTTTGAGAGACGAAGATCTCTCATCCCCTTTCTTGCCCGTCATATATTTTCATAGGACTTCATGCATACCTTCTTATTCCGCTCCCTACGGCACTCTACCCACGAGGTAGCGGTGATACCGTAGTCTAAAGGCCCGGATTTTAAGGTTTTCCATGAAGGTTAGGGTAAAGATTAAGAAAGGAAGGACAAGGATCTAGAGGAAGCACAATCTTCCCAATCATCCTAATCCCTTTTATTAATATTTACCATAACACCTAATTAGATCTTCATATGGGTATAGAAAGCGGTGAGATTTATTGACTTTCCAAACTTAACCTAGACCTAACCCTAGCAAGATTTAGATATAGATTAATTCAGCTTTTAGATTTAATAATCAATCCGAACACCCTTCGGAATTAACTCGTAAGCGCGACTAGGAAATTCACAACATCCCTGTGGACCGACCCGTACTCACCGGCTAGCTGCAAAGCGACGCCGTTCTTGATTGCGGTTACAAATATTTTTGATCTATCTTTTAGAAAGCGCGAGCACGCTAAATCACTTAAATCAGGGGTTGCGGGGGATTCACCTTCCATTTGTTGGATAGCGCAAATTTGCCCTGACGGTACTGGTTCTCAAGCCAATTTTTGAAAACGTAGCAATCCTCGATGGGATGGCCTAGCACTCGATGGTAAGGGCAGTAGTTGGGCTCGTTGACGTCATTCGGTTGCAACGGACGTTTTGGATCTGGCAGATTTATGAGTCTGTTGCGCAACGCCAGCTCGAATAGCCTCCTCGTTTTATCGCGGGGGAAGGAATAAGGACGTCCCATCCTATCCTCAAGGGGTACGTACGGGCGCGTATTGTTTGGACGAGCAACCGGCTTCGAGTCGCTCGGTTGTTGTTGAGCATTAGCGACAACGATCGCTTTTCCCTTTCCTTTGTCATTTCGGGAGTCCGGCTTTGGGAGAGGGGGTTTATGGCCCTTCTGGTCCATCTGCGCTAGTTTGTCAATCAAATCCTGGAAGGTAGTCGGCTTGAAGAACATCATAAACTGTGAGATGGTTGCTTGTGGATCAAGGGTTCCAACAAACATTCCCACCGCAGGAGCTTCTTCTATGCGCTGCTCGCACTTCGACCATAGATTACGCCACCGTATAGCGTACTGAACCCATGTCTCGTCGGGCTTTACCATGGCGTTAATCAGTGCTGTCATCGGGGTACGTTCACTGGCACTTGCAAAACGTTGGGTAAACAGCAGCTCCATCTCCGCGAAGGTCTTAATAGAGTCATTGGGGAGCTCAGAATACCACTCGAACGCCGTATCTGATAAGCTTCCAACAAACTGGCGAAGCAACAGCTTGTCGTCACCGCCGGTGTTGCCGCAGAGCGCTCTGAACTGGGCAACATGCTGATGAGGATTGCCCATCCCCTTGTAGACATGGAACTTAGGAATTGTATAGCCTGGCGGGTACTTAATCTGATCGTACCAACCCGGATATGGCCGCCCCGTCTTTACGACCTGACCGGCTGCTTCAGTCGCCTGATGCACCCGTATTTGCTGGGCGATGTATTCATCCAAATCAGCTTTTGATATGGTATCCTCTTTAGCTGTGGATAAAGCCGGTGGAGGATTCGATGTCTCTCCCCTATCGTCTTCAAGAATGATCGGGGGATCTCCAGCAGGTGGATCTTGTTGAATCATCATACCCACCATATCCTGGAACAGGAGGGCCATTTTCTTTATGTTGGTTGCCTGTTCCGCGGCTTCTTTATCCTTCTTCTCTAGTACGCGCCGAAGGAATTCGGGGTCCGTTTCTTGTTCTTGACGTTCTTCTGAAGAGGTTCCAGGGCTTTCGTTTGGCCCTGTAAGTGCAGCCATGGCGTTCATCATCTCCTGGAGCTTCTGTTGCTGCTCCTGAGCCTTGGTCACTGACCGTGTAAGCGGTCTATGACCCGTGGACGTACGGCTGTCTTCTTTTCCCGATGCCATGTAAACCGTATGAACTGTTATGCCCCCTGACTTGGGGCGTTTAGGTTCACCATTTTTAACTTTTGCCGCTGACGCGGGGGTTTTCTTTGGCCTCCTTCTTTTGTGGGCCGTTGAGGTTGAAGGAACCATTGAAGGGGGCACCCTAGCAGCTGCTGTCCCCTGCTGTTTAATGGGACAATCCTTGTCTTTTTCCACCTTCGCCTTTTTCTGGCGACGAAAGTGACCTGGGTCAATCACAGAGTCTTGAACCCTTCGCCAAACTTTATAAATCCTTGAAGACAGCCGTTGAGGGGGCTGTTCTTGTTTTGTTTCCGAAGCTCTCTCCACAGGCGGAGGAGATCTTTTCAGTGTAGCGGTTGGAGAATTCTTCCGCACCCTCTTCAGCAGTTCAAAGTTGTTCCCAGTTGGAACAGCAGCGTTGACTTCCACTGCTGGAGCCGGTGGAGTTAGCCCTGAGGGGGAGTTGCCCCCTGCCTTTCTTACTCGTTGCCAATGGCGACGACGAGCACGACGAGCCGTTGGGATTGGCTCAGAGATAGAGGTAACTTCTTTTTGCCCCCCGCCTGAATGAGGCGCCGCCGGTGTTAACCTCTTAAAGACTGAGGTTGTTCCTTGCGGGATAATATCCAATCTGTCAAAGACAGATCTTCGTGCAGGGGCAGGAGCAGGAATCATCAGTCTTGAAAAGATTGCCTCTTTGGCGGGAGAAGCCGTCTTAACGACTTCCAGAACAGCGGCCGTTGCCCTCTTTGGGACAGCCAATTTAGAGTTCTTGGGCTTCTTAGCGGGCCCTTCAGAGTTTTGATCCAGCCTCGCAAAGACAGAGGCCGTTGGCTTGGTGGTGGGCGACCCGTTGACAGGGGTCGTGGTAGCAGTGAGCCGGTCGAACACCGACTTCTTGTTCACTTCCGGTGCAGGTATCGGCATAGAGAAGCTCGTAGGTGGGATCATGGTCCCAAAGAACAGGTCAGTGGTGGCTTGGGTCACCTGGTCTACCGGCAGAACGAGGAAGGAAGCCGCTTGGGGCCCATATGCTACACCTCCTGGTGAGATGGAGCGTCCGTTGCAGTGGCATTTCGAACAGTTGGTGCAGTTGAAGGCCATTGATGCTTGAGTTCTGCGCCAGACAAAAGACCAAATCTTAGTAACTTGGAAATCCAAAGGCAACCGTTAACAAACCGCGATTGGTTCGCGAAGACGACACACGAAGTGTGAAGTGGAAAGAGGAAAAGTCCCACCGGGCGTGCCAGAATCTGTTCCCCTCCGAATGGCGGCGCGCAGGACCGCGGTGTCCTGGCGCTGAGATTCGGGGCAGATGCTATATGGTTTTACCCGTCCACCTCTCCGAAGATGCCAAGTTGATTTATGGCACCGTGTATCGGAGGTTTAGACGGATGCGGCCGATGTAGCAGACTTCGTCAGATTCCCCCTCGCTTGAGGGGTTTTTGATTGTGGGGACGCTCTTCCCTGCAGGCGTAAGCCCCTGTAGTTAATTACGCTACCGCATCGCGGTAACAACTTTCTCCTTCTCCAGAATTTCACTTTGTGTCGTGTGTGTTCGTTTTGTTTGTGGTTGCCCGTGGATTGTATACGGGGACTGAGTAATGTCGTCTCCCGTAGGACGTGGATTAGTCCAAATCCGTATTTACTTAGATTTGGGTTTGGTGTTTTTAGTTTAAGGATGCATTAGTCGCGTTGCGGCTAAGACCAACTTAAACGTTCGTTAAGGATACGATAGTCCTGTTTAAGACTAAGATCAACTTAACGTGATAATCCATTTAATATCTGACCATCGAGACTCGTCACCTCTCTAACGTCGTTGAAGGATTACAACGGCAGATGTCAGAGGAGTTCAGAGATGTACCCTTGAACCAAGGTTGATTTGGAGTTTTATCATTCATTTAAATGTTTAAGGATACGTTAGCCATATTTGGGGCTAAGATCAACTTAAACGGGACCGTTTAGATCCGGCAAAAGAGCATTTGGAGGCTCTATTGCTCCAGTTTAGGGACGTAGTAGTCCGTATTCCAGTTTAGGGACGTGGTGGTCTATGTTCCAGTTTAGGGACGTGGTGGTCCGATATTAGTTTAGGGACGTTTCGGTCCGAATATTAGTTTAGGGACGTTTCGGTCCAATATTAGTTTAGGGACGTTTCGGTCCATTGTTGAAGGCTGTGGTTGTCGGGACCCGTCACCTCTTTGACGACGTTGAGTGATTACAACGACGTGTGTCAGAGGAGTTCGGAGATGTACCTTCGAACCGGATATAAATTGATTTAAGAGAGAGCTATGCTCAGTCAATTTAATTTGAGGACTTACGGCCAGAATTGGGCTAAGTCCCATTGAGAATATTCAAGATTTTTCTTGGTCTTTGGCCTATTAGGCCTATGCTAGGGCTTTGCCCACATTTAATAATGCACTGCATTAAATCTTGGTCTCTGTTGGACCTTTATTTAGGCTCTGTCCCTTTTAAGATAATGCATTGCATTATTTATTATTTTGTTTGGGCTCTGCCCATTTATAAATGATGCAGAGCATTAATTTTGTTTTGGCTCTGCCCTCTATAAAATGATGCAGAGCATCAATTTCAGTTGGGCCCTCCCTTTTATTGCTCTGCAGTTTAATTTGGGCCTGGCCCTTCAAGCAATGCATTGCATTGAGAAACTTCAAGAAACAAAAGTGCAGAGCACTTTTTAATCCTTTGATCTAAAGAAAAACAAATTTTTTTTTCTTTTCTTGTTTTTCCTTATTTCAGAGAACCAAGGGTTCATAACAAGTGCAAGGCACTACTTCTTTTTTATTTATTTACTTATTTATTTATTGAAGATCCATAATCTTGTTCTTAGATCAATGATTTGCTCCCAAGAGAATTTTCTCTTTTCAAGGTTTTACCTTTTTTTCTTGTTCTTCCAGAATTCTCAAGAGTTCTCTTTCTCTCCTTTTTCTTTTTAGCAAGATCTTGATGCCTTTTGAAATGAGGTCTGGGATCCTTTTTATAGTGCTCACAAATTAGTTAAATTTGTTAAAGAGATCTTTCTCTGAGTGATTTGGGAAATTTTCCCCACCGTTAGATTTTTGATCCAAAGGCCCCTGCCTTATACCAGAAAATCTTCTTGTTTCAACAAGATTTATTCTGTTTTGCGCAACTCCCCCAATGAGTGACACGTGTCACATAATGAAGCGCTTGCGCAACTGCTCTAACTGAGCATTGCTTTTGTTTTTTCATTAAAGAGCCTTGCTCTGATTGGACGCACTGCCTTGGACGTTGTGCTGGCGTGTCAACTTCTGACACGTGGCACGTTGCGCGCAGCGCACGGGATCTGAAGCGTTGCTTCAAAAATTTGAATTTTCAAAATTCAAACAGAGCCTTGCTCTGATTGGGGAAACACCGCCGAATCTTGTGGATCTGGGGTTAGTGTCTTACTTAAAATCTCTGCTTGCTGCTACCTGCTTTCTCGTAGCTCTTGATGAAGGGCGGCTGTCTGCTGCTGCTGTTGCTCCAATAGTCCTTGCATCATTTGTAGCATAGCTGCTTGCTGAGCAGTGGATTCATTGATTCCATTTCCCCTTCGTTTGTGGTGATGGTGTCGTCAAGCCATTGATGATCTTAATCAGAATAGGTTAGGTTACAATCAGGCCGAGAGATGAGGCAGGATAATAACTTGCATGGAAGAACAACAATTAATGCAAGAGAGAGACTAATAAGAAGAGCAAGAGACACAAGAGAGATTTTTGCTCGAAACTAAGATTTTATTATCCAACTTCAATATGGAGAGTACAACCGAAAGTAAGGACATGCCCATCATTTTATTTGGCCAAAGAAAGGAAAAAGACTTATCAATCTCGATTATGGGAGTTCCAAAAGTGGTGATAGGTCCTCACACTAAGAAAGGTACAACCATTCTCACGGTGCCTTGTGGGGATGATTGCCCAAGTTTCTTCGGTCTCGAGTTCCTCCTCACTCAAAACTTCGTCCTTCGGCTCATCCCTGGCAGGAGCCTCGCCCTCCGATTCCCCCTCTATAGGGTCATGTTCCTTTGCAGGAACATCCTCATCCGGATCATATTCCATAGGATTCTCTTCCGCCGCAGGAGCTTCTTTTTCTGGCCTATCCTTTATATGCTCCTCTTTCACGGGATCTTCTTCTTCGTCCTCGGAGTCATTGACCATCATAGACTCCGGAGTTGCAGCATCGACTTCTTCGTCTTCCGAGTCGCTGTCGGAAAACCGCTTGAGAGTCTACGACTTCGTCGTCTGAATCTCCAGATGTAGCTTCAAAGTAATATCGGACATGTCATCCTCGTTGGAAAGATTTGTCATGACCAGAAGGGAAGGTCATGGACAGGGTACAGAATGTCAACGAAGGGACATAGGAAAACTATGATATCGGTATAGATGGATGAGATTTACAAATATAATAAGTCAGTTAATGGTTTCATTTTAGTACACAAGATGACATGCATAGGCCACCACAAAAATCTTTCACGCCCCGCTTCCCAAAAGAAAGAGAAGGATGACGTGGCAAGGTCAGCAACCTAACTGTATTGAAGGTGGTCTATTCAATACAGTTACATTAAGCGTATGAATATTTAACATGCAGGATGTGTACCAAAACAAAAATAATAAAAGCGAAAGGCATTTATTTCCATTAACCAAACTTTATTACATTCCAAAAGGAAGAGTAAAATAAACCAAGTAGTTTAATTACATCGAGAAGAAAAAAAAAGCCCTAAACATGTGGGCAAACGGCAAAAATTAAATCTAGCTAATCTTCCATCGTCCAGTCTGCATAATCTTCATAAGTTGGCTTCACATCTTGATCTTCGCTATAATACTCATTCTTATCTGACGGACATTCCAAAGATAGAGGAAGAAAAGGAAAGTCCGTCAGCGAGTTATACTCGGGTAGGATTGCCTCATAAGGAAGTAGAAGTATAAAATGAACATGTGAATATAAGAGTATGATATATGTATGCAGACATAAAGTAAGGGGTGTAAATGTTTGAAATGCACAAACTTAAGACATTTTGAAGAGGGGTATATATGAGCATGAGTATGTTGTAAGTTGTATATAGATAAGTAGTAGGAAGTATAGGTGAAGGTAAAATTTCGTATTAGCTTTTTAAACAAGAGTCCGGATACACGCGATTATTCCGTTGTGGCCACGGAACAACAACTAGGGAAGTGAAATGTTCCGTTTCACTTTCCGGGATCATGATCGAGTGGTAGAGAATCCGAGTTCCGAATTATCCTTGCCTAATCAAACTACCAATCCCCGTGGTTCAGTATAAAGGTTCGGACGAATTAGAGTTAGTGCGTATACTTCTAGGCATGGAATTTCCACATTGTATAGTCGCCCATATATTGGACTGTTCACCCGGAATATCGGGATCTTCATATTTGTATAGTCGCCCATATATTGGACTGTTCACCCGGAATATATCGGCATCTTCATATTTATATAGTCACCCATATATTGGACTGTTCACCCGGAATATCGGGATCTTCATATTAAGTATTCCATACCTAGGTCCGCGTATTCTAACCCTAACCGTATCATGTTTTGTATATGTCATGTTGTCATAAACTGAAAATTTTAAAGATATTGATCTCGTTTAATATGGCCTTCCACAACCACTCGTTTTATTTTCTAAGGTTCGTAAGGTACTTCGTGTCATCTTAGGGAAAACTTAGTTAAAAAGAATAATATTGTTTAATTATCTTTTATTACTTCTAAGAAAAACCATGATACCTGGGATATTTATTATTTAGGAAAAACATAATGTTTTACGGAAAATATCCTTTCGATAAAAGGTTGTGGTGTTTATTTGAAAATCTTTTGCAAGAGGTTTTTATTTGAAAATCTAGACTGCTCATAATATTCCAAAAGGACAAGTTGTGAGGTCATCAAATCGCCTCTTCACCGCCAATTGTGACCAGGTAAGCACAAGTAAGGAAAGGAGGGATCCGCTCACGAATCACCGTGAGACGGGCCTTTTAAAGTTACATTTCCCACTTGTCTAGCCTAGACACCACAAAGTCTGGTTTAGATAAACGACCGATGCCTACAACCTTTCCTTTGTCCTAGATTGGTGTTATTTTAAAATTACCTTTTAAAAGATACTAAATATTTCTTTTGAAAAGATATCGTTATTTAAATTTAATATTTTCTTCTTTAAAACGGTTGAAGGGGGTTTAACAATATTATAGTAGTTGATGAAAAAATGTAAGTACAATATACGTATGTCATATCTAAAATATTTATTTCACATATCTTATCTCTTATGGATATCTTAAATAAATATAATATTTTAATTAAACGAGGGTATTTTGTGGAAGTAACCTATTTCGAGATCATTTTTATGGTATGGGTATGTCAGAGATGAAATGATAATTCATGGGTTATGACATTAAGTGTATCAGATTCTAGGTATTATGGGTGTGCAATATACTTTTATGTACAGAGGAAATTTAAACACTATTTTAAAATATGGGTTAATATTATCGTTATTGAGGGCACAAGGAATAGGCATACACGAACATTATAATAACATTTTAAATAAGGGTTGATGATTATAAATTGGAACCAGGTTATAGAGAAGGAAGAAGGTGACAAGAAAAGGGGAGAGAGGCGGATCCTACCATTTGTTTGAGTCGGATGCCGAAGGGTTGAAAACGTAGGCTCGTACTAAATCCTCAATAGATCCATGTCCCGATTTTTCCTCGTCAATTGGGTGGAGCCGTGGCGTCGGTGTCGGCGATACAAAGGAACTGATATTTTTTTCAGAATTTTTGGAGTTCTGAGGAGTGAGAAATCAGTGTTTAAAGGTGTCTATTTATAGGGCCTTCCAATAAACAGAAAAATCCAAAAAATCACAAAAATCCGCACCGCTTCATGATTTGCGAATCATGAAGTTAATGATTTGCGCCCGTCTCCTTTCTTCTCAGCCGTTGGATTGAGATCCAACGGGCTGGATCGCGCCGCCTTCCACCGCCACCACGCCACGTGTCGCCACCCGCCCGCGCGTGTGCGGATCATGCGTTTTCGCGTGATCCCCACCACATAGGCGCCGTCAGAGGGTTCTGGGCCGTTGGATCTTGCATCCAACGGTCCAGGTAAAAAGGGGTTTAAAATATTTTTTTTATATAAATAAAATAATATTCTGTTTATTATTTTAAAAATCGAATTTGGTTAAAACAAATTGTTAAAAATAATTAAAAATACGGGAAAATTATGGAAAAATTTTAGAAAGTATATTTTATTGTTATCTTTAGTATAAAAATAATTTTGGGCTAAAACTAAATAATATAACCATTCATATGGTTTTAATTAGTTATTAAAATCTAGTTTACCCTTTAAAACATTTTTAATTGCGAATTAATTACTTTGATTGATGATAAAAATATGTAGATTATTTTAAGGCATTATAAAATTTTATTAAAACATTTTAAGCTTATAAAAAGAATAAATAGGTTTTAGAAAATTCTTTTAATCATATTTAATGCTTTGAAAATTATTAACATTACTTTAAAAATTATTCTTCTATAAAAGAAACACGTAAATAATTATTTGATAGTAGAAATTTAAATAAAATATATTTTATTAGGTATTAGAAAACATGGTCGTTACAATTATAACTGTATAGTATACTTAATTGATTTGATTGATTGATTAACATATCTTGATCGAAAACTTAGATTGCAAAAAGTGTAGAATGTAGTCGAGTAATATGCGTGTTCCCCCAATCAGAGCAAGGCTCTGTTTGAATTTTGAAAATTCAAAATTGAGAAGCAACGCTTCAGATCCCGTGCGCTGTGCGCAATTTGCCACGTGTCAGAAGTTGACTCGGCAGCACAACGCCCAAGGCAGTGCGTCCAATCAGAGCAAGGCTCTTTAAAAAGCAAAAGCAACGCTCAACTGCGCAAGCGCACCGCTGCGCGACACGTGTTTGCGCAGTTGCGCAAACACTGTTGCGCAAGTGCACCACAACGCGCCACGTGTCTGCGCAGTTGCGCAAGCACAACTGCGCAAGCGCACCTCAGCGCGCCACGTGTCTGCGCAGTTGCACAAGCTCTGTTGCGCAAGCGCACCGCTGCGCGACACGTGTCTGCGCAGTTGCGCAAGCGCTTCACTGCGCGACACATGTCTGCGCAGTTGCGCAAGCACAGCTGTGCAAGCGCCTTATTGCGCGACACGTGTCACGCGCTGGTGAGTTGCGCAACACAGAATGAAGATTTAAGGAAATCTTTTCTGTTCTTGTTAAAACAAGAAGATTTCTTCTGTAAAACAGGGGCCTTTGGATCAAAGATCCAACGGTGGGGAAAATTCCCCAAATCACTCAGGAAAAGATTTATTGAACAAATTTAACTAATTTTTTAGCACTATAAAAAGGACCCCAAACCTCATTTCAAAGGATCATCTGGTTTTAAAAAAAAAAGAAGAAAGAAGAGAACTCTTGAGAATTTCTGGAGAACACAAAAAGAAGGTAAAAACCTTTGAGATAAGAGAAGATTCTCTTGAAGAATAGATCATTGATCTAGAAAACAAGATCAGTGATCTTCAATAAATAGATAAATAAATAAATAAATAAATAAAAATAATAAAAATAATGCCTTGCACTTGCTATGAACCTCTGGTTCTCTGAAACAGAAAGAAAGAAAAGATTTCTTTCTTTTCTTTGATCTAAATTTGGATCAAGAAATTAAAAAGTGCTCTGCACTTCTTTTCCTGAATCTAAAAGATTCTTGGTGCTTTGCACAAATGCAATGCATTATTTGAAGGGCTAGGCCCAAGTCAAAAAGACCTAGCAGGTCAGAATAAATTGCAAAGCGATAAAAGGGCTGGGCCCAAATAAAATTGATGCTCTGCATCCCTTTTGGGCAAAGCCCAAATAAAAGCAAAAGAAATGCAAAAGCAATGGACTTAGCCCAATCGTGGCCATAAGTCTTTAAATTAAATTGACTGAGCAAAATGGCTCTCCTAAATCAATGTACGTCCGGTTCGAGGGTACATCTCCGAACTCCTTTGACATCTATCGTTGTAATTCCTCAACGACGTCAAAGAGGTGACGGGTCCCAACGACCACACACCCATATGGACTGCGGGGTCCTTAAACTCGCGGACCGAAACGTCCCTAAACTAATATCGGATCGAAACGTCCCTAAACTAATAATGGACCACCATGTCCCTAAACTGGCGATGGACCACCACGTCCTTAAACTGGCGCAATAGAGCCCGAATGCTCTTTTGCCGGGTCTAAACGGTCCCGTTTAAGTCGATCTCAGCCCCAAACACGGCTAACGTATCCTTAAACATTCACATGGATTATAAAACTCCCAATCAACTCTGGTTCGAGGGTACATCTCCGAGCTCCTCTGATACATGTCGTTGTAATCCTTCAACGACGTCAGAGAGGTGACGAGTCCCGATGGCCATACATTAAATTAATCACTACGTTAAGTGGATCTTAGTCTAAAACAGGACTAACGTATCCTTAACGAACGTTTAAGTTGATCTTAGCCGCAACGCGACTAATGCATCCTTAAACTAAAAATACCAAACCCAAATCTAAGTAAATACGGATTTGGACTAATCCACGTCCTACGGGCGACGGCATTACTCAGTCTCCGTATACAATCCACGGGCAACCACAAACAAAACAAACACACACGACACGAAGTGAAATTCTGGAGAAGGAGAAAGTTGTTACCGCGATGCGGTAGCGTAATTAACTGCAGGGGCTTGCGCCTGCAGGGAAGAGCGTCTCCACAATCAAAAACCCCTCAAGCGAGGGGGAATCTGACGAAGTCTGCTACATCGGCCGCATCCGTCTAAACCTCCGATACACGATGTCATAAATCAACTTGGCATCTTCAGAGAGCTAGACGGATAAAACCAAATAGCATCTGCCCCGAATCTTAGCGTCAGGACATCGCAGTCTTGTGCGCCGCCGTTCGGAGGGGAACATGCGCCACGTGTCAAAAGCTGATACGCCAGCGCAGCGCCCAAGGCAACGCGCCCAATCAGAGTAAGGCTCTATTTAAAACAAAATTAAAGGAAGCAACGCTTCATGTAATACCCAGCCCTCTTTATACCAAGATCTGTATTCTATTACTTTATAATCTTTTCTATTCTATTTATAACTTTATTTATCCGAAACCTAAAAAGAATTTCTTTTAACCCAAACTCGGCCTTTCCCCTAGCCCCGCAGCCCGGCTTCTTTAGTTTCTCCATTCTCTTATTACTTTCATTTTGGAACCCCAGCACAGCCCACTCCTCTTATCTAAAATCTTAAACCCAACCTTATTTTCTTTTACAGCCCAAGCTACCGGCCCACTCTCTTAATTTCCTATTTTCCTCTTAATACATTCCAACCTGGCCCGTTCCCAATTCCCTTTAGTTCATTTACTTTTCTTTTCCCTCCAGCCGGCCCATTTCCTCTTTGTTCTTTTCAATTCAAATTTAAATTTTTTCCTTAATAAAATCCCGGCCCACGCTAACCCTCAGCCCACTTCATTTAACATAAGGGAATTAATTTAACGAGCCCACCACCTCAATTTATTTTATTTGAGGAAAATCCTTCGTGGCCCGGCCTGCTCCCTTTCCCAATTAATTCTTTTTTTTTCCTCTAAATTTTCGGCCCGGCCCAGTCTCCTCGAGCCCACTCCCCGACCCGACCCGACTTCTCTTTCTCCTCCAACGGCTCTCTCCCCTTTTCTCGCGCGCGTTTCCCGTCGCCGACGCCTCTGCCCGCGCTCGTGCCCACGTTGAGCGACGTTACCCCCTCGCGCTCCTCTCTCTAACCACGTCGCGCCTCTCTCCATCACTCCTATTGTCTTTCCTCAGCCCTCCTCCCTTTCCTGTTCTTCCTCCTCTCTCATCCACTCCCGCACCCACTCCTTTCACCGGCGACGACGACGACCGATTCCCAACGCCACTACCACCACTGCCGCACCCCCTCGTCGACCACCACCACCTCCACCCTCGATCACGTGCACCCACAGAGCACCAAACCACCTGCACCCATCACCGGCCACCTCGCGCCTCTCGCCGGCGATCTCCTCATCGTCGTAGCCCTGAACCCTCTCGTCGTCCTCCCTCTCCCTCTGTGCTTTCCCTCTCTCTCTCACTCTGTCTCTCTCTCTCCCCGAGTTCTCTCTCTTCTCTCTCTCTGCATTCTCTCTCCCTCTCTCTCTCTCTCTCTTTCACTCTGTTTTCTCTCTCTCTGTCTTCTATCTCTCTGTCTCTCTCTATTCTCCCCCTCACTCTCTCTATATCTCGCTGCCCTCTCTCTCCCTGTATCCCTCTCTCTCCTTCTCTCTAACACTCTCTCTATCCCAAAACCCAACCGAGCTCACCCAACATCCGTGGCACCGCCGGAGCTCCTTGGACTATCACCGTCAGCACTCCCTGCACTACCACGACGCTGCAGATCGTCACCAGTAACACTGAGCCTCTAACTCCGACAATATCGAGACTTTTGTCACCGTGGTGCCGTGCCGGAATCGGCGTTGCCGTGCCGCGCGTGTGTCGCGTTCGTACCGTTGCCGCTGCCCGTGCGTTGCCTAAGCACCTCCAGGCAAGTTTTTACTTACTTACATGCTATTCTACTTAAGTTATAATCGTTAAATGCATAGATTATTAAAGTTACAAGTTTAACTAATTATGTGCCATAACCTGTTCGACGTGTGTTCCCAAAGGAAATCTTTCCCTAATTTGACGGAACTAAACAGTATTGGTTGGCCCGTATAACTGTGAACTTAGTGTGTGAATTTCGCTGTATAATGTGATTGTTAAAGATTAAAACGACTTCCCCCAAGTTTAATTGCAAAACTGAAATTATATTGTACCTGAAAACCGTTAAATTCACCATAAATCATATACATACTAGAATAGTACGTTCGAGGGCTCAAATCGTAGCCAACTCGACAAACTTTAACCCTATACCAGTTTCCAGATATTCATGTACTCAAACCATGATGATATTTAGATCGGAGTGCGACTCTGGACTGCAGTCCAGAGCGACTCCAGTTATTGGTTGCTGTTCCGTAATGGGTACTACAGGATTTCCTTAACACTTAGGTTGCGGAACTCCGCTGTTTATTGTAGATAAACCTGTTAGCTAGACAACACAATTGATTTCATACTGTTTCATTATCATTTACTATTTAATCTGTAATTTAATAAATCGGGACACATAACAGTCCCAGCAGAATCAGAACCGACATAGTAGTGTTAAACATTGTATATCTCTTAACATACAAACGCGATCGAAGATCCGTCTGTTGCGTTGAAAACCTTACTGAAAACCCTAGAATTCATCCAACTGTAGCATCACTAAAATCTGATCCCTACTTGGATTAAAATGCGTTGTGAAACGGATTTCTGATTCTGAAACCGGATTTCCAGCCGCGAGCGCTTAAAATGAAATGGTTATAACTAATGATCCTGGAATCCGATTGGCATGAAACTAAATTCTATGGATGGACAACTGAACATACTAATTACCACCTGTTTATCATTTCGCCAAATTATATACGAATGTTTCATGATAAATCGTGCAAGTGAAAGAATGCTGTTTCATAACATCCTCATCATGTTTATATACTTGTTCACGCATCATATCATACCCATATCATCGTATTGATAACCTAGTGACATCGTGCATTTACTCAGTGTTAGATTTTAGTGATGATTGTGGCAAGTACGTCAGTGTTCGTGTATTCGTGATTAAGTGAAAGTGACACGTACTTGTGCACAATCAGTGACCCTATTATTCTATTGCATTGTCGACGTCTGTGGGATGCGTGCACGTGTGACTAATAAGTGGAATGGGACATTTATGGAAGCGTTTGCACGGGTGTCACAGATAAGACACCAGACACTGCCATTTATCTTAGGTATTAGTCGGGACGTGCTTGATGGAGGTCCTGCCTCCAGTTCTCGCGCAGACTTGTCACGGATCGATTAGTATTTAGATTGATGGTTAGCGTTTGATGTAGACCTCGGGGTGTGGGGTAGTTTAAGTGTGAGTTCAACAGAATCTCGGGAGTCCCATGCCGGCTTATATATTTAGGGAGTTTTATGGAGATTTACAGGGTACGTGATATATACACCGTGATACACTCGTTACATGTTGGGCCCGTGGTCCCTTGCCCTTGGGTTCTACCCTTGGGTGGAGGACACTCGCGAGTGGTTGACTCTCACACTTGGACCGACGATAGCCTTAGTGACCTGTACAGTAAGACTTAGAGACTGATAGGGATACTGGTATTGATATACCTTATATACTGTGTTGACTATACGTGGCATATCGTTCTACTGCTTTTACTGTTCCGCTGCATTGATTACTGCACATTCATACTCATGCTGTCGTTGATTTACTGTTATTCATATCCATTACCACTGTTAGAATTGTTACTTGATTTTATATATAATACATCGCTATTGTGTCTCTCTGATGACCTGAGTATGCATGCTCAGTGTGAGGAGAAGATTTAGCCTGGACCAGAACTAGACGTGCATCACAGACTTCTTGACTTGCCTTCCCGGGTTACATTCATTTGTTCCACTTCAGGTCAGTCTTTATATTGTTTCCTTCAGTTACTGCATTTCTCATTACCTGCGCATTATATACTGTTTACCATGAGAAACTAGAAGCCGAAGTGTGACTACGGCAGGACTTTTCCTTGACCGTAGGAGCATGGCTGGCCTTGTCTACCCCTCGTATTCCGTATTTTGGGATGCGGGGCGTGACACTTCAGTTGCGCAAGCGCTGCGCTGCGCGACACGTGTCAGCGCAAACGCCGTTGCGCTGCGCCGTGCGCTGAGCGATACGTGTCAGCGCAGATGCGCTGCGCTGTGCGCTGCACGACACGTGTCAGCGCAGTTGCACTGCGCTCTGCGCTGTTTGACACGTGTCACGCGCTGGGGCGTTTGCGCCAAACAGAATTAAATTCTAGTAAGATTCTTCTGTTCTTATTAAAATAAGAAGATTGCCTTCTGTAAAACAGAAGCCCTTGGATCAAAGATCCAACGGTGGGGAAAATCCCCCAAATCACTCAGAGAAAGATCTCTTTAACAAATTTATGGGCACTATATAAAGGCCCCTAGACCCCAATTCAAATCATCAACATTTGTGAGAGATTAAGAACCTCAAAACAGAGAGAACTCTGAAGAAAGTTCAAAAATAAAGGTAAAAAACCTTCATAAATTAGAAGAATTTCTTCTAATAGATCATTGATCTAAGAACAAGATCAATGATCTTCAATAAAATAAAAATAACAGTGCCTTGCACTTTTTTATGAACCACTGGTTCTCTGAAAACAAGAAAAACTTGTTTTCTTTGATCTAAAATTGAATCAAGAAATCAAACAGTACCCTGCACTTTTTTATGAACCATTGGTTCTGGAATCTAAAAGATTCTCAAGTTAATAGTACCTTGCACTTGCAAATCTGTACTGTTGCGCTCTTGGGTTGGCTGGAATCTAAAAGATTCTCAAGTTAATAGTACCTTGCACTTGCAAATCTGTACTGTTGCGCTCTTGGGTTGGCGCAAGCCACCAGAGAGCGCCACGTGTCAGCTCCAGAACAACTTGCGCTATGCGCTTTTAAAATTGAGCATTACTCTCTGAAATTGGTGCAACTCACCAGAGCGTGCCATGTGTCAGCAGCGCAGCGCACTGCGCTTGCGCTCACCAGAGCGTGACACGTGTCACCTCCACATGCGCTTGCGCTCATTAATTAGCGCAAAGCGCCTGACAGGCCACATGACCACTGTCAGACAATTAATGCGCTGCATTATTTACAGAAGGGCCAAGCCCAATTAAGAAAGGCCTAACAGGCCAAATTAAATGCAATGCATTATTTTAAAGAAGGGCAAAGTCCAAACAGACGTTTTGCATCATTTATAAAGGGACATAGCCTAAATCAGAAAGGCCTAGCAGGCCAAAATAAAATGCAGTGCATTATTAAACATGGGCAAAGCCCTAGCACAGGTCTAATAGGCCAAAAATAAAAAATAACGTTGAATATTCTCAACTGGACTTAGCCCAATCAATGCCGTAAGTCCTCAAATTAAATTGAATGAGCAAGACTGCTCTCCTAAATCAATTTACATCCGGTTCAAGGGTACATCTCCGAACTCCTCTGACACCTATCGTTGTAATCCTTCAACGACGTCAGAGAGGCGACGGGTCCCGACAACCACACATTAATACGGACTGTGGGGTCCTTAAACCCACGGACTTATGCGTCCTTAAACCAAAACACGGACTGTGGGGTCCTTAAACCCACGGACTTAAGCGTCCTTAAACTACCTATGGACCACCATGTCCCTAAACTGGAATATGGAGCACCATGTCCCTAAACTGGCAACGGACCGCAACGTACTTAAACTACCTATGGACCACCATGTCCCTAAAACTGGAATATGGACCCCCATGTCCCTAAACTGGCAATGGACCGCAATGTCCTTAAACTACCTATGGACCACTACGTCCCTAAACTGGAACAATAGAGCTCTCAAATGCTCTTTTGTCGGATCTAAACGATCCCGTTTAAGTTGATCTTAGCCTCAAATATGGCTAACGTATCCTTAAACATTTAAACAGACTTTAGTCCCAAATTAGACTATAAGACCCCCAATCAACTTTGGTTCAAGGGTACATCTCCGAACTCCTCTGACACCTATCGTTGTAATCCTTCAACGACGTCAGAGAGGTGACGGGTCCCGATGGCCATGCATACAATGGACCACTATGTCCCTAAACTGGAACAATAGAGCTCCTAAATGCTCTTTTGTCGGATCCAAATGATCCCGTTAAGTTGATCTTAGTCTCAAATCAGACTAACGTATCCTTAACGAACGTTTAAGTTGATCTTAGTCTCAATATAGCTAACGTATCCTTAAACTAAAATACCAAACCCAAATCTAAGTAAATACGGATTTGGACTAATCCACGTCCTATGGACGACGGCATAACTTAGTCTCCGTATACAATCCACGGGCATCCACAAACAAAACAAACACACACGACACGAAGTGAAATTCTGGAGAAGGAGAAAGTGGCTACCGCGATGCGGTAGCGTAATTAACTGCAGGGGCTTGCGCCTGCAAGGAAGAGCGTCCCCACAATCAAAACCCCCTCAAACGAGGGGGAATCTAACGAAGTCTGCTACATCGGCCGCATCCGTCTAAACCTCCGATACACGGTGCCATAAATCAACTTGGCATCTTCGGAGAGGTAGACGGATAAAACCATATAGCATCTGCCCCGAATCTCAGGCAAGACGTATCCTCACGTCGTCGCCGCCATTCGGAGGGGAACGGTATCCTTTCCCTGGTCGTGCGAACCACGTCCACAGTTGCCACGATCATCTCTAGTCCAAGGAGTTCACGATCTCCAACGTCGTCCCAACTCAGCAAAGAACGACATTTCCGTCCGTAGAGTGTTGCGAAAGGTGCTATCCCAATGCTTTCCTAATAGCTGTTGTTGTATGAAAACTCCACAATGTGTAAGTGATCTTTCCACGAACCTCCGAAGTCTAACATACAGGCTCTCAGCATATCTTTTAGTATCTAAATTGCTCGCTCATACTGTCTGTCTGTTTATGGATGGTATGCCGTGCTGAAATTCAAACTCGTTCCCAGGCTGCCTTGCAGACTCTGCCAGAACTGTGATCGGAATCTTGTATCACGATCGGAGACGATGCAAACATGTACTCCATATAATCTCACGATCTCCTGCATGAGTTTATGGGTATCAAGTATGGTATATTTTAAAGTTTTTAAATCTTACTTTAGATTTTTACTCACCTCCATGTACTTCCTTACCAACGTCTCAACTGACGGCTAACTATGAATGGAATAAAGTGAGCTGACTTGGTGAGTCGATCCACAATAACCCAAATTGCATCGTTACCCTTCGTGCTACGAGGGAGACCAGTCACGAAGTCTATGGTAATGTGCTATCATTTCTATTCTGGGATTGATAATGGCTGAAGTAGACCAGCAGTTCTGTGATGTTCAGCTTTCACTTGCTGACACACCAAACACTTGGCTACACTCCTTGCTACTTCTCGCTTCATTCCATGCCACCAGTAATGTTGCCGTAGATCCTTGTACATCTTTGTACCATCGGGGTGTATCGAATACGGAGAGCTATGAGCTTCTTTATTCAACTCTTCTCGAATAAGTTCGATTGGCATGCATAAACGGCTCCCATATCGCAATGATCCATCTTCGTGGATGATGAAGTCAGTTCGTAGTCCACTTTCTACTTGTTCTCGGATCTTTTATAGCTTGGCATCATTTGCTTGAGCTGTCTTGATCTGATTGACAGGAGTGGACTGGACTTGTAAGTTCATAAAAAATGAAGCGTTACCTGGCACAACTACTTCAATATCCAATCCATGCAGTTCTTGTTGTAGTCTCCACTGAGCGATGAGGTTTATTACTAATGACTGGCGACTAAGGGCATCAGGAACTACGTTCACCTTTTCAGGATGATACTGTAGGTTGATGTCAAAGTCCGCCACAAGTTCTAACCATCTTCTCTGCCGCATGTTGAGTTCTTTCTGAGTAAATACATACTTAAGACTTTTATGGTCAGTGTATATATCCACTCGTTCTCCCAAAAGATAATGGAGCCAAATCTTGAGTGCGAAGACCACTGCTCCTAGTTTCAGATCATGTGTTGGATGGTTGCGTTCATGAACTTTTAACTACCTTGATGCAAAAGCCAAAACTTTTCCATGCTGGTGTAGAACACATTCTAATCCTTTACCGGACACATCGCAATGCACATCGAATCCGCCAGATTGATCTGGTATTACAAGAATAGGTGCAGATGTTAATCTCGACTTGAGTTCTACAAAATCATTTTCACATGCTTCTGACCACATGAATGCTTCGTCTTTACATGTGAGCTTGGTCAGGGGTGCTACGATTTTTGAGAATCCTTCAATCAATCGTCGGTTGTATCCTGCTAATCCCAAGAAATTTCTTATATCTTTCACCGTCTTTGGTGTCGGCCACTCACTGACAGCTGACACCTTAGCTGGATCCATAGAAATTCCTTCGCATGAAACGATATGTCCGAGAAAACCAACTTGATCTAGACAAAACTCACACTTGCTGTACTTGGCATAGATCTGATGTTGTCGTAATGTCTCCAGGATAATTCGTAGGTGCTCGGCGTGTTCTTTCCGATTCTTTGAATACACCAGAATGTCGTCGATGAATATAACAACAAATCTGTCTAAGTACTTTCGGAAAACTTAGTTCATCAAGTTCATAAAGATGGCAGGTGCATTGGTCACTCCAAATGGCATTATGAGATATTCATAATAACCATAACGAGTCATAAATGTCGTCTTCGGAATGTCGGACTCCTTGACCTTCACCTGATGGTAACCCGAACGAAGATCTAGTATTGAAAAGACACAAGATCCATTTAACTGATTGAAAAGGTTATCGATGAGCGGCAGTGGATACTTGTTCTTAATTGTCACTTCGTTCAGAGCTTGATAATCCACACACATTCTGTAGGAACCTACCTTCTTCTTCACCTGTAGCACCGGAGATCCCCGGCTTGAAGTACTGGGACGAATCCAACCTTTCTTCATGAGTTCGTCTAAGTGAATGCGGATCTCCTTCAATCCTTCTGAACTTAATCGATATGGAGCTTTTATTACTGGTTGTGCGCCAGGTTGTAAATCGATGCTGAATTCAAGAGCTCGATAGGGTGGCAAACCTGATATATCTTCCAGGAATACATGCTCGAACTATTTCCTGTTTCGATTCTTCCACTTGCAACGCTGCAATCTCTATCTTCTTTGGTTTTTCTCGGTAGACGCTAGGTTCCAAGGTCCGGTCTCCACTTTTGAAGTAGAACACTGGATGATCTGGTATTTTGAACACTACCCTCCTTTGGCGACAGTCAATGATAGCGAATAAAGTTCCCAGCCAGTCCATTCCCAAGACTACGTCGAAGTTCGGTATGTCAAGCACCTTAAAGTCCGCATAGAATTCTCGACCGCAGACGACCACTGGACACAGATTGTATCTAAAAGTTGCTTTTAGAACGTCGTTCCCTGAACTAACGTTTCAGCTGGATACAGGCGGTTTAACTGGGATCGCATGAGTTCGGACGAATCGTTGCGACATAAAGCAATGTGATGCCCCAGTATTGAAGAGCACGAGTGCAGGTAGGGAAGCTACTAAGATTGTACCTAAGTCCCATAGGATAGGTTTAGGTATAACAAATATAAGATGGCTATGAATTGAAAGGTCTTGAAAGAGAATAGAGATTTACCGGTGATAACTTGACCCATAGCTTTGGCCTCTTCAACCGATATAGTGAATGCTTGGCGTCGCGGCACTTTCCTCTGTGCCTGGTTAAACACTCGGCGTTGAGGTAGAGTGGTCTGGGTGCGGGAAGTTGGAGTTGGAAGAGCTAACTAGGTAGGAGAAGTTTGGATCTCCGGTCTAGCTGGAGGGTTGTTGGGTCCTTGGTCCTGGGGGCATGCTCCATTGGCATGAGTAGAAGAGCCACGGATCAGGCACAAGTTGTTCGCCCTGCGAAAGTTCTTCACAAGATGCCATGTTCTTTTGCAGCAGATGCAAAAGTCTGGCCTGCTGTTGACGAACGAACCTACTGGCCTCTGAGACGGTCCGTTAAAAACTGGCCTGGAAGAGGCCCCTTTAGTGATCCGGTGCACAGGGCATTTCACACCGGCGGTCTGCGGCCTGCCCTTCTTCTTCACAACTGCCTCATAGCGTCGAGCAGCCTTCAAAGCAAGCTCATGGGTTGGGAAATCCCCTATAGTGAGTGCATGTAACGACCGAGTTTTCTAATATCCAATAAAAGGACTTTTATTTAGTTCCAAGTATTTAACTACGTATTTGCTTGATGGAAAAATATTTTATCTTAATGATTTTATTTTTAAAAGTGATACGAGTAATTTTTAAAGCATTGAAATATAATTAAAGGAATTTTCTAAAATTTATTTATAAGTTTCTGGGCTTAAAATGTTTTAACGAAATTTTATAATGCCTTAAAATAATTTACATATTTTTATTATAAATTAAAATAATTATTTCATAATTAAAATATTTTCGAGAATAAAATAGATTTTTAAATAATTATAATAACTAACAGATATCATAGATATAAGAATATTATTTAGTTTTAGCCCAAAATCATTTTTAAACTGAAGATAACAATAAAATATATTTTCTAGAATTTTTCTCATATTTTTCCCGTATTTTACAATGTTTTAAACAAATTTTTAAAACAAATTCGATTTTATAAATAAACAGTTTAGATTTTAATTTATATAAAAAAAATATTAACCTCCCTTTAACTTGGACCGTTGGATGAGAGATCCAACGGCCCAGGACGGCTGGCGGCGCCCACGTGGTTGGGATCATGCGAAACCACGTGATCCCTCACGAGGCTACGTAGTGAGAGGCGGCGGCTCGTGGGCCATTGGATTTAGATCCAACGGCCACGATTTAAGGTGGCGGCGGCTGAATCATCAGGTGATGATCGGGAATGGTTAGGGCGCGGATTTTGGAGGATTTGACCAGATTTTTTTGGATTTTATTGTTGGAGAAAGACCCTATAAATAGAGACCTTCAAACTCTATTTTCTCACAGCACAGAACTTGAAAAATTCTGAAAAAAATACCAAGATCTTCGTATTTACGACGTTGACGCTGTGGTTCCACTCAATTATCAAGGAAAAATCCGAGCACGGAGTTATTGAGGATTTAGTATAAGTCTACGCTTTCGACCCATCGACATCCAACTCAAAACAAAGATAGGATCCGCCTCTCACCACTTATCTGTCATCTTCTTTTCTTTAGTGGTCTTAGTTTCAAGTTCTAATCTCCAACCTTATTTTAAAATGATGTTAAAAATAATTCTGTATACCTTTTGTGATAGCTCATTGTAACGACTCTGTTTTTATTGTACAAAAATTTTAAAGTTAATATACAGAATGGAGTATTTGTAAGCTTGAGTACACTTTAAATGTTGTTTTTATTTAAGAACAACAAGAAATAGCTTGTAGCTCATTGGTAAAGTCTTGCACTGCTCAGACGTAGCCCCTGTGTTCGAATCCCATCAGCCACATATATTTTTACTGATTTTTATTTTAAACTTTTTGGAAGCCCAAAAGTTTACACGTGCAATAAACGTAAAAATGAAAACTCAGATAAAATAAACATGTGCAAAAGGGTATTTATACAGCCGAGGACACGTGGCCAAAATCTAAGCACCAAACTCCCTATGATGGCTGGCAAGATAGGTCGACTACCCGGCGCCGACGGTCCGCTCCGTAGTTAATGCTCCACATTTTCTGCACACCAGTCTTTTGGTCTACCCCCACTACTCCTATGATGTTTTATTTCCCTGTAGTTTACCAGAGAATTAAAAATAAGCCTTAAATCCAAATTTTAATTCTCTCTTCAATCCCTAAACCCTAATTCCATCATATAATTACAACCCCATACACTAGCTCTCTTCATTCTGAAATCTTTTGTCAAAAATATTCAAAATTTTCCAAGTAAAAAAAGCGTACAAGTGGAGTTAGCCCAAGTTCCTTTTCCGGCGAGGATTCGAAGCAATTCCGGCGACCCCGCGACTCCACGAAGCCACCAATCTCTTCCTCATCCTCCCCTCTCTTCTTTCAACTTGTAAGTTCCAACTATTTCCCTCTCTTCTTACCTTAAAATTATCTCTTTTCAAATCATGTCGGTAAGTGGAGTTATACCGACATTCTTTTCTAAAATATTTAAAAACTACAATTTTCTTTTATAATCATTCATTCAAATCACTATACTTTGTTATTCGATCATGACACAAATGTTTAGAATAATTTTCATCTTGAAAAGTTCATGTTAAATAACTTTATAGTATATGTTTCGTTTAAATACCATAAGCTTTACACATGCCATATTTAATCTTTTTACTTAGTATACCTTTAAAATACCTCACGAGGTAATGACCTATCTCTCACATACACACATCTTGATATAGTACGATTTCTCTTGAACAATAGTTTTGTGGCAAAATATGACTTTTCAATAAAATACCCTAACCTATTAAAAAACCGTTTTCTTGTAAATAGTATTTTAAATTCCTTGCGATTGTGCCTTTACAACCCACTTTTGGGGAATCCGAATCGGTTGGTGCTGGTTATCGCACATCCATCGGACTAGTAGGGTAAGATGCAGACCTCCTCACGGAGCATACAGTCTCGATGGAATTTAATATAATTTTTAAGAAAAACGAGAATTTCTATTTAATAATAAAAATTTATTTTTAATAATTATATAAATATTATCAAACCACATATTTTAAAGATATTATTAAATTTCATGTTTTCCAAACAAAATAAAAGAATTACAAGTTTCATGAAAATACCATCAAGAATTCATACAAGTCAAGTTTACACTAAAATATCTTGAAATATTCAAACTATATATATATATATATATATATATATATATATATATATATATATATATATTCACTAACATATCTCATCCTATAAAATTCATATCCATGAAAACCCTAAAGAATATAAATAAATACTTGAGGTTTATTTTGAAAGCTGTAACAACTCCAATTTTGTATACCAAAAATTTGCTTTAAATATAGTGTATACTTGGAGTATTAATGTTGCTGGAAACAATTTAAGTATCTAATTCCTTACAATAATTACAAGAAGAAGCTTGTAGCTCATTGGTAATACCTTGCACTGCTAAACCAAGCCACCGGAGTTCAAATCCCATGCCCCACATTATTTTTGTATTTATTTTGTTTTATTTTTTTTATGGAAGTCAACGGTAAAAAGGCCATAACTCCCAAAATATGTACTGGACAACAAAAAGTAAAAATACCAAGTTGTTCCTTAGGAAAACCCCCGGCCATTGGACCCTTGACTCGGCCCGACTCGGCGCCGCCGGCCGGCGACTCGGCCGACTCGGTCCGGCGCCGCCGGCCGAACTTGGCCGGACGGCCGAGTCACCAACTGAGAAAAGTTGGATCTTGACTTGGTCAACCCTCTTGCACACTTATTATACCTGGATCGGTTTTGATTTGGCCAATAAATTCCTTTTACTTCTAGGTTTAATGATTTTTAATGAATTTTTAATGTTTTTTATATATTTTTAAATATTTTTTAATCCAAACCCTAACCCTAGCCTAGCCCTATATAAAGACCCCTATCCTCTACCTTTTCCCCTCACAACTCTAAGTCCAATCTCTCAAATTCTCGAGAACTCGGTACGAAGAGCGAGAAGCGAAGCGCTGCCGAAATCGACGACGGATTCCGGCGACCGGATCAGAACCTTCACGATGTTTTCGACGAATCGACAATCACCACATCCCTTAGCTTCCTTAGCTTGTCCAAACCGTAAGTCCCATCCCCTCTATCTCTCTTTTCTATACATATAAAAATACGGATTTTTGGAACCCGACGGAAATCGGACAAACCGATTTCCGATTCGGTTTTTCTCTAAATTTCCACTTGTCACCTAATACATATTATCTACCCATATTCTTGTTGACTATTAATCACCCTTAAACCAATTTAATCAAACTTTTTCACATAAAATGATAACTTCTTTGCAAAACCGTACTCTTTTCATAAAAATACCATGAAGTTCATTTTTCTTAGTTTAATCAATTACCTCACTCATAAATATGTTTATCTTGATCACAAAACTTGTATAACTCAATTTGAATGAAATTTCACACATAAAATGATAACGTTTTCGAATACCGTATTCTTGCGCTATAATATCTTTAAATTTAACATAGCATGTTTTACCTTTAAACTTCACCAAAACCTAAAATAAGTCACGGGGTAATGACCTACCCCTACACACACTCAATCTAACCCTAATTGATAAACATCAAAATACAGAATACGAAACTACAGGACTTTTCACTAAAATACCCTAATCTTTATTTAAAGCTTTAAGTTGTAAACTTTTCTAGATAAAATCTTTTAATAAAATGAAAACACGATTGGTCATGGACATCGATCGTTTATCTAAACTGTCTTGTGGTGTCTAGGCTAGGCAAGTGAGCTTGGGTAACTTTAAAAGGCCCGTTTCACTATTCGTGAGCGGATCCCTCCCTCCTCACTTGTACTTACCTGGCCGCAATTGACGGTGAAGAGGCGATTTGAGGCTTCTAATGACTCATCGTTTAGACCTTAGAAATAAGCTAGTTGGTTTAGGAAACCCTAATAACTAAAATACGGAAAACTGTACTCTTTTGCAAATAAATACCCCATATTTATAAAACCGTTTTCCCAAATGAAAAGTATTTATAAACCTAAGCAAAACGCCGCTACAACCCACTTTTGGGGAACCTGTTAGGGATAATACGGTTCATCGTGCACCCGCAGGCTAGTAGTGCGAGATTCAGACCTCCGCAAGGAGCATTCGGTCTCGAAGGGTTAAAATACGACATTTAAGGAAAATGAGATTTTTGAAAATAAAATATTCATTTAAAAATTATTCATGTGTTAATATGTATATAATCATCATTTAAAACCCTATTTTATCATAATATAAAGTTTCCACATTTTCCTAAAAATTACAACATTAAAAGTTACACTAAAATACCATGAATTTCAGATAAAACAATTAATATTTTTATTAGGATATATTCACTAGAATAACACAAATAAAATTCACATTCATTATAATATTAAAGACGAATATTAAATACTTGAGGTGTATTTTGAAAACTATACAAAAGTACTTTTTACATAAAACCCCCTCAAGTTTCACAAATTACAATAAGGCCCCTAGCTAATATTGAACTTCAAATTCTCTTCTTTTAGTCTGACTCGGGTTAGAGTCTGACTATTCTTGACTCGAATATGATTCAAGTCAATCTATATTCTTTTATATTCCACCACACTTTGAATACATGAATCCATGAACCCAGTTAACAATATATTCATTTTGACTGAATCAAACCATGGATATTCATCCATTATCCTGATATTCCATTTACCTGATTATACAGTTGTGACATATTTACTGATATCATGGTTTTGGTCAGTCAACCAACTTACATATTCCAATACTACACTACTGTTAAAACATTACGGGGTTTAAGGGGTAGATTGGTACGGAAGATGTTAAAGGTGGCACGAGGTGGTCAGATTAAGACACCTAACCTGAATCCTGTTGCTGTTGTACCGTGGCATAACGGTTCCTTGTACTTTCCGTTTGCCCTGATCTCTAGCATATAGAAATCCCCCTCGTATACACTGGCATCCTTCTGTACCAAGCTACAAACAACAGCGTCACACAATATTCCATAATATTCAACATTATAATATTTTAGAAAAATACTTTTACTCTATCATTCTCATTCTTCTTATTCTTGTGGGACTTACCGAGCGACCTGTTCGCTGACGACATTCTATTTCTTTCTTCTTTGAATGTCGTCAGGTGCGTTGGACCAAGTTGAGATCGAGCCCACCGGTGAAGATTTGGAGCAGTTCCAGGCAGACCCAGAGCTCTAGATAATTGTACCTTGTTCTTTCCAGTTTATTTCATTTGCTGTTATGCCATTGTTTAGGCATTGCTTTTCATTCCAGTTATATTTTCTTTTCCTGCATTGTAAAAAGAATGTTATTAATAAAAGTTGCTGTTATTTCTATATTATTCGTCTCTTGTGATTTACTTTATATTGCTTAGTTACGCTTAGCGTATATACTTCTGAGTATATACGTAGCGGGCCTCGTCGCGTCCACTTCGCCGTACACTGGGAAGCGAGGCGTGACAAAAGTATATTAAAAATATTTTTATAAAAACCCCTCAAGTTATATTAAATTTACATTAAAGACCCTAGTAAATATAGGTTTAAGCGGGACCAATTCTCTTAAGCCTCAGGGAGCCGGAAAAAGTGGGTGGTTTCCAATTTAAGGTAAAAAAAAACTAAACCGAGCTTATCAATGGTAATTGTCTTGGAAAAAAACACAAATCCTGCCGTCCATATGCAGCAGTTACCGATAACTCTAAAACCTAATTCAGGGATTCAATTATGTATAAAGTGTCTGACTCAATCTGAATCTCAATCTAATCTGAATACAACCCAAACATGAATCTAAATCCAATCCAACATTAATCCAATATATACTTGAACCTGAACATGTATACCGAACAATACAAACATGCAACTTGTTTTGACTTGACCGAACCATGGATATATTTTGACTTTACTACATGACTATCCGTTTACATCCTGATCCGTTTACATGAACAACTTATACCATGGTTTCGGCAAGTCTTATACCACAAAACAATACAATATACATTACGGGGTTTTAAGGGTAGACTAGTACGGAATGTGTTAGAAGTGGAACGAGACGGTCACTATAATACACCTAACCTGAACATCCGTGCCGTTGTCCCGTAGGTTTTGACGGGGTCTTGTACTTCATATACCTTAGTCCACGGGATAGTTGGACTCCTCTCGTATACACTGGCACATTCTGTACCAAGATACAAATAACTACGTTAACATAACAAACACTTAATTTATCCATTCTATATGCTCTTTACCTGTCTATTTCTATTCTATCTCTTGGGACTTATCGAGTGCTAGTTCGCTGACGACATTCCATTTCTTTTCTTTCTTTAAAATGTTGTTAGGAGGACCTGACTCTTAGGAGATCGAGCTCAGTCAGGACGATTTGGAGCAGTTCACTGAGGAGCCAGAGTTCTAGTTTCTACTTGTACTTACTTTTCTTTCAGTTCATATTGCCGTTGTTTAGGCATCGCTTTCCATCATTGTACTTTACTTTTCAGTTGTATGTAAAGAATAAATATAAATAAAAAGTTGTTGTTTTATTACATCTCTTGTCATTCTTGTGTTATTTCATTTATATTGCTTATTTACGCTTAGCGTGTTTACTTTTGAGTAAATACGTCGTGGCCCGCCACGTCTCCTTCTCCGTACACTGGGAAGGTATGATGGTAAGTGACAATTCTTTGTTACATTAGCATGAAATTATAATGGATAAGTCAAAGTTTTACAATATTTAGTTTAAATGTGAAATTAACAACTAAAAGTTGTATTTTGATGGTGATATATATAAGAAGAGGCAAAAAGAATGAGTCAAGAGAATTGGGACTTACGAATCTAGATGTAGGAGAGGAAGGAGAAAGGAGATAGGGATGGAGACTTACTCGACAACCGTTCGTACTCGTACGAGCGATGGAATGGAGAGAAGTAGTCTCGGTTTGCAGAACCGAAGCTATGGATGCGACTAGAGGACGAGCTCGATGTACTGACGTCACTTGGGCGAGTTGTGAAGTAATGGAGAGGGAGGAAAAAGCTTGAGGGAACGACGACACGAGATGGAAGAAATATGCTCGACTCCTTGAGGAAACTTGAATGCTTGAGAATTTGAGAGAGAATATAGATTTAAGAGAGTGGTATGCCTAGGGGAAGAGTTAGGACTGATTAAGGTATTTATAGAAAAAATGATAAGTATGGTGAAGTAAAATGAGACATTAAAATAATATGAAAGAGTGTTAACAGGATATATGAAAAGTTGAGAGTTCTCTGTTTAATTTTAAGAAAAACGAATAGGTAAAAGGAGTAGAGAAGAGCTGTAGGGGTGCATGGGCAAAGCACGAAGTTGATTGGGGGAAAAAACAACCGCCGGAAGCGGCCATATGGGGAAAACTGGCGACCCAAATGTGGAGTTTGGTCTCGGGGTTCATGCAGTGTATTCATCCGGTATTTATATATCATTTTTATTGTTTGATTTATTTGCAACTCTTCGTTTCTCCGTGTAATACACATGCAACTCTTTGCCTTCCAAAAAATTAAAAAGAAAAAATATTAAAAATAATTATGACTGATGGGATTCGAACTTGCAGGCTAAAGAATAACAATGAAAAGAATTAACTGGTGAGATACAAGTTACTTCTTGTACATAAGTAATGAATAATACCTTATAACTCGAAATCAAAACAGAAATATACTCTTTTATAAATATTGGATCAATAAAATGTATAGAAATTTTAGGGTCGTTACAGTTAGGACGATCGAGACGGAGAGGGCCTTGGACCACGGAGGCGAGCGAGAGCGTCGAGGGCTTCGAGGGGGCCGGGCTCGAGGGCGAGCGAGACGGCGAGGGCTTCGACGGCGTCTAGGTCGAAGTGGAGATGAGGCGGAGGGAAATTTGGATGGAGGGAAATTTTTGGGGTAGGGGAAAAATAAGGGCCCGAATGGATTTTTGGGGGGGATTAAATTTTATCGCGTCAGGATCGTGGGTTCCACCATAGAATTTAATTGGTTACAGTTCAAATCGTGACCAATTTGTTTTACTTGAATTGGTTACGGTTTGAACCGTGACCAATTCCATGTTATCTAAGCACATTTGCAGCTGTTGAAAGGATGAAATAAGCAAGGAATAATAAAGCAGGCACTCTTGTTGTTGAGCTGATTATCCTTGAGAGAGAGAAAGTAGACTTTTGGATACAACATGGCATTGAATGTTGACATGGAAGAGTCATGTAATTATTTTTTATTTTCAAACGGCACCATACTCTTGAAGATTTTTTTAAACTTTTGGTTGACTTTATAGTCTTCATGAACAGAAGGCTGAGACTAGTCCGAATGAATAAACAAATAAATAAATATATTCTGAAGAGATCTATTTTGATTTGGTCGACATGGATATATTCCTGTAATTAATATGCATCAAACACGACGCTAGCTAAAGGTTTGAATATTTGTTCTATATGTTTTTTCACAACTTCTTTCAATTATGTTTTATTTTTCACGACTTCTTCCAATACTGAAGCGTATATTGTAATATTAGTTCCAATTATGTGTATATTTTTTCAAAACTTCTTCTAATGTTAGTAATCACATTATATGTATATTGTAATTATATTTATGCACGCAAAAGCTAGTATTATGATGATTGCGGATCATGTCACAATGCCTTTCATATGCATTCAGGAATTGTATTTGGACACTATATCTTAAAAATTTTGTATCTATTTATATGTTCGCCTTATTTTATATACACCCATCAAATTTTTACATGGTATATATAATTTTCAAATCTTTGAAAACGTTATTTGTTAATCATTTTTCTTAATTAGAGAATGAATCAGGCACTAAACAACATAATGCAAATAATCAATATACCTCTTGAACAAGTCCTAGTCTAACTTCTCATGAGTTCTCACCTCTCACTGATTAGCTATTATCAATCTAGCTAATAATTTTCTTAATTTGAACAACTTTTATATAACAATGAAATATATATATATATATATATATATAGAGGGAGAGAGAGAGAGAGAGAGACTAATTAAGACAATTTTGCCCCTTGATCTAAATCTAAGACTGAACCAGTCAAGTTCTGTGGGCAAGACCAAAATGTCAATTGGCTCAATTGCATGATGAGCCCTAGCTCTATATAATGCATTCACGTATAGTTTGCATCTTCATCTTTCTCCATTAATATTACCTTGAGTTTAATTTGGGGTTTTGTTCCTACATATATTACTACAATTCTTTTGCAATTCACAGGAAATTTATATTTATTTAAATAAGAAAAATGAGTTCCGCTCAAGTTCGACCTTTCTTCCTAATTTATACTTTGCTTGCTGGACTTCTCCATCCCTTAATGTGGCAGGGTGCAATGGCTTCAACCGCCGGTGATGCTAAAACAATAATCGATGGTAAGAAATTAGTTCATCGGTTTTTATTTTTCCTTCTTTTTTGCTGCTTGCTGTATTTTCTTTTTGGTTTATTTTTTTGGGGCAAGAGCATGCATCAACATTTAACTTTTATTTTGCTAATGGAATCTTATGTTTTCTTTTGTTTTTGATTCTGATGCAGGCAAGACGATCGATCAAGCAATAGCTTACATGTTGATGCTCGTGGCCCTAATCGTCACATATCTTATTCATTAACTGATTTTTGAGAAGATACACTTCAATAGTTTAATTTAGTTCTTGTTTTTTTTCCTTCTAAATGTATTATCCACTCCTTAATTATTGGAGGAGGGGTATATTAGTGTCAAATGGAAATTCTCCATGATCCTTATCTTAAGATTATTTTGTACCTCATTAATAATGATAAGTGCCAATATGGTCTTTTGTTATACATGCATGTCACTTGGTATGTGAAAGATCGATATAATTTAATACTGTGGTTTTATGGTATTATCAATCAATAGATATATAGGGTTTTTTTTCATTTTTTGAAATCAACCATCATCTTTGGGTATCGAACTTGCGAACTTTCATAAAGAGATGAAGAGAATGTAACTAGATATATGAAGGATATATAATTTAATACTATGGTTTTATGGTATGGGAGGATGTAAGTGGCCTCCTATGAGGCCAGTTTTGAAACCATTTTTGTTTTTATCTTTTATAAAATTTTCTTACAAAAGTAAAGATCATATACGTTACATCTACACAAAAGAACAAAATTAACTAAAGGCTTGAAGAGTATTGCATTCTAAGAGTAGAGAATTAGGGTAATTAATTACACCATCATACTTCAACTATCATGATTTTTCATAAAAATAACTTAAAGTTTTCTTATTGTGGTAGAATATCTTAGGGGCTACTTGTGACGCTTTTGTAAAGGAAACAAATTCTTTAAATTAAAACCATACGTTTAAGGAATTTTACTGTGATAAAGTAGAAAAACTTCAAGGCGGTTTAATGAGAATCAATTGTAGTTAAGGGTGTTTTAGTATAATTTACTGGTATAATCATTGGATTTTTTTCCCATTTATGCATCTAATGAATTATCAATTGCATGCCTTTTTGGCGACGCATGGTTAAAATTTGGTCTCACAATCATAAACCAGGACCAGGAACTTCTGCTATTTCAAAATATTAGTATCGGTGTTCTTATCCAATCCTGACCACTCGTCATATATACAAAGCACGTGCAAGACACCCTATATCCATGCCCTCTGTTTTACACTAATCTCGATCGTTGAATTTGATATGGACAAAATCTAGACCGTCTATTTTGATAAAGGGGATAGCAAGAAACTAAAATAGCAAGGACTCCGGATCCCATACATCAATCCCTCACCGACTTTTTCATTCCTCGATGCCCGAAGACGATTTCACATCTCCATCCCATCAATATCTTTCCCTTAATAATTGACTTTTTGTTCGGTCAGCCTTCTCCTCTTTTAGTTGTGTGAAGAATTAGAGGGGAGAAATTTACGAGAGAGAAAATGTTTAGCAAAATGTGATGGATAGATTGGCCTAAATCTAATCCTCCTCTTTATATAGGCAAAACCATTTTGCTATTACACCCTATTAAGAATCTAATTACATATAATAAACCCGTGTACATTACGGATATTCTAACACTCCCCCTTAAGCTGGGACATACATATCAAATATACGCAGTTTGCTACAAATAAACTGCACTCTATTCCTCCCTAAGGGTTTTGTGAATAAATATGATAACCGATGAGCAGCTTGAACATAATAAGTATCGATGATTCCATCTTCAATTTTCTTCCTCACGAAGTGGCAATCCACCTGAATGTGTTTCGTTCACTCATAAAGCACGGGATTAGAGGCAATGTAGATTACAACCTTATTATCACAATATAGCAACATAGAGTAAGTACGCTCAAAACCAAACACTCCCAGCAGAAAGCGAATCCATCCAAGCTCACAAGTGGTATTCGCCATGGCCCGATACTTTGACTCGGCGCTAGAGTGAGAGACTACGCTTTACTTCTTATTCTTCCAAGACACCAAGTTACCCCTACAAACACGCAATATTCTGTAATAGATCTGTGATCGGATGGAGACCGGACCCAAGCCTCCTACTCAAGATGTCCATAATCCGAATACAATAGACCCTTCCCTAAAGCATTCTTCAAATAGCGAAGTATTCGAATCACCGCATCCCAATGAGCCACTAGATGATCGGCTATGAATTGGCCTACAACGTTAACTAGGAATGAGATACCAGGTCGAGTGACGGTGAGATAATTCAACTTACCGACCAACCGTTGGTATCTTTCGGGATCTGCAACTGAGTCACCTCTTATCCCGGAAGTATTTTAGTATTAAGATCCATTGGATCCTCTATGGGATTGCACCCTAACATTTCCGCTTCAGTCAGCATATCAAGCACATACTTCCGTTGTGGGATATAGATACAATATTTCGATCGAGCAACTTCGATATCCAAAAAGTATTTAAGGCTCCCAAGACCCTTGGTCTGAAACTTTGTTCGAAGGTGGTACTTAAGCTGTGCAATACCAGCCGCATCATCGCCAGTAATCACTATGTCATCAACATATACCACCAAAAGAATGTGAAGGCCATTTGTGTTATTACGGTAGAACACCGAATGATCATGTGCACACCGTCTGAGGCCAAACGAAATAACCACCTCAATAAATTTCTCAAATCACGTACTACGGAGGTGGAGTACATGGCGATCACGGAAGCCAGCAAAGATATGATATGGTTGCAAGGGCTACTTGAAGAATTGGGAAAAAGCAAGACTTCAATATCTTATGGAGCGACAGTTAAAATGCAATACATTTGGTGAAGAATGCGACATATCATTCTCGGACGAAGCACGTCAAAATATGATACCACTTCATACGCATAGCGGTAGAAGAATGCGAGTTGACACTGCAAAGATCGCTGGAGAAAAGAATCCAGCGGATATGTTCACCAATGTCGTGGACATAAATAAGTTGGATTTCTGTTGCAGGTTGGTAAATCTTTTCATGAAAATCTAATGAGGAGAGAGTATAACGGAGTCGTGTGAAGTCTACCAGCGTTGGGAATTAAGGCTGAAATATCTCCAAGTGGGAAATTGTTGAAATTATGGCGAAACTTCATGCAGATATCTGAACGTGCACACAATCCATATCAGATTTTATCAAAACCGCACTTTCTTAATTGAAGTGTCTTATTGCGGTTTCATAATTTTGGGGGTTTCTTAATTAAGGAGTGTCTCATGTCAGTTTCTTAATTAAGAAATTGGTTTGTGTATAAATAGACACTAGTAAAATAGGGGGTTGACCCTACGGATACTGGAATCCGTAGGAGCAGATATAACTTGGCCCTACGGATTAATCCGTAGGGCTAAAAGGTTGCCCCCACGGGCAAAGACGTCCAAGAATAAAAATATTAATTCTTAATTTGGTGTTTGCCCCTACGGAGCCGCAAACAAAGGACCTACAGGTATGTCCGTAGGGGCAAGTAAATATCGATTTAACAAAATCCCAGATCGATCGCCTACGCTCACTTCCTCTCTCTCTCGATCGCGCGCGAAAATAAGCCCCAAATCGCCACGCCGTCGTCGCCAACGTTGTTCTCCTCGTCGCCACCGCCGGTTTCGTCGCCACCGCAGTTCTCGTCGCCACCGCGGTTCAGGTCGTCGCCACCGCCGTTCAGGTCGTCGCCCCAGCCCCAGCAGCCGTTCAGGTGAGTAAATTTCGAGGTAAATTAAAGAATTTTTGGATTATTTTGGGCTTAGGGTTCATGGCGCGCGAGTTGGGGTTGGCCAGGGGTCGCGGTCGTGGTCACGGTCGCGGTCGGGGTAGGGTTAGGGTTGGGGCAGGGGCTGGGCTGCGGGGTCGGGTTTGGGGTCGGGGTAGGGTTAGGGTCGGGGTCGGGGTCGGGGTAGGGTCAATTTATCAAATTTTTTATTGGGGCTGCGGCTGGGGCTGCGGGCTGGGGCTAGGGCTAGGGCTGGGGCTGGGGCTCGGGCTGCGGCTCGGGCTGTGCGTCCTCCAGAGGGCGATCATAGGATCGGTGAAGTGAGGTGGCTGGATATGAGATACGATGGATTTCCATGTGTTCAATGGAATGCCGAGGGTCAGAGTCGGTTATTCATATATCTCCCAAAAAAGAATGAGTTTGTTATCAAAGGTGTATTGACTTCTACATCAAGGAATATCAGTTATATGTCATCCAGTGACTAAGTCTGTTTCTGGCCCAACCATATTTATGAATCGTTTCTTCTTTTTCCTTCTTACGTATATTTACTAGTTCAGACTGTATGCACCTCTGCAATCAACGCCGAGAACTTGTACATTATAGGTTAATAGACATATGCTATGAAATCACGGTGCATATCGAATTCATGATATGTTATAGTCGCTCATTATTTTTACTGTGGTGAGAAAGCAGTCTCTGGTGGCCACAAGCCATAGAATTGGCAGTTGTCCTACCTGCGATAACATCTTACAAACCATCAGTAGACATCTCTGTTATATTAATCTTTTAATGTCTGCATGCATGCATGTTTATTTGCATATTTCCACTTGTTTGTGCCATAGTTTTTGTGTGCATGTGTGCGTGTGTGCCACAGTTATATTTACTTCTACATCAAGGAATATCAGTCGCATGGCAGGATTTAGTCCGGTTTTGGCCTAACCGCATTTATGAATTTGTCTTTTAGATGTTTTTCCGAGTGTCACATCGTTCTCACCCAAGTTTGTAAGCCATGTTCATTATTCTTTCAATTCTTTTAACTTGAATATGCCAGTTATTGTTCCGTTTACTATAAAGTTGCAACAAAGAGTCTCTGTTAGCACTTCCATGCACCATTTACATGTTTTTATCATATCCACTCCTATCTATCCAGAAAGTCAACATCTTCTGGTATTTGTTTTCAAAAAGAAAAGATAAGAGAGGAAAAGATATTTGTCCGTCTCATATTTGAGCCATACTTTTGATTTTCTTGCAGATTCTGGGTTGATTTTCTGTGATAATTCATAAACATAGTAATATTTGTAATGTTTCTTCTTGTTAGTCTAGCTTTCCTCTTATGAATGCCAACACTGTTTTTGCCCTCCTTTTCTTCGGGGCACATGATATCTTGCACCTCTCCTATCGAAAACTTATTTCTCTTTTATTTTCCATATCTTTATTTTATTTTATTTTATCTTATTTGCTACGCTTTGTTTTGTTTTATTATATTTTTCCTCTGCTAATTATATTCTTCTAGATCATGTTTGCCTAATCTATCCGAGGCTTAGCATAATCTAGTTGCGATAAACAATTCCATCTTCTGCTACTATGGCGGCACTGAGAAACTTCCATTTAGAAATGACAGCACGTATTTTGTGGAAGTACTGTACATAAGTAAAACCACAACGGGCATGACAAATTTGTTGACCGGGTTCCGATTACTGTGTGAAAGTTGTTCGGATGAAATTCTAATTCTGGTGGAATTGAAACCGATAACCGGTTCATATGGTGATTTAGGCTGCTTCAGTGATATTTGTGCCTACATTGATGCCTCAAGCAACGAATCAATGATGTGGATCACAAACTAATTAAATAAATTTTGAATACCAATCTGGACTGGGATTTGTGATTGGGGAGAAGTTTGTATGCTCATGGGCATGACACAAGTCGGGAAAAGTACAACTTACAATGATCGTGTTCCAAATTAACGTAATTCAAATAGCAATTCCTTGGAATTTTTTAGTCCAGAGAATCTTGATCGAGTCTCAGTTCCATATTATTACTAGTGGATGCGTTTTGTTCAAAGAGTCTTTTCCTTTTAGTAATTTTCCCTTTTAGGGAGTTTTCGACATTGAAATCTCACCAGTTGATAATGTTAAATGAGTTCTAGTCCTAGTTTGCTACATTTTTTTTATATATAGTAGATGGTGATACTTCTTTAAGTAAAAACAACCCTACACTTAAGCGAAATCATAAATCGAAACACACATATATAGAATACAACTCATACATGGGTATCCTCAAATCTAACTTTAATTATCGATAATTTATTTTTTTCAACGACAAACGCACACACAAAACATATACACGGATTTTCTCCTTTGTCAGTAACCATCCCATTCTTAGATTTCTCAATATAGTCATCATAACCTACAATTTATATGATACAGTCTAACATGGCCCATGAGTACGTCAGGATTATGGACTGGATGTATGTGAATTGGCAACAACGTATGCAACCTAAGTTTGTCACTGGAGTTTCCGCTTTCATTGAATTTGCACGCGCACTTAAAATAACAACCTTTATACTAAAACAATTATGTATGCTATTACTTAGTAGTTTATGGTTTTTAGACGCAAAAGCCATTTGAGAAATACTTTTCCTACCCACTATTAATCCATATTCTCAATATAGTCATTGAATTTGCACGCGCACATAATAAGAAGGAGAAGACAGTAATGTGGCAGAAGAAGAATGAGAAGACAGTAATGTGGCAGAAGAAGAAAAAAATGGCATTCCTTGTTCTCTGTTTTAGCATCAATCTTCTGATATGAACTAATGATGGCTTTCACATAGGCTTTTCCCTTTAGAGACTTCTTAGTGTCCAATAGAAAGTATACATCAGATTTGTGCAGGTCAGGTTCTTCTATGACTTTCAAGAGTCTCAACTGATTCTGTAAATTACACCCTAGTTGGGTGATATTTTTACCACTTCTCACTGCAGGTGCGCTCTCTAATATCCATTTTGAATGTAATATTATAGATATTCAAAATGGATATTAGAGAACGCACCTGCAGTGAGAAGTGATAAAAGTATCACCCAACATGAGTGTAATTTACAGAATCAGTTGAAACTCTTGAAAGTCATAGAAGAACCTGACCTGCACAAATCTGATGTATGCTTTCCATTGGACACTAAGAAGTCTCTAAAGGGAAAAGCCTATGTGAAAGCCATCATTAGTTCATATCAGAAGATTGATGCTAAAACAGAGAACAAGGAATGCCATTTTTTTCTTCTTCTGCCACATTACTGTCTTCTCCTTCTTCTTCTGCCACATTACTGTCTTCTCCTTCTTATTATGTGCGCGTGCAAATTCAATGACTATATTGAGAATATGGATTAATAGTGGGTAGGAAAAGTATTTCTCAAATGGCTTTTGCGTCTAAAAACCATAAACTACTAAGTAATAGCATACATAATTTTTTTAGTATAAAGGTTGTTATTTTAAGTTTTCCCTTATAGAGATATGATCTAACTGCATCTATAAACTATAAGTGTGCAGAAAATTATGATAAGAAACCATAAGAAAGGGTCGTAGCCATGCATAACCTTGAATCTACATACCAAATAATGCAAAAGCATGCACTTATTGTCACCTTGCCTTGGAATATAAATATCTTGGAAGACTATAAGCGAGCATTTAAATCTTGATAGCTTTTGACTTCAACATATATTTTTCTCAAGTACCATGAAATATACTTCCTCCGTATAAACCGTTTTCAGAAAGATGGATTAATAATGACAAATTATCCATTGTGGCTCACTAGGTTTGCATTTTCTCTTTTATTGACCATCTTACTAATCTGCTTGGTAAATTTATTCGGAACCGGCTGCGAATCATTAAAAGACATGCATAAGAAAGAAAGCTAAAATACAGATATATAGCATACCGATACATCGAAACTTCAAAGTTGCGATGACAATCCAGAGATATTTATTTCTACACACGTGGTGCGCGTGCGAATGCGTCAGGCATCATAGACAAATATTTCAGAACATGGAAAGTATTATTCGTATAAAGTAATTAAAGCTTTTAAACACCTTGGGTAGATATTTTCTTAGTTGATGCAATCATATCATGAGGACTAAATTTAAGCTATTATACATATGCATATGTATTTTTCTAACCTAATATATCACACACACAGAGAGAGAGAGAGAGAGAACACCAGTTTGGTAGAGAAATCAGCTAGCAGGACTCTGAAGAAATGGAGTCCATAGCATTGCTCATCATCATCATCCATGATCCCTTTGAAAAAATATTATCAAAGGGATCATGGATGATGATGATGAGCAATACTGTGGACTCCATTTCTTCAGGATCCTGCTACCTGATTTCTCTACCAAACTGGTGTTCTCTCTCTCTCTGTGTGTGTGTGTGTGTGATAGATTAGGTTAGAAAAATACATATGCATATGTATAATAGCTTAAATTTAGTTCGCATGATATGATTGCATCAACTAAGAAAATATCTACCCAAGGTGTTTAAAAGTTTTAATTACTTTATACTAATAATACTTTCCATGTTCTGAAATATTTGTCCATGATGCCTGACGCATTCGCACGCGCACCACGTGTGTAGAAATAAATATCTCTGGATTGTCATCGCAACTTTGAAGTTTCGATGTATCGGTATGCTATATATCTGTATTTTAGCTTTCTTTCTTATGCATGTCTTTTAATGATTCGCAGCCGGTTCCGAATAAATTTACCAAGCAGATTAGTAAAATGGTCAATAGAAGAGAAAATGCTAACCTAGTGAGCCACAATGGATAATTTGTCATTATTAATCCATCTTCCTGAAAACGGTTTATACGGAGGAAGTATATTTCATGGTACTTGAGAAAAATATATGTTGAAGTCAAAAGCTATCAAGATTTAAATCCTCGCTTATAGTCTTCCAAGATATTTTATATTCCACGGCAAGGTGACAATAATTGCATGCTTGTGCATGATTTGGTATGTAGATTCAAGGTTATGCATGGCTACGACCCTTTCTTATGGTTTCTTATCATAATTTTCTGCACACTTATAGTTTATAAAGGCAGTTAGATCATATCTCTATAAGGGAAAACTTAAAATAACAACCTTTATACTAAAAAAATTATGTATGTTATTACTTAGTAGTTTATGGTTTTTAGACGCAAAAGCCATTTGAGAAATACTTTTCCTACCCACTATTAATCTATATTCTCAATATAGTCATTGAATTTGCACGCGCACATAATAAGAAGGAGAAGACAGTAATGTGGCAGAAAAAGAAGGAGAAGACAGTAATGTGGCAGAAGAAGAAGAAAATGGCATTCATTGTTCTCTGTTTCAGCATCAATCTTCTGATATGAACTAATGATGGCTTTCACATAGGCTTTTCCCTTTAGAGACTTCTTAGTGTCCAATGGAAAGCATACATCAGATTTGTGCAGGTCGGGTTCTTCTATGACTTTCAAGAGTCTCAACTGATTCTGTAAATTACACTCTTGTTGGGTGATACTTTTATCACTTCTCACTGCAGGTGCGCTCTCTAATATTCATTTTGAATGTAATATTATAGATATCCATGCATGTTTATGTCAAAATTACTTATATTGTCAATGTTTGATTGTCTAGTTGTTGGTGATGCGTCCATATCAGGGACAGAGGCCACTCCCGTTCCTCCAGGTATGTTTATATATTATATAGGACATATATATTGATTTAGAATGCTATATCATAAATATACACACATTCCTTTTGCTCTTAGTCGTCCAACTCATTATCATGGGCTGCTTGATGAGATTAGATTTGCGCCTGATGATCTACAAGAGCTTGTTCACTCCCTGTCATATGTGTAAGCAGCGCTATATGCGAGTTTACCTTGTTAATATGTATGTACTGAAATTAATTAATATTATTCAAATTTTGATACATGCAGATACCAGAGGAGCACATCTTCTATCTCTGTAGGTAAGGCTTTGAATTTGTTGATTTTGGTATTTCTTGTCAATTTTATAGACCAGTATGTGCTAAATATAATGTTCTGACAGTTGCTAGGGGGAAGGCAGCATTCGAAGCTGCTGACCCCAGTCCTGGACGCCGCACACGGACGGCACCATGGAGGTTGGGAGAGAGGCCGAGGACTGGGCTCTAGCAGGGCCCATATGAGGTTATTTGGTTGTAGACTTATGTTTTATTAATCATATATGTACATATCTAATTAAAATAAACTACAGTTTTCCAAACTAGATATCCAAATGGGGTTTCGAAATAACTCGATAATGATAAGAATTCGAATAAAACAGAGTTCTTACACGCTTATTGCACACGTTAGGTCCAGACGCGACAGGGTAAGCGCAAGATTCTAGCGTTTATCAGAGGTGGAGCTGGACCGAGTTAGGCTAGCATTTTGATTCTTATTTTTTGAAACTTGTATTTATTTATATGATACATATTGTACTACATTTTGAAACATTTTGGGCGATATTGATTGTGGTTTATATTTTTATCATATTCAGTTTTTTGGTTTCTTTTGTATATTATATGCGTGAGATGTGAATATGAATACTGCGATATATGTTGTGTGGTGATTAATTTTATATTTGATTGATGTATATATTATTGTGCACAGGGCGGGAAAAAATCTAGCAGCCCAATATTTAAAAAAAAATACAGATATTGTGTACCTACGGATTAATCCGTAGGTACACATGTTGCCCCTACGGCTAAACCCGTAGGGACACAATAACAGCAATAACTGATATTTTCCTCCTGATCGCAGTGCCAGGGGTTGGGAGTGCCCCTACGGATACAACCGTAGGGCCAACAGCCTAGCCCCTACAGTGTTATCCGTAAGGGCTAAATATCAGGAATCCTGATATATGGCCCCTACGGATAGGTACCTACGCGTATATCCGTAGGGGTTAGAGCTTGCCCCTACGGTTATATCCGTAGGTACATTCAATATATTAAAAAAACCATAATTAATATAATTTTTTTTTACCCTACGCATTATTCCGTAAGAACAACAGGACCTACACAGATATCCATAGGGGCAATAATTTGCCCGTAGGGGCAAGTTCAGGGCTTCAACTTGCACCTACGGGGCATTTTTTAGCCCCTACGCATATACCCGTAGGGGCAGTGGGTTGCCCCTACGGATAAATCCGTAGGGGCAACCCTTATTTGTAGTAGTGAGAGATCTCTCATATGTATTTTGTATAGCCAAATAAAATAGAGATCATTGTATGATATGGTGACGGCTTAAATCTAGAAAGACTAGAGAGAAATCTTCTAGGAATCGCTCGTGGCATACTTGATTTAAAATTATAGTACACATTGCAGATTTCGCTCTGCCGGGGACTAGCCATACGGTGGGTGAATCCCATTAACAAATCTCTTTCTTGTTTGGTTTGTGATTCTATTTACTTATTCTCGCGTCGTTATTAATTTGTCTTTCCGTTGTTAATTGTGTGATTGTTTATTGCGTGATTGGTTTGTCGCGATCATTGTTCCATGGAACGACTTCCCCATTCCCAACGATATATAATTTTCAAATCTTTGAAAACATTATTTGTTAATCATTTTTCTTAATTAGAGAATGAATCAGGCACTAAACAACATAATGCAAATAATCAATATACCTCTTGAACAAGTCCTAGTCTAACTTCTCATGCATATTGAGTTCTCACCTCTCACTAATTAGCTATTATCAATCTTGCTAATAATTTTTCTTAATTTGAACAACTTTATTATATATATATATATAGAGAGAGAGAGAGAGAGAGAGAGAGTAATTAAGACAATTTTGCCCCTTGATCTAAATCTAAGAGTGAACCAGTCAAGTTTTGTGGGCAAGACCAAAATGTCAATTGGCTCAATGCATGATGAGCCCTAGCTCTCTATATATATATAACGCATTCACGTATAGTTTGCATCTTCATCTTTCTCCATTATTACCTTGAGTTTAATTTGGGGTTTTGTTCCTATATATATTACTACAATTCTTCTGCAATTCACAATAAAATTATATTTATTTAAATAAGAAAAATGAGTTCCGCTCAAGTTCGACCTCTCTTTCTAATTTATACTTTGCTTGCTGGACTTCTCCATCCCTTAATGTGGCAGGGTGCAATGACTTCAACCGCCGGTGATGCTAAGACGATAATCGACAGTAAGAAATTAGTTCATCGGTTTTTATTTTTTCCTTCTTTTTTGCTACTTACTGTATTTTCTTTTTGGTTTATTTTTTGGGGGCAAGAGCATGCATCAACATTTAACTTCTATTTTGCTAATGGAATCTTATGTTTTCTTTTGTTTTTGATTCTGATGCAGACAAGACGATCGATCAAGCGATAGCTTACATGTTGATGCTCGTAGCCCTAATCGTCACATATCTTATTCATTAACTGATTTTTGAGAAGATACACTTCAATCATTTAATCTGGTTCTTGTTTTTTTTTTGTTAAATGTATTATCCACTCCTTAATTGTTGGAGGAGGGGTATATTAGTGTCAAATGGAAATTCTCCATGATCCTTATCTTAGATTTTTTTGTACCTCATTAATAATGATAAGTGCCAATATGGTCTTTTGTTATATATGCATGTAACTTGGTATGAAGGATATAATTTAATACTATGGTTTTATGGTATTATCCAGCACTAGATATGTAGTTTTTCTTTTCTTTTTATGTTTTGAAATCAGCCCTCTTTCGGTTATCGAATTTACGACCTTTCATAGAGAGGTGGTATATGAAGGATATATAATTTAATACTTTGGTGTTATGGTAATTGATGATGTAAGTGGCCTGGTATGAGGCCAGTTTTGAAAGATTTTTATTTTTATCTTTTATAGAATTTTCTTACAATGGTAAAAATCATATACATTACATCTACACAAAAGAACAAAATTAACTAGAGGCTTGAAGAGTAATATTGCATTTTAAGAGTAGAGAATTAGGGTAATTACACTATAATACTTTAAATATCATGATTTTTCATAAAAATAACTTGAAGTTTTCTTATTGTAGTAGAATATCTTAAGGGCTGCTTGTGAGGCTTTTGTAATGGAAACAAATTCTTTAAATTAAAACCATCTTTTAAGGAATTTTACTGTGATAAAATAGAAAAACTTCAATGCAGTTTAATGAGAATCAATTGTAGTTAAGGGTATATTAGTATAATTTACTGGTATAATCATAGGATTTTTTTTCCATTTATGAATCTAATCAATTATCATGGTTAAAATTTTGTCTCACAATCATACACCAGGAACAGGAACCTCTGCTATTTTAAAATAATAGTATTGGTACTCTTATTCAATCCTGATCACACATCGGGTAAAGTACGTGCAAGACATCCAATACCCATGCCTTATGTTTTACACTAATCTCGACCGTTGATTTTGATGGGGACAAAATCTGGACCGTCGATTTTGATAGAGGGGATGACAGAACTAAAATAGCAAGGACTTCGGAACCCATACATCAACCCCTCACCAACTTTTTCATTCCTCAATGCATGAAGACGATTTCACGTCTCCACCCCATCAACATGGACCACATAATAATCTCTACCTCTACTATTATAATCAGAGAATCTGAGAGTCTCCAAATTGATTTCAATGTGACCGTTTACTTTTTGTACGGTCAGCCTTCTCCTCTACTTTGACATGTACCACATAATAATCTCTACCTCTACTATTATAACCACAAAATCTGAGTCTCCGAATGGATTTCAATTTAATGATCTAACGTGGCCTTAAATAGCGCCGCATCGACAGGAAAAGAATTAAATGCAAAATTTTCTATAACAAATATTTAATAAATATAATAATAAACTGAATCAGTTATAACTATACATTCATATCTACATATCTTAAATAACTACCACAATCATTGTGGATCATTTTGAAAACAAATTACAGCTACTACCATATAAATTTTAGTCTTCTCTAAAAAAAATTTTGAATTTAAATCAGGCTGAATAGTAGAAAATACGCCTAATATTTAAATTTAGAAGAAGTTCATCCTTCCTATGACTATTCTAGCTGGTTCAAGCACCTGTAGCTACTGGCGGTTTTGATGGGATCCGATGCTTTACTGCTGTTAATTTCAACATTTAGGAATATTAACAATTAAAGTCATAAGTGATAATTATTTAAGTCCATATAAAGAAAATTATATATAAGTCATTGTATCAAGAATCTTTTTTCATTATTAAGACGTTTTTACTACTTGATTTCCTAAAGCACCCTCAATAAATTCCATAATTAGCTTCATGCTTATTCAAATACCAAAAAAACAATGGACTTTAATAAATAGGGTTAAAGTGAGTAATTTGCATTCATGTGATCATAAGTTTAAATTTTTTTAATAGATATGCAAAAGTAAAATTGGACTTGTATTTTGAAACCGAGGTAGTATTATGTTACAATTCCTAGAGAGTATCTCTCTCTCTCTCTCTCTATATATATATATATATAGAGAATAATGGAGGAAAGAGGCCATAAGAGGGAATTCCCTCTTATGGCGTCGAAAAAATACCCCCTCCACCAATTTTTCCGACGATCGGCCCCCATCATCTTCATCGTCATCGTCTAAGATGTGCGTACACCAAATTTCATGTGATTCTACAACTTTTTCACCGTTGATTTAGCAATGTAAAAGGTTCTACTGTCGGTAAACCGTTAATTTTGAACCCACTAAATCAACGGTGAAAAAGTTGTGGAATCACATGAAATTTGGTGTACGCACATCTTAGACGATGACGATGAAGATGATGGGGGCCGATCGTCGGAAAAATTGGTGGAGGGGGTATTTTTCCGACGCCATAGGAGGGAATTCCCTCCTATGGCATCTTTTCTCCATTATTCTCATATATATATATATATATATATATATATATATATATATATATATATTTCTCAAGTTTTTGACTAGACTAATTGAGTGATCATTTGTTACCGTGATCATATATATTCTCTAAAATTTTGTATTGTGTTGATGTAGTCTAAAGGTTTACTAGGTTCATTCCTTGATGTTGCTGGAATTTATTCTCTAAAATTTTGTATTGTGTTGATGTATTCTAAAGGTTTACTAGGTTCATTCCTTGGTGTTGCTGGAATTTATTCTCTAAAATTTTGTATTGTGTTGATGTATTCTAAAGGTTTACTAGGTTCATTCCTTGGTGTTGCTGGAATTTATTCTCTAAAATTTTGTATTGTGTTGATGTAGTCTAAAGGTTTACTAGGTTCATTCCTTGATGTTGTTGGAATTTGAATGCATTTGTGATTTGATCATGCTAAACTCTGAAAATAATAAAATGGAAAATGCTTACTTCTATTCTAATAATATTTAACCAAGTTTTAATTGTAAATGTTTTACTCGAGACCTATACATGCAAACTCAATTATTTTTTAATTTTACCAACCCTCTGGTACAATTGTTGTCGGGCAGTACTCTAGCTCAACCTAATCACTGTACGTCGCAAATCTGGAGATGCAGGGAACTGTTAGACATAATATATAATGGTTTTTTGCACCTGCCGCGGTATGGAGAAGCGAAGACCTATTTGTACATAATAGATCGATGTAGTGTTTTTGTACAAGCGATTGCATGTTGAGAATAAAAAATATTCACAACATGTCATGCTACTATATCTAACAGTCATTAATATTGAGGGAGTGTGTAAGAGGGCGAGAGTGCAAATCCAGGATAGGACGGAGACCGAAGGTTTCTCAAGGCTGGGGATCCAGGATTAGGCGAATGGAGGAGTGCAGCAGGACACAGGCGACGTAGAGGGGGGGCTTGGTTTACTAGGGCATGATTTTGGGATACCTGGTGTCATACGGGTATTTATGTCCTAGGGTTTTTGTTTGTGTTTTGGGATGGACCGTTTGGTTTGTACGTGATATGTTTCTCGGATATGGTTTGGTTGTAGGGGTTTGTTTCTCAATTTTGTACTCTCATACTCTTGCTTTTTTGCTTCTCTCTTCTTTTGTTTCGTTAAACCTCTTTTAATGAAATGTTAGGGCTTTTAAAGCTTTTGTTTACCTAAAAAAAATATATTGATGGAGGGTACGAGATAGTAATTTTCAACTCATTTTCTAATATAATAAAATTATTTTTAGTTTAAATAATTATAGTAAAATTTATAAAGGTCTCTGAAAAACACGAAATATATTTTTCAAGCTTTTGAAAAATTCGGTGATCATAATGATCTGCAAAATCTAAGTATATAATGGAGCAATTTTTTGTCAATAATCAAAATCTAATCAGGTGAGACCAACAAACAAGGCAATTCAGGGCACCTGAGATTGTATTAGGTAAAAATAGGTTTTCTGAAGTTGTTGAAACGACTCCATTACGCATCATTTCAATTATGAAATTATATCTTGAAGCTTCGGGTATTGATATGCATATAATTACTTGATTTCCTCATGCCAGGCCTGGGCTGGGATTATCCTTGCGATTTATGGAGTATTGGTTGTGTCCTTGTTGATCTTTGTATGGTCGGTCCATGAAACCTTTTCTGCTTGAAGCTTTTGATGATTTACCATAGCCTCTCCCATCCCAAGTTTGAGGTTTCAGCCGAAACCACCGATACGCAGTGGTTTCGTATTGGTTTCAGTAAAGACCGATACGAAATCCGAAACCGATACGAAACCAATTATACAATATTGTTTTCGATCATTGCACCGAACCTTTCTATGTTTGATATTGATTGAGGAAGATATCTATATACATTCTAACACTATAACATGCTTTGGCAGGTTGAACTTTGTTTTTGTGGGTTGAAATTGACGCAAGATATTTTTAAAATACATCCGTAATTCGTCATAATTGAGATAGAACCTGAGAAATTTGATTAATCAAAAAAAATATATTAATCAAAGTTTGAATTAAAATGGTTAAATAAGACCTTTTATATAGCTATGAAAGCATTCCTAAATTTAGCATGGCTGAAATCAAATTATCAAACTAAATAAACAACTCTCAAAGCTAATATTATTAACTTTAAAAAATATATTAATCAAGGTTTGAGAGGCGTTTTTTTAATACTACATTGGGATCAAGCATTCCCCTCTATCAACTGTGTATGTAAAGCTGCATTCTGGTAATTTAGTTCACAAATCTCATACTTGTAATACCCATGTCAAAACAAGAGTTTCATTCATAAAAATGTAAACATGATGGAAATGGGCAAAATATTAGCCCAGTTTCAGGTTTCCTTTCTTTTAAACATGATCGAAATGGGCAAAATAAAAGCATTTCACGGATGGAGCTGCGCCGTGATTGATTTTGCCAGGTTTTGTATGGCGACTACCTCCTCTTAAGGCGCTCACACTGTCTATCTATTATTAAGTTAATTATGACATGACAATTCCAATGTTATTTTCAGGATACAGTTCTATCGAAAGCGTTCGGCTTCAGGAGCTGATTTAGTTGATTTATTGAGTGGCCTTCTAAAATACGAGCCATCAGAGTGACTCACGGCACAACAAGCTCTCAACCATCCTTTTTTCAAACCTCCAGAGGCAAATGGCTAGATTATATCAAATCTGTATCCTAATTCATAAAAAAATTTCTTCTGTAAATTCTTTTTCATTCGTTTTTTCCCATTTTTTAAAGTAATATCCAATGTAATTGTTCTAGGGAAGAATGTATAGATGTATACTTGAGACTAACATTGTTTGAAGAGTCCGCTGCATGTTTTTTGATTAATCATTTGCAAAGTTCTTTGATACGACATTATTTTCGTATCGTGCTGATTTAGTTTGCAGATTTGTTCTTTTCTTGCTGTTGCTCGGATTTGATGATTCTGTTTGGTGTACATGTTAAACATGAAATTAGCTTTATATATATATATATATATATATATATATATATATATGTGTGTGTGTGTGTGTGTGTGTGTGTGTGTGTGTGGTTGTTTCTCGAACATGGAAGTTTTTCAAACGAGTTTTGCGAAATTGATCTGTAGAGAAGTTGGGTATTCAGTAGCACACGAGTTGTGGATATGTGATACCGCAAGAATTGGCCTTAAGTGTAAGTGGGAGATTGTTGGCTATGGTGCCCTCAAGACAATTATTATAATTGTAGATAAGTGATTATGATAATTGGAGGTGTATCTATACAAGTATAACTGTTTTATTCGAGATGATAGTATGATATCTGGTTTATTTTTATCATTGCTGTGTATACATTTTACTTGTTATTACGTGTCGCTAATACATAATGATAAAACATGTATGATTCTTGCTTCACTACCAGAATTATGGTAGCGACAATATACGTGAGAGCTAGACAGTCTATAAGCACATCTTAAATGTCCCTAATCGAGAGAGTATCGAGACTGGGCATCGATATTCCGGAATAGACTAGTGTATATATTTCTAGACCCCGACGAGAGGTGGTGGCCAGTCTCACAAGCCATTGGTGTTATTTCACCTAAGATAGTATACAGACGGTCACTGAAGGTGAGTACACTGGACGGACTCGCCGAGAACTTCTAAATGGTATTATATTTATCGTTAGATAGCAGTTCTCTAATGGCATGAGTACATATTAGTCTTTTGGCCTGAGATCGCCATTTATCTCGTGTGAGTTCCCACTGTACTTAGATTACTATCCTACCACGACTCAAAGAAGTCGTGCAAACAGGTTTTAGTTGGTTAAGTCCCGAGCCACATGGAGGCAGTGAGCGATTGTCAGTAATTCGTCTCTCCTGGTATTAGGAATCGATGTTGCGATGTGCTCGGTTAGCTGTCACCATAAATCTGTGGCCGCGGTGGATGAGATTTACTGATAGCATTTCAGTAGTTTCTTGGTTGGTGATGAGCTTGATTCCGGCACGACTTATCGGGTGTTAGAGGACTGACGTTATCCACCCCTTAGACCCGGTTTGCGATACCTTCAGACGAAGAGACCGTACGGAGATTGTCACATTCAGCCTCAGTAAGACACGGACGGACTTAATTATTGACCTCTCTTTCGGCAGATAGCTGGATAGCTGTTACGTACAGCTAGTGCCGCTGACGTGCTTATGGCTTTGGATTTATCTAGTAAATCACTGCCAGCGTATTGCGAGTCTTTAGAGTTTCACATTGAGGATTTTTCCGGTTCAGACGATATGATGTAGAGGTCGTACATTGGTACGTACAGGGGGGCGATTAAATACGTGTACTGGCTACACGGATTTTGATCAAACGGTTAATAATACCAGCCGGCTTAGGATTAAGCCGGATTATTAAATCAAGTTTTGATTTATATATATATATATATATATATATATATATATATATATATATATATTCTAGTATTATTGTTCACTATTCATTCTCTTTTGACTATCAGTATTTTTATACGGATAAATGTATATAGATTTCGATATGTATGCCGGGGTGGTATTTTGTATTTATACGGAAGATTTCTAGAAGGAGTACATCTCATTTGTGAATATTCATTTATAAATATTCAAGGATATGAGGTGGAGAGTGAGATGGCTTTGGGTATGGTTGAGGGCATGTAGAAATGGATGAGCTTCAATTGTTTATTTAAACATTGTTGTGATATTTTCATGTGACGGTTGAAAAATATATGAAACCATTCCATTCTCTCATACACTCACACACTTAGCTATTTTTCCATGAGCTCTAGCTCTTCATCCTCCTCCTTCATTACTCTCTTGAGTGATAAAAGAAAGTTTTTGAGAGTGGAAAATTCCTACATCCCCACACTCCATTTCAAGTAAGTTTGAAGCGTCGATTGCTCCACTAGGTGAAGCTGGAGTTTGGATCGGTTTCACTCGGATGGATCATCTCCGACAAGAACGATTACCTCTCAAACTTGTGCCCGGCAGACTACAAGAAGTTTGGAGGGGTCTTTCCACGATTGGATGGACACGCGACAAAGGTTGTAATCTCTACAACCTTTAAGTGTTAGTTGCCAGTTTAGTATATGGAATGATTATAGATTACGGTTTTCTCACGCTCGCAAGATTTTTTTTGTTCGTAATTCGCTTCCGCTATAGCCGCAGGTGGTAGGGAACCAGCACAATATTCATTGCAACATATTGGCTGTGCTTATCCATTTAAACTGTCTTCAAGCAGTTCTAAAATGTCCATGATGAACATAAACTAGGAAAGCTCCAAATGAAAGTGATCGCTTGTATCTTAGCATTTATGTTTCACTTTACGGTATGTCTCCATATAATAATTGAAATCTGAATAAGTGATCTATATAAAGTAATAAATACTTTTTTCTATAAATTATATCCAGCAGAATTTCAATGATAGAGAACTAAACAGACTAAAGGTTCCCTGATATATGCATCCTTTAGTATCCTAGAGACCCTCGATTCAGTATATTGAGGATGCTTATATTATGGTATTATAATTTAAACTGTATGTTAATTTCAGGTTATTATTCAGGTTTCAAATTTTGATAACTAGCTTAAAGATTATTATATTTTCAGATGTATTACTATGTTTTGACATCTGGTCTCCAATAAAGAAAAGAGGATGAGCTAATTACAACAATTATGCACACAGACTAATCAGTCACATATGGTGTAATTAACATCACATAAAGACTATCCAAGCTGCATGAACCTCATAAAGCAAACATAGCCCCCCCCCCCCCCCCCCCCCCCTTTTAAAAGAGATTGTAAAGATTGATTTGGTTGTTTTTTTTGGAGGTTAAACGGTGTTTCCACCGATGCTTCATTAAAAAGATGGTATTGAAACAACCAGAGTTCGACATAATACATAAACCAACACCAAAAGGGAAAGTCGTGCTCCACACAATGAGCCATCGACCAAGTCCAGCCAAGCACAGCATCTACTACAACAAGATCCAAACCTAACTACTAATAATAACACATAGCCATAGCCTAAACAATGCCCAGGATCAGCACTACAAAAAGATACATAGAGGACCCAAAAGATCATGTCCTCCCCACTCGAATCCCAGCACCCAACACAGACCAACCCATCAAAGCCCCTGCTGCTGATCAGTATGCTCCTTGGTCTCAGAGGAAGCTCCAAAAAGTTGCTCAGGTTGAAAGAAACCTCGTCTCTTAGTCAAGCCTGCCCAGAACAGCCACATATAAGAAATAGCATCAGCTATAGATTGAAAGTTAAAGCGCATGTTATTAAAACAACAATCATTACGATGTAGCCATAAAGACCGCAACACCGACGCCACAAGCCTATCCCAATCCTCTCTACGTCGTAACAGAATATAACATTACGTATTCTCCAATCACCCCACCAAAACCAACACACCAAATCCCTCCAATGGATATGGAAAAAATCCCATGCCCAAATCCACACATCTAGATAGGACAACCAAGTTCGTTCTAAGCAAACTATCCCTCGTTAGTGTCGCGTTATTTAAAGTAAGCCAAAGGAAAATTTTAATCCGGAAAGGCACTCGACTTCTCCAAATAATACCGACATTTGCAACCTTCACCCCCCCCCCCCCCCCCCCCCACAATTTAACACCGAATACACCGATTTTATCGAGAAAATGTCATTTGTGTCCCATCTCCATAATCAGACATCATGCATACTCCGATTCACTCCGAATCCACTTAAAGTGTCACACAATTCTGCAAACCTAGCATCCCCAATCATCAATCTAGGTAGCCGCCACCCATTCGACAACCAGCAGTTTCGAACCAAAATATTGTCACTCGCTGCCAATTGAAATAGATCTGGATAAACATAACACAACAGAATCTCGGAACACCAAGAGTCATCCCATAACCTAGTATACCTACCGTCCCCTACGACAGAGATGGAGTTAGCAAGAAAGAATCTTCCCGCTTCTGCAATTCCTTTCCAAAAGAAAGAAACCCTAGCCACTCTCAAAACCTCCCCAAATCTAAACCGTGCATGTTTTCTATATACCTCAATTAATGGTTCCCACACCCTCCCACTCGGATTTGAGATAAGGAACCACCACTTCATAAGAAGAGTCATCTTCATGTCCCTGATGTTTAGAATACCCAAACCCCCAAACTCTCTTTTCTTACACTAACCCCAAATTGACAAGACAAATGCCCTTATTGTTTTCACTTCGCCCATTCCAAAAAAAAATCTCTTCACAACTTATCAATAATTTTTAACACCCGAACATGGGACTTAAAAACGGATTGCATGTAAAGAGGAACCGCCGAGAGCACTGGGTTTACCAAGACAAGTCTGTGCCCCAGGGACAAGCAATTCCTATTCCAACTCGCTAACTTTTTATCCATTCTTTCAATAGTCCGCATCCAATCACATCTTCTAAGTGCTCCCAGCTTCAAAGGTAGTCCTAAATATCTCATCAGATAAAGGCCAACCTTGCATCCGAAGATAGAGGCAAGCTCATTCAAATTTTCAAGCTCTCCTCCCATACCCGCTATCTCACTCTTATGAAAATTCACTTTCAATCCCGACCAAAATTGAAAGATCAATAAAACCCAGTTTAGAATAACAACACTCCGTCTATCCTCGGTACCAAACAACAAGGTATCAGCCGCATACTGAAGAATGACAAACCCCTCATCCGTCCATCCTCTAGCAATTGGAATAATCAGCCCACATTCACACAATTTTTAATCATCCTATTAAGTTCATCAGCCACCAATGTGAAAAGCAAAGGAGAAAGCGAATATCCCTGTCTCTCCTACATCTAACATCCCTCCCCGGTAGTCCATTCACAATCGGTCTAGAGACATCACCCTTAAGACACCGATCAATCCAACCTCTCCAATTCGGCCCAAACCCTTTCTTAGTCAATGACTCACCTACAGTGTCCCATTCCACGGTATCATATGCCTTTTCAAAATCTAATTTGAGCAGGAATCCCTTCTCTCTTCTCTTCCCACATTGACTTAGGATTTCATGAGCACACACAATTGGGTCCAAAATATTTCTATCTTTAATGAAACCCGATTGATCCTTCGAGATCTCATTGCCAAGCACGGAATTCAACCTATTGACCAGGAATTTTATAATGATCTTAAAGGAGTTGTTGACCAAACTAATGGGTCTAAAATCCGAAACTCCTTGCTCCCTACGTTTTCGGTATTAAGACTACCCAAGCTCCTTTAATCCCCTCAAAATATCACACCCACCTCCAAAAAAGGCATCGGGTCAAAGATAAGAAGTCCTCTCTAATAAAGGGCCAACATTCTCAATAGAAGAAAATCGGGAACCCATCCGGTCTCGGAGACTTATCTTCACCAAGAGAATTGATTGCGAGAAGAACCTCCTTCTCCCTCACCTCCTCCTCAAGAAAGAGGAAATCGTTACGAATAATAGGAGTAAGACCTAGCAACAAGGTCCCTCTCCTACCCATAGTAAAACCCAATAGTTCTCTAAAAAACCTCAAACGGTCCCAAAATAGATCTTTCGTCAACCACCCAGTTACCTTCTGCGTCATCCAACCCAATCACGGTGTTTTTCCTTCTCCATGCAGAAGCCATTCGATGAAAAAAGGGCGTATTAGCATCGTCCTCTTTCAACCACATCACTCTCGAGCGCTATCTCCAATATGTTTCATGATTTAAATTTGCGCTCTCAATATTAGATGTAAGCGATGCCCGTTCCTCCTTTTCATCCACACTAAGTCCTCTAGATTCCTCAATTTTGGCTCAGTTATCAGGTCTTTCAGCCCAAGATTTAATGGAAGAGAAACCGTCCTTATATTCAACTTTCGACCACCGTTTTAAAGATGCTCTAAGTCTTTTCAATTTAACAACCCAAATTCCACAGGGGCGGAGATGGAAAGTGGCAAAGACCACGAACCACTCACGCACTCTTTAAATATGATTTGTTTGACTATAAATTTTGTAAGCTACGGCGAGAATTAACCCGGAAATACTCAATGCTTTGTTTCAGCGCCTGAATGAACATGGTTATGTTTTATATCATAGCCATCAGACCTCAGCAAGTCCAGCATGATAACCAAACTTATATTCAAAAAAATCTTCATATAGAATTGCACTTCAAATGAAAAATCTAATCATGGATTCACATAGTAAACATAATAAGATGATATCATTAATCAAATAAACGCCATTTACCAATCTGTATTACTATCTTATATGTAACAGATTTGTAAGCTGCAGAATCACACAAATAAACACGATTCACCTTTATTTTCTCAATTCCTAACATCAGGAGTCGTCATACTAGTGCCTCTATAGAATGCAGGGACACTACATATCATGCTATTAATGCTGTTCTGGAATAGTGGGTTCGAACAGGGTCGCGATGGTAGTCAAACACTAAGAAAACACCAATGGAGCCAATAACGATCGCATTCGAAAACGCTAGGATCAGCAACCCAATCAACGGAATTCCCATAGAAGCTAAGGCCCTAAAACCTACATAAACCCCATAAGGAACTCCAGCGATGAAGAGCAGTCTCCACCATTAGCAGCCTGCATTCCCCGTGCAGAGAAGCGTGTTCATAATCGCTATCAACAAGCAGCCAGATGATATAACCAAAACGCAAATTAAAGGAACCATAACGACAAGATAAATCTTGAAACCTATGAAAAAGGCGTCCACGGCCAAAAGGACGGCCTCAATGTAGCCAACCAAAGAGGCAAGAAACCCCAGCACAAGAAACACAAGCCAAGCCAAGCTATTTTTTAGCTGGGCACTCTTGCTTACAACGACCTGCATGTACATAGGTTGTGCACGTGCGCCTAAGTATCCACCAAACGAGTGCTAACCATCGAAATGGCGAAAAAAAAGACCGAAATCAAAGTATTAAGCTGATAGACTGCAATAGTGCCATCATCTTTAGAGTTGGTCGAGTAGTAGAGAGTCACGATAGAGAAGAATGGGATAATTAAAGAGACCTTGAGCCACTCATGAGTATCAGTGTCGTGTCCCTTCATATATTTCAAGAGGCAGGAACCGGCGTAGCCTGCAAAAAATCCAGAGAAAGGATACGGATACGCAATGACCATTACGTGCTTTAGTATGTAGCTCGGTGATTCGATTCCCCATAGAATTGGGATGCCTAAGAATAAGAATACCAGAAATATCTGAGAATTTTGAATGCTGCTAGCCAAGATGGCACATAGAAGACTCGAAAATTTCGGCTCAACAAAGATTTCAGTTGTCGGGCTCGGATCTTTTGACGGCTTTGGTGAATCCTTTAGGACAACCGACGCTACTTCTACTGATGCTAGTTTGATGGCGTAGATAGCGGTGCAAATGATGATGAAGCACACTGTTGTTGCGATGATGAAGCACACCGCGTGCCTGGTTTGAAAAAATATTAAACATCGGGAACTCCCTTTCTCTTCTTGATCCCCTAAAAAAAGTTCCAATCAATGGGAAAAAAGTTTTTGCATTCTATCATATATTTATACTTGGATATTTTCCTAACAATGGCCTACATGAATTGTCACCTTTAGACAAATTTGCATTATAAAAGTTACATATATATCAAATTACACGCACTCTTTGTTTCCGTACATAATTCGTGCGTTGTGCACAGGGCAGAGCCCTAGTGAAGTTGTAAGTTGATGGAGGCCTCCAATAGAGATCATCAAGATTCCTCACACATTTGTTAACCCTCACATGGAGAATATATTTTTGGCACTTCAATGGCCATTAGCTCATTAATGAAGTGGACAAGTTAAGCAAGTAGAATGCGATGCTTATTCCCAATGGAGATTCAACATATATAGGTTTTCCATAAGAAAGTCAAGTTCACATTCTTATTTGTATCTTTTCCTGAACCAGAAGAGGAAACATACCAGGAAAAGAAACCACAAACTTACTGTCCTAAGGGGTAAAAAAGGCAATTAATCAGAAATGGTTTATAGTTAGGAGTAAATTAGTGAAATATAGCCTTACTCATATGTGCCCATGATTTCAAATTACATGTGAGGTTGATAGATAGGGACCTCCCAATTAAGCTTTCACACTCCATTCCTCTTCAGGATAACTGGTGGCCTCAGTCTACATATGAAATTAAAACAATATTAGTGTATCAAGAACTGCAATGCAAAGTAAAATATGAAGGATTATTATTTTGAGAAACATATAAGAGACTTCCATCTAATTTAAAAGGGCACATTTGTTGGCCGTAACATGAAGAAGCTATCCTGGAAAGTTTCCAAAGGCCCTAGCTCAATAATGCAGCATGTAAGCTGTGAATTTTTGATCATTTCCCTATTGGTCTCATATTAAATTAAATGGAAGCTGTTAACTTTTCTAACAAGCGACACAAAACACCGGCACATACATTTAGCATAAAATCAACTGTTAAAAAGGTTTTTTTTTCTCTCCTTGTTTTGAGAAAAAAATGTGGCTGATTATCCCATCAAATGCCATTAAATGGTACAACCCCATAGTCTCAAAGCAAGCTCAATACACCCTACAATGCAGGGTTAAGCATAATAGATCACGGCAACCCCGTAATCAAAGGCAAAACAGCTCTCTAATGCATCAACTGTTAAGAGTTAGTTGTTCCTAGACTCATAGAAAAGTAATGGAATATGCACTGAAACATATTGCCTATGCTTATTTATTTAAATGCCTTCAAACAATTTAGAACTGTGTACGATGAATATAAACTTGGAAAAGCACCAATGAATTTGGCGACTCATATCCTAATCCTCGTCACTTTTAAGATTATGGTGACATTTCACATTTTCTGAGTTTGATTTCTCATCCCATGCTAATTATATTAAACAAAACCCCAATTGCTGATAATTTTATCATTCATATCAACAGGTGAGGGACGGCACAATTTTCATGATACCTACCACCATTAAAAACTTTCTGACAGAATCCATAATTGGGGTTCTTGAGCATAAGCATAACCCAAGTCGCTGTTTTTATTCCCCCTTCAATGGCGGTAGGTGACAATCTATAACAAAAGGTGCTTTTCAATGAAGTTTTCTATCTTAAGCAAATAACTTAAAAAGGAATTGGTTTTATACGCCATCACAACAATGTGGATGTTTGGCTTTGTGTGATAAGCATTTCCCTTATCAGAAGGATTAGGTTAAAAGTTAGAGAAAGTATAAGGCCTTCGAAAATATGGCAATGTTTGTATTCTAATATATAGTGAAAAGAATTAAGAGAAAACTTTAATAGCCTAATTAAATAAACGTCCATACAAATCTATATATAGAGAGTTATAAATCACATCTCAATCTGATAATAAAATATATTCATAACTAAATATTCTTATAACGAATATATAATAACTAATAATAATCTTAACACTCCCCCGCAAGCTGGGCATAGATGTCAATCATGTCAAGCTTGGACAGAAGACGAGTGAAAACCGGTCGAGGAAGAGATTTGGTGAGCTTGATAGTTAAGTCGAAGAGGAAATATGTTAGAGTGCAACCACCTTATCTGTCATCTTGTCACGAATGAAGTGGCAATCTATTTCAATATGCTTGGTCCTTTCATGAAAAACCGGATTCTCAGCAATATGGATTGCGACCTTATTATCACAAAAGAGTGTAGTTGGAAGAGAAGAAGAAATCCTAAGATCTGTCAAAAGAGAGATAAGCCATACCAACTCAGCAACTGTATGCGCCATAAATCTATACTCAGTCTCGACAGAAGAACGAGCCACTACATTTTGCTTCTTTTTCCCCCAAGTAACCAAATTCCCTCTCAAGAAGACACAGTAGCCACTAGTAGAACAACGATCATCAAAAGATCCGCAAAAGCTATGAACGTCAATATAGATGATGGTTTGTAAAGAAGACCATGTTCTAAAGAACCTTTGATGTATTTGAGAATATACTCAACTACCTTAAGATGAAAGGTCAAAGGATTTTACATATACTAACTCACTGTGCTAACGGCAAATGCAATGTTAGGACGAGTAACAGTGAGGTAAATAAGTTTCCTGACTAGACGTCGATATCGTACTGAGTCAGGTAGTGGAGGATCCGAGTGAGAGCTCAATCGAAATAGTTTAACTGAGGAATCCATAAGAGTGTTTGCTGGTTTACATCCCAGAAATCCTGTCTTAGATAGAAGATCAAGTGCATACTTGCGCTGAGAGAGCTGTAATTTATCAGAATTTCGTGATACTTCAATTCCAAGAAAATATCTAAATAGTCAAAAGTCCTTGGTATGGAAGTGTGAAGCCAAATGTTCTTTCACCTTAGAGATGCTAGCAGAATCATCTCCAGTAATGATAATATCATCAACATACACCAACACAATTACCCTGCCTTGAGTTCGATTATGTGTAAAGAAAGATGTGTCGACGCAACTGCATTTGAAACCAATCTGTCATAGAGCTATACTAAAAATTTCAAACCAGATACGCTGTGACTGCTTCGATCCATATAACGATTTATGCAAAAGACAAACCATAAACTCTCCTGGTTGCTCAAAACCATGAGGCTGTTGCATATTAATAGTCTCTGATAGATCGCCATTAAGAAATGCACTCTTCACATCAAGCTGATTGAAAGGCCATGCCGTAGAAACAACCAAGGATATAAGAACATGAACCGAGGACAATTTGGCAACCAGTGAAAAAGTCTCAACATAATCCAAATTATACTGCTGAATAAATCCTTTGGCCACTAATAGAGTTTTGAGACGGTCAATAGTCCTATCTGAATTATGTTTGACAGAAGAGATCCATCGACAGCCGACAACCTTCTTATCTGAAGGCGGATGTACCAATTTCCAAGTCTAATTAGAGCGCAGTGCTGCAATCTCCTCTAGCATACCTGCATGCCAACCTGGATGCTGAGGAGCTTTCTGAACAGAAGAAGGAAGACTGATGACGGACAACAAAGAAACAAACTGACGAGCAGATAGTGTCAGTTTATGATAGGAAACAGTCAGAAATTGGATGTGCGGTGGTACAACAACACTTACCCTTGCGTAAGGCAATAAAAAGATAAAGATCTTATGAAAACAGCGGCGGTAAAGAATCAGGAACAGTGAACTGTACGGAAGTACCTGCAGAGGAATCGTTAGAATTATTGGTGAGAAGGGGTGGGACAACTTTCTTACGACGGTGATATACCTATGGATAAGAGGAAACATGCTGAAAACTAGGGAGCACAAGTTGAACAGAAGAATCAAGCTCCGTAGAAGATAGGTAAGGAACAAGAATGTAGGAGTGGGGTCCTTAACATGTAGTGGAAAATAGCCTTGATTTTCTAAGAAAGTCACATCACAAGAAGTACAAACTTTAAATGTGGCAGGATCAAAGCAAACATTCCCTTTTAGGGATCATGAGTAACCTACAAACACCCTCTAAAATCAAGTTTGTCAGTACGAGGACCTAGAACATGGGGATAGTATAGGCAACCAAACACCTTAGGAGAAACAAGAAAAGGGTTGTCATGTGGAAACAAAATATAGAAAGGAGACTGGTTTTCTAGGATCGGAAAAGGCATGCGATTGATATAAAAACAGGCAGCTAAAACCGCAAAATTCCACAATCGTTTAGAGACATGGATATATAAAAAAAGAGAACGAGCTAGCTCAAGTAAATGTCAGTTCAGCAATCCCATTTTGCGGAGGAGTATAAGAACATAAAGTTTGGTGCAATATTCTACCTGTTTTACAAAATGCAGTAAACTCCTTACTAATATACTCCTTAGCATTATCTTAACGAAGAATCTTAACCGAAACACCAAAATAATTCGTAATCTCAGCCATAAAGATTTTAAAAGTAGATAAAATTTTGAACCTATTATGCAGAAGATATAGCCAAGTCATACGTGAATGGTCATCAATAAATGTAACAAAATACTTATAACCAAACACACTAGGAAATTTAAAGGGCTCCCAAATATCAAAGTGAAGTAAACCAAAAGGTAAGTCATGTATTTTATTAACTGGAGCAAAAAGCGATAATACTTCCCAAGAATACAACTCACAACTAAATTCTGCTAAACTAAAATAAAGTAACATAGTACGTAAAAAAGAAAGGGGAGGGTGACCAAGTCTCTGGTGCCACTGTATAGTAAAAATAGTTGCAGACGTACTAGGAAGATGATCAACATAATACAGTCTATTCTGATCATGTTCCCCACCAATCCGTTGCTTTGTCAGAAGATCATGTATCACATAGTAAGATGGATAAAAAGTTGCGGAGCAGTTGGAATCATTTGTAAGCTGTCGAATAGAAAGTAAGTTTTGTTTTAAAGATGGAACAATTAAAGAATTTTTCAGGTGTAAAGAAGAAGTGATAAATCGACAAAGCCAGAAACATGTGTAGTATTACCATCAGCCATAAAAATAAATTTGTGAGGACTAAAAGCAAGAACATATGGTCCATCACGAGACATGTGATTTAAGGTGCCGGAATCGGTTACCCATGTATCAAAATGAAAAGGTAAAGATATACCTGACGAACTGGAAAGGTTGGCAGGAGCTACAGAAGAGAGGAGATGACGCAACTGGTCTCACTCATCACTGGATAACAGTACCTGTCCGGCAGAAGAGGAAGGTTGATCAATAGCTGCAAGTGTGGATGTCTGGCGAGCGGTATGTGTATCATCAGAATAGTCATACTTCTCTCAACACCGGTTTTTTCGATAACTAGTACCGCCGCGATGAGCACAATAAAGACCGGATCAACCACGACCGCGTCCACGGGAACCACGACCGCGAACAATCAAAGGGGGATGACCACAAGATGCCCTACGGCCATCAGAAAAAGAATTTGAGGAACCACGTCCAGACTGAGTATAGGTCCACGTCCATGGGCTCGAGTAACAAGTGCGGTCGATATAGGCTCAGTAGATGTGGAGGAGATGGTCGGTATACGATAAATGCTCGATATGATATTTGTCAATGAAAGAGAACCACTCTGAGAGAGAATGAGAGAGCGGACGCCCTCAAAGATGGGTGGTAGTCGAGCTAAGAGTAACACGCCAACAAGAGATTCGCGTTGTTTACGAGCGACAACAGAATCAGTGGAGATAGGCTGATAGACATTCCATTGTTCAAGAAGCCCACTGAAGAAAGCACAAAAATTCTGAATATTTTCTCCTAGAATAGCCGTAATAAAAGTATGGAAGATATCATAAAGCTTCTGCAAGTTATCTTCGGACGGATACAGAGAACGAAGGTGTGTCCAATCTTCCTTCACAGTTTTCAGAGACATAATAGACGTATAGCAACGAAAATCTATAGAGTTAGACAACCACACAATTACCTTATTGTCGTTCTGGAACCAGGTATTATAATTGGGATCTTTGGAGTAAAGAGGAGCATCCGTCAAGTGACGGTGAAGGCCTTTGTTGTTCAAGGCTCGTTTAACAACACTGAACCATTGGAGATAGTTCTTTGCGCTGGAAAGGAAGATTGTAGTCAAGCAAAGATCCGTCTTGAAATCAACAGAGAATAGAGAGGTTGAATTGACTTTATTATCACTAGAATCTATGATGAATGGCGCAGAAGTAGATCCCGAGAGAGAGTAAAGGTTGTCTAACCCAAAAAAACCAGAAGGAAGAAGATTTAATCAATCATAGAGACAACTGTGATTTCACGAATAGAAGGGGCGAGCAAGCGAGGCTGCGATCGTGGAGGGGGATTTAAGGGTTCGTGGTGAGGGCTGGAGGTGTCGTGGAGAGGTCCGGAGGTGGCTGGATGGGCTGGTGGTGACCGGAGAGGTGGATTGAGGGAGCTGGAGGGGCGCTGGTAGGATCGAGGTGGGCTGGAAAGGCGTTGGTGGTGGCCAGAGGGGCACTGGTGGGATCAAGGAAGGGCTGGAGGGTCGCTGGTGGTGGATCGAGGCCAGGGAGGGTGTAATCGAAGGGGGGTTGAAGGGGTTGGGCGGTCAGGGGTTGCTATTGAGGGGCTTGGAGGGGGGTTGACGGGTAGGAAAGGGGATCGAAGGTGATTGTTGAGGAGGTAGAGATTAGGGTTAGGTTTTTTTTCTTCTCAATTCTTTTCAAAGCTCTGATACCATGAAAAGAATTAAGAGTACTTTATTAGCTTAATTAAACAAGAGTCCATACAAATCTATAGAGAGAGTTATAGACCACCTCTCAATCTAATAACAAAATATATTCATAGCTAATATCTACTAACTAAATATCCTCATAACTAATATATAATAACTTCTTATATTCTTAACATAAAGAAAAGAGGATGAACTAATTACGGTTTTGCAACAATTATGCAAACGGACAAATAATGAATCCAAAAGTTGAGCAACCATGGCTCAGAAAAATAATCGCCTCACCACACACTTGAATTGCAGGCATGACTTTGCACAGAAAACAAAAGGAGATGATATTTGATATAAAACAAAACCCATTTTCTAATCTAATGCTTACAATTTTACCAATGTTCAAATAAATTGACATTAGCCCTCAAAAACTTAATCTAGTAAACTGAAGCGTCTTATAAGAAGAGGTTATTCAATGTTCCCCTTTATTCTCTCACTTTCTAACATTACAATTAGTTCTCATCAGTTACCAGTGCCTCAATGAAAAGCATGGGTTCACAAGATGATATTATAAATCTGCCATTTACCGATATATACTACTATTTACCTAAGTACAAAATGTGTTCGACAAATTAGTATCAACCAGCCTAAAATTAATTTGGTAAACTGCAGCATCACATAATAAAAATGATTCAACTTTATTTTTCCATTTTCTAACATCACAAGTAGCTGGTTGAGTGGTAGAGAGGGTCAATTAATGGGATTGTTATAGAGATTTTGAGCCACTCATAAGAATTAGTGCCGTATACTCCATCGATGATTGCAAGAGGTGGGCCCCGATGTAGCCTGAGCCAGCTCCCAAGAAAGGATGCATATAAGAGGCAATCATCATGTTATTTTGTGTATAATTTGGTGACTTCAATCTCATTAGGAATGGGATATCTAAGAATGTGATAACCAAAATGATCTAGGAATTTTTGACTGCCGCTAACCAAGATAGCGCAAAGAAGTGCTAATACTTTTGTCCCTGGAATTTTTTTTGTCGGAATCGGATGCTTTGGTTGCTTTGGTTCATCCTTTATAACAATCGACGCTACTTCTACTAATGAGATTTGATAACGAAGAGAGTGATGTGAATGAAGAAGAGACAGAGTTTCGCTGCGATGGGGCGGAGCAATCCACCTTAAGTGAGATCGACCTCTCCCCTACTGTAAATAAAAGGATTAGTTTCCTTTCCCCTTTATGTCGGTTGCATGCTTTGAACCTGTCAATGGTTTATATATTCATAGATGAGGAAGTAGACTGATCTATAAAATGTATTCATATATGTATACATTTTTTTCAATGCTTCTAAGATTTTCATAACAAAAATAAAATCAGAAAAGAACCAAATTAAAAGTCTGTAACTTGTAACCTAATGTTCAAAGTTTTAGTGGAGATTGTGGTGACTGTGACATTTATCAAGTTTGATTTCTCATACAATGATAGTAATGAACACAACCTCGAATCAATTATTGATGTTTCATCATTTTATCAACAAATGACGGCCTCGAACAAGCGGTCCTTTTTTCCATGAATATTTCTGTCTAAAGCATGTTTATATGCATGCATATATTTTGGACTACTGCTCGCTTATCCCACTTGTTAGATCTGGAAATCTCATGTTATTGTTTATCTTATTTCTTTGATTACATATTACATATATACAAAAGTAGGCTAATGCATACAAAGTTAGCGGCCTGAATTGACTCTAAGGGCAGCCATGGATGAATCGACTCTAAGGGCAGCCATCAATGACAAGAGCAGCCATTACTGACCTATAATGTAACAGCCATCTCAAACTCATGATGAATCATAAGCCGATAGTTTGGACAATTAATATAAAAGTTGGGTACGTGTTTGGGTTTCGTAAAGAGATCAGCCACTTGATCTTTGGAATGAATATAAAGAAGTGAAACCCGACCTTGGTCATGCTCCTACCTTGGTCATGCTCATGTCGAACGATGTGATAATCAACTTCAATATGCTTGGTATGCTCATGAAATACTTGATTTTTGCAATACGAATAGCACTTTTGTTGTCACAATAAAGAGGTACACGAGGAGAGATGACGGTACCCATGCCAGCAAGCAAACTACGAAGCCATTTAAGTTCCGAAGTTGTATCCGTCATGGCACGGTATTCGGCTTCGGTGCTTGAACGAGAAACAATGTCTTGGCGTTTACTGCGCCATGAGATTAGACAAGAACCCGGTAAGACACAAAAGTTGGTAGTAGAGCGACGAGTGTCAGGGTCATAGGCACAGCCAGCATCACAATATGCATGTAAAGCAAGTGCAGAGTCAGATGAAAATAACAACGATTGAGTATCAGTACCACGAAGGTATCGAAGAACTCGTATGAGAGCAGCATAGTGAACCGACGAAGGAGCACTCATGAATTGGCTGAGAACGTTAACATGTGCAATGTCTGGCCTGCTAAGAGAGAGATAATGAGGACACCAACCAGCTCACCAACCAGCTCTCGATACCGAGTGGGGTTAGGTAGAAACGCTCCATCTACTTGACGAAATTTCAAATGAGGCTCCATCGGCATGGATGTAGAAGTACTGCCATCAACAGGAGAATCATCAATCGTGACACGAGCAAGAAGATAAGAAATATACTTCTGCAACAACAGAAGATAACCACGAGAAGAGTAAGCAACTTCTATACCCAAAAATAGCGCAAGTACCAAAGATATTTCATCTTAAACTACTGTTTGAGTAGTCCTTTGAGATAAGTGACGATTGTCGAATCATCATCGATGATAATCATGTCATCAACATAGAGAAGAGCATGACCTTGTGAAGAAGAACGGTAGAAGAGCGCATAATCAGCAAAAATTTCGATGAAGATGGCAGTCGGAAGAGTCCGACGAAAATGCTCAAACCAAGCTCGAGATGCCTCCTTAAGACCATAAAGATCTCGGCGTAGATGACATGCATGCCCAGGAGGAGCCGAGACACCAGGAGGAGGCCGCATATAAATCATCTCGAAAAGATCACCATTAAGAAAGGAATTCTTAATGTCCGTCTGAAATATAGGCTAGCTACGGGCCATAACAACTGCAATGAGTGTGCGAATAAAAGTGATCTTGGCGACAAGGACAAAGGTCTCCTCATAATCAATGCCATACTCTTGAGAAAACCCGCGAGCCACAAGACGTGCCTTGTAACGCTCCACTGACCGATCTGACTTGGTCTTGACTTTGTAAATCACTTACAGCTAATGGGTTTAACACCGGACGGCAAGAGAACAAGATCCTAGATGTGAATGTCATGGAAAGGCTGTAATTCTTCCTGCATAGCCTGTTGTCATTCTGGATATTTCATAGTCTCAGAACATGACTTGGGTTCCCGTATTGAATGAATAGCAGAAAAGAAGGATACAAACTGAGGAGAATAGTCGTTAGTCATGCAAAAACTATAACGGACAGGTAGCCATCTGTCTCGCGCAGGATTGCGACAAAACGGAGGAGGAATAACATCTGGAGAAGACAGTGCATGTATAGGTGAACTATCGGGTGTCATTGTATCAGTGGAGGAAACATCAGTGAGAGCAGGTGAATCATTGAGTGTACTGGAAGGTATTATTAGAGAATCTGGAGGGAACAGGTGTGTATGTAGGCACAACAATGGGTATAACTGATGACAAGCTAAAGGACTCGAGGAAAGACACATCTATCGTAAAGCGAGTAAAATACAACAAATTCTCAAAAAAAGTGACATTGCGAGAAATGTAAAAACGTATACTAATAGGATTGTAACATCTATACCCTTTGTGAGATGGAATGTACCCCATCATAAAACACTTGACTGAACGAGAAGAGAGTTTGCCTCTTTCATGAGGAGGAACTAAACAAACTCAACCAAACATGCGCAAAATGAAATAATCAAAATGAGATTTGTAAAGCCTGGAATATGGAGTGGTGTTAGGAAATAAAGAAGATGCGGTAATGTTGATGAGAAGCATTGTCGTCAAGAGAGTCTTACCCAATAGAGGCGATGAACAGATGCAGACGGTAATAGGCTCGTGTGGTCTCAAGTATATGTCAATGTTTTCTCTCAGCTATACCATTTTGTTCATCAGTGTGTGGACAAGACTGTTGAGGAAGTTGTAAAGTGTTTTTCGTCACCCCATTGAGATGAAAATGCGCACGCTTGTCAGGTATGTACAGATTCCCCCTGCCTGGGTTAGGCAGGGGTTTAATGATTGTGAGGATCCGAATCTCCGGTAGCCGCGGACTAAGTTGCCGTTGATTACCCCTCGCTTTTGGAGCGAGAGAACCTCCGATTGACGGGTAAAACTGATCATGCAAACTTAATGTGCAGTATGTGCATGCTGTGTTTGGGAACAAGTTTGAGGGTGCTTCGGGCATATTGGAGGTTTCGCGGAGTTTGAGAATGCTTCGGGCATACGATGAGTGCATATATGTCAAGTGCGCACGTGGTAAGGTACGCATGTGACAAGTGTGCACCTGCCAGAACGCACACCTAGCAAGGTGTGCATCTTGCAAAGGGACGCATATGACAAGTGCGCACCTGCCGAGACGCGTGCCTAGCAAGGTGCGCACTTGGTAAGGCACGAGAAAGTGAAAGGGGCCAAAGGGTCCCGAATGGGCCAAAAGGTCCAGCAAGGTGCGTACTTAGGGAAGTGCGCACCTAGTAAGGTGCGTACCTGGGCCGGTGCACCCTTGGCTCGATGTGCACACAACGGGATGCTCACCTATCCAAATGGGCACCTAACACGGTGTAAGTAGGGTCGAAACTCAATAAAGCAACAGTCCAAAATTACCAAGATTTTGACTTTTTCAGATCAAAAGAGGCGTTTTTCCTTTTTTTTTGAAGCCTCCTGACGTGCACACTTTGAAAAAAAGAAAGAAGGAAGGAGAAAAAGACTTGCGCAATAAAGAATGGCTCAAAACTTACGATTTTGTTTTTTGGGAACCAATTCCTCTTTTTTATTTTATCATAATGTTGCCTTATATAGGCTTACAAGTTTACATATAGCCTCTTGGGTTTTACAAAATGGCATTTTATCCATCTCATGCCTCATGTGCTTATTTATTTTTGCACATGAGTTATCGGCTTTACAAAAATTTGGCTTTTTACCCATTTATTTTACATTTATGCATGAAAAGTACATCAAACTTATTTATTATATAATTTTTTTCTTGGCATAGAGGAGGCCGGCCTCTTCATGTTTGGGCTCGACTTGGGCATGGACCCACTTGACCTGGACTTAGGCCCGCTTGTTTGGACTTGAGTTCAGCCTTGGGCCCACTTGACTAGGATTCAGGTTTGGGCCCAAGCCCACTTTTCGGGTCTTGACTTTGACTTATTGATCTGACCTTGTGGTGTAATTTTTGACCCCAAACAAAAGTGTACTATGAGACTTGAGAATAGCTTGCGTAGATGATGAAATGTACTCACAAGCATTTTCAGATCTAAAGATTTTGATTCGTTTTTGAAATTGGAGATAAATCATTTTTGAAAATTCAGTATAAATGGAGGTAATCTCAGATCCGGCACGCATAAGATAAACCCAAGAATAACGAGAGCAGCAATCAATAAAAACAAACATATCGATAATCAGACATGGGCACAACTGGAGCAGGTCCCCAAATATCAGAATGAATCATGTCGAAAGGTTCCAAAGAAGTTTAATTATGAGAAACAAATGATTGAGCAATTTGTTTGGCTAATCGACATCCAAAACAATTATTTAAGGTTGTAGCACGAAAAGACCCTAAGACTCTAGATTCAAACAAAGATTTAAGACGGGGATCCGAAATATGACCTAGACATCGATGCCACAATTGGAGGTAGCAGATCCAGCTATAATCTTATTCGAGGTAAGCAAATGAAGATACTCCAACTAATACAAGCCATTCATTCTGTGACCCGCTCCAATCTTCTGATTGGTGCTCAAATCCTGCACAATACAAGTGGATGAGAAAATGATGGCACAACCAGAATCAACAATCTGACTAATAGATAGAAGATTCATTGTTAGTTTAGGCACATGCAATACAGATGAAATCATAAGATTGCCAGAAGAGTAAGAGGTGGTTGTGATGTCACCATGCTAATTTACTGCAAGTGATAAGCCATTAGCGGTACGTATATATGACATAGGAATAGTGAAACGGTGTGCGAGAAAAGATTTATCAAAAGTTATACGATGTGAAGCACTTGAGTCAAATATCTAAGGAATAAAAATACCAAAATTAGCAATTGAGGTCGTACAGCCATAAAGTGTATAGGCTTCATTGATGCCCACGAGGCTAAGACTCTGTGTAACGATACCGGTGATCTCTACTATCAGTATGGAGAAGACCATAGTAGAGACTATTAATGATGCAGAGGTAGATGCAGCTGGTGGACGATTGCAAACGGCTAATTTAGATTTCTGTCAAAGCTTGAAACAACGGAAGTTTAAGTGTCCGGGGTTTTACAATAGTCATAGATGTGTCTTGTACTAGGAGAAAATGAGGACTGACGCGGAGGAACTGAATAGAGTCCGGTTTTTCCATAGTGAGAAAAAAACGCTGAAATCGACTGGGATATTTTTATAATCTAACTCAACATAGTGCAATATGACCTAAAGCTCAAACACCCGTTCAAGCTTGGTTCTGATCTCAATAGCCATATTAAAAACTGGCTAGACAAACTCAAGAATAAAGAGCCCCACCCACTCAAGCCACACAAAAGAAAATCCAAAAAAGAAAGCTACAGGGATTAAAATTATTACCTTCTCTTTCTTACGCTTCTTGTTCAAAAAAGGGGAAAAGGATATCTCAGGAAACAACAACAATCTCGAGCATGATGGTGACTAGTGTAGTGCGATGATGGAGGTGGCAGCGATAGGTGACGATACTTGAAATCTGAGCCAAGATTGAGGGTGCGATGATCGAGTTCAGATCTCAGACAAAGATGGAGATGAGATCCGGGCAGATGGCGCTCGAGTTCGTTGGCGAGGAAAAAATGTCGACTTGTGATGAAATCTCGTAGTGGCGGTTTGAAAATGATGAGATCTTGTGGCAAGATCGAAGGATCTAGAGCCAACGAGATCAAGGAGAGTCACGATCGAAAGATCTAAACGCCTATGATAATTGAAGCTGGTATCTCTGAAACCATGTTAGATAGGGTAATCTTATGTTATTGTCTGTTTGTTTTATTGATAACCTATGTTTGTTTTATTCACTGTTACATTATAAGTCGGTAATGGCCGCTCGTTATTGATGGCTTCCCTTAGAGTCAATTCATCTATGGCTATCCTCAGAGTCAATTGAGGCTGCTAACTTTGTATTCATTAGCCTACTTTCTTTTGTATATATATAATATGTAATCAAAGAAATAAGATAGACAATAACAATAGATTACTAGATCTAACATGGTATCTGAGCTACTGGCTTCGATCATCATCTGCATTTAGATCTTTCAATCACGACTCCTCTTGATCTCGCTAGCTCTAGATCCTTTGATCTTGCCATAAGATCTTGTCGTTTTCAAACCGCCGTTGTGAGATTTCATCACAAGCCGACACCTTTTCCTTGCCAACGAACTCACACGCCATCCGCCCGGATCTCATCTCCATCTTCGTCTCAGATCTGAACCGGATCTCATCTCCATCTTCGTCTCAGATCTGAACTCAATCATCCGTAGCATCGATCTCGACTCAAATCTCAAGTATCATCACACATCGCTGCCACCTCCATCATCGCCTGCACTAGGAACCATCATGCTCGAGATTGCTGCTGTTGCTGCGTGAGATATCTTTTTTCCCTTCTTTGAACATGAAGCTTAAGAAAGAGAAGGCAATAATCTTAATCCATGTTGCTTTTTTTAGGATTTTCTTGTGTGGCTTGGGTGGTAGGGCTCTTTATTCCTGAGTTTGTCTAGCCATTTTTTAATGTGGCTATTGAGATTTGAATCAGGCTTGAACGGGTGTTTGAGCCTAAGATCTTACTACTATAATTTGAGTTAGATTATCAAAAAAAAAACGAATCGATTTCACGTTTTTCTCACTGTGGAAAAACACGGACTCTATTCAGTTCGTCCGCATCGGTCCTCATTTTCTCCCATTATAAGACACATCTGTGACTATTGTAAAAATCCTGGACACTTAATCTCTCGATGTTTCAAGCCTCAACGGAAATCTAAATCAGCTATTTGTAATCATCCACCAGCTGCATCTGCCTCTGCATCATCACATGTCTCTACTACGATCTCCTCCATACAAATAGTGGAGATCATCGGTATCATTACATAGAGTCTTGTCCTCATGGGCAACAGTGGAACCTCTACACTTTCTGTCTGTACGGCCTCAATTGCTAATTCTGGTATTTTTATTCCTTAGATATTTGACTCTGGTGCTTCACATCATATGACTTTTGGTAAATCTTTTCTTGCAAACCGTTTCACTATTCTTATGTCATATATACAGACTACTGATGGCTTGTCACTTGCAGTAAATCAGTATGGTGGCATCACAACAACCTCTTACTCTCCTGACAATCTTACTCTTTTATCTGTATTGCATGTGCCCAAACTAACAATGAATCTTCTATCTGTTAGTCAGATTGTTGATTATGGTTGTGCCGTCATTTTCTCATCCTCTTCTTGTATTGTGCAGGATTCGAGCATCGGTGAGAAGATTGGAGCAGGCCATAGAATGAATGACTTGTATCAGTTGAAGTATCTTCATTTGCCTACCTCGAATAAGATTATAGCTGGATATGCTACCTCCAATTTGTGGCATCGAAATCTAGGTCATATTTCGCATCCCGTCTTAAATCTTTATCTGAATCTGGAGTCTTAGGGTCTTTTCGCGCTACAACATTAAATAATTGTGTAGGATGTCAATTAGCCAAACAAATTGCTCCACCATTTGTTTCTCATAATAAAACTCTTTGGACCTTTTGACTTGATATATTCTGATATTTAGAAACCTGCTCTAGTCGTGTCCATGTCCGGTTATCGATATTATGTTTGTTTTATTGATGACTGCTCTCGTTATTCTTGGCTTTATCTTATGCGTGCCAGATTCGAGCTTACCTCCATTTATACTGAATTTACAAATATGATTTACACCCAATTTCAAAAACGAATCAAAATCTTTAGATCTGATAATACTTATAAGTACGTTTCATCATCTATGCAAGGTATTCTTAAGTCTCATTGTACACTTCCTCAACAGTCTTGAACACACACTCATGAACAAAATAGTATAGCTGAGAGAAAATATCGACATATACTTGAGACCACACGAGCCTTATTACTGTCTGCATATGAGGCTCTTGGCGGCAGTGCTTCTCAACAACATTACCCCATCTTCTTTATTTCCTAACACCATTCCATATTCAAGGCTTTACAGGCCCTTTTTTTATTATTTCATTTTGCGCACGTTTGGTTGTGTTTGTTTCGTTCTTCCTCCTCGTGAAAGAGACGAACTCTCTTCTAGTTCAGTCAAGTGTTTTATGATGGCATACCGTCCATCTCACAAACGGTATAGATGTTGCAATCCTGTTCGTAGACGTCTTTACATTTCTCACAATGTTACCTTTTGAGAATGTGTAGTATTTTACTCGCTCTACGATAGATGTGTCTTTCCTTGACTCCTCTAGCTCGTCATCAGTTATACCCATTGTTGTGCCTATATATACTCCTGTTCTTGCACCCCATATTCCAAATTCTCTAATCATTTCCAGATTCTCCAATCATACCTTCTGGAACACTCAATGATTCACCTATTGTCACTAATGTTTCCTCCACTAATACAGTGACACCCGATAGTTCACCTATGCCTGCACCGTCTTCTTCGGATGTTATTCTTCCTCCGCCTCATCGCAATCGTGCGCGAAACAGACGACCACCTGCCCGTTGTAGTTTTTGCATGACTAACGACTATTCATCTCGGTTTGTATTCTTCCCTTCTACTATTCATTCGAGACAGGAACCCAAGTTATATACTGAGGGTATGAAATATCCAGAATGACAACAGGCTATGCAGGAAGAATTACAGGCTTTCCGTAACACTCACAGCTGGGATTTTGTTCCCTTGACATCAGGTGTTAAACTCATTAGTTGTAAGTGGATTTACAAAGTCAAGACCAAGTCAGATGGGTTGGTGGAGCGTTACAAGACACGTGTTGTGGCTCGTGAGTTTTCTCAAGAGTATGACATTGATTATGAGAAGACCTTTGCTCCCGTCGTCAAGATCACTTCCATTCGCACACGCATTACGGTTGCTTTGGCCCGTAGTTGGCTTATATTTTAGATGGACGTTAAGAATGCCTTTCTTAATAATGATCTTTCAAAGACGATTTATATCCAGCCTCCTCTTGGTGTCTCGGCTCCCCTGGGCATGCATGCCATCTACGTCGAGCTCTTTAAGGTCTTAAGAAGGCACCCGAGCTTGGTTTAAGCATTTTCGTCAGACTCTTCCGACTGTCGGCTTTATCGAGAGTTTTGCTGATTATGCGCTCTACCACCGCTCTTCCTCACAAGGCCGAGCTCTTCTCTTGATCTATGTCGATGACATAATATCACCAGTGATGACTCGGCAACTATCACTTATCTCAAAAGATTACTCCAACAACAGTCTAAGATTAAGGATCTTAGGCACTTACGCTATTTATAGGGTATAGAAGTTGCTTACTCTCCTCATGGTTATCTCCTGTCACATCAGAAGTATATTTCTGATCTTCTGGCTCGTGCCACAATTAATGATTCTACTGTTGATGGCAGTACTTCTACAGCCACGCCAATGGAGCTTCATTTGAAGCTTCGTCAAGTAGATGGAGCGCCTCTATCTAACCCACTCAGTAATAAGAGCTGGTTGGTGCCCCCGTTTATCTCTTATGAGGCCATACATTGCATATGTTCATGTTCTTAGCCAGTTCATGAATGCTCCTTCATCGGTTCACTATGTTGCTCTCATACGGATTCTTCGATAACTTCATGGTACTGATACTTGGCCGCTGCTATTTTCTTCTAACTCTGAACTTGTTTTATAAGCATATTCTGATGCTAGCTGGACCGGTGATCCTGGCACTCGTCACTCTTCATCCGGTTTTTTTGTGTCTTATTAGGTTCCTCTCTAATCTCCTGGCGCAGTAAGCATCAAGACACTGTTTCTTGCTCCAGCACTGAAGCCGAATACCGTGCCATGGCCGATGCTGCTGCGGAACTTAATTGGTTTCGTAGTTTGCTTCCTGATATGGGTGTCATTATCTCTCTTCGTGTTCCTTTTTATTGTGACAACAAGAGTGACATTCGTGTTACTGAAAATCCAATATTTCATGAGCGTACCAAACACATTGAAGTTAATTATCACATCGTTAGACATGAGCAATGTCGGGACCGCATTTCACTTCTTTATATAAATTCCAAAGATCAAGTGGCCGATTTTTTTACGAAACCCCAAACGCGTACCCAACTTTTATATTTCTTGTCCAAATTCTAGATTTATGATCCACCGTGAGTTTGAAGGGGACTGTTAAATTATAGGTCAACTCTGGTTGCTCTTAAGTTGCTATCATAGTCAATTAAAGCGGCTATCAGGCTCCTAACTTTGTCTTCATCAGCCGCATCTTTTGTATATATGTGTAAAGTCCCCATTGTATCTATCATGGTATCAAAGCGATATTTTCCGATCATCGTCCTTGATTGATTCACGACGGTATCGATATTCGAGCTCCATCGTCGCTTTTCATTGTCGACATGAGCTCTCTCTGTGGATTTGAGCTTCCTCTCGATCTCCTTCGAGCTTCGGCCTTGTGGAATCCTCCATCCACATCATCGTCTACTGACTCTTCACCTTGATCGAGTTTCCTTTTCACCACCATCATCATCACAGCCGCTTCCTCTTCGATCAAAGTTTGCAGTCATTTCGTCGATGCCCTAGATCTGCGCGTTTTCTGACTCGAGCTCACTAAACCGAGTGCTGCTCAAGGACTGAGCATCCTCTCAGGTGAGCCCTCTCCTCCATCGAGATCCGTCGTTGCCCTCTTCTTTGCTGCTCTCCTCACAAAAGAGAGAGAAGTTGCGCTGCCTTAGCCAAATAAAGTTTTGATTGAGAGAAAGCTTTCTTGTAAGAAGTAGGCTCCAAAATTTTCCAATAATTGAAACAAGCCTCGACTAAAATCAAGTTGGGACTTAGATCTTTACCTTCAATTCTAGCTTATATATATATATATATATATAAAGTTAGATTTGATCTCATTTTCTTATCATGGACAAACATGGGCTTTATAATTTCCATTCTATTAACGCTCCTTTAACCAAGTCTGCAGATTACACTGGTTGGGCTCTCATTATGCAGAGTAACCTACGATCATTGGCTTTATGGGATTACATTGACGGTCTATTCACTTGCCCATCTGTTTCCGTTACAATTGCTGCACTACTGATAACTCCAGCACTTCCACTGATAGTTACTCTACCACCAAAGAGCGGTGGATACGGACCGATCAGCAGATCATAGCCTACATCATACGCTCGGTCTCAATACCCCTTCGTCTCAGTATCAAACATATGGCCACCTCTAGTCAGCAATGGTTTGCTCTTAACCGTAAGTTCGTTTAGACTAGTGCTGGACGAGAATATCGGTTACATCAGATTCTTCAGGATGCTCAACAAGGAGATCACAATATTTAAGATTTCTTCTCATTTCTATCGGGTATCTGGGAAGAACTGTATATGATGGAGGTTCCCATTCCTGACTTATTGGGTGATTTTGCTGTACCATACTATACGCCGTACCATTTTGCTATGCGTCTTCAGCCGCGGTTCGAGGGATTGCACAGTCAAACACTTCACCGTGATCCTCTTTCTTGTCTTGAGGATGCGGTAGCCGAGTTTTCATTCGAAGAGACCTGCCGTCAGATATTAGCATCACCTGACGGTTTTGATATGAGCTCTTTAGCAACACCCTCAACCACAGTCTTGGCAGCTCAAACCAGATCAAGTACCTTCCCCGATACTGATCGTTCTTCTTTCTATCGCTTTTGTAAGAAGACGGGACATGTCATTACGGATTGCCTCAAACTCAAGCAGCGCTCAGCATCTGTCATTCGCCTACCGACTGCAGCTGTTTCCACATCGTCTGCAAAACCTCAGAGCTCATCATCGCCAGCTACTCCCGTTGCAGCCTCCTTAAGAACCTTCTCCTCTACTCAAATAGCAGAGATTGCCAGCATTGTTGCACAGAGCCTTGGCTTCAATAGCGCTCCTCTTTCCAACAGCACAGCTTCAATTGCTATATTTGGTACTTCTACTCCTTGCATATTTGATTCAAGTGCCTCACACCACATGACCTTTGACAAATCTTTTTTACCGGCTGTTCTACTATTCCTATGTCATACATACATACTGCTAATGGCTCGTCACTTGCCGTTAACTAGTACGATGGCATTACGCCTCGCTCCTATTCTCATGCCACTCTGACTTTATCATATGTACTATATGTGCCTAAGTTAACCATGAATCTTCCTTCTGTTAGTTAAATTGTTGATTCTGGTTGTACTATCACATTCTCATCTACTTCATGTGTTGTACAAGATTCAAGCATCGGACGTAAGATTGGGACATGCCATAGGGTGAACGGGTTGTATCAGCTGGAGTCTTCATCTACACATATCAAATAAGATTGTAGCCGGAGTTGCTACATCTGAATTATGGCATCGTCGTTTATGTTGCATTTCGAGTTCTTGTCTTAAGTCTTTGAATGAGTCTGGAGTTTTAGGATTTTTTCATGTCTTCTTTAAATAATTGTCTTGGTTTCCAAATGGCTAAACAAACTGCCTTACCTTTTGCATCTCATAACAAATTGTCTTCAGAATCTTTTGATTTAATACATTCTAATATTTGGGGTCTCGCTCCTGTGACATCCATGTCTGGTTATCGTTATTATGTTTGCTTTATCAATGATTACTCTCGCTATACTTGGGTTTATCTTATGCGTGCTGGATCTGAGATTGTATCTATTTACATTGAGTTCACAAGCATGATTTACGCTCAATTTTGAAAACGAATTAAAATTTTCAGATCTAACAACGCTAATGGGTATATTTCTTCATCTATGCAAACAATTCTTAAATCACATGGAACACTCCCGCATCAGTCATGTCCTCGCTCATGAACAGAATGGTGTAGTTGCGAGGAAACATCGACACATTCTAGAGATCACATGGGAACTTCTTTTGTCTGCATATGTTCCTCATTCCTACTGAGCGAGGCTCTACTGACTGCGGTTCTTCTTATCAACATTTCTCAATCATCGCTTTTTCCTGATACGACTCCATATGCTCGCTTCTTTAGGACTCCTTTAACTATTCCATTTTGCGCACTTTTGGCTGTGTTTGCTTCGTTCTTCTTCCTCCTCATGAACGAGACAAACTTTCTTCTCGGTCAGTCAAGTGTCTTATGATGGGTTACAATCCCTCTCATAAGGGGTTTAAGTGTTATGATCCAACACGTAGACGTTTGCATATCGCTTTCAATGTCAATTTTTTCGAGAATGTTCCTTATTTTGCTCAATCGAATATAGACGTTTCGTTTCTCGACTCCCCTTCATCTCATGCCCAACCTTCCAATAAGCAAACCATCGTTCCTATCAGCACACCTACTTTACCTTTTGACTCCACCGAGGTTCGCTCCGATGATCCTATAATTACGACCCAGAGTTCACTTACGCCTGCACCATCTTCCCCGGAGGCTGTTCCTCCTCTACCCTGACACAATCCTGTGCGAGATAAACGTCCGCCCACTCGTTTTAGCTTCTACACCGCTAACTCATATTCTCCTGAATTTGTATCTTTTTTCTGCTATTCATTTCACGCAGGAACCCAAATCTTATATTGAGGTTATGAAATACCCAGAACGGCAACGAGCTATGCAGGAGGAATTATAGGCTTTCCGTGATACTCATACCTGAGATCTTGTTCCTTTATCATCAGGAGCCAAACCTATTAGTTGCAAATGGATCTATAAGATCAATACTAAGTCTGATAGGTCAATCAAGCGTTACAAGGCCCATCTTGTAGCTCAAGGTTTTTCATAGGAGTATGGGATCGATTATGAGGGGGCATTGCTCTTGTTGCTAAGATCACTTCCATTCGCACCCTTATTACCGTTCTGCTACTCGAAGCTTGCCTATATTTCAAATGAACATTAAGAATGCATTTCTTAATGATGAGCTTTCAGAGACAATCTATATGCAATCTCCACCTAGTGTTTCTGCTCCACCTGGCCATGTTTCTCGTTTACGACGAGCTCTTTATGGTCTAAAGTAGGCACCTCGAGCCTGGTTTGAGCGTTTTCGTCAAACTCTATTGACTGCCGGGTTCACTGAAGCCTGGCTGATTATGCACTATTTTATCACTCTTCCGCACGTGGTTACGCCTTTCTCTTGATATATGTCGATGACATGATCATAACCAGTGATGGTTCCAAGACCATCATGTATCTAAAAAGACGTCTTCAACAACAGTTCGAGATAAAGAATCTTGGCCGCTTGCACTATTTCTTAGGGATAGAAGTTGCTTATTCTTCTCATGGCTATCTACTTTCACAACAGAAGTACATTTATGATATTCTTGAGTCTTGATCAGGACACGATTGATGATTCTGCTTTTGCTGGAACTTCTCCTGCAGCCATACCAATGAAGCTTCATCTCAGATTACGTAAGAAAGATGGAGAACCTCCGTCAATCCCACTCGATAACGGGAGTTTGTAGGTTCCCTTATTTCCCTTATGTTGTTCATGTCCTTAGTCAATTCATTAATGCCCCTTCATCGGTCCACTATGCAGCCCTCATACTTGTTCTTCGTTATCTTCGCGGTGCTAAAACTCGGTTGCTGCTATTTGCATCCGACACGGCTCTTACTTTTCATGCTTACTCTGATGCTGGCTGAGCTGATGATCCTGATCCTCGACAATCCGCTGCAAGATTATGTGTTTTTAGGCACATCTTTGATTTCCTGGCACAGGAAGCGCCAAGACACCGTTTCCTGCTCCAGTACTGAAGCGGAATACCGAGCCATGGCCAACGCTACCGCCGAGCTCAGATGGCTTCAAAATTTGCTTCTTGATATGGGTGTTGTCATTCCGTCTTGGATTCCCATATATTGCGATAACCAGAGTGACATTCATATTGCTGAGAATCCGGTATTCTATGAACTAACCAAGCATATTGAGATCGATTGCTCAGGAATATGAAAAGGAGTAAATTTCACTCCCGTATATTCATTCCAAGGATCAACTCGCTAACGTTGTCATGCCCCGCTTCCCAAAATCCGGAATGCGGAGAGCGACGAAGGCCAGCCGTGCTATCTACGGTAAGGAAAGATCATTCCATAGTCACATAAGGCTGTCTAGATTAACCTGTCAAAAATAAAATCCAATATCGAAAGGAATAATACTGATAATCATGCTGCAACGAAACCACAAAGAATACCAGAAAGTGGGTCCACTAGATAATTGATGCAAATAAAGATCTGATACAATAGATTCAAAATAAAAACAAGATCCAAAAGAGATACAAAAGTCCTAATGTCGCATAAGGGCGCAAATACTAAATACTAAATACTAGCAGAAAAGTAAAATAAACCTACATGTTACTGATCTTCGGCAAAGTTCTAATAGTCGCTGCGGTCCTGCTCAGCCTGAAAATTTGTCTCTAAACCTAAGATGGCAAATCTCAGGGATGTCAGAACATCCCAGCAAATACTCAACGTATAAGGTGTGTGTAGTATAATAACATGAATATATGAAAGTAGTGAAGCCCGGTGTGTAAGAAATACAGATATATAAATAATTAAATGCATTAACACTATGAAACATGTATGTAAGAGGTCAAGTCATAACCTAACTGGTCACTAAAAGGTAAACTATCCTATCGTAAGCTCGAGTGTGTACGTCAACCTCTGCAGGAGTATTCCTAACCCACGAGTGGTGCCCCAGGGGCTAGGAAACACGGGCCCAACTGTGGAATGAACATGAGACCGATATAGCCCGGTACGAGCTGTAAACATGAGACCGATATAGCCCGGTACGAGCTGCCGGCATGGGACTCCTGAGATCCTGCTGTACGAACGCACACTCAAACTACCCCAACATCCGCGTATTTATAGCTACTATGGTAATGTCTGGATCAATAATTAAGAATGCTGAAAAGACTGGAACTTATAATATCATGTTAATTGTATAAGAAGGAAACTTGTAAACAGTATAGATTGTGTCATGTCATGTAATTCAGCATTCAAATTAGAGGACTCGTTTTAATAAGGATAGTCTAGAACAATGAGTAGTCATGGCATGTTAAGTACAATAGTTATAAAATGATTGTGTCCATGAACAAGAATATTATGTTAAAGTTTTTCAAGCATGCCGACAATGATAGTCTAAGTAAAATATCAAATATAGACGATAGGATATGATAAGGTCAAAAATGTAAACAAAACTCAACATAAATATGCAAGCATCTGTATTTAACATCCGGGTTTATTTATTGAAAAGAATAATAAACTAAAATATGGTTTTAAAGGATTAATATAGTTAAATAGGAATGACAAATTACATATGCATAAAGCGGATAGTGGTAATAGTATAATTACGAGATAATAGTAAGTAAGATAAAATAAATGACAGATTGACTAGTCACCATGTAAGTGCTAATAATAAGTTTTATAATCATGTGATAATAGAAAATATTAATACAAATTATAGTATCAAAATAATTTATATGACTAGGGTACATAGAGTGCAGTGGTATTATAAGGAGTGATAGTGTAGAAAGTTTAATTTATATATATATAATATTAAGCCCAAAGCGTTTATTGATTAACAGTAATAATGGTATATTTTTATGTTTTAGATTAGGATATAAGTGTTGATATTTTGCATGCTAGTGTATATCAATATTATTGCAAAAGAAACATATAATTACTTATAAAGCTTTTTATATATTAAACCGCATTTACATGTTAATAGTTATTTTATTACGCTTGCACTTTTACAGTTGTTCACTTGATGAAAGGATTAATAGGTATTTTAGATCCTAGGGTTTTCATCATATGTACAAGTATTATAAGATATATTAATAAAGAGGCAAAATATTACAATTTTATTTAAATATTGTAAGTTAATAATTTATTTAGAGAATTGCCGATGTTGCATCGACTAAAAAAAATAAAAGAGTAAGAGTACTTGCCTCGGAGACAGATAAACACGACGACACGAATAACAACTCCAAGGTTTGATTGCTCGACTAATTTTGAAGAAGAAGAAAATATTATGATTGGAAAAAGAGAATGTTGATTTATATAAGGGGAGAGATGATAATAATTAGGTCGTTATTTATAGGGAAGAGAGATGTTAAAGATTGAAGAGATTATTATAATTGGAGAGATAAATAATCTGATGATGTGAGATTTAGATTTGATTTTATAAAAGAGAGATATGATGGATTGTTATACTTCTATAAGATATTAGAAAAGTTGTATATATACATATTAGTTTGTATATAGTTAGAATAATAGAAAAGTATATGTATATATACATATTAGTATATAGTGAAAATATATGTAGATATGTATATGGTTATGGGTTAATGAAAATAAATATAATTAGTTACACATATAGGATTTTATGATATCAAACAACTAAAATATATTTTCAGTTAGACTATCATAACAAAATATCTTCAATTATATATATATATATATGTATGTATATAGGTTTGTAGAAAAATAATTAAAGAGAGGGTAGATTTGAGAAAGAGAATCTGCTGAGAGATATTATATTAAATTGGAGAGAGGGAGATTTTGTTAGGGAATATATATAGAAAGAGAGTGGGGGTTTAGTGAAATATAGTTAGTAATATAGAAAAATATATGTAGATGGAATAGAATATGGGGAGAAAGAAATCTGTTGGAAAAGATATTTGTTTTGAGAGAGAGAATAGTATTTGCTTTAAAAGAATAAAATTATTAGGTGAGACATATATGGTGATTGGAGAGAGAAAATTGAGTTGTCAGTTTAGGAAAAATATTTATATGGTTAAAAGATTTAACAGCGGCTCTTATGACTTTTCAAAATTAAATATTTTAACTAAATAAATATCGTAAAACAAAATATCTTATAAATAGAATTTAAAAAGGGGTAAAATCTTATGTATATGTATTGTTTAAAGAAATACCAAATAAAATATTTTTTGTTTAAATTATGATACTAAAATATAAATATGGTTATAAAATAGTGTTAGACAAATAAATGTTTAAATGCTAATAATATGCATATTTAACAAACTTGAAAAACCATAATTATATGTATGTATCTTGATTAAAATTATTAAACTCCAAGTTATTGTTGGATATAGTGCCCTCAGAGTCAATTATTGGATCACAGGCACGTGAATGCAATGATTGAGGGAGGACCTATGCCGGTAGAACAGTTTTACTCAAGATGATAGTATGCTATATGGTTTATCTTTATCATCGTGTACTGCTTTAAGTGACTTTACAGGTCACTATTGCGCGTTGATAGAGCCCTTAGGATTCTTGCTTGACGGCCAGCAGTATGATGGCGATCATATACGTGGGAGCTGGGGTCTATAAGCACATCCTTAAAAGGTCCCTAGTCGTAGGAGTTTTCGAGACAGGGCATCGATACTCCAGAATAGACTAGTGTATACAGTCGAAACCCCGACGAGGGGCGGTAGCCGGTCTCGCAAGCCACTGGTGTCAGTTGGTTCACCTAAGATGTATACAGGTGCTCGTTGGGTTATGAGTACACCGGACAGGACTCGCCGGGAACATGCTAGTTGGTATTATACCAGACGTCAGATAACAGTTTCCTGGTGATATGTGTACAGGTTAGTTCATCGACCTGAGATCGTCATTTGTCTCGTGTGAGTTCCCACTGTACTTTGATTACTACCCTACCACGGCTCAAAGGAGTCGTGCAAACAGGTTTTAGTTGGGTACAGTCCCGAGCTACATGGAGGCAGTGAGCGGATCTGCAGGGGTTCGTCTCTCCCGGTATTGGGGGTGAGATCGCGCTGTGTCTCGGGAAGCCATTACACAAAGCCCTCGGCCGAGGCAGGAGATTTACTGGTAGGTATTCCAGTAGTATCTCAGGGTGTTCTGGGCTACACTCCGACACGACTTGTACCGCTTTTGGGGGTCCGACTTTTACCAACCCCCTAGGCCCGCCATGCGATGCTCATAGACGAACGGACTGGACTGTACGGATATTGTCACTGACAGGCTCAGTAGGGTGTCAGGATGAGTTCGCTCATCGACGTCCATTTTGGTCAATACTTGGTAGCCCGTTACGTACGGCTAATACCTCTGATGTGCTAGTGATTAAATCCACAGCCAATGTATTGACGAGTCTTTAGACTCCCCCACAGACAGTTTCTCAAGTTTCGGGCGAAACGTTGTAGAGGCCGTATGGATATATGGCAGGGTTCGATCATATACGTGCGGTATTGCACGGATCATAATCGGGCGGATAATACTAGCGGGTTTTGGTTTAAGCCGGAACCTAGTATTATACAGTGTAGATTGTGTCTCATTGCATTTGTATTCGGTCGCAATACAAATGCGGGTATGTATATACAGTCGCGGGATTTTCCTGTAATTTATTACGGGATCGTCTTTTTGAAGTTGCCAGTTTGCTTTCCGTTTCGGTCATTTTTCCTTTGTTCCTTCTTTGGCTGAAAATTGATGGAGGGGCTTATTTGCAAATGTGCAATTAATAATGGAGAAGACTTTTTATGGCACATGGTTGGTTCATGATGGTTCTAGCTTCCATTGATTTCCTTTTGTTCATCATTGTTTACTTTGCATGATAGGATTATGATGAGACTTTAGGGTAATGATTATTTATCATCATCACCATTTTTCTCTCTCTTGGATGATTGCTCACTCCCTTTCTCACTCTCCTAGCATGGCCGGCCACTTCTCTTGATGGGGGGCTGTCACTTTTTTTGGTGTGGGGTTTTTGATCTCTTGTGCAAGCAACAAAAATTCTTTAGCCATCACAAAAGTTCACTTCTTCTTCTTCCCTCCTTCAATGGCAACTTCATCAATCTCTTGAGACAAAAGGTTTCTACAATTATTCTACAGCAATCTTGGACAAGTCGGCTTGCCAACTTCGTGTCCGAGTTGCCTCGGTCCAGAGGTGGGAGCCCGTAAAAAGACTCGGTGATGTGGTGCCCTTTCCGACGAGGAGATCGAGACCGGAGATTCCGCGAGGAGATCGGGATGGTGACCGAAGACCGAAGGACACGGATCGCTCGGTATAGCTCTCTACCTTTTCTTTTGTTTGCTAGTAGTAGGTTAATGGTCCGATCCGAGTTTATAGTCCGCGGTAGCGCCGGTTTCTGTTTAAAGAAAAGTTTTTGTTTCCGCATTTTGGCCTCGTTCAGACGACCGGGGCGCTACCGTGCACTTACATGGTATCAGAGCCGCGTCATTAACCTTTACTAGCTTGCTCTAACGTGTTTACAAGTTCGATCGAACGAATTTCCAAAAACCACATTTTCCAAGCATCGGTTTCTGTCGAATTTTTCCAATCGTCAAAAAATTATTTGGTATATTGCAGAAATATGTGCAGGCTTTTTCAAGAGAACTGAGAAAATTTGGTGGGCTGATTTTACTGTAGCGCGGCGGATCCGCGGCCGTAACCACGTTTTGGCCACGGATCCGCGGCCGTACTGCAGCCGCAGTGCACCAAATTTCTTCAGTAGGTCTCTGTGTTGGAATTGGAGGTTTTGGTATATTCTGTTTGGGCCCAGATTTATTTTGTGTACTTAGTATTGTACTTGGGGCCCATTTCGAGAAATTTAGTCGATCGAAAATTTTAAACATGTTAGTTCACAGTATTTACATTATATCTGCGACCGTGAATGTCATTTGATCGGTAAATCATGTCTAACTGCTATAGCCCTTTTAGACGGATTTACGAACGTGACATTCACGTTGATGTTCTGTGTTGTGCTGTGATGTTGCGGATTTGTCGTGGTGGATAGCCTGGATCTAATGGTAGTACAGTTTGGTTGTATATGTACATTTGATATTGCGGGGCGAGCGTCCGACATGTGGACTGCCGTCATTGCATGTTTGTATATTATTCTTTTGGGGCACGACCGGGCTGAGGTCGATGTACCCGTTGTATATTTTGCTTTCTGTACTAGGATTACCCCGCGGTGGGGTGCACGGATAGCCGGGTTCTAGAGGGCAACGGGCCCGCATCTCATGGCTTTGAGACGGAGGGGGCTTCACTCTAGAATTGGCGGGCTATTCGGCGCACTCGTAGGGGGTATAGGTTGACCCAGGAGGGATACCCAAGTTACCGGATTCCGTGGAGTGCTGGGTGGTCCATTCACGCAGTTGAAGGGGGCTGCCTCGCTTCAGGTTTTGGCGGGTAACTTGCCGTGCCCGTAGGGATCTAGGATTTCATTGCGCAGGCTATCCACACGACCAGGGGAACGTCGGGTTTCAGTAGCGGCTCTATGAAACCCGGGGATCCCAGATATCTGTATTGTTCTGTGATGCTTATTACATTTATGTGATGTTGCATTTTATCACTCCTTGAGCGATTATTATATATTAATATATATACTAGTAGATGTTGTATATGTTTTGCATCCGCGCTAGTTCAGTCCCCGCTCTGTCGTTAATTAAGTAGCCTAACGGGTGATGACGGGACCCAGTGGTGAATGCGGGTGACATATACGTACATCGTATTTTTGTTCTTTATTGGTGTAATCAATTGATGGGACTGCGTTGATTCGGATCAATGCAAGCTAAACAAACCTATTCTGATGTTGTTGGAACAATTTTCAAAAAGCTGTTATTGCAAGGACGTTCTCTTTTGTTTTGCACAGTGGTATTCGGTTATGAATATCCAGCACCTCAGTCGACGAGGCAAGGGCCGAGATCCCTTCACGGGGAGTGACCCCTTGGACAGAAGTTTGCGTCAGGGTAATAACTTCACTATAGCCGATTACTTTTGCTTTGCATCGTGGTACTCAGTTGAAATATCCCGCACCTCATTCTACGGGGAAAGAGCCGAGATCCCTTCACCGGGAGTGGCCTCTTTTAGCAAAGGTTTTCGTCACTATATTTTTATAAAAAGCTATGCAGTTCCTTCAACGATATCAAGTTCATTACGTTAAAGGTTTTTCGCCAAAAACTAGCTGTTATCCTCCGTCATTTCTTACAGGTATTATTTAGTATTCGTGTTGCGTTTGTTGACCTAGTCAAGACGTAGTGTTCGGTAGCTAAGCGGTACTTGTCTGTTGCATAAATGGGATTGGTTAGGACAGTCGTGCGGCCTTGTTGACCTAGTCAAGGGCACGTACGGGTGGGTTTAATGCAGTCCAGAATAATGACGGGTTGAACTTGACTAGCGGTTTCTGGTTTGTTGACCTAGTCAAGGTCATAAGCCGCTTGGGGTAAAAACACACATCGGGAGTTTCTAAAGAAACTGAAACGTGCCAGGCATGCGCATACCTTCTGGGGTGATAACGTGAGTGGATTCCGTGACGTTATCATGCGATGATAGTTGGATCCCGATTCCCACTGATGAGTTGGTTTACTCCTCGGGTGATCCCGACTAATTCTTCTTTCAGGTTTGGAGGAGAATTTGAGGTTACAGTGGGAGGTTTCCTGATTAGATAAATTGATAACCATTCTGATCTAGGTTAGAGTGCACGCTGAGTGTTTCTTTTCTCTCTCTCTGGCAGCGACCATGGCCCGACCCTTGACTATGGCTCAGTGACCAAGATTAACCGAACCTTCTTAAACACCGGCTTTTGGATTGTCAGAGTTGCATACCTCCTTGCCACTCATACTTTTACCCTTTTCTCCAGAACACCTCATATTACTACGAACGTCCACTTCCATTGGATAAAACCATCGTATGGTTATATACGAACTCGAAGGAATATATTCCAGATTCGAGGATGGTTTCCGGTTCTGGAGAAAACGAATAGGACTATTCAGTTGTCTTTTCCTTTTACCTTCTCTCAGGTTGCGAGTGCTCCTTGGATTAGGACAGTACACCTGTTACGCTAATTGGATAGTCTTCTTCCAAACCATAGGCAGGTGCTGAACGGTAGGAAATGAAGAAAACCAATTAGCCTAACGATGGTGTACAGAAGGTATTAAGTTAAGACAAATAAAGGGATTAGAAAGGGGCATAGTAAATTGCAATTGCTATTCACGACCAAACCAAGTATTTCATTACCACTCCCACTTCACCTTTGTATTTCTTCAGGACACTCTGTATCGCTACGAAGATCCACAGTTATTTGGATACTCCATCGTATGGTTATATACGAGCTCGAAAGGAACTTGTTCCAGTTCGGGGATGGATTCTGGTTCAGTAGAAATAGGAATAAGGTTTATTCAGGTGTCTTTTATCTTTACCTTCTCTCGGATTGCGAGTGCTCCTAGGATTAGGACAGTACACCCATTATGCTTATTGGATAGTCTTCTTCCAAACCATAGGCTGATGCCGAACAGTAGGGAAGGAAGAAAACCATTTAGCCTAAAGGAGTGTACAGAAGATAATGACTAAAGACATATAAAGGGATTTGGAGAGATGGCAAAGAAACATACGGTTACAGTTGTGAATCTGGATAATGGAAGAGGCATTACTAGGAATACCCGGATACCCCTACGAAACATTTCAATGTTTCAGTTTCACTGTGTACAGTTAAAAGAAAACTGATTTCCCAATTAGCCCTTGCTCCAGGGTATGTATTTACCAGGTATGATTCTCACATCTGTATGGTTTTACAGATGATGAGTGGGAGTAAGTTATTGTGAATTAGGTGATCATCCTCATTATATCGGAATTCGTTGTAATTGGTGATATTTGAGAAAGTCGCCTGGGTTGTTTGCCGGACGGCAAATATTTGGTTTTGAATATCCGTTGTTATGCACCAATTTCAAATTGATATATCTGTACGTCTATTTTTATAGAGTGAGATATAAGTTTTTGAAATTATGTCTATGGCATTTACCTATATCAGTGGATGGTTAGGTAAGGAGCATTAAACAGCGGTGTAATTCTTCTTAACCATAAGTACAGTTTTCAACCTACGACGCACAAGGAATGAGTTATTAGACTCAGGGGACTTATACAGAGTATTGTATGTTGTCCAGTGTCCATTAAGACAGAGGGGTTGGTCCTCGTACTATATTCTGTTTACTTGTGACTTCTCTAGTTCTTAGACATGTGTTTCGTAGAAATACAAGGTCCAAGTTTTGAGAAGTTGTAGGTATAAGAGTAAAGTAGAGAACCAGATGTTGCAAGTATCGGGAATCTTCAAGGTGATCGAAGATGTAGATACTTGTGTATAGTATTCAGTTGATAGTAATGGTTTTAAGAGAACTTGTTTCTCTTTCAGGTTACTCATAATTGGAAGCACTCCTAAGTTGAGTAATGTTGATCGGCCTCCTTCCATTTAGTTGACATGCACTGGAGACAGTTGCATGATTTGAATCTGGTTCCAATTAAATCAGTGCCTCTGTTTCTGTATTGGATATAGAACAGTTCATATCTTGACATTGTTAAGGTACGGGGAGTTGTCCGGCTTATGCTTAAAACCAGATTCTGGATAACTCAAGGCACGTTTCTGTAATGGCTGTTTGCGGGTTGACCCGGGCTATGACGAGGGTTGACTTTCTGCCATCTGGAAGATCAATAGTGATATTGTTCTTGACTCGCCACAGTTTTAGTAAAATGGATTTTTTCAGAAAACAGTAGTGGGAGTATGGTAGAACTGGAAGTGATTCCAGAGCCGCAAACGATTACTGAAAATTTGATAAGAACCTAAAGATTCAATGTGGATTGGCATTCCATTGGCCACTCCGCAGATATGGTGGGTAACCTTAGGCACTCGAGAGGTACTTCGGTATGCTCAAAGACGGTGACAGGGAGGTTCTTGTTTACCCAGACTTGACACTACTGTTGTTCCAGGCTATGAGACCCGGCAGAAGGATGAGTATAGCGTCGTTCTAAACAAGCTTTAGAAGTGTACGTGTATATGATTCTGCCAGAGGGTTGTCGTAGTCAGTGGGAGCAGCGGAAGCATTGGTGGACAGGTGGCTTATATCTATTTATAGACTAAAGCAGATATAGCGGAGATAGATCATCTATTTCTGATGTGACAGTCATAGGTTTGACTTCATCAGAATAGGGGATGGATCTGTTAAGAAGGTAGTAGGGTGTGATGTCCTGGTATTTGGATGACATACACAGAGTAGGAAGTGAAGTTCCTATACTACGATCGGTTATACTTTGGTTGTCACACAGTGGTTTCTCCACATGGGACTTGGATATTATATCAGACATCATGGTTCTGGATCTATGGTTTTAGATCTAGATTTGGGTAGTTTCCCAATTTGGGTACTTAGACAGCATTCTAAAGGTGTTTTAGAATGGACGACTCCTGGCACGGTAGTATACCTGCAGGTAATGGAGTCACCCTCTCTAAAGGTGTCTTACAGACTAAAGGGGAGAAGGATGTGCATGATTGGCAGATCACTTGCTTAAGCAATTGAGTCAATCATGAGATGTCAAGTACCACACCAGATGTTGTTTTTGCAGTAGATGCAATAAGTTGATATTGATCCAATCCTGGAGAAACATTTGGAAGCAGTTTTAGAACATAAGTGGATGTTCTAGGGATATGATGACGACAGCCTCATTCGGGAGACAGTTATCATTCCAGGCTTCCAAAGTGACCTGGATGACAGAGTGACTGTCAGAGTTATAGTTTTCCCTCTGACGAGGGACAGTATTTTGGACAGGTGGTCCAAGCGGATACTGAGGAAGGCATGGCGCAGGATACTGATTGTTTTCAGTTGACGATACGGTCTAAGAAGTTTGGATTTGGAATTCATTTATGAACTAAGTCCCATCAGATATCCAGACATATTCTAAGACAAGTATTGCTCATTTCGGGAGATGGCTTTCTCCGCGGACTTGAGATAAAGAGAGACATAGAAAAAACATCAGGGCGGATCCACTAGCTGAGGCTATTTCTCGAACGCAATAGTTTCGTAAACGAGTTTTGTGAGACTGATTAGTAGAGGAGTTAGGTGTTCGGTATGACACGGGCTGTGAGTATGCGACATCGCAATAATTAGCCTTGAGTGCAAGTGGGAGATTGTTGGATATAGTGCCCTCAGAGTCAATTATTGGATCACAGGCACGTGAATGCAATGATTGAGGGAGGACCTATGCCGGTAGGACAGTTTTACTCAAGATGATAGTATGCTATCTGGTTTATCTTTATCATCGTGTACTGCTTTAGGTGACCTTACAGGTCACTATTGCGCGTTGATAGAGCCCTTAGGATTCTTGCTTGACGGCCAGCAGTATGATGGCGATCATATACGTGGGAGCTGGGGTCTATAAGCACATCCTTAAAAGGTCCCTAGTCGTGGGAGTTTTCGAGACAGGGCATCGATACTCCAGAGTAGACTAGTGTATACAGTCGAGACCCCGACGAGGGGCGGTGGCCGGTCTCACAAGCCACTGGTGTCAGTTGGTTCACCTAAGATGTATACAGGTGCTCATTGGGTTATGAGTACACCGGACAGGACTCGCCGGGAACATACTAGTTGGTATTATACCAGACGTCAGATAGCAGTTCCCTGGTGACATGTGTACGGGTTAGTTCATCGACCTGAGATCGTCATTTGTCTCGTGTGAGTTCCCACTGTACTTTGATTACTACCCTACCACGGCTCAAAGGAGTCGTGCAAACAGGTTTTGGTTGGATACAGTCCCGAGCCACATAGAGACAGTCAGCGGATCTGCAGGGGTTCGTCTCTCCCGGTATTAGGGGTGAGATCGCGCTGTGTCTCGGAGAGCCATTACACAAAGCTCTCGGCCGAGGCAGGAGATTTACTGGTAGGTATTCTAGTAGTATCTCAGGGTGTTCTGGGTTACACTCCGACACGACTTGTGCCGCTTTTGGGGGTCTGACTTTTACCAACCCCCTAGGCCCGCCATGCGATGCTTATAAACGAACGGACCGGACTGTACAGATATTATCACTAACAGGCTCAGTAGGGTGTCAGGATGAGTTCGCTCATCGACGTCCATTTTGGTCAATACTTGGTAGCCCGTTACGTATGGCTAATACCTCTGACGTGCTGGTGGTTAAATCCACAGCCAATGTATTGACGAGTCTTTAGACTCCCCCACAGACAGTTTCTCAAGTTTCGGGCGAAACGCTGTAGAGGCCGATGGATATATGGCAGGGTTCGATCATATACGTGCGGTATTGCACGGATCATAATCGGACGGATAATACTAGCGGGTTTTGGTTTAAGCCGGAACCTAGTATTATACAGTGTAGATTGTCTCATTGCATTTGTATTCGGTCGCAATACAAATGCGGATATGTATATACAGTCGCGGGGTTTTCCTGTAATTTATTACGGGATCGTCTTTTTGAAGTTGCCGGTTTGTTTTCCGTTTCGGCCATTTTTACTTTGTTCCTTCTTTGGCTGAAAATTGATGGAAGGGCTTATTTGCAAATGTGCAATTAATAATGGAGAAGACTTTTTGTGGCACATGGTTGGTTCATGATGGTTCTAGCTTCCATTGACTTCCTTTTGTTCATCATTATTTACTTTGCATGATGGGATTATGATGAGACTTTGGGGTAATGATTATTTATCATCACCACCCTTTTTCTCTCTCTTGGATGATTGCTCACTCCCTCTCTCACTCTCCTAGCATGGCCGACCACTTCTCTTGATGGGGGGCTGTCACTTTTTTTGGTGTGGGGTTTTTGATCTCTTGTGCAAGCAACAAAAATTCTTTAGCCATCACAAAAGTTCACTTCTTCTTCTTACCTCCTTCAATGGTAACTTCATCAACCTCTTGAGACAAAAGGTTTCTACAATTATTCTACAGCAATCTTGGACAAGTCGGCTTGCCAACTTCGTGTCCGAGTTGCCTCGGTCCAGAGGTAGGAACCCGTAAAAAGACTCGGTGATGTGGTGCCCTTTCAGACGAGGAGATCGAGACCGGAGATTCCGTGAGGAGATCGGGGTGGTGGCCGAAGACCGAAGGACACGGATCGATCGGTATAGCTCTCTACCCTTTCTTTTGTTTGCTAGTAGTAGGTTAATGGTCCGATCCGGGTTTATAGTCCGCGGTAGCGCCGGTTTCTGTTTAAAGAAAAGTTTTTGTTTCCGCATTTTGGCCTCGTTCAGACGGACGGAGTGCTACCGTGCACTTACAGTTATAATAATAAAAATAAAGCAAAACCCAATATATCCAAGAGAGAGAAAAACGTATGATCGAACTAGGATGTTACAAACGTATTCACCAAAGCTCAAACACATACGCAGCATCAGCATTTCTTGTCCAAACTCTCGGTTTGCGATCCACCGTGAGTTTGAGGGGGCTGTGAAAAGATGATTAGCATTGGTGGCTAAGGGGGTCAACTATTCACACTCCTCTTTGTTCTTATCAGGCTTAATGTCAAGCTAGGGTGGCTAAATGTCAGGCTATATTATCAACCTTTGTGAGCTCTTACTTGTATACAAATGTGTGTTGAGTTCTCTGTAAATTAATCAATAGGAATATGAAACACTTAAACAAAATTTTGACAGCAAATGGTTCAAAAAAAGAAAGAAAGAAAATACTCCCAAAGTGGCTAAATCATCAAAAACTCCGACCAATAAAGGTCCTAAACAAGTTCATTGACTAACCGTACAACGATCAGCAAGGGAACGACCAATATTCCATGACGAAAGTAATGCTGATAGACATTTTGCGTATCGATCAATGAAATTTTATAATTGAAATGATGCAGAATCTGAGCACTCGTGTTCATAAACAGCCATTGATTTATGATGAACAAAAAAAGACATTAATGGAAATGTTGCAACTGGTGATACCTCATAAACCAAGTGGCCATCTTTATCGGCTCCCCCGCGTCAGAGGAGACGCAGCTGGACTTTTCCCCCCACACAGGAGAACAAATTAAAGGAAACCTGAAACCTGACCCTAGAAATTGAAATCGAAACCCTAAATTACTCACCTCTGAAGATTACGAAGCCGCTTCGTCTTTCTGGTCTCTTATGGTTTACATTTTGAATTCGACATTTTTCTTGATACGTGAATGTTTGAGGATTGGCTTTTGGGGGCGGCATGGCAGGAATTGATTTTTTTATTTTTTTAATTGATGGGTGCGAGAACCGGATTCGGGTCTTGGAAATTGATTCGGATCCTGCCCAATTGATTTAGTCCTTTTGTTTTGACACGCAAATCTCATCCAAACACACGTCACATCCATACATAGCTTACACAATACAAACACTTGCACAACCTCCACGGCCCCGGAAAAGAAAAGTATCGTAACAACCGAGCTATTGCTTGTTGGTAATTGATTTAGTCTTATGATTAAAGCACCTACCTTTGCAATTTTTGGTGTGTACATCTAAACATTTGTAAGGCTTTTTTTTATGGCATCTGAATAAAACACTAAAACATCGTATTTATTTAGGTATCATCGTGGTTCTTGGTTTATACTTACAAATTGTGTATGGTGTCTATTTTCAAAAACTGGCAAAAACTTTTCATATATTCATTTTCCTATCCCTGGCCTATCCGTACGAGGGCCAAAAAACCGACATTTTGTGGGGTTTTAAAATTATATGATTTTCGGTTTTTTCTTTCTTTTTCCATTTCCTTAATTTATTCATGGATCCTATATATTGCAATTGCAATGATTCGGTATAAGCTTAGAAAGAAAACCCAGAATTTTAAATTTTTTTAAAAGAACTAATAATATTTTGTGTCTTGATACATTTTTTTAAGAATCAAGCATAATAAATAAAAAGCAATAATCCATTATTTACTTCTGCTTATAGGAATTATAATTGTTTTAAAGATGATGCTCAAGTGTCGCTGTCTAAATCATTATTGTTTAAAATTTCAATCCAGCTCTTTAAAAAAACCAAATCATAACTATGAATCTAACATTAGCTTTCTATTTTATCTATAAAAAAAAGAGTCTTAACATTTTCTTGACAAAATGAATGTTTGTTGTCTTTCAGTTTGCACGGAAAAAATTGGCCATTTGATAAGAGAAATACTTTTCTCATCGTGATGGTGGAACTCACATTATATACAAGAACGCTTGATGATGCTCGATATCGGCGATCTCCCAGATCATGACACGCGGCAGATGAAGTGTCCCAGAACATGCAAGAAAGGGCCTATAGCAGCCGACCAAATCACCCCTATGCTCGGCCTACCAAGCAAACGCTGGCTCGCCTCCGAGCCCCAGCATAATGGACCTCCTCGGCCTCACAGCTCGTTCCCGAGCTACCACAGAAACTAGATACCTCGGCTCTCCCGCTCGTCCGCGAGCTCTCCCGCCGAGGTCGTCTTTCTAGGTCTCATCGATCGACCAACAGCACCGCTTGCAGGCGTAACCGCCGTCCCGCGAATCTCGCCATGCACGAGATCTCCGTCGGCCACATCCCACGTTCCACGCCACCACGATCCCCCATTAACGAGCATGTCTCGCCATTAATGGGAGGTCCCGCTCATCACGCGGGCGTGACGTCGGGAGCGTAACGGCCGGCGTGATTCTCGCGCCTGCTGCACCTGCTGCCACCACTACTTAAACCCCTCTTTCAGACGGTCCAGGTAAGCGAATTCTACTCCACTAAGCCGTTACTCTGCTCGGATCTCTAAACTAACTTGATCGTCGGAGGGTCCTCGGTGGTACAACCACCTCGGGACATCCTTGCAGGTAACTCGGCAACCAGAACCCAACCCATTGAGATCCACACGCTTCAGGAGTGACGGCCTCCAGATCCAATCTCAGCCACACATCGCAGCCATCCGCAGATCAACGGGAAGCAACATCTGAAGGAGATTCCATGCTCCATCAGATGGCGCCGTCTGTGGGAAAGTAGATTCCATAAAAACAAAAGTTTGCCTCTCGATCTCACTCCAATGGCGAGCGATCTTCAAGACGATCCAAGCGCCAAGCGCCTCCTCTCTCTCAACGGTGGCACAGACGAGCCTCCTCCGCCGAATGCCATCAATACCCTCACCGTCCGGATAGACCGACTCGCATCCTTCGTGGAGGCCCTCGTCCGCGTCCAAACGGATGGGCAAAATCCCCAGGTCGCCGCTCCCCCGCCTCAGGGCCAGGACCCCTACGGGGGAAGAGAGGGCTCCGTCCACGTCGGCCCTGCCGACCGCCGCCTCATCATTCCCGACAACCGCGGCTTTCTCAAGCCAACGTACTCGAAAACCATGTGGGCACCACTAAGTTTGGCTCCGAGGTCTTACACCAGAGAGTTTCGCCCCGAGTCTCGTCGCACCCATGTCCCCTCCAAGGCGGTGACGGTCAGCTCACCTGTTCGCAGGCACGACCGGCACCCCCTCCCTCGACGGGGTCGCGCACACGAGACTCCCCACGGCAGTTCGAAAACAGCCCCACCAGGGAACGTAAGGGACCCCACCGAAAGGAGCCGAGGCTTGTCCAAAATCATGGTCGCGACGGCGGGGGGTACATCGAGTGCCTATGAGATTCTGCATCCCACGCCAGCCGCGGGGGTCAACGGCCGGCCAAGGAAGAAGGCCAAGGAGACCGAGCCGATCACTTTTGACGATGGGGACTTTTACAGCATATCCCTGCACCACAATGACCCTCTGGTGATCACGGCTCGGGTCCATCAATACGAGATGCACAGGATCCTAGTCGACTCGGGAAGCTCGGCAGACATCCTCTTCCATGACTGCTTTCTGCGCATGGGACTCACCGCAGCAGACCTAGGGCCGACCTCCCACGTCCTTTTAGGATTCACTAACCACTCCATCCCGGCTGAAGGAGTAATCACTCTACAGTTCAACGTCGGAGAGGCCGGCCATACGCGGATAGTGCCGGTGGAATTCATCGTAGCAAGAATCCCCTCGGCCTACAACATCCTCCTTGGCCGCACGACGCTGAACTCCCTCCGAGCCCAGATATCAACCTACCACCTGGCGATGAAGTTCCCTCTCGAGCAGGGCGGGATAGGTCGGGTCTACGGAGACCAGCGAGTTGCAAAGGTTTGCTTCACCGCAACATCTTCATCGGAGGAGCCGGCAGACGATGTCGAGAGCGGGGGTGACATCAGGGGTTCCCTGGATACTCGAGACGGGCAAAAAGAGATCCGAGGGACCCCAGTGGAGCCTCTGACAGCGGTCCCCCTTATAGAAGGGGACGACGAAAGACTCGTTCAGATCGGGTCGCTTCTGACAGGTCCTCAGCGAGACAACCTGGTTCATTTCCTCAGAAACAACTCCGACGTGTTTTCCTGGGCACCTGCTGACATGCCGGGGATCGACTCCAAAATTATATCCCACAAGCTCGGAGTAGATCCTACGGCCCGACCCGTCAGACAGAAGAAGCGAAGCTTCACCTCGGCCAAACAGAAGGCTATTGAGGATGAGGTAGATCGGCTCCTCGCCGCCAACTTCATTCGGAATGTGCCCTATTCAGAATGGCTAGCGAACGTCGTCCTGGTCAAGAAGTCAAGCGGGAAGTGGCGCATGTGCGTCGACTTCACCGACCTCAACAAGGCCTACCCCAAAGACAACTATCCCCTACCTCGGATAGATCAGCCCGTCGACGGCACGGCAGGCCACGAGCTATTGAGCTTCATGGATGCCTTCTCCAGTTATAATCAGATCCGCATGAATCCGGCAGACGAAGATCTCACCGCATTCACGACGGACTGGGGGGTACAGTGCTACAAGGTGATGCCCTTCGGACTCAAAAATGTCGGGGCTACGTACCAACGGCTGGTCAACCGCATGTTCAAGCCACAGATCGGCAGGAACATGGAGGTCTACGTCGACGATATGCTAGTTAAATCAGTCTTGTCGATCGACTATGCCAAGGACCTGGGTGAGGCCTTCGAGGTACTCCGCAAGTTCAAGATGAAGCTGAACCCTGCCAAGTGCGCATTCGGGGTCACCGGGGAAAAGTTCCTCGGTTTCATGGTCTCCCACCGCGGGATCGAGGCTAACCCAGAAAAAATCGACGCTATCCTCAACATGACCGTGTCCAAGACCAACGTCGAGATCATGCGACTGACAGGGCGGGTAGCCGCTCTGAGCGGCTTCATGTCGAGGTCTGGGGAAAAAATGCCTCCCATTCTTCAAAGCTTTAAGGAAAATTCCCAGGTTCGAGTGGTCAGAAGAGTGCCAGACCGCCTTCGACCAGTTAAAAAGGCATCTTGCGACGCTACTGCTGCTCACCCGACCAGTTGAGGGAGATGAACTATTTCTGTACCTGGCGGTATCCGACCAAGCAGCAGGCTCAGTGCTCGTACGAGAGGTCGATGGAGCACAAAAACCGGTGTACTACGTGAGCCACGTCTTCAAGGACGTAGAGACGAGATACCCAGCCATAGAGAAGATTGTCTTGGCACTCGTTGTGGCCTCAAGGAAGCTGCAACACTACTTCCAGGCGCATACTATCCTCGTTCTCACCGAGCGCCCACTGGGGGCTATCCTCGCCTCACCCGAATCCTCGGGTCGATTAGAGAAATGGAGGTGGGAGCTGTCCCAGTTCGACATAAAATACCGTCCAAGACAGGCCATCAAGGCACAAGCCTTGGTCGATTTTATCGTCGAATGCACCATCCCCAGCAAAGGGTCGGAGCCCACGCCGGCCCTCGCGGCTCAGCACCCAATCGTGGCGAACCCAACTTGATCCCAGAGTGGGTCATTTACGTTAACGGGTTCTCAACCGAGGAAGGCTGCGGCGCCGGCCTCATCATTCGGGGCCCGAACGAGGCGGAAATGGAGTACTCCCTAAAGCTCGGGTTCAAAGCCTCAAACAACGCGGCGGAGTACGAGGCCCTGCTGGCCGGGCTGTGCATGGCCTCCGGGCTAGGGCTGAAAACAATTCGAATCCACAGCGACTCAGCCCTAGTTGTTGGCCAAGTGACCGGTCACTTCGAGGCTCGGGAACCTCTAATGGTAAAGTACCTGGCCGAGGTAAGAAAACTTCGGAAGAACTTCGACGAGGTCCAAGTGGAGCAAATACCCAAGCTGGTAAACGCCCAAGCCGACGCCTTGAGCAAACTGGATTCATCCTACTCGGCCAACAACAAGCGATCTATCATTTTCGAGACCTTGTCCCGGCCTAGCGTGGAAGACGGGGCGATGATGCTTCATGTATATGCAGCGCAGGAGGGCGACCAAGACTGGAGGAAGCCCCTCGTGGAATTCCTACGGGATGGCATGCTCCCAGAAGATCGGGAAGTAGCCCGCCGTCTCCGAGCCAAAGCCTGTCACATTGTCTGGAGCAATGGGAACCTTTACAAGAAATCCTTCACTCAGCCCCTGCTCCGGTGCGTCGACCCCTACGAAGCCGACTACGTCCTTCATGAAATCCATGAAAGGGTCGGCGGTGCACACCAAGGGGCCCGAACCTTAATCCAGAAGGCGTTGCTCCAGGGGTGTTACTGGCCTACTATTCATGAGGATGCCCAGAAGCTCGTCCGGAGATGTAAAAGTTGCCAACTCCACGGAAGCATACCTCGACTCCCGGCCACCGAGCTAACCGCGCTGACCTCATCGTGGCCGTTCGCCCAGCGGGGATTGGACATGATTGGCCAGTTCCCTACTGGCACGGGCGGGCACAAATATGTTCTCGTCGCGGTGGATTACTTCACGAAGTGGATCGAGGCCGTCCCCATCAGAAAACCGGACGCTTCCACAACCATCAAGTCCCTGCAGAATAACCTGATATTCCGGTTCGGCATCCCGAGGTGTATCATTACCGACCACGGGACGAACTTCGAGAACGAGAAGGTGAAAGATTTCTGCAGCGACTATCATATCCTCATGAAATTCGCCGCGGTCGCACACCCCCAATGCAACGGGCAAGCCGAAGTCGCCAACCGGGATGTCCTCCGGGGTCACTGGACCCGCTTGGAGGGACGCCAAGGCAGTTGGGTCAAGGAGTTGCCCCAGGTCTTATGGGCCCTGCGCACGTCGAAGAAGACCCCTGTAGGGTTCCTAGGCACTCCTGTGAAGGTTCATAAGGCATCAAACATGCCCGAATAAAAATTTAGACGTGCCGAACAACCCAAAGCCGGGATCTTTGCTAGATTATTAGGTTTAAGCATGCAAGTAAACATCTTTACAACTAAAAGTGAGGGATTACAGCCTTTGTAGTCCGCTCCTTCGCTTCATAAGCTCCGAGTAGAAGTCCTTTCGCTGCGATCCACGATCTCCCGGGCTCAAGAGAGGCTCCACGACCCGAACGATCCATGCTAGCTTGTAGTATTCCGTTTCTCCGATGATCTACGTCGAAGTTGCTATAACTCAAGCTCTCTCACTCTAATGAGGTGAACACCCTAATCTAATGAGCTAGATTGGATGAGGATGATGGAGTAGTATTTATGCTTTCTTTTTATATCATAATCTCATATGGAATCATCACAAAAGGAATTTCTAGTAAGCTTTCTCAAAGCTAAAGAGAGAAGAAGAAGATGAATAATGAGATAAATCCTGTTGTCATGAATAATGAAAAGAGTATATCAATAATAATGCAACCATGATTAATGATGACTAGGATAACCCTTGTAGAGAGTTAACTAAGGCTAGGGTTTGGTTGGGTTAAGATATGAGTCATAAGAATAATATCTTCTTCATGACAAAAGAATAACTTCTAGAAGGTGCATGAAGCATCCAACCCTAATCAAACCCTAACCTCATTTAATCATCACTAAACATGTTTCATTATTAATCATATCATGTCACAATAATATATATCACATATATATATTATATATTTGCAACAAAAGAAAATAATACAATTAACGTATATCGCATATATATCAATGTATTATCCGGTGAGAAAATGAAATAATAAAGTGAGCCAATATTAGATAATGTAATACAATATATCATATATATTATTTTACATTAAATTATCGAATCAACACTTGATCCGACAATCCGGCTATATCGAATATAACCGACTAATATATTATGTACCGATTCATCGAATCAACACTTGATCCGATGAGCCGGTTCATATCTAAATATCGCGAGAATATAATATGGTATCCCATATCGCATTATCCTCGGTCCTGCGCATATCCCATATGTGCCTCTACTCCGTTTTGCCTGAGCCAAGAAACCTCTGTGTAGGACTCTAAAGAATCGTCAATACGCCGGTAGCAGGTGATGATCATATCAAACACCCACAAGCTGTAAGCGGTCAGCTAAACGTAACAGCCACCCGGGTATTGAGCCATCAGAAGATCAACAGGCTAGCATGTAAGTTCTCCTGTGAATCCAATCAGTAACACTCCCGTACAGTCCGGTCTGTTCGTCTGATATGTCGCATATCAAGTCTAGGGGTGGTAAACGTCAGACCCCGGTAACCGATAAGTCGTGTCGATGTGTGGCTTATAACGGGTCGAGAAACTACTGGTAACACTTACCAGTAAATCTCTATATCATCCCTGGCTAGAGACTTCCAGTTATAGCCAATCGAACACGGCACAACATCAACTCCCTATACCGGGAGAGACGAATCCCCTCCTATCGCTCATTGCCTCCATGTGATTCGAGACTGTACCCAAAAGCCACCGTTTTGCACGCCCTCTTGGACGTGGTAAGGTGGAAATCAAAGCACAGTGGGAATCACACAAGACTCTATGACGATCTCGGGTCTACAGACTACCCTGTACCGGTGTCACCGGAGAACTGCCATCTGACGTGTGGTATATCACCATCTGGGAGTCCTCGGCGAGTCCGTCCAGTGTACCCAGTCTCCACTGAGCACCCGTACACCATCTCTGATGTCAAACACCGATGGATATGGGATCATCCATCGCCCATCATATGGGTCAAGATGCGTACACGCTAGTCTACTCTGGTGTATCGACGCCCTGTCTCGATATTCCCTCGACTAGGAACAATTATAGGATGTACTCATCGACTACCGTGGCCCCACTAGTATGATCTCATCATAGTCCCAGTAGTCGAGTACAGATCCTAAGGGCTTTATCAACATGTGAGAGAAAAACAGTAAACCAATACAAGTCAACATGTTAAGATAAAGGAAAACCAAATAGCATACTATCATGACGAGCAAGAAAGTCCTCTATATATATATATCCAAGCATCCATTATAATATACATCATATGTACAACAATGGTCTCTAGGGCATATACATAACTAACAATCTCCCACTTGCACTAAGGCCGGCTGCTGTAGTATCTCATACCTAGCATCCCGAATAATCTCTCAAACTGTATCTGGGGAACGGCCTTCGTGAGTGGATCCACAGTGTTGTCCTTCGTATCTACTCTCCTGACCTCGATCTCCCGGCGATCAACTATCTCCCTGATCAGGTGATACCGCCTCAGAATATGTCTGGACTTCTGATGGGACCTGGGTTCCTTGGCCAAAGCCACAGCTCCATTGTTATCGCAATACAGAGGTATTGGATGCTCAATGGATGGAACCACTCCAAGTTCACTAATGAACTTCTTTATCCAGACAGTCTCTTTGGCAGCATCGTTGGCAGCGATGTATTCAGCCTCCATCGTCGAGCCTACAACGGTATCCTGTTTGGAACTCTTCCAACATACCGCCCCTCCATTGAGGGTAAAGACAAAACCCGAGTGCGACTTAGAGTCGTCCTTATCACTTTGGAAGCTGGAATCGGTAAAGGACTCCACCTGGAGTTCTCCGTTACCATACACCAAGAACATCTCCTTAGTCCTTCGTAAGTACTTAAGAATGTTCTTCACAGCTGTCTAGTGACTATCTCCAGGATCTGCTTGATACCGACTTACTACACTTAGTGAGTATGCTACATCGGGTCTGGTACATAGCATCGCATACATGATAGAGCCTACTGCCGAAGCATAGGGTATCTCCTGCATGCGAGCTCTCTCCAAATCAGTCTTGGGAGACATCTCTTTGGAGAGAGTGAGTCCAGAGATCGTGGGTTGGTTCCCACGCTTGGATTCTTCCATACTAAACCTCTTTAGTATGGTGTCAATGTACCTGGATTGGGACAATCCCAGTATCCGTTGAGATCTATCTCTATAGATCATGATTCCCAATATGCAGGAGGCATCACCTAAATCTTTCATTGAGAATCTCTATGATAAGAAGAGCTTGACTGATTGCAGCATAGGAATATCATTTCCTATCAAGAGTATGTCATCCACGTACAATACGAGGAAGACAACCTTACCCTCTGCTACCTTCTTATAGATACAAGGTTCATCTATATTTTTGATGAAGTCAAACTCTTTGACTACAACATCAAAACAGATGTTCCAACTCCGCGATGCTTGCTTTAACCCATAAATGGATTTAAGCAGCTTGCACACTGTTGGGGTAAAAATTTACACCCCCGTTGACCGAGTCAAAGTCAAGGTCAACCCCAAGCCAGGTGGGCCCAAGCCCAGGTCAAGCGGGCCCATGCCCAAGTCGAGCCCGCGGCCAGCCTCCTCCATGCCAACAACAAAAATCATGTAACAAATAATTTTTATGTAATTTTTGTGCATGAATGTATGCAAAATGGGCATAAAGCCAAATTTTTGTAAGCTCATGGCTTATGTGCAAAAACAAATGACACATAAGCCATGGGATAGGCAAAAAGCCATTTTGAAAAGCCCAAGGGGCTATATGTAAATGTGTAAGCCTATAAAAGGCAACATGATGATGAATAATAAGAAGACTTTTTTCATTCCCTCAAAAACCAGGGTTTGTTCCTCCACTCTCTCTTCTTCAAGTTCTTCCTCTTCCTTTTTATTTTCAAAATAAATCAAGAGCTTAGCTCTCTTTTTTTTAAAAACTGAATAAAGTTTTACCACAAACCCATCTCCAAAAACTCCATCAAGAGAAGAAAAAGGGTCTCTTTTTTTATCATCCAAGATCTAGATCTTGGAGTTTCAAGAGAACCCATTTTGGGTTTCTTCTCAAAGGAGAAAGGAGAAAATCTTTTGGAGTTTAACTCCACAAATAAAATTCTTTTGGAGTTCAACTCCACTTCAAAAATTCTTTTGGAGTCTAACTCCACAGTAAAAGTCTTTGGAGTTCAACTCCACAAATAAAATCTTTTGGAGTTCAACTCCACAAATAAATTCTTTTGGAGTTTAACTCCACTACAGAAATTCTTTTGGAGTTTAACTCCACAAAAAAAATACGTTTTTTTTTGAGAGTTTAACTCCACATTACATTTTTTTGGCCATGTAAAATTCTTTTGGAGTTGAACTCCACGTTCAAAATTAAAAAAAAAATTAAAAAAAAAATTAAAAAAAAAAAAAAAGTCACATTCTATGCATGTGACGGGTCACATGCAAAGCATGTGACCCCATCACATGGTTAACATGTGACGGGGTCACATGCAACCCCATCACATGGTTAACATGTGACGGGGTCACATGCAAAGCATGTGACCCCATCACATGGTTAACATGTGACGTGGGTCACATGCTAGCATGTGACCGGGTCACATGTTTAACATGTGACCCCCCTCACATGAGGGGTCACATGCTAACATGTGACCCTCCATGTCACATGCTAGCATGTGACCCCCCCATATGAGGGGTCACATGCTAACATGTGACCCCACTTAAAAAAGAAAAATTAAATTCTCTTTCCTTCTTTCTTCCTTTTTTTTTATTTAAAATAAAAATAAAAAAATATTAAATAAATTATAAATAATATTTTGAAAAATTAAAATAAAAACATAATTATTTTCTTCTCTTCTTTTCTTTATTTAATCCCTTTTTTTATTTAAAAAAAAATATTAAATAAATAAAAATAAATTATAAATAATATTTTTTAAAAAAAAATATTTTAAAAATAATAAAAATTCTCCAAATATTTATTTACTTATTTATTTTCGTTCTTATATATATAAAATGTATATGTATGTATATATCTCTTTTTACAAGTAGAACAAAAAAAATATATATACACACACCAACGCACCGCATATTGAGTTCACATGACCAGTTTAACCCGTCAATCGGAGGTTCTTTCGCTCCAAATGCGAGGGGTAATTAACGGCAGCTTAGTCCGCGGCTGCCGGAGATTCGGATCCCCACAATCAATAAACCCCGGCCTACCCTAGGCAGGGGGAATCTGTAGTACGCCTGATAAGCGCGCGCGTATTCCCATCTCAATGGGGTGACGAAAAACACCCTACAGATTCTGGCACGCCCGGTGGGACCATCTCTCCTCCCATATTTCGGGTTAAATGTTCATGCGAACTCAATCAATATACATATCGATTGCCTATACTGAAATAATGTTTCTATTTGCGGGGGTTAATAATTTCCAATTGCCATATTCGATGCAAGTCGGTATTCGAACGATTTTTCTTGGCCCCAGCTGGGGGCAAGGCCATCAACACTGACAAAGTAATAAGGCATTTCGGGCAAGCTCCCGCGGTACCCCGACAACTACCCGATCAGGTATCTTCTCTGACCACTACGTCGTTAAACTAGAAACAGATGACCTCTACGTCTTTAAACTGGAAACAGATGACCTCCAAGTCATTAAACTGGAAACAGATGACCTCCACGTCTTTAAACTGGGAAACAGATGACCACCAAGTCGTCAAACTGGAGACAGATGACCTCCAAGTCGTTAAACTGGAAACAGATGACCTCTAAGTCTTTAAACTGGAAACAGATGACCTCTACGTCTTTAAACTGGAAACAGATGACCTCTACGTCTTTAAACTGGAAACATATGACCTCTACGTCTTTAAACTGGGAAACAGATGACCTCCAAGTCTTTAAACTGGAAACAGATGACCTCCAAGTCGTTAAACTGGAAATAGATGACCTCTACGTCTTTAAACTGGGAAACAGATGACCTCTACGTCTTTAAACTGGAAACAGATGACCTCTACGTCGTTAAACTGGAAACAGATGACCTCTACGTCTTTAAACTGGAAACAGATGACCTCCACGTCGTTAAACTGGAAACAGCTGACCTCCAAGTCGATAAACTGGAAACAGATGACCTCCACGTCGTTAAACTGGAAACAGATGACCTCTAAGTCGTTAAACTGGAAACAGATGACCTCTACGTCTTTAAACTGGAAACAGATGACCTCTACGTCTTTAAACTGGAAAACAGCAGACCTCTAAGTCGTTAAACTGGAAACAGATGACCTCTACGTCTTTAAACTGGAAACAGATGACCTCCAAGTCGTTAAACTGGAAACAGATGACCTCTAAGTCGTTAAACTGGAAACAGATGACCTCTAAGTCTTTAAACTGGAAACAGATGACCTCCAAGTCGTTAAACTGGAAACAGAGGACCACCACGTCGTTAAACTGGAAACAGTCGACCTCTAAGTCGTTAAACTGGGAATGTAAAAAAAAATATATATATATATATATATACATGTGTAAATAAAAAAAATGTGTAAATGAAAGAAAAATAAAGAAAAGCCGAAATGATGGGGCAACTCGCAATAAAAATCAGCGAGTAAAAATAAAAATGAAAATAAAGCCGAAATGATGGGGCAACCGCGAATAAAAGCCGAAATGGTAGGGCAATCGCGACCTTCGCGATAAGAAAAGCTGAAATGATAGAGCAATCGCGGTAAAACAAAAACAAAAAAAAAACAAAAAAAAACGGCGGATGATGAGTCGCTCCTGGTACCATATTCCAGTGCAGCAATACAGACGCCAACAAAAATTTAAATTTCCAAAATTCTTCCAGCCCTACGGCCAATCCCCAAATTGACTGCCGTATACAATCCACGGGCTCAAATAATTCTCAGCATACCCATGCCCCACCGCAACCACCAGTTACGCGGCTGGTCTCCGCCTTTGGAATTATGCTTCATTGGAAAGACCCACTCATGTGTCCTCACGATGCATGAGGAGAACAAACCTTCGTGAGATCCTTACGACTCACCAAGGAAAAACACACTTAGGAGTCCTCACGACTCTTAAGGAGAAAATACACCTGCGGGATCCTTACGACTCGCAGGGAGAAAATACCTTTATGGGACCCTCACGGCCTATAAAATTGAAAAGTCTTAGGTGATAGGGATCCAAACCTGTCTCCTAAGCAATCGCTCCCCAATCCCCAAGTGGCGAATGATGAGTCGCTCCCGGTACCATATTCCAGTGCAGCGATGCAGACGCCAACCAAATTCCAAATCCCAATCACCAAGTGGCGAATGATGAGTCGCTCCTGGTACCACATTCCAGTGCAGCGATGCAGACGCCAACAAAGACCCAAAATGCTTTTGGCCCTACGGTCTGGATCATACATCCTGCAAAACCGTATACAATCCACGGGCGTAAACAATCCAAATCCTCTCGGGGTACATAATGAGTTGCTCCTGGCATTATTCCAGTGCAGCAATGCAGATGCCAAACAAAAACCAATTCCCAAATCCTCTCAGGCAAATGATGAGTTGCTCCTGGCATTATTCCAGTGCAGCAATGCAGATGCAAAACAAACCAAAAAAAAACAAATCCAAATCCTCCCGGGGCACATGATGAGTTGCTCCTGGCATTATTCCAGTGCAGCAATGCAGATACCAAACCAAGATCAATCCCAAATCCTCCCGGGGCAAATGATGAGTTGCTCCTGACATTATTCCAGTGCAGCAATGCAGATGCCAAACAAAAAAAAACAAATCCAAATCCTCCCGGGGCACATGATGAGTTGCTCCTGGCATTATTCCAGTGCAGCAATGCAGATGCCGACAAAAATACCAATCCCAAAATTCTCTCATGACAAATGATGATTCGCTCCTGGTACCATATTCCAGTATAGCGATGCTGATGTCAACTCAAATCAAACAAATCAAACCAACCAATTCCAACATTGACCTCTGCGTCAACAAGCGACACTCTGCATCGGGGAAACGTCCAACACAGACACTCCGTAACGGGGAAACGTCGAGCAGACACTCCGTCTCGGGGAAACGTCCTACCACAGGCACTCCGTCTCGGGGAAACGTCCTACAACAGGCACTCCGTCTCGGGGATACGTCCTACAGCAGACACTCCGTCTCGGGGATACGTCCAACCACAGGCACCCCGTCTCGGGGAAACGTCCTACCACAGGCACCCCGTCTCGGGGATACGTCCTACAGCAGGCACTCCGTCTCGGGGAAACGTCCTACCACAGGCACTCCGTCTAGGGGATACGTCCTACAACAGGCACTCCGTCTCGGGGATACGTCCTACAACAGGCACTCCGTCTCGGGGATACGTCCTACAGCAGACACTCCGTCTCGGGGATACGTCCAACCACAGGCACTCCGTCTCGGGGAAACGTCCTACCACAGGCACTCCGTCTCGGGGATACGTCCTACAACAGGCACTCTGTCTCGGGGATACGTCCTACAACCGTCTATGTCGCAAAAAGGGCAGTGCAGGCTCCCGCAAACTGGGAACCCAAATCGCTTCGTAACAGAGCGTCGACCGTCTATGTCGCAAAAAGGGCAGTGCAGGCTCCCGCAAACTGGGAACCCAAATCGCTCCGGATCAGAGCGTCGACCGTCTATGTCGCAAAAAGGGCAGTGCAGGCTCCCGCAAATTGGGAACCCAAATCGCTCCGTAACAGAGCGTCGACCGTCTATGTCGCAAAAAGGGCAGTGCAGGCTCCCGCAAACTGGGAACCCAAATCGCTTCGTAACAGAGCGTCGACCGTCTATGTCGCAAAAAGGGCAGTGCAGGCTTCCTACAAAGCAGGAACCAGATCGCTCCGGGCCAGGGAAACGTCTACCACGGACACTCCGTCTCGGAGACGCGTTAAGCGTCGACTGGCCATGTAAAATTCTTTTGGAGTTGAACTCCACGTTCAAAAAAAAAAAAAAAAAAAAAAAAAAAAGTCACATTCTATGCATGTGACGGGGTCACATGCAAAGCATGTGACCCCATCACATGGTTAACATGTGACGTGGGTCACATGCTAGCATGTGACCGGGTCACATGTTTAACATGTGACCCCCCTCACATGAGGGGTCACATGCTAACATGTGACCCTCCATGTCACATGCTAGCATGTGACCCCCCATACGAGGGGTCACATGCTAACATGTGACCCCACTTAAAAAAGAAAAATTAAATTCTCTTTCCTTCTTTCTTCCTTTTTTTTTATTTAAAATAAAAATAAAAAAATATTAAATAAATTATAAATAATATTTTGAAAAATTAAAATAAAAACATAATTATTTTCTTCTCTTCTTTTCTTTATTTAATCCCTTTTTTTATTTAAAAAAAATATTAAATAAATTATAAATAATATTTTAAAATAAAAAAAAATATTTTAAAAATAATAAAAATTCTCCAAATATTTATTTACTTATTTATTTTCGTTCTTATATATATAAAATGTATATGTATGCATATATCTCTTTTTACAAGTAGAACAAAACAAAAAAAATATACACACACCAACGCACCGCATATTGAGTTCGCATGACCAGTTTAACCCGTCAATCGGAGGTTCTTTCGCTCCAAATGCGAGGGGTAATTAACGGCAGCTTAGTCCGCGGCTGCCGGAGATTCGGATCCCCACAATCAATAAACCCCGGCCTACCCTAAGCAGGGGGAATCTGTAGTACGCCTGATAAGCGCGCGCGTATTCCCATCTCAATGGGGTGACGAAAAACACCCTACACACACCTTTCCGCTGCTCCCACTATCTACAAAGCCCTCTGGCTGAGTCATGTACACGCTCTCTTCTAAATCACCGTTTAGAAAAGCGGTCTTAACATCCATTTGCCAGATTTCGTAGTCATGGTATGCAGCAATGGCAAGTAAGATCCGGATGGACTTAACCATAGCAACTGGAGAAAAAGTTTCGTCATAATCCACACCTGGTCGTTGACGAAAACCCTTTGCAACAAGTCTAGCTTTGAAAGTCTCAACTTTTCCATCCACACCAAATTTCTTTTTGAAAATCCACTTGCTCCCAATGAGTTTTACTTCTTCAGGAGCATTTTCCAAAGTCCATACTTTATTGGTGTACATGGATTCCATCTCAGATCGCATTGCATCCAGCCATTTCACAGAGTCACCACTTGTGATGGTCTGCTCGAAACTAGTCGGGTCATCATCTTCCATGATGCAATCCTCACCTCCACCATCAATGAGAAAACCATAGTATCTCTCAGGTGGATGAGAAACCCTGCTAGATCGGCAGAGAGGCTGGGGTTCGTCGGGTACTACTGAATCCTCTGGTTCCAACAAATCATCAGTCGTAGTTTATGCTGGAACCTCTTCCAGCTCTACCTCTTCGCCACTAATTTCTTTTGCAAGAAATTCCTTTTCTAAAAAGGTGGCATATTGAGAAACAAACACCTTTTGTTCCTCACCGTGGTAGAAGATATATCCATAAGAATCTTTTGGATATCCAACAAACTTACATATACCTGATCTTGCCTCGAGTTTGTTCGGATTTTGCTTTTTAACATAGGCCGGACAACCCCATATCTTAACTCGTTTAAGAGATGGTCTCTTCCCATTCCAAATCTCATATGGAGTGGTAGGCACAGATTTAGTTGGAACTCTATTCAATAGATATGCGGCTGTCTCCAGCGCATAACCCGAAAGGAGATAGGTAACTCAGCGGTGCTCATCATAGAGCGCACCATATCTAATAGGGTGCGATTCCTCCACTCCGACACACCGTTGTGCTGTGGTGTATAAGAGGAGTAAGATGAGAGAGAATCCCATTCTCTTTTAGATAATCCCGGAACTCATTGCTTAAGTATTCACCTCCTCGATCAGATTGAAGAATCTTAATACTTTTGCCCGTTTGATTCTCTACTTCGTGCTTATATTCTCTGAATTTCTCAAAAGCTTCAGACTTGTGTTTCATCAGGAACACATGTCTGAATCTTGAGAGATCGTCAGTGAATGTAATGAAGTACGAAAAACCGTTCCTGGCATGCGTAGACATAGGACCGCATACATCACTATATACCAGTCCTAAGAGTTCTGTAACTCTTTCTCCGTGTCCACTAAACGGAGCTTTTGTCATTTTCCTTTGAGACATGAATGGCAAGTATCATAAGATGATAATTCGAACGGATTCAATATCCATCTTTATGTAACTTAGCTAGTCGTGTCGCATTGATATGACCAAGTCTACAATGCCACAAGAAGGATTCGTTCATCTCTGAACCCTTCCTCTTGTGTGTGTTTTGTATATTGAGGACTGTATTTTGATTGAGAATGAATATGTCATTATGTAACGAGCCTGATGCAATCAACTTTTGATTTAGGAAGATGTTCATAACATTATCCTGTACTACAAAATTATATCCTTCTTTACTTAATAAAGAAACTGATATAATATTGCACATCATATTCGGTATATAATAGCACTCATTCAGAATCAGTGTATTACAACTTGGTAATACTATGTGATATTCGCCAACTGCTTTGGCTGCAATACTTGCACCATTCCCTACTTAAACGGAATGATCACATTTTCCCAGTTCTGTACCTTTCCGTAGTCCATGTAGCTTTTTACATATATGGGATCCTGATCCGGTATCTAATACTCAGGACGTAGGGTGAACTGAGAAACAGTTCTCAACAATTAACACACCTGAAGAAGATGCATCAACATGCATGTTCTTTTAGGCGGCTTGAGAATCCAGATATTCTCCTATTCCCTGTTCAGTCTTATAACTCTTATAAGAAAGAACGGGTCCAACGTTCCCCTGCTCAGTATAATAAGCGGGTTCAGTCAATACATCCATATTATTATCTTGATTATGGCCTGACATGGTCGCTACCTGGAGAGAGAGAGAAGAAAACACTTTAGCGTATACTCTTGCAAGATTAGATTGGTTATTATCTTATCTAATCAGGATGTCTCCCACTGTTTTTATCAAATCTACCTTCAAACCCTAAAAGGTAAGATTAGCCGGGATTAATTACACCCTACAATTTCGTCAATCTTTCAGCCAGATCAGTGTCGGTACTTGAGAGAGGTTCCCCGTGCTTTCGCACGGACCTAATTAAAGTAAATCTCGTTTTCCCAGAGGCATAACCCCGTTAACACTTTTCTAGACACCTACTTGATCGGCTAATTGTCTTGTGTAAAACTCTCCCAGGAGTAACTCTTACTCGCAGTGGGTATCGGGATCCAACTATCTCATAGAAGGTATGCAATCTCATTGCAAATTTCAACACTTGAAATTCCCGATAATGCTTTTACCCCTAGTGTCTTATGACCTTAACTATGGTCAACAAATCATAAGCACTAGTCAAGTTCTACCTGTCATTTCTTGATTAATTTAGACCCGCCCATATGACCCTTAACTATGGTCAACAAAGTCATATGACAGTCCCAATTAATCACTGTTTCCTGATTTAAAATCAGGAAAGCCTACGGAAGGGGCTTCAGAAAAGGGTCACGTGCTTACACGTGACCAGCAGTCACGTGTTGGCACGTGACATCTAAAAGTATCGGCAAGGCAAATTCAGTTTCCCAACTACATCAAAGAAAAGGGTTTCAGAAAGGGTCACGTGCTCCCACGTGACCAGGGTCACGTGTTGGCACGTAACACTCAAAAGCAGCAGACTCAATTCCCTGATTGAATCAAGAAAAAGGCGCCAGACGAGGGTCACGTGCTCACACGTGACCAGTGGTGGCACGTGACCAGGGGTCACGTGGTGGCACGTGACGGCTAAACGGCAGCCAGAAGGCAGAGCGCAAAAAGGAAGAAGAGGTCTCGTTCCAAGGGGGTCACGTGGCCACACGTGACCGGCTTTTAAAGCCTATCTGTTAACAGAATTAAATTCTGAGAAAAGATCTCTCAAATTTTTCCAAAGGAACCGATTGAATTAAAGATTTAAAGGTGATTAAATATCATCTATCTATGGAAAAATCTCGAATTTGGAAATATTTCCCCTTAAAATCTAACCGAAATAATAAAGGAGAATCTCTGGATTTAAAATCCAATGGTGAATAAAATTCACCTAATAATCCAAAGGTCCAAAACGAATGGTGAATACAGATCAAATCTCCCAATGAAAGATTCATCAAAAACTAATTGATTCGGCTGCTTCTCCTATAAATAGGAGCCAAGAGACACAAAGAGATATATAGAGAGATATATAGAGGCAGAAAGGAATCGAGACATAAAAAAAAGAGGAGAGCCTTGATACTTTGGAGAAATTTGGATCTTCTGCAAAAGAAAACCCTAGGTAAGAAAGGGAAGGCTTTTTGAAAGGAAAAGAGAATTTAATTCTCAACAGTGTTTAACTCTGATATAAAAACAGAAGAACATAGTTCTCTCTTTGGTGGAGGATCGTAAAGTGCACATCTCCCCTTGAGTTGAGAATTTAATTCTCAATGGGTTGAGATCCTGCCATGCAGATCCAAAGCATAGAGAGCGAATGAAAGCATGGGAATTTAATTCTCACAGAACCATAGGAATTTAATTCCTTTAAAATAAAATTAGGGTTTGACCCTATGTTATGGGAATTTAATTCCTTCAGAATGAACAGAATCAGGGTTTAACCGTAGTTAAGAACTTAGTTCTGTTAAAACAACATGAATTTAATTCCCTTAAGAAAGAAGATCAGGGTTTCGCCCTATGACAAAATCTCATTCCCCAGAATAATTCTTTAACAGAGAGTGGGAGTTTAATTCCTTAAAACTTTTATTAGGGTTTAGCCCTATGATAGAATTCAGTTCCTCACGTATATGAGGAATTTAATTCCCACAGAAAATTCAGAGTTCAACTCTATCCCAGAATATAAATCTTCAAAAGGAAATAGGAATTTAATTCCTCTGAAATTACTGTCAGGGTTCAACCTTACGAGGAATTTAATTCCTGAAAGGGATTAACAGATCTTCTAAAAAACATACATAGAGGCAGGGTCACGTGTCACCACGTGACCCCCAAAAAGATCTACAAAAAAGCCCCTTTGAGGCAGTGCCTCACGTGACCCACGTGACCCTTGGCAGAGGCTTTAACATACAAGCATTTAAACACCCGTCACGTGATGGCACGTGATGCTCCAAAAGATGCGATATTCTCGGCAGAACAAATGAAGGGAGGGCGCCCTCACGTGCTACCACGTGACCCCTCTTGCCTTAGTGTTTAACGCTAAATTGGAACCCCTGAATCCAGTGTTAAAACACTGTTTGGCCTTAGTGTTCAACACTAATCAAAGAACTTTATTTGCAGTGTTTAACACTGAATTTCTTAGTGTTTAACACTAATTTGAAATCTCTGCTGCTAGTGTTTGACACTGGTTTGCTCTAGTGTTTAACACTAATTTGAACCCCCTGTTGCTGGTGTTTAACACCAACTGTCTTTTAGTGTTAAAACACTAACTTGATCCCAGTGTTCAACACTGTTGAATTAACGTTAGCCCAATTGGCTAAATGGCCAGAGGCAAAGCCTCTCCTTCAATGGACCAACAGGAAGCCAATAATCCAAACATGATTGGACTTAGCCCAAGGTGGCCATAAGTCCTCAATTCAGACTTAACTGGGCTAATGGGCTCATAACATAATTAATTTGTCTTGATCCCAAATTGGGCCAAAGACTATTTAATCCATCCCGGCTCAAGGGTACATCTCTTCACTCCTTTGATACTTGGCGTTGTAATTCCTCAACGTCTTCAAAGAGGTGACGGGTCTCGATGACCACACATTGACACGGACTGTGGGGTCCTTAAACTCATGGACTATGAGGTCCTTAACCTTGACCGAGATGTCTTAAAACTAACAACAGATTGTGGGGTCCTTAAACCCATGGACTATGAGGTCCTTAACCTTGACCGATATGTCTTAAAACTAACTGTGGACTGTGGAGTCCTTAAACCCATGGACTATGACGTCCTTAACCTTGACCGAGATGTCTTAAAACTAACAATGGACCGTGGAGTCCTCAAACACATGGACTATGACGTCCTTAACCTTGACCGAGATGTCTTAAAACTAACAATGGACCATGGGGTCCTTAAACCCATGGACTATGACGTCCTTAACCTTGACCGGGATGTCTTAAAACTAACTACGGACTGTGGAGTCCCTAAATCCATGGACTATGAGGTCCTTAACCTTGACCGCAATGTCTTAAAACTAACATTGGACCGCAATGTCCTTAAACTACCCATGGACCGCAATGTCCTTAAACTACCCATGGGCCGCAATGTCCTTAAACTACCTACCGACCGCAACGTCACTAAACTAAACAACAGAGCCCCCTTTTATTGCTCTCTTGTTGGATCTAAACGATCCCGTTAAGTTGATCTTAGTCTAAAAACTAGACTAACGTATCCTTAACAAACGTTTAAGTCGATCTTAGGCTCAAATGAGGCTAACGTATCCTTAAACCCAAACCCCCAACCCAAATCTAAGATAATACGGATTTGGACTAGTCCACGCCCTACGGGCGACGACATAACTCAGTCTCCGTATACAATCCACGGGCAACAAAACACAAAACAAACACACACGACACGAAGTGACCATCTGGAGAAGGAGAAAGTTGTTACCGCAATGCGGTAGCGTAATTAACTGCAGGGGCTTGCGCCTGCAGGGAAGAGCGTCCCTACAATCAAAAACCCCTCAAGCGAGGGGGAATCTGACGAAGTCTGCTACATCGGCCGCATCCGTCTAAACCTTCGATGTACGGTGCCATAAATCAACTTGGTATCTTCGGAGAGGTGGACGGATAGCACCAATTAGCATCTGCCCTGAATTTCAGGCGAGACGTCCAGTCGCGCCGTCCTTCGGAGGGGAACAGATTCTGGCACGCCCGGTGGTACCTTTTCCTCTTTCCACTCCACACTTCGTGTGTCGTGATTCACGAACCAGTCGCAGTTCGCTAATGGTTGCCCTTGGGTTTCAAGATACTAAGACTTGGCGTCTTGCTTATTGCAGAAAGCAAAGAATCGATGGCTTCTACTTCTGCGAAATGCTCCAACTGCTCGGACTGCAATTGCAACCAACGCTCTACCTCGCCAGGAGGTATAGCCTACGGACCCCAAGCTGCTTCGCTATTCACATTGCCCGTGGAACAGGTCACTCGAGCCACCACGGGATTGTTTTTTGGGACCATGCTCCCGCCGACAAGCTTCACCGCTTCGGTGCTGACAAAGGAAGCTCCCAAGAAGTCGGTCTTTGATCATCTTACCCCTGCCACGGCCCCTCTCAACGGGTCACCCAACACCAGCGCCTCGGTCTTCTCTAGATTGGGCCAAGACTCCTGTGGACCCACCATGGGGCCTACAATCCCAGAGAAGGTTGCTTCTAAGAAAGTGACCGGTCCTGCTCCCGAAATCGCCAAGGCGGCTTCCCCGGCCAAAAAGTCGGTCTTTACAAGATTGACGGCTTCAGCCCCCGCTCCTGCTACCCAAAGGACATCGGTCTTTGACAGGCTAACACCAGCAACGACCCCCCACCTACGCAGGGGGCAAGACGAAGCCATCCTCACCGCTGAACCAACGCCGTCCGCTCGACACGCTCGACGTCGCCACTGGCGCCGAGTAAGGAAGGCTGGGGGCAACTCCCCTTCTGGGCTAACTCCACCAGCCCCGATGGCAGAAGTTAATGCTGCCGTTCCAACTGGGAACAGCTTCGAGATGCTAAATAAGGTGCGAAGGAATTCTCCTACTGCGGTGCTAAAGAGGTCTCCTCCTCTACTAAAAAAGGTTGCGGAAATAAAGCCAGAACAGCCCCGATCCCCTCAACGGCTGTCTTCCAAAATCTATAAGGTTTGGCGGCAGGCCTGAGACTCGATGATCGATCCAAACTTCTCCCGCCGGCACAAGAAGCTGAAAATCCAACAGGAAGCCAGTCACCAGGCTAAACCACGAAAGGCTGTCTGGGTGCCCACCTCAACGGCCCCCTCAACTTCCACTGCTCATAAAAGGAGGAAGCCAGAGAAGATCACCCAGCCTGCAACGACAGCTAAAGGCAGTAAGCCCAGACGCCCTAAGTCTGGGGGTATGATGGTCCATACCGTATACATGGCGTCAGGAAAGGAAGACAGCCGTGCGTCTACAGGTCATAGACCGCTTACACGGTCGGTGACCAAAGCTCAGGAGCAACAGCAAAAGCTCCAGGAAATGATGAATGCTATGGCCGCACTTACCGGGCCAAAAGAAAACCCAGAAACGTCCTCGGACGAACGCCAGGAGGAAGAAACCGACGCCGAATTCCTTTGCCGAATATTGGAGAAGAAGGACAAAGAGGCTGCTGAACAAGCAGCCAACATACAGCGTATGGACCTTCTCTTCCAAGATATGATAGGAATGATGATCCAACAGGACCCACCCGCTGAGGATCCCCCGATTGTCCTTGAAGACGACAGGGGAGAAACGTCAAATCCACCACCGGCCCTCTCAACGGCCAAGGAGGAGACAATCTCTAAGGCTGATTTGGTCGACTATATAGCCCAGCAAATCCGGGTTCATCATGCGACTGAGGCAGCTGGTCAAGTCGTAAAAACGGGCTGGCCGTATCCAAGCTGGTACGACCAAATCAAATACCCGTCGGGTTATACAATACCAAAATTCCACGTGTATAAGGGGACCGGCAATCCCCATCAACATGTTGCCCAGTTCAGGGCCCTTTGCGGTAACACCGGCGGTGATGATAAACTGTTGCTTCGCTAGTTCGTGGGCAGCTTATCAGAAACAACGTTCGAATGGTATTCGGAACTCCCGAACGATTCTATCAAGACGTTCGCTGAAATGGAGTTGCTATTCACTCAGCGGTTCGCGAGCGCCAGCGAACGCACTCCAATAACGGCGTTGATTAATACCAGGGTGAAACCAGGCGAAACGTGGGTCCAGTATGCTATACGCTGGCGAAATTTGTGGTCGAAATGCGAGCAACGCATTGAGGAAGCGCCCGCGGTGGGCATGTTCGTGGGAACCCTAGACCCTCACGCCACTATCTCCCAGTTTATGATGTTCTTTAAGCCAACCACATTTCAGGCTTTAATCGACAAGTTGGCTCAGATGGACCAGATGGGTCATAGACCACCTCCCCCGAAGTCGGAACCTCGGAATGACAAGGGTAAAGGAAGGGCAACCTTCGTCGCGAAAACCCAGCAGCAACCTAGCGCCCCGAAGATGGCAGATCAATTGGAAGAAAGTCGCCGGTATTATAATGAGAAGATGAAGCATCCTTACTCGTTCCCACGAGACAAGACGAAATGGTTGTTCGAGCTGGCAGTACGCAACAGACTTATAAACCTACCAAATCCAAGGCGACCGCCACAACCCACTGAGGTGAATAACCCTAACTATTGCCCTTATCATCAAACGGTAAGTCATCCGATTGAGGATTGCTTCGTCTTCAAAGGATGGATTGAAGATCAATACCTCCAGGGGAAGTTTGCACTGTCCGAAAAGTGGAAGGTGAACCCACCACAGCCGCATACTTCTAAGAAAGCAGATACACCGGGGGCAACCTGTTCCTTTATTGAAGAAGCTCCATGGGAGGTCGTGCTGTCAACTAAAACCAAAAGAATGCTGAGGGACCTTCATGCGTGCCCTGCGATCGAATGGAAGGACCCGCTTGAACCTCAAATTATCGAAGGGATGTTGAAGCCGCGCCCAACTACGAAGACTCGTAGTGATGGCCCAAATACGCACGCCCAACCGTCAAAATCTTCGAAGAAAAAGAAGAAGAAATCCAAGAAGCCCGTGAAGCCTGGAGATGAGCACACGAACTTGCAGAAGCAAATCGACGCACTGGAAGAGTACAATCAAAAGGCGCGAACTCCTGTCACGCTGCAAGAGTTCCTCAACTACATCTTTCAAGAGGAAGATGATGGAGAGAGCTCGTCGGACGAATCCGAGGGATATGTGGCAAGTTGTAACGTAATCTCCCACTCGTTTGCCGACGATGAGAAAACTCCTGGCACTAAGAAACTGGGGACAGAGCCTGAACCAGAGCGTGTGTGGCCAACAGATGAAATGATCGACGCCTTTCTGGACGAGATTCGTCCAAAGAGTAAAGCAGATCAGGAGCGTGAGATGGCCGCATCGGAAGGAGCCAAATGCAGGCGACTGAACGAAAGAGTTGAAGTACTCCCGCCAGATCGAAAGGCATCCAAGGCAGACAAGAAGATATTCAAGACGAGGAAAAGGTTTGCCAAAGCCATGTCAATGGGAATGAAGCTACCACCCTCGGAAGAAAACACGCTCAATGGGGCGGAAAGGCACCCTGATTATTGCGCATATCATCGGAAAATTTCACACCCCACGGAGGAGTGTGACGCCTTTAGGATATGGTGGCAAGGATATGTTGCTCGTCGGCAACATTTTAAGCGCATGAAACGCAAGACTCGTCGGGAACGAAGAAGTACTGCCGACGGACACAACAGAACCACTAGCAACTGTTACATGGTTAATGCCGGAGGGTTACAAGTTCTCACCTTTGGGAGTGACTCTGATGAAGAAATGGCTCTGGGCCCTCTCTTTAAAGAATCCGTTTTAGGGAAAGAAGAGGAATCGGAGGCCTGCGAGAACATTCAGCTGCGCAATCGCACGCTCCCAGAAAAGAATCTCGGGCCCGCAAATAGAAAAGATAAGGGAAAGGAAAAGGTCACTGAGGATATCGCTTTAGATGACCAAGTCATGAAAGAGCCGACTACCAAAGACCCTCCCAGGAAGGGTAAGGTGGACTACAATATCCTGGCGCACTTAAGGAAGCTACCTTCTCAACTTAGCATTCTCGATGCCCTCCTATTATCAAAAGAAACGCGAGATTCACTAATTAAGGCGTTACAAGAACCTGAGCAATTCCAAGCCTTCCTCTCCACTGAAAGGATGACGGATGAACTGGAGGAAGTGCATACGGCCGACATCACTTTCGGGGACGAAGACCTCCTTCTCGGGACGTGCGACCACAACCGTCCCCTATATGTCTCTGGATACTGCCATGATATCAAGATAGGCAAAATCCTAGTGGATAATGGATCCTCCGTCAATCTCTTTAACGTTCGGGTGTTAAAGGAAATTTGCATGAGTGTGCAACACCTCGCTCGTGACAAAATTACCATCTCCGGTTTCAATTCACAATCGTCACGGACTCTCGGATCCGTAATATTGACATTACGCTTCGGACTGCTCGTCACGGACATCAAGTTTCACGTCATTGACGCCAAGACCTGCTACAACGCCTTGCTCGGTCGCCCTTGGTTACACGAATACAACATCATCCCTTCGACACAACATCAATGCATGAAGTACTTCAAGGATGGTTTCGAGTATACCGTAACAGGTGAGCCGAACCCATTTTCCGTGAACGAAGTCCGCAAATACGAAGATGCGAAGTACTTATTGCCAGATTTCGAGGATACAGAAAAGTGTCGCAAGCCGGAGAACAAAGCCGCCGCCACCATCCCTGTTTTCGGGAGCGATACCGAAGAAGAAGAAGAGATAGTTTACGCAGATCCGCCTCGGCGCAACAACCCGGGACCGTCCGCCCCCATGTTGGTCTTCGGAAGTGACTCGGAAGATGAGGTTAATGCCGTGTTCTCCAGTCGGCCGTCAATACAAGCATCCCCTGGCGATGATCAAAGTTTGCAAATCACTATGGTGCCGCAGAAACACTACAAGGATCTTGACGCACTTCAAGCTCACAATGTGCAGGACTTGCAGACGTTTTACATCCCTCCCGGGCGAAAGGGTGAAAAGGCGATCTTATTCTACCAATCCACAGAAACGAGAGTGGAGAAAGAGGTATGGCATGGCGCGGATGCTACACTCAACAGGCTCCAACCCATCCGTTTGCCCAGATACTATACAAATGGACTAAAGAGGCTATTGAAGCGCCAAGGAGTGCCCTTAAAACAGACTGTTCGACAAGCTCGGTTCTACAACAGGATTTGGGAGGTCCCTGGGACTCAGCGCAAATTGCCCAACGGGAAAATGGAAACGCTTGGGCTTGGATACGTGAGATCCGGGAAACGAGAGCGAGTCCACAGCAGCTACGCCATATATAACTTCGATAAGGAGGAGGACACCCTGTCAGAGAATGCTAACCCTTCATCAAAACTAGATCCCGCAATTGAAGTGCCGAGTCCGTCATTTGAAGAACAAGTGGACAAGCTTATCAGGAAGGCAGGTCAAAAAGCTCGGGAAGACCACAACCGCGAGATGGCCATCTACGAGAAGGCCAGGACGCAACGTCTGTTTCAACAGGCTGCAAAAGACGAAGATGCTCCTCCCTGTCAACCCGTTGTACAAAAGGCCCGAAGCAGAGGCAGAAATAAATCAAGAAGCGGAAAGAAAAGCCAATAACAACGACGCAGGATTAGAGAGTCGTGTGATCGGGCGTTGCGTGGTCCGGATTTGTCCCTCGTGAAGAAGATGAGTCGAGCGTATTCCTTCCCCCGAGACAAGACGGAGAGGTTACTCGAGCTCGCTATAAAACATCAAATGATCGCGCTTCCAGAATCTAAACACCTTGAGCAAGCTAACAAGGCGTCTCATCTGAGCTATTGCTCTTATCATCGAGCCATAGGATATCCTACCGAAGACTACTTCATCTTCAAGAACTGGGTCGAGGACCAGTACCAACAGGGCAGATTCGCTTTATCCAACGGCTGGAAGGTAACGCCGCTACAAAAGCATGAACCCAAAGCCGCAAAAGCAGAACCAGATCCACCTCAGTCCTGGAAGCGGATTCGCACCTGTTACACGATTACGATATTAAAAGAAGAGCCCAAGAACATGGATAACCTTCCCTGGTGCTTTGAAAACAGCAAGGATGAGGTGATCTCAGAATTTCCGCCAGCTCCGAAAGAACTGGAAGATGGCATACATACTACTGCAGATAACCTCAAGAAGATTGAGTTGGGATCGGCAGATGATCCGCGACCGACATTTGTCAGCGAGCTGCTATCTGAAGAAAGGGTGGCTGCGTTAAAAAACGTACTTCTACAGCATAAAGACTGCTTCGCGTGGAACTACTCCGAGATGCCAGGATTGGATCCGGAGATTGCTGTGCATAAATTAGCAATATCCCCAGATATCAAGCCAGTCAAGCAGGCGCCGAGAATGATGCGACTCGAGCTTGAAATGAGCATCAACGCCGAAGTCAAGAAGTTGATCGATTCTGGATTTATCCAAGAAGTCCAATATCCCGACTGGATCGCCAATATCGTCCCGGTAATGAAGAAAAATGGGACGGTACGCATATGCGTGGATTTCAGGGATCTCAATAAAGCCTGTCTGAAGGACGATTTCCCAGTACCGGTAACCGAGCTAATGATAGATAACACGTCCACTCACGAGGTTTTCTCCTTTATGGACGGTTCATCAGGATACAATCAGATAAAGATGCATCCCGAAGACCGGATGCACACCGCTTTCCGGACCCCTTTGGGTATATTCTGCTACAGGGTTATGCCCTTTGGTCTAAAGAACGCCGGCGCTACCTATCAAAAGGCCATGACAAAGATCTTCGACGACCTCATACATGACATCGTCGAGTGCTATATCGATGACCTTGTAGTAAAGAGCATGTCATACGAAGAGCATTTAAAGCATCTGGAGACTGTATTTCAACGCCTTCGGCAATATAATTTGAAGATGAATCCCCTCAAATGCGCGTTTGAAGTCTCCTCGGGTAAATTCCTGGGATTCATCATCCGACACCGAGGTATCGAAATAGATCCATCTAAGATCAAGGCGATCATAGAAATGCCTCCGCCAAGAACCCCCAAACAATTGCGGTCTCTCCAAGGGAAGCTCGCATACATCCGGCGATTTATCGCCAATCTTTCAGGCAAGTGCCATCATTACAGCCACCTGATGAAGAAGGGAACTCCATTCGTTTAGGATCACAAATGCCAAGGTGCACTAGACGAGATCAAGCAGTACCTGCAGACCGGTGTTGGCTGCGCCGGTCAAGGGAAAACCCCTCATTCTTTATACAACCGCCCTCGAAGGTTCCTTAGGCGCATTATGGGCACAAGAGAACGATCAAGGAAAAGAGAGAGCACTCTACTACTTAAGTCGAGTTCTGCTGGGGGCAGAACTCGACTACTCTCCCATTGAAAAACACTGCTTGGCGTTAATCTTCGCGATAACAAAACTCAGGCACTATGCGTTGGCGCACGAAGTCCGTCTCATCTCGAAGGTGGACCCTCTTAAATATTTGATGTCAAAGGCTATATTGACGGGTCGACTCGCTAAATGGGCTCTACTCTTGATGGAGTTCTCGATAACGTATCGACCTCTTAAGGCAGTGAAAGGCCAGGCCATTGCCGACTTCCTTGCTGAGCATCCAGTACCTGCCGGTTCTCCTCTGAACTGCGATTTGCCGGACGAACATGCATTTGATGCGATCGGCGGCGGTGATACCCGATGGGAACTCTATTTTGACGGGGCATCTTCCATGAAGAAGCGCAAACAATGTACCCCCATAATCAAATCGGGAGTAGGCCTTATCTTTGTAACCCCACAAGGAGGGATAATGCGCTTTGCTTTCTCCTTAACGGAATCGAGGACGAACAATGAAGCCGAATACGAATCTTTGATAACGGGCCTCGAGATCGCCATTGACATGGGAATTGAAGACCTCCTTATATACGGGGATTCTCAACTGGTCGTTAGTCAAGTAAATGGTGACTACCAAACGTGCAAACCGGAGTTGGTAAAGTACGGCGAAAAGGTGCAACAACTATTGACCCAAATTCCCTCCTACGCTTTGGAAAGCATACCACGTGCGGAAAATAGCAAAGCAGACGCGCTAGCTAAGCCCGCTAAAGAACTGGCTGACGAGAACCTCGATGACGTCAAAATCATGGTGCAAAGCCGTCGAGTGCTCGCCCTGGCAGAAATATCTCCGGAATCATACGAAGAAAAGGGAGCGACTGAGCAGACGACCCTACAAATAAAAGACCGTAAGAAGGCTGAGGACTGGAGGGAAGTCTTCATAGACTACTTTAAGTCCCACCGAATGCCCGAAGGAGCGTCCTCAAGACATCAGCTCATGAAACGAGCTCTATCTTTCGCTTTCGTCAATGATACTCTGTATAAGAGGTCGTTTGATTCTCTGTGGCTAAGATGTTTAGGACCGGACGAAGCAGAAAAAGTCGTTCAAGAGGTTCATGACGGAATCTGTGGTTCTCATCAAGCAGGCCCGAAGATGAAGTTAAAAATTAAACGGATGGGTTACTACTGGCCCACGATGATCCAAGACTGCCTCGAGTATGCGAAGCAATGCCACTCGTGCCAAATCCACGGGGATTTTATCCACCAGCATCCGAATCCACTACATCCAACAGTGGCTAGCTGGCCATTCGAAATGTGGGGGACTGACATAGTCGGCCCCATTGAACCAGCATCGTCCAGGGGACATCGTTTCATCCTGGCGATGACTGATTACTTCTCCAAATGGGTGGAAGCAGTACCGTTGAGGGAAGTGAAGACGGAGAATATCCTCCACCTCTTCAAGACGCATGTCATCTATCGGTTTGGAACCCCACGGCGAATTATCTCCGATAACGGGCCAGCCTACAGAAGCCATAAGATTAGCCGTTTCGCGCAACAGCATAATATAGACTGGAGATACTCCTCAGTTTACAATCCACGAGCTAACGGTCTGGCCGAAGCCTTCAATAAGACCTTGACAAAGATCATAAAAAAGACGGTGTCCCGAAATAAGAGGGACTGGTATGAGAGGCTGCAAGAGGTCCTTTGGGCCTATCGAACTACATTCAAGATGGCCACGAACACAACGCCGTACGCGTTGGTATTTGGGACGGAAGCAGTGCTCCCCCTCGAGATAGAGTTACCCTCTCTACGAGTGGCAGTCCACTACGAGCTGACGGACGAAGAAAATGCTCACCTTCGGCTTGAGGAGCTTGATGCCCTCAATGAAACCCGGCTCATAGCGCAACAAAATCTAGAGGCCTACAAAGCAAAGATGACGCGCTTGTACGAAAGATTGACCAGGCCGAGGACATTCCGCCAAGGCGAACTCGTACTAGTGGTCAAAAGACCTATGATCCCCAATCGTGCCAAGCGGGGAAAATTTGAGCCGAACTATGAAGGCCCGTACGTCATAGACAAAGTCTACCGGGGTGGAGCCTATCTACTCATGGACATGCACGGTGAAAGGCCCTTCAGGCCAATAAACGGCTGCTTCCTAAAGAAATACTACGCTTAATGAGCCACAGCCTAGGTCAATGATAGATGACGATGACTATGTCCGCTCGCTATCTTCCTAAGCTCAGACTTTATAAGCAGTAGCCGGCCTTCCCCTGAACGGACCGAAACGTCCTTAAACTAACGACGGACCGAAACGTCCTTAAACTAACGACGGACCGAAACGTCCTTAAACTACTACTGCAGCATCCTTAGGCTGACGAGATGAATAAAAAAAAGAGAAAGAAAAAATATATAAATAAAAAAAATAAAATAAAATAAAATAAAACGGTATGTCCATAAGCAAAATGGGCACGGATGAAAACCCGAAAAGGTTCCGTGAGTAAAAACAGCAGGGCTACCGGCAAGTGTTCGTGAAAACCCGAAAGGGTGCGACCTTGTAAAAAAAAAAGAAAGAGAAAAAGAATAAAAAAAAACAGTATGTCCATAAGCAAAAGGGGCACGGATGAAAATCCGAAAGGGCTCCGTGAGTAAAAACAGCAGGACTACCGGCGAGTGTTTGTGAAAACCCGAAAGGGCGCAACCTCGTTAAAAGACACTTACAAGATCCTCTCGACCTTGTAAGGAGAAACCACCCGCGTGGGATCCTTACGACTCACAAGGGAACGACACACTTAGGGATCCTCACGATTCCTAAGGAGAAAATACACTTGCGAGATCCTTACGACTCGTAAGGAGAATTCTCTTATGGGACCCTCACGGCCCATAAGACTTAAAAGTCTTAAGTTACAGAAAGCTAAACCTGTTCTTAAGCAAATCCCCCACAACCTTCGATATTGCCCTACAAGCGGCTCAATACTGACCCTTGTATACAATCTACGGGCGCGAATAAACATTTCCCCAGCAAAGTCCCACCCGTGACTAGGGGTATGTCCCCATGGTGAACAACCCTTATGAGTCCTCTCAACTTATAAGGAGAAAGCCCTCTTGTAGGATCCTTACGACTTACAGAGGAATATGCACTTAGGAATCCTCACGATTCCTAGGGAGAAAATACACCTACGAGATCCTCACGACTTGTAGGGAGAAATACCTTCGTGAGATCCTTACGGCTCATGAAGTCAAAAGCCATAGTCGACGGGACCCTAACCCTGTTTGCTAAGCCACCCTTATTCAACATCGACAGAGGCAGATGATGATTCGCTCCTGGCCATATCCCAGTTATAGCGGTGTTGATGCCGAAATCGGTGTCTAATTTCAGGTTTATAGCGGAAAGCCAGTAGGCCGCGCGTGCATACGAGATAGCCGAAATGATGGGGCAACTTGCAATAAAAAGCAGCAGGTAAAAATGTATACACGCAAAATAGCCGAAATGATGGGGCAACTCGCAATAAAAAAATAAAAAAAAACAGCGAGTAAAAATGAAATAAATAGCCGAAATGATTGGGCACCACGAAAAATAGCCGAAATGATTAGGCACCGCGAAAAATAGCCGAAATGATGGGGCAATCGCGACCTTCGCGATATAAAAGCTGAAATGATAGAGCATCGCGTAAAGGGAAATAAAATAAAATAAAAGATAGTTTTAATTTATGCCCTACAGGTGATGTTCCATCACACCCTGTATACAATCCAAGGGCGTAAACAAAAAAGGGATCATACTTCTCCTCCAAGTTTCATCATAAGAAGAAGCAAAATCTCGACGGGCCGCGAATGACTTAGAGATTATCTCAGCACTCGTCTCGTAACAACGGACACAACTCTAAGCTAAGCGGAACAGCGGCAACTCCCAGTTCCATGGCCCGGTGATATACATATCGCCAATAGTCAAACCTCCATCCTGTGAAGTGCGGATACAATCAGCAAAATTCCTGGTTACGAGGAACGCGGATAACGTCACTCTCTGACCCCGTGGAAAACGTCCAGAGCGGATCCTGGTCCTCGCAGAGCACGGCAGTGAACCCGTGTGAAGCATCCAGAGCGGAGCCTAGTCCTCGCCGAGCACGGCAGTGAACCCGTGTGAAGCATCTAGTGCAAAATTCCTGGTTACGTGGAACGCGGATAACGTCACTCTTTGACCCCGTGGAAAACGTCCAGAGCGGATCCTGGTCCTCGCGGAGCACGGCAGTGAACCCGTGTGAAGCATCTAGAGCGGAGCCTAGTCCTCGCCGAGCACGGCAGTGAACCCGTGTGAAGCATCTAGTGCAAAATTCCTGGTTACGTAGAACGCGGATAACGTCACTCTTTGACCCCGTGGAAAACGTCCAGAGCGGATCCTGGTCCTCGCGGAGCATGGCAGTGAACCCGTGTGAAGCATCCAGAGCGGAGCCTAGTCCTCGCCGAGCACGGCAGTGAACCCGTGTGAAGCATCTAGTGCAAAATTCCTGGTTACGTGTAACGCGGATAACGTCACTCTTTGACCCCGTGGAAAACGTCCAGAGCGGATCCTGGTCCTCACGGAGCACGGCAGTGAACCCGTGTGAAGCATCCAGAGCGGATCCTGGTCCTCGCGGAGCACGGCAGTGAACCCGTGTGAAGCATCCAGAGCGGATCCTGGTCCTCGCGGAGCACGGCAGTGAACCCGTGTGAAGCATCCAGAGCGGAGCCTAGTCCTCGCCGAGCACGGCAGTGAACCCGTGTGAAGCATCTAGTGCAAAATTCCTGGTTACGTGGAACGCGGATAACGTCACTCTTTGACCCCGTGGAAAACGTCCAGAGCGGATCCTGGTCCTCGCGGAGCACGGCAGTGAACCCGTGTGAAGCATCCAGAGCGGAGCCTAGTCCTCGCCGAGCACGGCAGTGAACCCGTGTGAAGCATCTAGTGCAAAATTCCTGGTTACGTGGAACGCGGATAACGTCACTCTTTGACCCCGCGGAAAATACCCAGAGCGAAGCCTGGTCCCCGCCAAGCACGGCAGTGAACCCGTGTGAAGCATCCAGAGCAAACACCGGACTGTGGAGTCCTTAAAATCCACGGACTATGATGTCCTTAACCTCGACCGTGATGTATTAAAACTAACAATCAACCACCCCGATTCCCTACGGATTCTGCCTTGGTTTAAGGGTACATCTCTTCACTCCTTCGATACCCGGCGTTGTAATTCCTCAACGTCTTCAAAGAGGTGACGGGTCCATGCAACCAAACATCGGACTGTGGAGTCCTTAAATCCACGGACTATGAGGTCCTTAACCTTGATCGTGATGTCTTAAAACTAACATCGGACTATGGAGTCCCTAAATCCATGGACTATGAGGTCCTTAACCTTGACCGAGATGTCTTAAAACTAACAACGGACTGTGGAGTCCCTAAATCCACGGACTATGAGGTCCTTAACCTTGACCGTGATGTCTTAAAACTAACATCGGACTGTGGAGTCCCTAAATCCACGGACTATGAGGTCCTTAACCTTGACCGTGATGTCTTAAAACTAACATCGGACCGTGGAGTCCTTAAATCCACGGACTATGAGGTCCTTAACCTTGACCGCGACGTTTTTAAACTACGATACCTGGAGCAGCCTCTGACCCCGTGAAACACGGATAAGGATGACCACATGTAAGGAAGAAAAACTCTCTTATGAGATCCTTACGACTCTCAAGGGAAAACCCGCTCAAGAATCCTCACGATTCTTAAGAAGAACTTACACCTATGGGATTCTCTCGACCTGTAGGGAGAAAAACTCTTTATGAGACCCTCGTGGCTCATAAAATGCAAAAGTCTTAGGAAGCAGATCTTAACCCTGAATCCTGAGCCATCGCTGTCCTGCAAGGAGGCCAAGATAAATTGTCCGCAGAATACATTCAATAAAAGAGGACACACCTTTGAGAAGAAAAATGTATCTTTTATTCATAAACCAAAATGGATACAAAGTACAATTCATGAAAGAAACAAAAAAGAAAGATACTCCCATCCATGAGTATGTACAAAAAAAGGGGAAAAGATACAAGTCCTCACGCCGGCGGGCGGTGTAGTAATTTTACCAGCTCATCGTTTTGTTGCTGAGCCACGGCCTCATGACGCAAGATCTCTAGAAGATGAGCCTCCGCCTGAGCTTGCTGAGCCTGATACGAAGCAAGCCGAGCTTCGAGCTCTTTCTCGGTGACCCTATGAGCCTCGACCCTTTCATGAGTGAACGTGGCAGCTTTATCGAGAGCCACCGCCTCTTTGATGGGCTCCTGAAACACCCACCAGAGTTCATACGCTTTGTTGGCCTTGGCGGTGAGGCTGGCCTGAAGCTCGCTCAGCGCCTTAGAAGCCAACTCCCTCTCCGAGAATTTACGACCGACCCCGTTCCTCGCACAACAATGTGTTCGCCACGTGTCGCCTTGTCAGGCCAGTTAAGCCCATTGTCACGACCGCAGCCTCTGAAACAGGATAGGAACGCTCTGGACTGTATAAATAAGCCCCGGTTGATAGCAGTAGTCAAGATAAAGCACGCGTACATCATCGGATATGGGAAGCAATAAGAAAATTTCCGGCGTTATCCTGTCAAGCATGCGTTCGCAATTATAAAAAAAAAGAAAGGAAACAATATGTGAAGCTCTGATTTGCATGCGACATGATGATAATATTGGCGACTAAATAAAGTCTTCATAAGAAGAACACAAAGTTTATTTATGCAAGCGAAAGCATACATACGAGTACCAAGCCTACATGGAGATTCAGCATAAAGCATACAAAAAAAGGGACTAATTTAAATATTCTGCGCTAGCGGGAAAAGGTCGCCAAACACGGGATCAGTAGCACAAGGGTTAACAAAGCAATGAACAAAATTCTCCATCTCTCTCTCCGCTCTCTCCAGCACGTCAAAGCGACGGTTCTCGCGAGGAGTCGTTCCCCATCGATTGGTGCCATGTTCGTCCGCAAAAGCAAACATAATAGCTCGCCGGGCCCTTATTTGGCTCAGCAAGTGAATCGAGCAGTCCTTCAAAGCCTGAGTAATCAGGCACGCTTCGTGAAAACCCTCGAGCTTCTCTTCAGCCGCATCAAGCATCGCCAGGGTCATCTCTGTCGGGTGAGGAGGAATGTCGGCAAGCACGGCCGTGAGGATCATCCGGAGCCAGAGGGAACCCATTGGGAGGGGAGACCCCCTACGGATCGAGAGTTCATACATCGCCGAGTCGCATTCATCATCGGTAAGGAGTGGATCCACCAACCGGGCGGCGAAGCGGGGGATCATCTCCTCGATAGGAACTTCCCATGGCTGTCGACGAGCTTGTGGACGGTTGCAGGCCATGGCACTTAGTTCTCGAATTAAATCGCGTTAAAATGGGAATAAAAGTTCTCTGTGAAGAGAAAAGGAAAACCATTGCCTCAGATATAAAGGGGTGCATTAAGTGCTGTGCGCGGAAAATCTTACATGGTGAAGCTATTTCCAAGGCCCAAAAAAGGAAAGGCATTGAAAATCAAGGAGATGGGTGTTCCCCTCCGAACGGCGGCCGAGACGTTAGGACGTTACGTGCCTGAGGTTCGGGGCAGATGCTATTTGGTTTTATCCGTCTACCTCTCCGAAGATGCCAAGTTGATTTATAGCACCTTGTATCGAAGGTTTAGACGGATGCGGCCGATGTAGCAGACTTCGTCAGATTCCCCCTCAGGGTGAGGGGTTTTTTTGATCGTGGGGACGCTCTTCCCTGCAGGCGCAAGCCCCTGCAGTTAATTACGCTACCGCATAGCGGTAACAACTTTCTCCTACTCCAGAATTTCACTTCGTGTCGTGTGTGTTTGTTTTGTTTGTGATTGCCCGTGGATTGTATACGGAGACTGAGTGATGTCGTCACCCGTAGGACGTAGATTAGTCCAAATCCGTATTTACTTAGATTTGGGTTTGGTATTTTTAGTTTAAGGATGCATTAGTCGCGTTGCGTCTAAGATCGGCTTAAACATTTGTTAAGGATACGTTAGTCCTGTTTTAGACTAAGATCAACTTAACATCATGATTGATTTAATTATCCGGCCGTCGGGACTCGTCACCTCTCTGACGTCGTTGAGGGATTACAACGACAGGCGTCTGAGGGGTTCAGAGATGTACCCTTGAACCAAAGTTAATTTGGAGTTTTATTGTTTATTTAAATGTCTAAGGACACGTTAACCGTATTTGGGGTTAAGATCAACTTAGGCGGGACCGTTTAGATCCAACAAAGGAGCATTTGGGCCCTATTGTGCCAGTTTAAAGACATGGCGGTCCATCGCCAGTTTTAGGGACGTGGGGGTCCATTATTAGTTTAGGGACGTTTCGGTCTGTCGCCAGTTTAAAGACGTAGTGGTCCATATTCCAGTTTAGGGACGTGGTGGTCCATATTCCAGTTTAGGGACGTGGTGGTCCAATATTAGTTTAGGGACGTTTCGGTCCGATATTAGTTTAGGGACGTTTCGGTCCGATATTAGTTTAGGGACGTTTCGGTCCGATATTAGATGAATGGTCGTTGGGACCCGTCACCTCTTTGACGTCGTTGAGGAATTACAACGACAGGTGTCAAAGGAGTTCGGAGATGTACCCTCGAACCGGTCATGACTTGTCTTATGAGAGGCATTTAATTTAAGGACTTACAGCCAGGATTGGGTTAAGTCCAATTTTTATTTTTAGGCTCTGCCCGATTAGAAGAATCGATCTAAACAGGGCTCTGCCCCTTTCATTATTTTGCAAGTCTGGTTTGGGCCAGGCCCTTTTAATGAGTTACAAGAACTCAAGAATTCTCCAAGCAGGGCCTTACCCTTTTAAATAATGAGTTTCAGAAACTCAATAATTTCCTTGGGTTGGGCCAGGCCCTTTTAAATGATGAGTTGCAGGCATTCAAGAAATTTTTACAAACAGGGCTTTGCCCTTTCATTGTTTTGCAGTTTAGTTTGGGCCAGGCCCTTTTAAATAATGAGTTTGCAGAAACTCAGGAATTTTTCCAAACAGGGCCTTACCCTTTTATTATTTCAACTTAATTTGGGCCTGGCCCAAAATAGGGGGTTGCAGAACCCTAGAAATCTTCACATTGAAGAACACAAGTGCATGGCACTTTTGATTTGAGTTTGGATCAAAGGAAAAAAAAACAAGTTCTTGTTTTTTCCTGATCATACAGAACCAAGGGTTCATATTAAGTGCAAGGCACTATTTATTCTTCTTTTATTTTTATATATTTTTTTTTTTTATATTTTTTTTTTAGAACCAGGGGTTCATATCAAGTGCAAGGCACTATTTATTTTCTGTTCTTCAGAAATTTTACCTTCTTCTTTTTTTTTCTTCTGTGTTCTTGATTAATTTTCAAGAGCTTTCTTTTGATGATTGACTCTCTCTCTGATTCTCTCCTTCATGCCTTTTTGAATGAGGCTTGGGGTCTTATTTATAGTGCCCACAAATTTGTTGGATTTGTTAACAAAATCTTTCCTGAATAATTTTGGGAATTTTCCCACCATTGGATCTTTGATCCAGGGGTTCCTGTTTTACAGGAGAACAGAAAAGATTTATCTAGATCTTCATTCAGTTGCTGCGCAACTCAACAGAAAATGACACGTGTCGCGCACCCAAGCACTTGCGCAGTTGCGAATGCGCAACTGCGCAGACACGTGTCGCGCATCCATGCGTTTGCGCAGCTGGGATTGCGCAACTGCGCAGACACGTGTCGCGCATCCGTGCGCTTGCGCAGCTGCGACTGCGCAACTGCGCAAACACGTGTCACGCATCTGTGCGTTTGCGCAGCTGCGACTGCGCAACTGCGCAGACACGTGTCATGCATCTGTGCGTTTGCGCAGACACGTGTCGCGCATCGGTTCGTTTGCGCAGCTGCTGCTGCGCAACTGCGCTGACACGTGTCGGGCATCCATGCGCTTGCGCAGACACGTGTCGCCCATCCGTGCGTTTGCGCAGCTGCGACTGCGCAACTGCGCAAACACGTGTCGTGCATCCAAGCGCTTGCGCAGACACGTGTCTCGCATCCGTGCGTTTGCGCAGTTGCGACTGCGCAACTGCGCAAACACGTGTCGTGCATCCAAGCGCTTGCGCAGACACGTGTCGCGCATCCGTGCGTTTGCGCAGTTGCGACTGCGCAACTGCGCAGACACGTGTCGTGCATCCAAGCTCTTGCGCAGACACGTGTCGCGCATCCGTGCGTTTGCGCAGTTAAGTCTTTAATTAAGTTTTCTGAAGAGCCTTGCTCTGATGGGACGCGCTGTTTCGGGCGTTACGCTGCCCATTCAGCCTCTGCCACGTGGCAAATCGCGCACTGCGCACGGAAACCGAAGCGTTGCTTCGAAATTTGAATTTTCAAAATTCAACAGAGCCTTGCTCTGATTGGGGGAAACAGATGCCCCCCCACCGTTGCGCTCACGTGGCGCGCGCGTGAGTGCAACGGTGGCAAGATCCTGACCGTCGGATCGACGAGTCAGGTGAACAGGCGCAGGCGCCTATAAATAGGACCCTTGGTCCTTGGTAATTTTTTTACCATTCTCAAGAAATTAGATTTCAGAGCTTTGCTCTTACTTGAGAACTTCCAGAGCTTTGCTCTTGCGATTTTTAAGAACTTCCAAGTTTTATTCTTAGAACCATTCTAGGTAAATTAAATTAATTTAATTTAAATCAAATTTAAATAATCAGAGCCTTGCTCTTATAGATCTTTGATCTAAAGGAATCTCCTTTGGGGTTTCTTATTCACAGAGCCTTGCTCTCAAAATTTACAGAGACTCTGTTCTTAGGTTTTAACCCATGAACAGAGCCCTGCTTCATAGATCAACTAGAAAACTTTTTAAAAGTTTCCATGGATCTTTAAGATCCCAAAATTTTAATTCTTAGGAGTTATAAATTTTTATCACTACTGCAGAGCTAGGCTCTTTTTAAGAAGTTTTATTCTTTTGAAGCAGGAGTTTGACAAATGTCACCCTGTGGCAGAGCTTTGCTCTGAAAAGAGAAGATCTTCTCCTTGTCTCTAGGGGTCCCCCCAATGGGGATATTCTCTTGGGGGTCTTTTAATTGACTGACAGTCTCATCCAATGGTGGGATTGTCTTATCAAATGATGCGCCGTCATCTTGATTTTGTGGGTCCCCCTTTGGTCCATTACCCACTGCCTCACAGCGTGGAGCCAGATTTTTATTTATTATTATTGTTTTTATTATTATATTATTTTTTTTTATATATTATTTCTATTGAATGTTCAGTGTCAAGCCACTAATGATATGTATATATTTTATGCAGGAAGGATGTCTGACGACTTGTCTTTTCCCTTCGTTCGCTCAGAAGGAGGGTTCCCACACGCACCAGTGGACCGGGTCGTGTTTGCCTTGATCAAAGACCGTGATCCTGAGTGCAAACATCTCCACCTATGGGGAAGGTGGTATAGCCAAATCATCCAGGGTCGTCGCAGTTTTAGTTCTGCCTCGCCCTCCGAACCTATAGTCACGATCCCCTACGCAGATAAACCCCCGGTGGAGTATGCCGTGGAGGTTAAAAATTGGAATTCGGACGATCTTCTCCAGCCCGCAATCGGCGCTATTCCGGTACAGCCGCCGCCGGCCATAGACATCTTAGGAAGGCGAATCTGTCAGGGTGAAGCACGCCCTTGGGGACAGGCCTATAATATTGGATTGAATCCGCGACCGCTTGCTGGATACCTGCCATGGGCCCGGTACATCTTAGCGGCGAAAAGAGCTCATCTGACGAAGATCGGTTTATACTCCGCCGTCTATGTCTCGCTTTTTGAATATCCTACTCCTCCAACGTGGTGGACAAGGGCTTTCATTGAACAATGGAATATCCCCACGCATACTTTCCTGACGGCGGATAGGGAAGTTTCCATTTCTCTAGAGGAGTTCGTCGAGCTTTCGGGTTTACCGGCGAGGGGGGAGCATTATGAGGAGCTGCTTCCTCCTGATGAGTACGTCTTTGCCACCAAGCAGGTGGTACTCGACTTAACTCCGGAAAATGCTATCCAGCATCAGCATCCGGGCCTGGTGAGGGTGTTGGAGATTTACGAGGAGCTTCATTTGGAATTGGGCGACCGAGGCGTTAGTTTCGCGGACTTCATTGCTCGTTTTGTCCGCCCGGAATTTTTATCAGAGCAAGGTGATAAGTTCGCCCAACCTGCTGACCCTTTTGGTTTCGGCCTGGACCGCCGACCTTCATCGGAAATTGATCAGAGAAGTTTTTACCTTCCCGGCACTGCCAGCGTCCCCTTCTCAGAGATCGCCGTTCCCGGCATGGATGAGGAGACCTTCTTCATCGGGTTCTTAGGTTTGTGGCTGTGCAGCTTCGCGCTTCCTATGCACCCACGCCTTATGCGGTCTTCTGTCTTTTACCCGGCGCATCGAATGGTGGCCGGTCTGCAGTTATCAGTGGGGATCGCCGGGTTGGCTTATCTCTACAATGGACTTAGCATAGCGGCGGACGCTAATGAACCTGGGGTACAGCCTGCTAACTTCCCGATGCACTACTTCACTTCTTGGATGGAGATGCATGTTCGAGGAGTGTTCGGTGTCCATAAAACTCCTCAGTTCTTTGAGAGATTTAAACTTCCAAGAATCATGCGATTGGTCGGGGCCTCTATCGTGTTTGCACCTCCGCGGGAGTCCAGGGGATTGCTTCTGCGTTCGCATCTAGTCGGGGCGAAGACCTCTTTAGTGGATAAGGTCATCACCATGGGTTCCGAGTCCACTAAGTCGGTGGTGCCGCTGCGTGATGACTTTAAGGGCGGTGCTTCCGTGTTGAAGGCTCGGGAAATTCTTCACCTTTATTCCATTCGGCCGGGCTACTTGGTATTTAGGCAGAATGAAACGGCCCTCTTCATGAGGTATAACCCGCATCGATTCGCCCGGCAATCAAGTTATAACCAAGGGGTCCCATTGGAAGCCTTCTTGGGAACACCTGCAGTCGGTCCAGAGGGGGTGCGGAATGCGATGCATCACTTCATCCGGCTAAATACAGGCTCTTACTTTTTCATCAGCGAGCCCAGCTGTACCCCCAAGATACTCAATTCGTATGTGGCCTGGTACGCGCACGCGATGGGACCAATCATCTTAATGGAGAAACGTCTATTGGTCGATCGTAGGGCTGCGCCTCCCGGTGGCAATCGCAAGGCTCCATTGCAGCCCAGGGTTCAGGTTATCCCTCCGACGAAAGAGGCTGGAGCCGATCGACCACGCGTATTGGCCCCTCCGCGTGGACTGCCATTGCCCACTGCGGTGGATGCTCCAACGGTACCCCGTGCTCCGACGAAGACGGCTAAAGCGGCCTCACCGGAGTCGGGTGTAGGAGCGGACATCGGGACTCGCCGCCCGAAAGTGACTGCCAAAACTGGCAAGCGCAAAGATGCTCCGGGTGGATCCAAGGCTGGTGGACAGAAGAAGAAGAAGTCTATCCTATCCCTTGACGCGATTCTTAACTTAGAACCCGCGGCTCATCCTGCCGAGACTATATGTGAGTATGGCAGCAACGAGGGTTTCGTGGTGGACCCTGAGGACACCAACCTAGCCGCCGCGATTGCAGCTTCGGAGCGATCGGCGAGGCTCGAAGCAATGTTAAGCAGACTCGCTGAGTCGGGTAATCCTCAGCCTCCTTATTTGTCGTTTTATCCCACTTTTACTATTATCTTTAGCTAATATTTGCCTCATTTTCAGCAGGTGGATCTACTGAAGAGGCCGTTGCTGCCTCTCTGAAGACCTTCCAGGCGGAGGAGAAGAAGCGCGCCTTAGCAAGCGTCGGTATGTTTTACCCCGCTCTTTTTATAAGGAAAGTTTGTTGTCTTTTTATGATAGTCGACCTGACCTTCTCTTGTTTCTTTACAGGGGTTGTATTAATCGGTGCAAGGACCCTTCCCAAGCCTGTCATCGAAGTCCCAGCTCCGTCGAAGCTGGCGCAAGAGCCTCGGCTCGATGCAACGACGAGGGATGCTCTGAAAAATCTGGAGGCATCCCTCTACACGGATGAGGAGGCTTCACTCAAGGAAGCTCTGATGGCATCTGCCTCATCGGCTCAAGAGGAACGGAAGCGGTCTAGACGCGAAGCGAAGGCGCGCAGAGCTGCTCTGGCCGCAGGAGCGGGCCCTAGCACTATTCCTCTCGATAATATTCCTTCTGAAGAGCCCCCAGTGGCTCTGTCTACTGCTCGTCGGCAAGTGGCGCGCGCGGTTCGGAGTGCCAATGACAAATCCACTTCAGGTAGTACTTCTTTCAGAATCTCGTCGTACGAATTGTAGAGTTGTTGGCTTATACGTATTCCATTTTGTAGGGTCGAGTCCAACTGAGGGGGAGGGGGAAACGACCATCGAGCCCAAGGGAGCAGAGGACGCGGTACTCGCCGAACCCGAACCGACAGTGGACAACTTTGTCGAGGTCATGGGGCCTGGAGCCGGGATTGAAGAACCTACCGCGGAGCAAGTCGTTGATGCCGTACCCGAAGTGGCGGCAGATGAGATGATTGTCTCAGCCGAGCCGAAGGCGGTAGAGGGCGAGGTATTTGAGGCTGGGGACCTCGTGGTGCCGGTGGACGGGACAGCTGTAATCGCTGATCCTGAGGGAACAGCAGGTGAGGTGGCCATGATTCCTGAAGACGAGCTAGGCGCTCCTTCTCAGGAATCGGGCAATGTTCCTATCTTGGCCCTTCCTGCCTATGGTTCCCCGCCGCCTGCAGAGCTTGAGAGCGTAACAACGGTTCCCCTTGAGTCGGGTGACGAAGCTACAGGTGGTGGTCTTCCGTCAGTGGAGGAAGGGACTACCTCAGTTTCTGCTGGCAGCTCGTCAGGTGAATTTTCGAGTCACCAGCGTTTCCATTTTTTTTGTATATATCTCGTGATCTCTTCTGACAAGCTTGTCTTTGCAGGTGCGGTCAGTGCCGACGCTCCATTGCTTGAGGGAGCACCGTCAACTACCGCTTTGGCGGTGGTCACTTCCCCGTCTTCCCTCGTGCCGTCACGGATGTTGGAAGGTACGGATTCACGACTCATGCATTAATCTTTCAAAAATGTGGCTCTTGTACTAATGTTACGCCGTTGTGCCTTTTCAGGAGGGCTCTTTGATCATCTATATCAGGTGTTGCTCCCACACTTCTCCTTCCCATCCGAGCTCGCTTCTCCCTCTAAGGGTATCGGTGAGTGCCGTCTTGGTCTTTTTCGAGGGAATATAGGATCGTATCTGACTTTTCTTCTTCCTGACTGCAGTGCCTCAGATCGAAGGAAGGGACGCCGGGCTTGTGCTGCCACCGGCGCTTCCGGCTTTGACGTCCGTTGCGACTGGTACAAATATTCCTTCCCTCTTTTTATATGATCTTTCATCGACTTTTCGAATCATTGTTTGACCATGTTTCGTTTTTTTTTGCAGCTATTGTCCCAGCTCCAATTCCTTTTGAATCTCAGGTCCTCTCACCGGCGGGTCCTTTCTCGCGACGCCCGTCTTCAAAGGGTGCTGTAATGAGCCTGGGTATGTTGAGCGGGTACATCGAAGAGCTCAACATGGATGCCCTTCCTTCGGCCGTAGATTTCGCTGTGGACGTTAACCCAATGTTGGCGGCGCTCGTAACTTTCCATAACGAAGGCGTCGTCGAATCGTGGGTTAACCACTGCAGAGAGATCGAAGCTCGCCTGCATCGGTTGGAGTCGACACGCCCTTCTCCCGAGGCTTTGGCCGCGAGCGCCGAACGGATAGCTTGGCTTGAGCAAAGCACCTCTTATCTCCGCCATTTGGAGCAGAAGGCAGCTTTACGGCTAAAGGCGCATCAGAAATCTTCAAACGCGACCGCTTGCCTTCGTGCCGAAGTTAGGACGAATGCTGCTGAGGTGAAAGCTGTCTTTGAGGGTCTTCTTAAGCGTATATCTAATGGGCTAGCGTTGAAGCAGAAACTTGATGCTGCTGAGCGTGATGCCCAAGGCCAAGAAGCAGCTCATCAGGTTGTTGGGGAAGAGCTCGCATCCTTCACGCAACAGCGGGCTCAAGTAGAGGCGGAGCTGGCAGTGGCAGTTGATCAGGAGAAAGCATGGAAGGACGTATGCGACCAATTGCTACATCTGTGCAAGACGCTTCCTTCCCCATAATCCCCCTTGTATCAGTTGTCTTTGTAAATTATATGTATATATATTTTTTTATCCTTTAACACAATGTATCCTGTACTCAACCAATTTTTTATGAATAAAAGATACACATTTTGTAATGTCTTGTGTCATTTCTCTGTCTTTCTTTTCTTTTATAATCAGTACGCCACCCTAACAACCACAATTGACGAACGATTGGGACGAGCATCCCGACCTTATTAAGAAATAACGACGGCTTAGGCCGCAGGTTCAGATCTGCTGCCTAAGGCTTTTCAACTCTATAAGCCGTGAGGGTCTCATAGAGACTTTTCTCCCCACGGATCGAGAGGATCTCGCAGGTGAATTTTCTCCTTAGGAATCGTGAGGATTCCCAAGTGTGGTTTCCTCTCATAAATCGGAAGGATCCTATAAGAGAATTTCTCCCTCTTACGAGTCGAGAGGGCTCGTAAGCGGTTGTTTCCCTCTTTGTCGAGAATCGACTTCAGAGAGTGAGGCCCGTGGATAGTATGCAAGAGACCATTCAGGATTGACTTGCAGGGTCCCATTGTCCAGGAAGTAAGTTTTGAATCCTCACTGCCCAAGATGTGAGTCAAGGAAGCTCTCGTCATGGAGTGTTTGTATCCGTGAGTTGAGAAGTTTGCCGGGATTATTTGTTTCCCGAGCGCCAAGGATTATTTGTGTCCTTGGGGTTTGAAACGAGTCGAGGGTTCCTACGGAGGCACTGGTGGCTCTGCGGGTCGACGCGAATCAGAAGGCTCTCGTCAAGGAGTGTTTGTATCCGTGAGTTGAGGAATTTGCCGGGATTATTTGTTTCCCGAGCGCCAAGGATTATTTGTGTCCTTGGGGTTTGAAACGAGTCGAGGGTTCCTACGGAGACACTGGTGGCTCTGCGGGTCGACGCGAATCAGAAGGCTCTCGTCAAGGAGTGTTTGTATCCGTGAGTTGAGGAATTTGCCGGGATTATTTGTTTCCCGAGCGCCAAGGATTATTTGTGTCCTTGGGGTTTGAAACGAGTCGAGGGTTCCTACGGAGACACTGGTGGCTCTGCGGGTCGACGCGAATCAGAAGGCTCTCGTCAAGGAGTGTTTGTATCCGTGAGTTGAGGAATTTGCCGGGATTATTTGTTTCCCGAGCGCCAAGGATTATTTGTGTCCTTGGGGTTTGAAACGAGTCGAGGGTTCCTACGGAGACACTGGTGGCTCTGCGGGTCGACGCGGATCAGAAGGCTCTCGTCAAGGAGTGTTTGTATCCGTGAGTTGAGAAGTTTGCCGGGATTATTTGTTTCCCGAGCGCCAAGGATTATTTGTGTCCTTGGGGTTTGAAACGAGTCGAGGGTTCCTACGGAGACACTGGTGGCTCTGCGGGTCGACGCGGATCAGAAGGCTCTCGTCAAGGAGTGTTTGTATCCGTGAGTTGAGAAGTTTTGCGAGTCACTGGCTTCTTCGATTGAAATGAACCGTTGAGGCTTGGTTTCGTCGTTTGACGGAATCCGCTGGGGAGGTATGGTTTCTTCTTTGTTTACGCCCTTGGATTGTATACAGGGATCGATGTGATCTTAACTGTAGGGCCGAAGTTTTATCATTTCTTATTTTTTTTTGTTTTACTTTATTTCCGCGATGCTCTATCATTTCAGCTTTTATATCGCGAAGGTCGCGATTGCCCAAACATTTCGGCTATTTTTCGCGGTGCCCAATCATTTCGGCTTTTTATTATTTTATTTTTTACTCGTTGCTCTTTATTACGAGTTGCCCGATCATTTCGGCTATTTTGCATGCATACTTTTTACTTGCTGCTTTTTATTGCAAGTTGCCCTATCATTTCGGCTATTTCGTATGCATGTGCGGCCTACTGGCTTTTCACTGTAAACCTGAAATTGGACACCGATTTCGGCATCAGCACCGCTGCAACTGGGATATTACCAGGAGCGAATCATCATTTGCCTCTATCGTTGTTGAACAAAGGAGGCTTAGCGACCGGGGTTAGGATCCCGTCGGCTAAGGCTTTTGACTTCATGAGCTGTAAGGGTCGCGTGAAGGTATTTCTCCTTACAAGTCGTGGGGATCTTGTAAATGTATTTTCTCCTTAGGAACCGTGAGGGTTCCTAAGTGTTTTGTTCTCCTGTAAGTCGTAAGGATCCTACAGGAAGGTTTTCTCCTCATAAATCGAGGGGATTTATAAGGGTTGTTTACCATACGAACGTATTCCCAGTCATGGATGGACCTTGGTTAGGAAAACGTTTATTCGCGCCCGTGGATTGTATACAAGGGTCAGTATTGAGCCACTTATAGGGCAATATTGGAAGTTTGTGGGGGTTTGCTTAAGCACAGGTTTAGGTCTCTGTGACTTAAGACTTTCAAATCCTATGAGCCGTGAGGGTCCCATAAGAGAGTTCTCCTTACGAGTCGTGAGGATCTCGCAAGCGTATTTTCTCCTTAGGAATCGTGGGGATTCCTAAGTGTGTTGTTCCCTTGTAAGTCGTAAGGATCTCACGCGGGCGGTTTCTCCTTACAGGGTCGAGAGGACTCCATAAGGGTTCTTTAACGAAGTTGCGCCCTTTCGGGTTTTCACAACATTCGCCGGTAGTCCTGCTGTTTTTACTCACGGAGCCCTTTCGGGTTTTCATCCGTGCCCATTTTGCTTATGGACTTACCGCTTTTTTTTTTATTTTATTTTTATTTTTATTATTTTTTTTTATTTATTTTTATTCATCTCGTCAGCCCAAGGATGCCGCAGTATTAGTTTAAAAGACGTTTCGGTCTGATATTAGTTTAAGGACATTCCGGTCCACCGTTGAGAGGGTTGGCTACCACTTATAAAGCTTGAGCTTAGGAAGATAGCGAGCGGACATAGTCGTCGTCATCTACCATTAACCTGGGCTGTGGCTTATTAAGCGTAGTATTTCTTTAGGAAGCGTCCGTTTATTGGCCTGAAAGGCCTTTCACCGTGCATGTCCATGAGTAGATAGGCCCCGCCTTGGTAGACTTTATCAATGATATACGGTCCTTCATAGTTTGGCTCAAATTTTCCCCGCTTGGCGCGATTGGGGATCATGGGCCTTTTGACCACTAGCACGAGTTCGCCTTGGTGGAATGTCCTCGGGCGGCTCAATCTTTCATATGAGCGCGTCATCTTTGCTTTATAGGCTTCCAGATTTTGTTGTGCTAGAAGCCGGATTTCATCAAGGGCGTCAAGCTCTTCGAACCGAAGGTGAGCATTTTCTTCATCCGTCGGCTCGTAGTGGACTGCCACTCGTAGAGAGGGTAATTCTATCTCGAGAGGGAGTACTGCTTCCGTCCCAAATACCAACGCGTATGGCGTTGTGTTTGTGGCCGTTTTAAACGTAGTCCGATACGCCCAAAGAGCCTCTTGCAATCTTTCGTGCCAATCTCTCTTATTTCGTGACACTGTTTTCTTTATGATCTTCGTCAAGGTCTTGTTGAAGGCTTCAGCTAGTCCGTTAGCTCGCGGGTTATAAACTGAGGAATATCTCCAGTCTATATTGTGCTGTTGTGCGAAACGGCTAATTTTATGACTTCGATAGGCTGGCCCATTATCAGAGATGATTCTTCTCGGGGTTCCAAACCGGTAGATGACATGCGTTTTGAAGAAATGGAGAATGTTCTCCGTCTTTACTTCCCTCAACGGAACCGCCTCTGCCCATTTGGAGAAGTAATCAGTCGTTGCCAAGATGAAACGATGTCCCTTTGACGATGCTGGTTCGATGGGACCGACTATGTCGGTTCCCCACATTTCGAATGGCCAACTAGCCATTGTCGGATGCAGTGGATTGGGATGCTGATGGATGAAGTCCCCATGAATTTGGCATGGATGACATTGCCTCGCATATTCCAGGCAATCCTGCATCATCGTGGGCCAGTAGTAGCCCATCCGCTTTATCTTCAACTTCATCTTAGGGCCTGCTTGGTGGGAACCACAGAGTCCGTCGTGAACTTCTTGGACGACCCTTCTCGCTTCGTCAGGTCCTAAGCATCTCAACCACAGAGAGTCGAATGACCTCTTGTATAGAGTATCATTGACGAAGGCGAAAGACAGGGCTCGTTTCGTGAGCTGATGTCGCGTGGCCTCTTCAGGTATTCGGTGGAACTTGAAGTAATCTATGAAGACTTCTCTCCAGTCCTCGGTATTTTCCCTGTCTTTTATTTGCAGGGTTGTCTCCTCTTTCGCTCCTTTTTCTTCAGACGATTTCGGAGATATTTTTGTTGGGGCGAGCACTCGACGGCTTTGTATCACGATTCTAACGTCATCGAGGTTCTCGTCAGCCAATTCTTTAGCAAGTTTAGCCAGTGCGTCCGCTTTGCTGTTTTCCGCACGCGGTATACTTTCCAACGTGTAAGAGGGAATTTGGGTTAGCAGTTGCTGCACTTTTTCACCGTATTTTACCAATTCCGGTTTGCACGTTTGGTAGTCGCCGTTTACTTGACTAACGACCAGTTGGGAATCGCCGTATACGAGGAGATCTTCAATTCCCATGTCAATGGCGATCTCGAGGCCTGCTATCAGAGCTTCGTATTCGGCTTCATTGTTTGTTCTCGGCTCCGTTAGGGAAAAGGCGTAGCGCATTATTCCTCCTTGTGGAGTTACAAAGATGAGTCCTACCCCTGATTTAATTATAGGGGTACTTTGTTTGCGTTTCTTCATGGAAGATGCTCCATCGAAATAAAGCTCCCATCGAATATTACCGCCGTCGATCGCATCGAACGCATGTTCGTCTGGGAGATCGCAATTCAGAGGAGAATCGGCGGGTATCGGATGCTCAGCGAGGAAGTCGGCGATGGCCTGGCCTTTCACTGCCTTGAGAGGTTGATACGTTATCGAAAATTCCATCAAGAGCAGGGCCCATTTAGCGAGTCGTCCTGTCAATATGGCTTTTGACATTAGATATTTAAGAGGGTCCACCTTTGAAATCAGACGGACCTCGTGCGCCAACGCGTAGTGCCTAAGCTTTGTTATTGCGAAGATCAACGCCAGGCAGTGTTTTTCAATGGGAGAGTAGTTGCTTTCTGCCCCTAGCAGGACTCGACTTAAGTAATAAAGTGCTCTTTCTTTCCCTTGATCGTTCTCTTGTGCCCATAATGCGCCTAAAGAACCCTCGAGGGCGGTTGTATAAAGAATAAGAGGCTTCCTCTTAACCGGAGCAGCCAACACCGGCGGGTTCTGCAGATATTGCTTGATCTCATCCAATGCGCCTTGGCATTTTTGGTCCCAAACAAATGGGGTTCCCTTCTTCATCAGGTGGCTGTAAGGACGGCACTTTCCTGAAAGGTTGGCTATGAATCGCCGTATATACGCGAGTTTCCCTTGGAGAGACCGTAGCTGTTTGAGAGTCCTCGGCGGAGGCATTTCCATGATCGCTTTGATCTTTGACGGATCTATTTCAATACCTCGGTGTCGAACGACGAATCCCAGGAATTTGCCCGAGGAAACCCCAAACGCACATTTAAGAGGGTTCATCTTCAAGTTGTATTGCCGAAGGCGTTGAAATACAGTCTTCAGATGCTCGAGATGTTCCTCGTATGATTTGCTCTTGACCACGAGATCGTCGATATAGCATTCGACGATTTCGTGTATAAGGTCGTCGAAGATCTTCGTCATGGCCCTCTGATAAGTAGCACCGGCGTTCTTCAAACCGAAAGGCATCACTTTATAACAAAATATACCAAGCGGAGTTCTGAAGGCCGTGTGCTTCTGATCTTCAGGGTGCATTTTTATTTGATTATACCCCGATGAGCCGTCCATGAAGGAGAAAACCTCATGAGTGGATGTGTTGTCTATCATCAGTTCGGTGACTGGCACTGGGAAATCATCTTTTGGGCAGGCTTTATTGAGATCCCGGAAGTCTACGCATATGCGCACTGTCCCATTTTTCTTCATCACTGGGACAATGTTGGCGATCCATTCAGGGTATTGGACTTCTTGGATGAAGCCTGAATCTATCAGCTTTTTGACTTCGGCGTTGATGCTCATCTCAAGCTCGAGTCGCATTCTCCTCGGCGCTTGTTTGACTGGCTTGATGTCCGGGGATATCGCCAACTTGTGTACTGCAATTTCTGGATCTAGTCCCGGCATTTCGGAATAGTTCCACGCGAAGCAATCTTTGTGCTGTAGAAGCACATCCTTTAACGCAGCCACCCTTTCTTCAGATAGCAGCTCGCTGATGAATGTCGGTCGCGGGTTATTTTCCGTCCCCAACTCAATTTTCTTGAGATTATCTGCAGTGGTATGTATTCCGTCCTCCAGTTCTTTCGGAGCCGGGGGAAATTCTGAGATTACCTCATCGCTGCCGCTTTCAAAGCACCAAGGGAGATTGTTCATGTCCTCGGACCCTTCTTTTAATATTGTTATTACATGGCAGGTGCGAATTTTCTGCCAATCCCAATGCGGAGTTGGTTTTATTCTTGTATTTTCGGGTTCGTGCTTTTGCGGCGGCGTTACTCTCCAACTGTCAGACAACGCGAATTTGCCAAGCTGATATTGGTCCTCAACCCAATTCTTAAAGGTGAAGCAATCTTCGAGCGGATGCCCTACTACTCGATGGTAAAAGCAATACTTCGGGTTGGAGACTTCGCCTGCTTGTTCAGGGTGTTTAGACTCTGGCAACGTAAGCATTTGATGTTTTAGAGCGAGATCGAATATTTTCCTTGTTTTGTTCCGAGGAAAAGAGTATGCTCGACCCATTTTCTTCCCGAGGGCTAAGTCAATAACGCTCGATTCTCGGATGCGCGGCTTCTTAGCTCTGCTTTGTAGTTGTCGAGCGCCTCTCTTGCCTTTCGACTTGTCTTTGTTCTCGCGTCGAACCTTTTGTGTAGTAGGTCGACAAGGAGCGGCATCTTCGTTCTTTACTGCCTGTTGGAGGAGGCGCTGTGTCTTAGCTTTCTCATAGATTGCCATTTCACGATCGTGATCGTCTCGGGCTTTTTGACTCGCATCCCTTATAAGTTTGCTCATCTGGTCTTCGGACGATGGACCGGGCGGTTTTGTATCCGGAACTTTTGCTGGTTCAGGATTAGCGTCCTCCCATTGAGCGTCCGCCTCTTCATCGAAGTCACATATGGCATAACAGCTGTTTACTAGCTCCCGCTTCCTTGGCCGGATGTACCCAAGCCCTTTGGTTTCTACTTTCCCGTTAGGCAGTTTGCATTGGGTCCCGGGAATGTTCCAGACCTTGTCATAGAATTTGGCTTTTCTAACGGTCTGTGTGAAGGACATCCCCTGGCGTTTTAGCAGTTTCTTCAAACCTTCGGTATAATATCGGGGAAGACGGATAGGCTGAAGCCTGTCAAGCGTGGGATCCGCGCCATGCCAAACTTCTTTTTCTACTTTGTTCTCTTCAGAACGGTAGAATAAGATCGCCTTCTCACCCCTTCGTCCGGGAGGGATATAGAATGTCTGCAATTCTTCTACGCTGTTAGTGTCGAGTGCATCCAGTTCTTTGTAATGTTCAAGCGGCACCATGGTTATCTGCAGACTTCGCTCTTCATCAGCGGAGATCTGTATCGAAGGCCGAGCAGGGAATACAGCATGAACTTCATCCTCTGAATCACTACCGAAGATTAACGAAGGGACGGATGGTCCTGGCCTGGTAGATTGGGATGGACCTGAACAAATTATATCTTCTTCCTCGGTATCACTGCCGAAGACAGGGATGGTGGCATTAGTTTTGTTCTCTGGTTTGTGACACCTTTCCGTGTCTTCGAAGCTCGGCAAGAAGTATTTGGCATCTTCATACTTGCGAACTTCGTTCACGGAAAACGGATTCAACTCTCCGGCCACAGTGTACTCGAGGCCATCCCTGGAATACTTCATGCACTGATGCTGTGTAGAAGGGATGATGTTGTACTCGTGTAGCCATGGTCGGCCGAGCAGAGCATTATAGCACGTCTTGGCATCTATAACATGGAATTTGATGTCTGTGACGAGCAACCCGAAGCGTAGCGTCAATATCACAGACCCAAGGGTCTTTGAAGATTGAGAGTCAAAACCGGAGATAGTGATCTTGTCCCGGGCAAGGTGTTGGACACTCATGCAAATCTCCTTTAACACTCGTACGTTGAGTAAATTGACGGACGATCCGTTATCGACCAAGATTTTACCTATCTTTATGTCATGGCAGTATCCTGAGACATAAAGAGGGCGATTGTGTTCACACGTCCCGAGAAGAAGGTCCTCATCACCAAAAGCAACGTCGGCTGTGTGCACTTCTTCCAATTCGTCTTTCATCTTTTCTTCGGCCAAGAAGGCTTGGAAGTGGTCTGGATCTTGTAGTGCCTTAATCAAAGAGTCTCTCGCATCCTTTGATAGTAACAAGGCATCGAGGATGCTGAGTTGTGAGGGTAGCTTCCTCAGATGCGCTAAGACATTGTAATCCACTTTACTCCTCTTTGACGGATTTTTGGCGGTTAACTCTTCCGCGACTTGGTCATCCAAAGTGATGTCTTCAGAGACCTTCTCTTTCCCTTTATCTTTTCTATTCGAGGGTCCGAGGTTCTTTTCAGGCAGTGTCCGATTCCGCAGCTGTATATTTTCGCAAGACTTCGGTTCTTCTTCTTTTCCCGAAGTTGATTCTTTAAAGAGAGGGGCAATCTCTAGTTCCTCATCAGAGTCGCTCCCAAACGTGGGCACTTGTGACCTGGTAGTGTTAACCATGTGACAGTTGCCGGCAGTTCTTTCAAGCACTTTGGTCGTGTTTCTTTGCTCCCGACGAACCTTGCGCTTTTCCCGTTTAAAGCGTTGTTGATTAGCGACGTATCCTTGCCACCATTTATCGAACGCTTTGCACTCTTGGGTAGAATGTGAGACCTTCTGATGATATAAGCAATAAGAGGGATGCATTTCTACCACGCTAGTAACTTTTTCTTCTGAGGGTGGTAGCTTCATGCCCATCGATATGGCCTTGGCGAACTTCTTTTTTATCTTAAATTGGCTTTTGTCAGCGGCGGAGGTATTTTGCTCCAGTGGGATCATCTCAGCTCCTCCCTCAAGCCGCTGGCGCTTGGCCGTTTCGAATATCGCCGTCTCGCGTTCTTGATCAGCTTTACTTTTCAATCGAGCTTCACTAAGAAACGCGTCAATCATTTCTATTGATAATTCCGGAACCCTTGACTCAGTATTTGCCCCCGGCGTTTTGGTGCCGGAAGTCCCCTCATCGTTCGAGGTCGAGTGAGAGATCATATGACAGCTTGCCACATCTCCGTCGGATTCATCCGATGAAGTTTCTTCCTCATCTTCCTTTTGAAAGACGTGATCAAGGAAATCTTGGAGCGTAATGGGAGTTCGCGCCTTTTGGTTATACTCGTCCAGTGCGTCAATCTGCTTCTGTAAGTCCGTCCGCTTGTCGCTGGGCTTCACGGGCTTCTTAGATTTCTTCTTCTTCTTTTTCGAAGATTTTGACGGCTGGCTATGAACGCTTGAACTACCACCATCGGCCTTCGGAGTCGGACGTGGTTTCAACATCCCCTCAATAACCTGCGGCTCCAATGGGTTCTTCCACTTGACCGCTGGGCAGGTCTGCAGATCATTCAGCATTCTCCTCGTTTTGGCTGATAATACAACCTCCCAGGGAGCTTCTTCAATGACGGAGCATGTTGCTCCTGGCGTATTCGTTCCCTTGTAGGTGTGGGGTTGCGGAGGATTCACCTTCCATTTGTCGGATAACGCAAACTTGCCCTGACGGTACTGGTTTTCGAGCCAATTTTTGAACACGTAACAGTCTTCGATCGGATGTCCTAGCACTCTATGATAAGGGCAGTAATTAGGATCGTTGACGTCACTTGGTTGTGACGGACGTTTTGGATCCGGCAAATTTATAAGCCTATTGCGCAATGCCAGCTCAAATAACCTCCTTGTTTTATCACGGGGGAAGGAGTAAGCACGTCCCATCCTGTCCTCAAGGGGTACGTATGGGCGCGTGTTATTTGGACGAGCAACCGGCTTCGAGTCGTTCGGTTGCTGTTGGGCATTAGCGACGATGATAGCTTTTCCCTTTCCTTTGTCGTTTCGAGAGTCGGGCTTTGGGAGAGGGGGTTTATGGCCCATCTGGTCCATCTGCGCCAATTTGTCGATCAAAGCCTGGAAAGAGGTTGGCTTGAAGAACATCATAAACTGCGAAATGGTTGCTTGTGGATCAAGGGTTCCAACAAACATTCCCACCGCAGGGGCTTCCTCTATACGCTGTTCACATTTAGACCATAAATTACGCCACCGTATAGCGTACTGGACCCATGTCTCGCCGGGCTTTACCCTGGCGTTAATCAGCGCCGTCATCGGAGTACGTTCGCTGGCGCTTGCAAAGCGTTGGGTGAAGAGCAGCTCCATCTCTGCGAAGGTTTTAATGGAGTCGTTGGGGAGCTCGGAATACCATTCGAAAGCCGTATCTGATAAACTTCCCACAAACTGGCGCAGCAAGAGCTTGTCGTCGCCTCCAGTGTTACCACAAAGCGCCCTGAATTGGGCAACATGTTGATGGGGATTGCCGGTCCCCTTGTAGACATGAAACTTTGGAATTGTGTAACCTGGTGGGTACTTAATTTGGTCATACCAGCCCGGGTATGGCCGCCCTGTTTTTACAACGTGGCCGGCTGCCTCGGCCGCGTGGTGAACTTTTATCTGCTGGGCTATATATTCGTCCAGATCTGTTTTAGAGATTGTATCTTCTTTAGCCGTCGATAGAACGGGCTGAGGGTTTGATGTTTCTCCCCTATCATCCCCAAGGACGTTTGGGGGTTCTTCAGTCGGGGATTCTGGTTGTATCATCATCCCTATCATATCCTGGAAGAGAAGGCCCATGCGCTGTATATTGGCTGCTTGTTCAGCAGCCTCCTGGTCTCTCTTTTCGAGCATTCGGCGAAGGAACTCGGCATCAGTTTCCTCCTCTTGACGTTCATCTAAGGATGTCTCAGGATTCTCTTTTGGCCCAGTGAGTGCAGCCATGGTAGTCATCATCTCCTGGAGTTTTTGTTGCTGCTCCTGAGACTTGGTCACTGACCGGGTAAGCGGTCGGTGACCCGTAGAAGTACGGCTTTCTTCTTTCCCCGAAGCCATATAGACCGTATGAACTGTGATGCCCCCTGACTTGGGGCGTTTAGGTTCACCGCTCTTAGATTTTGTCAGCGTTATGGGAGCTTTTTCTGGCCTCTTCCTTTTATGGGCCTTTGAGGTTGAAGGAGCCGTTGAAGCGGGCATCCTAGCATTTGTTGCCCCCTGTCGTTGAGCGGGGCGGTTTTTGTCCTTTTCCACCCTTGCCCTGTTCTGGCGACGGAAGTGGTTTGAGTCAATCATGGAGTCTTGAACCCTCCGCCAAACTTTATAAACTTTCGCTGACAGCCGTTGAGGAGGCTGTTCCTGTTTCATCTCCGGAGCTTTTTCCTTGGGTGGAGGAGACCTTTTCAACGTAGCCACCGGGGAGTTCTTTCTCACCCTCCTCAGCATTTCAAAGCTGTTCCCAGTTGGAACAGCAGCATCGACTTCCACCACTGGAGCAGGTGGGGTTAGCCCTGAGGGGGAGTTGCCCCCTGCCTTCCTTACTCTCTGCCAATGGCGACGTCGCGCGCGACGAGCCGTCGGGATTGGCTCGGAGATTGAGGTGGTTTCTTGTTGCCCCCTGTTCGAGCGCGGGGTAACTGTTGATGTCAGCCTATCGAAGACTGATGCCTTCTGACCAGCTGGAGGAGGAGTAGGAACCGTCAATCTTGTGAAGACTGACTCTCTAATGGGAGAGGCCGCTTTAACGACTTCCAAAGCAGCGACCGTTGCCCTCTTTGGGACAGCCACTTTATAGTTCTGACCCAGCCTGGTGAAAACGGAGGCTGTTGGTCCAGTAGCAGGCGACCCGCTGACAGGGGTCGAAGTAGCAGTGAGCCGGTCGAACACCGACTTCTTGTTCGCTTCCAGTGTGGGTATCGGTGCCGAGAAACTTGTAGGTGGGACCATGGTCCCGAAGAACAAGCCGGTGGTGGCCTGAGTCAACTGGCCTACCGGCAGTGTCAGGAAGGAAGCCGCCTGGGGCCCATATGCTACACCTCTAGGTGAGGTGGAGCGTCCGTTGCAGTTGCACTTCGAGCAGTTGGTGCAGTTGGTGGCCATTGAATGCTTGAGTTCTGTACCAAACAAAAGACCAAATCTTAGCGACTTGAAATCCGAAGGCAATCATTTAACAAACCGCGATTGGTTCGCGAAGACGACACACGAAGTGTGGAGTGGAAAGAGGAAGAGGTCCCACCGGGCGTGCCAGAATCTGTTCCCCTCCGAACGGCGGCCGAGACGTTAGGACGTTACGTGCCTGAGGTTCGGGGCAGATGCTATTTGGTTTTATCCGTCTACCTCTCCGAAGATGCCAAGTTGATTTATAGCACCTTGTATCGAAGGTTTAGACGGATGCGGCCGATGTAGCAGACTTCGTCAGATTCCCCCTCAGGGTGAGGGGTTTTTTTGATCGTGGGGACGCTCTTCCCTGCAGGCGCAAGCCCCTGCAGTTAATTACGCTACCGCATAGCGGTAACAACTTTCTCCTACTCCAGAATTTCACTTCGTGTCGTGTGTGTTTGTTTTGTTTGTGATTGCCCGTGGATTGTATACGGAGACTGAGTGATGTCGTCACCCGTAGGACGTAGATTAGTCCAAATCCGTATTTACTTAGATTTGGGTTTGGTATTTTTAGTTTAAGGATGCATTAGTCGCGTTGCGTCTAAGATCGGCTTAAACATTTGTTAAGGATACGTTAGTCCTGTTTTAGACTAAGATCAACTTAACATCATGATTGATTTAATTATCCGGCCGTCGGGACTCGTCACCTCTCTGACGTCGTTGAGGGATTACAACGACAGGCGTCTGAGGGGTTCAGAGATGTACCCTTGAACCAAAGTTAATTTGGAGTTTTATTGTTTATTTAAATGTCTAAGGACACGTTAACCGTATTTGGGGTTAAGATCAACTTAGGCGGGACCGTTTAGATCCAACAAAGGAGCATTTGGGCCCTATTGTGCCAGTTTAAAGACATGGCGGTCCATCGCCAGTTTTAGGGACGTGGGGGTCCATTATTAGTTTAGGGACGTTTCGGTCTGTCGCCAGTTTAAAGACGTAGTGGTCCATATTCCAGTTTAGGGACGTGGTGGTCCATATTCCAGTTTAGGGACGTGGTGGTCCAATATTAGTTTAGGGACGTTTCGGTCCGATATTAGTTTAGGGACGTTTCGGTCCGATATTAGTTTAGGGACGTTTCGGTCCGATATTAGATGAATGGTCGTTGGGACCCGTCACCTCTTTGACGTCGTTGAGGAATTACAACGACAGGTGTCAAAGGAGTTCGGAGATGTACCCTCGAACCGGTCATGACTTGTCTTATGAGAGGCATTTAATTTAAGGACTTACAGCCAGGATTGGGTTAAGTCCAATTTTTATTTTTAGGCTCTGCCCGATTAGAAGAATCGATCTAAACAGGGCTCTGCCCCTTTCATTATTTTGCAAGTCTGGTTTGGGCCAGGCCCTTTTAATGAGTTACAAGAACTCAAGAATTCTCCAAGCAGGGCCTTACCCTTTTAAATAATGAGTTTCAGAAACTCAATAATTTCCTTGGGTTGGGCCAGGCCCTTTTAAATGATGAGTTGCAGGCATTCAAGAAATTTTTACAAACAGGGCTTTGCCCTTTCATTGTTTTGCAGTTTAGTTTGGGCCAGGCCCTTTTAAATAATGAGTTTGCAGAAACTCAGGAATTTTTCCAAACAGGGCCTTACCCTTTTATTATTTCAACTTAATTTGGGCCTGGCCCAAAATAGGGGGTTGCAGAACCCTAGAAATCTTCACATTGAAGAACACAAGTGCATGGCACTTTTGATTTGAGTTTGGATCAAAGGAAAAAAAAACAAGTTCTTGTTTTTTCCTGATCATACAGAACCAAGGGTTCATATTAAGTGCAAGGCACTATTTATTCTTCTTTTATTTTTATATATATTTTTTTTTTTATATTTTTTTTTTAGAACCAGGGGTTCATATCAAGTGCAAGGCACTATTTATTTTCTGTTCTTCAGAAATTTTACCTTCTTCTTTTTTTTTCTTCTGTGTTCTTGATTAATTTTCAAGAGCTTTCTTTTGATGATTGACTCTCTCTCTGATTCTCTCCTTCATGCCTTTTTGAATGAGGCTTGGGGTCTTATTTATAGTGCCCACAAATTTGTTGGATTTGTTAACAAAATCTTTCCTGAATAATTTTGGGAATTTTCCCACCATTGGATCTTTGATCCAGGGGTTCCTGTTTTACAGGAGAACAGAAAAGATTTATCTAGATCTTCATTCAGTTGCTGCGCAACTCAACAGAAAATGACACGTGTCGCGCACCCAAGCACTTGCGCAGTTGCGAATGCGCAACTGCGCAGACACGTGTCGCGCATCCATGCGTTTGCGCAGCTGGGATTGCGCAACTGCGCAGACACGTGTCGCGCATCCGTGCGCTTGCGCAGCTGCGACTGCGCAACTGCGCAAACACGTGTCACGCATCTGTGCGTTTGCGCAGCTGCGACTGCGCAACTGCGCAGACACGTGCCACGCATCTGTGCGTTTGCGCAGACACGTGTCGCGCATCGGTTCGTTTGCGCAGCTGCTGCTGCGCAACTGCGCTGACACGTGTCGGGCATCCATGCGCTTGCGCAGACACGTGTCGCCCATCCGTGCGTTTGCGCAGCTGCGACTGCGCAACTGCGCAAACACGTGTCGTGCATCCAAGCGCTTGCGCAGACACGTGTCTCGCATCCGTGCGTTTGCGCAGTTGCGACTGCGCAACTGCGCAAACACGTGTCGTGCATCCAAGCGCTTGCGCAGACACGTGTCGCGCATCCGTGCGTTTGCGCAGTTGCGACTGCGCAACTGCGCAGACACGTGTCGTGCATCCAAGCTCTTGCGCAGACACGTGTCGCGCATCCGTGCGTTTGCGCAGTTAAGTCTTTAATTAAGTTTTCTGAAGAGCCTTGCTCTGATGGGACGCGCTGTTTCGGGCGTTACGCTGGCCATTCAGCCTCTGCCACGTGGCAAATCGCGCACTGCGCACGGAAACCGAAGCGTTGCTTCGAAATTTGAATTTTCAAAATTCAACAGAGCCTTGCTCTGATTGGGGGAAACAATGGGACTATTTCCAAGGCCCTTTTTCTGCATCTGATATTGTGCACTGAAAATATGGCATGGGAAAATTTTGTGAACAGCCCCATCAAGGGACCCCACGTGCAGAATACGTGAGGCCCAAACCTGATGTACACTAAAAAAAATGGAGTAGCACCCTGCATATTAAAAGCACCAACAACAACAGTAGCAAAATGATAAAATCCCAGAGAAAGGCATGCAAACATGGAAAGACATAATAAAACTTGTCATTCATACTTCAAGAAGTTCATACAAAATAAAGAGGACACGTTTACAATGGTAAGACTTCAGACGCGGGGCATGGATTGAGAAACTCAAGCTTAACTTTGTCCAAGATTCTCCAAGCATTTCGAACCTCCCGGGTATGTTTTCTCTCACGATCACAAGCGTCGGGGTCCCCGCGAATGTCCTCCACCCTCCGATAGGCGGCAAGTACGGCCGACTGCTGAAATGCCTGGTGCAAGAGATCGATGAGGTTGTCGCGCCTTCTCTTCGAGATTAGACTCATAAGATACACCGAATGTATCTTGTCCTCAGCAGCGTCCAATGCCCTGAGCGGTACTCCGGCGCAGAAGAGAGGAAGCGCCTCCCAGATCGCCAGCACGATGAGTCTCAAAAGAGGAGAGCAACGGGGGAGTAGCCGATGGTTGTACTCGTTAAAGCGGCTCATAATCTTAGCACACTGAGCGTTGGTGAACTTCTGGTTCCGACTGCGGCCCAGCGCACGAATGTTCCCATAGGAGATGATTTCGTCAAGACCGTACATATGGGCATCCATAATACCTGAAATAAAGGTCATGAGAATTGTTACAAGGCTTCTGTTGCATTGATTACAGAAGGACAACTTAAGGCAAGGAAACCCTAAGAGACCTCCATGTGAAGAAACCGAGTTCTTCATAGGAATTAAAATTCCTTATTAAGAGAAGGAAATTAAATTCCCAGAAACATTTTCTTCAAACGGAATTAAATTCCTTAAAAAGAGGTAACGGGTCTCATCATCTCCCTAAAAGCATCAAGTGAACCCTAGGAGATCCATTGTTCGAAGAATAAATGGTTCTCTATTTTCGCTGATAAATTCAAAAAAAATGGGTTCGTATTAAAATAGGTAAAACCCCTAACGTGGATTTAAAATCCAGAGAGTTCTTTTAAAACAAAGGTGCTTCGGCCGTTCAACATTATTACCTGAGGAAAAAGGATCCTTCAACAGAGTTAAACTCTGGAAAATGTTTGAGACAGAGAACTAAGCTATGGAAACGAGAATTAAATTCTCAAGGGAAAAAGTTCTCAAAGGAAGAAGATGGGCAAAATGAAGGCTCTTCTGAAGAGACATGGGTATTTATAGGATGTGATGGAAACGTTTCATCTCCCCAGAGGAATCCAACGGTCACAAAAGGTGACAGCGTTGCACTCACGTGTGGACACGTGAGAACAACGCTGTGGGGGCATTTGTTTCCTGATTTAAAATCAGGAAAGCCTACGGAAGGGGCTTCAGAAAAGGGTCACGTGCTTACACGTGACCAGCAGTCACGTGTTGGCACGTGACATCTAAAAATATCGGTAAGGCAAATTCAGTTTCCTAACTACATCAAAGAAAAGGGCTTCAGAAAGGGTCACGTGCTCCCACGTGACCAAGGTCACGTGTTGGCACGTGACACTCAAAAGCAGCAGACTCAATTCCCTGATTGAATCAAGAAAAAGGCGCCAGACGAGGGTCACATGCTCACACGTGACCAGGGGTCACGTGGTGGCACGTGACCAGGGGTCACGTGGTGGCACGTGACGGCTAAACGGCAGCCAGAAGGCAGAGCGCAAAAAGGAAGAAGAGGTCTCGTTCCAAGGGGGTCACGTGCCCACACGTGACCAAGGGTCACGTGGCTACACGTGACCGGCTTTCAAAGCCTATCTGTTAACAGAATTAAATTCCGAGAAAAGATCTCTCAAATCTTTCCAAAGGAACCAATTGAATTAAAGATTTAAAGGTGATTAAACATCATCTATCTATGGAAAAATCTCGAATTTGGAAAGATTTCCCCTTAAAATCTAACCGAAATAATAAAGGAGAATCTCTGGATTTAAAATCCAATGGTGAATAAAATTCACCTAATAATCCAAAGGTCCAAAACGAATGGTGAATACAAATCAAATCTCCCAATGAAAGATTCATCAAAAACTAATTGATTCGGCTGCTTCTCCTATAAATAGGAGCCAAGAGACACAAAGAGATATATAGAGGCAGAAAGGAATCGAGACATAAAAAAAAGAGGAGAGCCTTGATACTTTGGAGAAATTTGGATTTTCTGCAAAAGAAAATCCTAAGTAAGAAAGGGAAGGCTTTTTGAAAGGAAAAGAGAATTTAATTCTCAACAGAGTTTAACTCCGATATAAAAACAGAAGAACATAGTTCTCTCTTTGGTGGAGGATCTGTAAAGTGCACATCTCCCCTTGAGTTGAGAATTTAATTCTCAATGGGTTGAGATCCTGCAATGCAGATCCAAAGCATAGAGAGGGAATGGAAGCATGAGAATTTAATTCTCACAGAACCATAGGAATTTAATTCCTTTAAAATAAAATTAGGGTTTGACCCTATGTTATGGGAATTTAATTCCTTCAGAATGAACAGAATCAGGGTTTAACCCTGGTTAAGAACTTAATTCTGTTAAAACAACAGGAATTTAATTCCCTTAAGAAAGAAGATTAGGATTTCACCCTATGACAGAATCTCATTCCCCAGAATAATTCTTTAACAGAGAGTGGGAGTTTAATTCCTTAAAACTTTTATTAGGGTTTAACCCTATGATAGAATTCAGTTCCTCATGTATATGAGGAATTTAATTCCTACAGAAAATTCAGAGTTCAACTCTATCCCAGAAAATAAATCTTCAAAAGGAAATAGGAATTTAATTCCTCTGAAATTATTGTTAGGGTTCAACCCTACGAGGAATTTAATTCTTGAAAGGGATTAACAGATCTTCTAAAAAACATACATAGAGGCAGGGTCACGTGTCACCACGTTGTAGGGTTCCTAGGCACACTAATGAAGTCTTGCAAGTGATCAAACACGGCCAATTTAAATTTTACAAGTGCCGAGAAACCCTAATACGGATCGTTAACTAGATATATAGGCTATGCGATGCAAGTTAACGAATTTTAACTAAAGGAAAGAAGCTACAACCTTTGTAGATCCGGTCCTCCACGTCCTAGGCTCCGTGATGAGGTCCCTCCGCTGTCCAAATCAAATCCATGACTCTAGCATCGGCTTCATCGGAGAAATGGGCGGGCTTGGTCGTCGGTTCGATGCCGAAGATGATCTACGTCGAAGCATCACAAGATCAAGCTCTCACTTCACCAAGTCATGAAACTTGTGAAGAAAACACCCTATACTACTTGGCAAGAGGTAGAGGATGAAGAAATAGGAAGTGGGTTCACTTTAGAATTGGATTTCTCACTCATTTGCTCAAGTTGCCATTGAAGCTATCAACATTTTTCTTCTTGAAGAAGAAGAAGAAGAAGATAATATATGATAAGTGTTTCAAAAAGAAAATAAAAATGAATACTTATCATGTCTTCAACCATGGTTTAGTGTAGAGATTTAACTAAGGTTAGATGAGTGGTTAGGGTTAGAAAAGAGACAAGAATGGTGGACTTGTTCAAAGCTTCAACAAGCAAACAAAACAAGCCACCATTCTCTTTTCTTCTTTTCTAAAATAAATAAATAGATAAAAGAATAAGTAAAAGAAATGAAACCCTAACCACTAACCAACCATGGTTTAATCCTTTACACAAACCCAAGCTAGAATGTATCATCAAACATGATACAATCATGTGCACAAAAAATATATCACATATACAATGTGCATTTCAAGTGAGAAAATCCATTTAAAGTGAACCAATACTATTTAATGCAAAGTAATATATCAAATATATAATTATGCATTAAATCATTGAATCAATGCTTGATTTAACGATCCGGTCATATCGTATATAACCGACTAGTATCCTATGTATCGGCTTATCGAATCAATCCTTGATTCGATAACTAGGTTATATCGCATACAACCATTCGACACATACATAGCGAGAATGAAATACGGTATCACATACACGCATTATTCTCGGTCCCGCACATATCCCATATGTGCTCCTATTTCGTTTCGCTTGAGCCAGGAAACCTCTGTGTAGGACTCTAAAGACTCGTCAATACGCCGGCAGCAGATGATGATCATATTAAACACCCACAAGCCGCAAGCGGTCTGCTAAACGTAACGGCCACCCGGGTATTGAGCGATTGGAAGATCGACGAGCAAGCCCGCTCACACTCCTGTGAATCCAACCAGTAACACTTACCGTACAGTCCGGTCTGTTCGTCTGATATGTCGCATATCTTGCGTAGGGGTGGTAAACGTCAGACCCCAATAGCTCGATAAGTCGTGTCGATATGAGGTCTATAACAGTTCGAGAAACTACTGGTAACACTTACCAGCAAATCTCAGCAACCCTGGCCAGGGATTTCCGGTTATAGCCAATCGAACACAGTGCAACATCAACTCCCTATACCGGGAGAGACGAATCCCCTCCTATCGCTCATTGCCTCCATGTGAATCAGGACTGTACCCAAAAACCACCTGTTTGCACGACTCAGTAGAGCCGTGGTAGGGTGGAAATCAAAGCACAGTGGGAGACACACAAGACTCTATGACGATCTCGGGTCAACAGACTAAGCTGTACCAGTGTCGCCAGAGAACTGCCATCTAACGTGAGGTATAATACCATCTGGGAGTTCTCGGCGTGTCCGTTCAGTGTACCCAGTCTCCACTGAGCACCCGTATACCATCTCTGATGTCAAACACCAATGGATATGGGATCATCCATCGCCCATCGCATGGGTCGAGAAGATATACGCTAGTCTACTCTGGAATATCGATGCCCCGTCTCGATATTCCCTCGACTAGGAACATTGAAGGATGTACTCATGGACTATCCAGGCCCCACTAGTATGATCTGCATCACAGTCCTGGAAGTCGAGTACACATCCTAAGGGCTTTATCAACATGTAACAGAGAGACAGAAAGTATACACGTTAAGATAAAGAGCTACCAGATAGCGTACTATCATGTCGAGCAAGAAAGTCCTACCTATATATGTCCCAGCATCCACTACAATATACATCCAATGTACAGTAATGGCCTCTAGGGCATACATATAACTAACAATCTCCCACTTGCACTAGGGCCATCTGTAGCAGTGGTTGCAGTATCACATACTCAACCATCCCCTTAAAGTCTCTCTTTGGGAAAAGGCCTTCGTGAGTGGATCCGCCGTGTTGTCCTCTGAGTCTACTCTCCTAACCTCGATCAACCTGGAGATCAACTATCTCCATGATCAGGTGATGCTGCCTCAGAATTTGTCTGGGTCACTGATGGGACCAGGGTTCCAGGGCCGAAGCCACACTTCCATTGTCATACAATGGCAGGAACCTAGTTCATCTTATGAACCAATATACACCCAAACTTCCTCTTTGGTAGTATCTTCAATAGCGATGTTACCAGCCTTTATCGTCTAGTTTGCCACGGTATCTAGCTTGAAACTCTTCCAACATACCGTCCCTTTACTGAGGGCAAAGACAGTGCCTGTGACTGACATTCAGTCGTCTTTATCACCCTGGAACTCTTCCAGTGATTCTCCCCAGGATCGATTGATACTATCTCACTACATCTAGTGAGAATCCTAGCATCCAATTACATCTATCTCATAGATGAAAACTCAGGATTTAGGAGGTATCACTTTGATCCTATTTGGAGAATCCTTGTGATAATAGGAGATTGACCGATCGTGGTATAGGAAACTCTTTTCCTATCGAGAGTATGTTGTCTACGTACAATACGAAGATGACCACCTTACTCTCTACTACCCTTTTGTATATACAAGGTTCGTCTACCATTTTGATGAAGTCAAACACTTTGACTATCACATCAAAACAGACGTTCCAACTCCGCGATGCCTGCTTCATTATGTAAAGCAACTTGCACATGTTTCCACTGCTCCCACTGTTTACGAAGCCCTCTGGCTGTGTTCTTATAGACTCTCTCTTCTAAATCAATATTTAGAAAAGTAGTCATGGCACCCAACCACCAGATATCGTAGTCATGGTATGCAGCCGTGGCAAGTAGGATCTGGATGGACTTAAACATAGTCCCTGGAAAAGGTTTCATCATTATCCGTGCCTGGTTGATGACGAAAACCTTTAACAAGTCTAGCTTTGAAAGTCTCAACTTTTCCATCTACACCAAGTAATCTTCTCAAGATATACTTGCTCCTGATGGGGATTTAACCCTTCAGATATAGCAACCAAAGTCCATACTTTGTTAGTGTATATGGATTCCATCTCAGATCGCTAAGCATCCAGCCATTCTTACAGAGTCCCTACTCTTGATGGCCTGCTCGAATCTAGTTGGGTCATCATCTCATGATGCATTCCTTGCTCCCACTGTCATCGAGAAACCGAGGTATCTCTCAGGCAGGCGAGGAACCCTACCAGATCGGCGGAGAGGCTGAGGTTCGTCGGGAACTATTGAATCCTTTGGTTCTGTCAAATCATCAGCTGCAGTTTGTATAGATGGAACATTTCCAGTTCTACATAACTGACCTTGTCTCGATCTTGTCCGGATTTTGCTTTTGACATAGGCCGGACAATCCCAAATCTTAACTTACTTAAGAGATAGGATCTTCCCACACCATATCTTATATGGAGTGGTAGACACTGATTTGATTCGTATCTAATTCAATAGGTATGCAGCTTCTCAAGTGCACAACCCCAAAAAGGAAATAGGTAACTCAGTAATACTCATCATAGAGCACACGATATCTAATATTGTGCGATTGCTCCGCCCTGATACACCGTTGTGCTGTGGTGTATTCAGAGGAGTAGTACGGAGAGAGAATCTCATTCTCCTTTAGAATGGTCCAGGAATGCCATGCACAAGTATTCTCCTCCCTGATCTCATCATGGGACATAATACTTATACCCGGTTATTGGTTCTCTACTTCTAACTTATATTCTGTGAATACCTCAAAAGGTTCGGACTTATGTTTCAACATGAACATATGACTGAATCTTGAGAGATTATCAGAGAATATAATGAAGTATAAAGAACCAGTCCTGGCATGTGTAGACAGGAGACTTTACATACATCATCATGCATCAGTCCCAAGAGTTTACTAACTCTTTCTCTGTTTTCAGTAAACGGAGCTATGGTCATCTAATCTTTGTGACATGACTGGCAAGTTTCACAAGATGTAAATTCAAACTAATTTAAATATGCATCTAAAATGTAATTTCAGCCAGTCGGGTCGCATTGATGTGACCTAGTCTACAATACCTCAAGAAGGATCCGTTCATTTCTGAACTCTTCCTCTTGTGTATGTTCTGTATACTAAAGAACTGTAGTTTGATTTAGAACGTCAATACTTTTAGATAACGTGCCTGAACCGATCAACTTTTGATATAGGAAATGTTCAAAACATTATCCATCAATACAAAATTTTATCATTTCTTTACTAATAAAGAGACTGATATGATTTTGTATATCAGGTTCGGTATCTAATAGCATTTGTTCAGAATCAATGTATTGGTAATACAGGGTGACAGTGACCAACAGACTTGGCTGCAACACTTGCCCCGTTTTCTGTCTCATGAAACTTATCACCCGTTCTTAGTTTTTCTACCTTTTTGTAGCCCTATGTAACAGCTTACATATCTGGGATCCTGATCCGGTATCACATACCCAAGATGCAGAGGATACTGAGAAACAGTTCTTTGTAATGAACATACCCGAAGGAGTACATCATATGTACTTTCTTCGTTTGGGCGGCATAGGAATTCTGGTATTCCCTATTTCCTGCTCTGTCTTATAACAATTATAAGCTGGAGCGGGACCAACTTTCCCCAGCTCAGTATAACAAGCGGGTTCGGTCAATACATCCATATTATTATCTTGATTAAGGCGTGATATGGTCACTACCTGGAGAGAGAGAGAAGAAAACACTCTGCGTGCGCTCTTGCAAGATCAGATTGGTTATATGTTTTATCTAATCAGGATGGCTCCCACTGTTTTTATCAAATCTTCCTTCAAACCCTAAAAGGAAAGACTAGCCAGGATTAATTACACTCTACAAGTTCGCCAATCTTTCAGCCAGGCCAGTGTCGGTACTTTGAGGGAGGTTCCCCGTGCTTTCGCACGGACCTAATTACTGTAAACCTCGCTTTCCCAGAGGCGTAACCCCGTTGACACCTTTCTAGACACCTACTTGATCGGCTAATTGTAAAGTGCAAAACTCTCCCAGGAGTAACAATTACTCGCAGTGGGTATCGGGATCCAACTATCATATAGAAGGTATGCAATCTCATTGCAAATTTCAACATTTGAAACTCCCGATAAAGGTTTTTACCCCTAGCACCTATGACCTTAACTATGGTCAACAAATCATAAGTACTAGTCAAGTTCTATCCGTCATTTCGTGATTAATTAGACCCACCCACATGACCCTTAACTAAGGTCAACAAAGTCACGCAACTGTCCTAACTAATCGCATCATATGCGGTGTAGGAAGACATCACTTAGCTACCGTACACTGTGCCTTGACTATGGTCAACAAACACAGCACGAATACTAAGTACTCTACTTCCTAAAATGACGGAGGGTTGCGAATGGTTTTTTTATGAAAACCTTTAACAATTTGAACTTGATCTCGTTGCAGAATCAAATGGTTTTTAAATGGAATGTTTTTGAGGCTTTTCTAGTTTTGCTAAAGGGGTCACTCCCGGTGAAGGGATCGTTGGCCCTTTCCTCGTCGAATGAGGTGCGGGATATATCATATATATCACTGTGCAAAGCGGAAACTATAGAAGCTATCAAAAGACAAACCGAGTGATGTAGCATCTGCCAGTTATTGCTAAAGGAGTCACTCCCGGTGAAGGGATCTCGGTCCTTTCCCTATCGAATAAGGTGCAGGATGTTCTACAAGGAACACCGCGATGCAAAGCAAGAACTGTAGCTACCTGTTTTTATTTTGAAATTCGATTCCACAACATCAATTAGGTTTATTTTCTTTCATTAATCTCATTAATGAATATCCCATCATTTAAGTCCACCTAAACATCACAGATAAATATAACGTACGCTTATGCCATCCGCATTCGCCTCGATGTCCCGTCTGCACCGTTAGGTTAGGTAACTAACGACAGAGCGGGGCAGGGCTAGCGCGGGTGTAAAACATAAGCAACGTTTATATAATATATCATATATACTATATACTATATCTATCACAGAACATCACATGATCACATCACAGATAACGCAACAGAAAATACATATGAAATATTGGATATACTAGGACGTCCGTGTTTTCAATACGAGACAGTATAAAACACGGATTCCACGGTCGTGATGAATAGCCAATCCCACACCCCTAGACCCCTACGAGAGCGGCAAGCAACCTTACCAATTCTAGGGTTAGGAGACCCGGACTCGACTCCTCGAGATGGTCTCCCACTGGACCCTAGAACCCGGTTACTTGTGCTCCCCTCCTTGGGTCTATCCTAGTGCAGAAAAGTAAATAATATACATCAACGGTGACATCTTCCGCAACCTGGAAGCGCCCCAATAAAAGAATATTGCATACAAGTTTTTACATGAATGAAAATGAAAAACACTCATCTCACATAAAAAACCCCGGCTATTCAAACACGACAATCCAATATAACATATCCAGCAACACATAACAACACATGTCATCAACGTAAGTAAACATGCGTATCCCAATTGTCGTTGACATATAGCAACGAAACCGGCAATAACACATATTACACTTACGGTCACAGAAAAGAAAGTGTAAAACTACAACAGTTGGAATCCGCAACCACCTCAGACATCGCATGCCTGACCAAATGAATTCTTTAGACATCGCATGCCCAACAATTATAAACCCCGCATTTTTAGTCTCATTATCAAAAACACTTTTCAATACCAAGTCGGGCAATTCAACAGGATTCCCGACATTTTGATCAAATGCTCGTCGCAAACTTTAGTAGACGGTCGCACCCCCGATACCGTCGACGAAGTGCACCAAGGCAGAACACCGCTACCGCAAGCACCCAAACGGATGCTTTCGGCGACGGGGTTCTCCTACAGTCACTTGGTCGGGGCTATGGGGTGAGGCTGTCTATTAAGTTTACCCGGCGAGTATCCGCGTACACTACGTGATTGCGACGGACTTTTGATCACATCAAAACTCCGTGGCAACCGATCAAGTGAGACTAAACTGCTATGTTTATAATATTCATTCCGTTGTCTCATAACTACTTGTGAATTCCAATTATTGTATCACATTCCGGATAAATAGAAAACGCTAAACTTTTCGATCGAACAATCGAACACCCAAGTTTTCCCGATACAGCTCAACACATGAAATAAGTCTAACAGCATTCAGTTCGTGCCTCAGTACCAATGGTCCAGCCGTAGAAGGGTCAAGCCAACGCCTCACATGTGGCACATCGTACTGCCCCAAACCCGAAGGTTCAAAGGGCAGTTCAAGACGGTCACATAATCGAGTTAAGGTTTGTTGTCTTCTAGAGGGACCATCGCGTTACTTGCACTACTTAGAACGTCGTTAAACTACGGAAAAATCCAACAATTGGAAATTTCCCGGCAGGGGAAAAAGTGGGTATTTATATCCGGTCGAACTTTTTAACATATTCTAAAAATACCCGGAAAAACACACTGACAAAATTAGACAATCCGATCGATACACCGAGTCCCCAATACAACCCAGAATATTCAACTGATGAATTCAAATTAAAAATTCCCAGGAAAACCAGCACTAAAAACTAGGAGTTACTGTGAAAACATAATTGATTGATGGGACTCTTCTGCCGCGGAACCGCCGCAATAGGCATGCTATTGCCGCGGTTCCGCCGCTCTTCTATCGACTTAGGTGCTCGAACTTCACAGTAATTCTTAGAAATACCTGCTGATTTTTCTGCATATTTTTAATTCTTAAAAATCCATAAATTTCAAAAATGCACAGAGAGCATGTTAAGAATTAGGGTTTCGGCTCGATCGGACTTCTAATTCCGTCTACGCATCGCCTAAGGCTCTAGCTAGGCTCTGATACCACTGTAGGGCAGGCAGCCACCCCATCCAATGGGGTCGCCGTGGCACCAACGGGTCCCTCAGCCGCTACTTTTTACGCATGCCCCATCGCGAGGACTACAACCCGCCGGAACACCTTCCGGTCTCGGGACACCCTGGGGGTAAGAGCCTATGCTTCGCCACACTGTCACACGGTGAGAACCCCCCATAGGTCGACATCCAATGCCTAGTAGTGGTCTCTAGGGCATACATATAACTAACACACGTGACCCCCAAAAAGATCTACAGAAAAGCCCCTTTGAGGCAGTGCCTCACGTGACCCACGTGACCCTTGGCAGAGGCTTTAACATACAAGCATTTAAACACCCGTCACGTGATGGCACGTGATGCTCCAAAAGATGCGATATTCTCAGCAGAACAAATGAAGGGAGGGCGCCCTCACGTGCTACCACGTGACCCCTCTTGCCTTAGTGTTTAACGCTAAATTGGAACCCCTGAATCCAGTGTTAAAACACTGTTTGGCCTTAGTGTTCAACACTAATCAAAGAACTTTATTTGCAGTGTTTAACACTGAATTTCTTAGTGTTTAACACTAATTTGAAAGCTCTGCTGCTAGTGTTTGACACTGGTTTGCTCTAGTGTTTAACACTAATTTGAACCCCCTGTTGCTGGTGTTTAACACCAACTGTCTTTTAGTGTTAAAACACTAACTTGATCCCAGTGTTCAACACTGTTGAATTAACGTTAGCCCAATTGGCTAAATGGCCAGAGGCAAAGCCTCTCCTTCAATGGACCAACAGGAAGCCAATATTCCAAACATGATTGGACTTAGCCCAAGGTGGCCATAAGTCCTCAATTCAGACTTAACTGGGCTAATGGGCTCATAACATAATTAATTTGTCTTGATCCCAAATTGGGCCAAAGACTATTTAATCCACCCCGGCTCAAGGGTACATCTCTTCACTCCTTTGATACTTGGCATTGTAATTCATCAACGTCTTCAAAGAGGTGACGGGTCCCGATGACCACACATTGACACGGACTGTGGGGTCCTTAAACTCATGGACTATGAGGTCCTTAACTTTGACCGAGATGTCTTAAAACTAACAACGGACTGTGGGGTCCTTAAACTCATGGACTATGAGGTCCTTAACCTTGACCGAGATGTCTTAAAACTAACTGTGGACTGTAGAGTCCTTAAACCCATGGACTATGACGTCCTTAACCTTGACCGAGATGTCTTAAAACTAACAATGGACTGTGGAGTCCTCAAACCCATGGACTATGACGTCCTTAACCTTGACCGAGATGTCTTAAAACTAACAATGAACCATGGGGTCCTTAAACCCATGGACTATGACGTCCTTAACCTTGACCGGGATGTCTTAAAACTAACTACGGACTGTGGAGTCCCTAAATCCACGGACTATGAGGTCCTTAACCTTGACCGCAATGTCCTTAAACTACCCATGGACCGCAATGTCCTTAAACTACCCATGGGCCGCAATGTCCTTAAACTACCTACCGACCGCAACGTCACTAAACTAAACAACAGAGCCCCCTTTTATTGCTCTCTTGTTGGATCTAAACGATCCCGTTAAGTTGATCTTAGTCTAAAAACTAGACTAACGTATCCTTAACAAACGTATAAGTCGATCTTAGGCTCAAATGAGGCTAACGTATCCTTAAACCCAAACCCCCAACCCAAATCTAAGATAATATGGATTTGGATTAGTCCACGCCCTACGGGCGACGACATAACTCAGTCTCCGTATACAATCCACGGGCAACAAAACACAAAACAAACACACACGACACGAAGTGACCATCTGGAGAAGGAGAAAGTTGTTACCGTAATGCGGTAGCGTAATTAACTGCAGGGGCTTGCGCCTGCAGGGAAAAGCGTTCCCACAATCAAAAACCCCTCAAGCGAGGGGGGATCTGACGAAGTCTGCTACATCGGCCGCATCCGTCTAAACCTTCGATGTACGGTGCCATAAATCAACTTAGCATCTTCGGAGAGGTGGACGGATAGCACCAATTAGCATCTGCCCCAAATTTCAGGCGAAACGTCCAGTCGCACCGTCCTTCGGAGGGGAACAATCACATCTAATGTTATATAGGAAAACATCACTTAGCTACCGTACACTACGCCTTAACTATGGTCAACAAACGCAGCACGAATACTAAGTACTCTATTTTCCTAAAACGACGGAGGGTTACGCAGATTTTTTCAGAAAATCATGAGCGTAATGAACTTGATATCGTCGTAGAATCGAGTGATTTTGAAAAGGAGTGTTTTTGAGGCTTCTAGTTTCGCTAAAGAGGTCACTCCCGGTGAAAGGATCTCGGCTCTTTCCCCATGGAATAAGGTGCAGGATATATCATATACACCGCTGTGCAAAGCAAGAACTATATAAGCTGTCAAAAACTAAACCGCGAGTTTGTAGCATCTGCCAGTTTCGCTAAAGAGGTCACTCCCGGTGAAGGGATCTCGGCTCTTTCCCCATCGAATAAGGTGCAGGATATATCATATATACCGCTGTGCAAAGCAAAACTGTAGCTACCCTTTTTATAAAGTTTTGATTCTACAATATCTTTAGGTGTCTTTTCTTTTTATTAATCTTATTAATAAATCCCATCAGCTTATGCTTCCTAAGCATCACAGAAAAAACGAAAGCAGTAATATTTATATATCAGCATATATATAGTATAAGCATTCGTCTCAGGCAGTAATATGATCTCATCACAGAACATTGCAGCAGAAGAACATATATGAAATATTAGATATACTAGGATGTCCGTGTTTTCAATACGAGACGGTATAAAACACGGATTCCACGGTCGCGACGAATAGCCAAACCCACATCCCAAGACCCCTACGAGAGCGGCAAGTAACACTGCCAATTCTAGGGTTAGGAGACCCGGTCTCGACTCCTCGAGATGGCCTCCCATTGGACCCTAGAACCTGGTTACTTGTGCTCCCCTCCTTGGGTCTACCTAATGCGGAAAAGTAAATAATATACACTGGTGGCATCAACCTCAACCTGGAAGTGCCCCAATAAAAGAATATTACATACAAATGAATTTTACATGAATGAAAATAAAAACCCTCATCTCACATAAAACCCCCGGCTATTCAGAACGCGATGATCCAATATAACATATCACAGCAACACATAATATCACATATCATCAACGTAAGTAAATATGCGCATCCCAATTGTCGTTGACATATAGCAACGAAACCGGCGATATCACATATTACACTTACGGTCACAGAAAAGAAAGTGTAAAACTACAACATTTGGGATCCACAATCACTTTAGACATCATAAATCCGAAATATCACATACTTCGCATTTCATGCCTAACTCTATGAATTCCACATATTGTATCACATTCCAGATAAATAGACAGTATCAAACTTTCCGAACAGATAATCAAATGCCCAAGATTTCCTAAATAGCTCAACACTTGAGCGGAGTTCAAATAATCCCAGAATGTGTCACGGTACCGATGATCCAGTCGTAGAAGGGTCAAGCCAACGCCTCACATGTGGCACGCCGTACTGCCCAAAACCCTAAGCTTTAGAGGCAGTTCAAGACGGTCACATAATCGAGTTAAGGTTTGTTGACTTCTAGAGGGTCCACCGCGTTACTTGCACATTTTTCCGAAAGATTTAAACCCGATAAAAATTCAACACTTGAAAGTTTTACATGCCGGGAAAAAGTGAGTTAATGATATCCGTTCGAACATTTTAACAGTTTCTAAATATCCGGAAATCAAAACGAATTTAAATTTTTCCGATCGAATCAACGATTACAAAATAAACCCCAGATTACTCAACACTTGAGTCACTTTAAAAATACCCAGAAGCGTCAACAAGCACCTACAGATATTACCATGAAGCCACGTGTCACAATCCCAATGTTCGGCCGCGGAACCGCCGCGGGAAGCAGGTTCCCGCGGCGACTTAGTGGAATTGTGGGCCCGTGTTTCATGGTAATTCTTAGAATTCCCTGCTGATTTTTTTAGGTATTTTTAATATAGAAAAATCACATTTTTAAAAAAATGTACAGAGAGGGGTTCGTTTCGTCGTATCGGGGTTCGTTCGGAGCTTTAACTTCGTATACACGTCGCCTAAAGCTCTAGCTGGGCTCTGATACTACTGTAGGGTTCCTAGGCACTCTTGTGAAGGTTCATAAGGCATCAAACATGCCTGAATAAAAATTTAGACGTGCTGAACAACCCAAAGCCGGGATCTTTGCTAGATTATTAGGGTTAAGCATGCAAGTAAACATCTTTACAACGAAAAGTGAGGGATTACAACCTTTGTAGTCCGCTCCTTCGCTTCATAAGCTCCGAGTAGAATTCCCTTCGCCGCGATCCACGATCTCCCGGGCTCAAGAGAGGCTCCACGACCCGAACGATCCATGCTAGCTTGTAGTATTCCGTTTCTCCGATGATCTACGTCGAAGTTGCTATAACTCAAGCTCTCTCACTCTAATGAGGTGAACACCCTAATCTAATGGGCTAGATTAGATGAGGATGATGGAGTAGTATTTATGCTTTCTTTTTATATCATAATCTCACATGAAATCATCACAAAAGGAATTTCTAGTACGATTTCTCAAAGCTAAAGAGAGAAGAAGAAGATGAATAATGAGATAAATCATGTTGTCATGAATAATGAAAAGAGTATATCAATAATAATACAACCATGGTTAATGATGACTAGGATAACCCTTGTAGAGAGTTAACTAAGGCTGGGGTTTGGTTGGGTTAAGATATGAGTCATAAGAAAATATCTATCATAATATCTTCTTCATGACAAAAGAATAACTTCTAGAAGGTGCATGAAGCATCTAACCCTAATCAAACCCTAACCTCATTTAATCATCACTAAACATGTTTCATTATTAATCATATCATGTCACAATAATATATATCACACATATATTATATATTTGCAACAAAAGAAAATAATACAATTAACGTATAGCGCATATATATCAATGTATTATCCAGTGAGAAAATGAAATAATAAAGTGAGCCAATATTAGATAATGTAATACAATATATCATATATATTATTTTACATTAAATTATCGAATCAACACTTGATCCGACAATCCGGCTATATCGAATATAACCGACTAATATATCATGTACCGATTCATCGAATCAACACTTGATCCAATGAGCCGGTTCATATCTAAATATCGCGAGAATATAATACGGTATCTCATATCGCATTATCCTCGGTCCTGCGCATATCCCATATGTGCCTCTACTCCGTTTTGCCTGAGCCAAGAAACCTCTGTGTAGGACTCTAAAGAATCGTCAATACGCCGGTAGCAGGTGATGATCATATTAAACACCCACAAGCTGCAACCGGTCAGCTAAACGTAACAGCCACCCGGGTATTGAGCCATCAGAAGATCAACATGCTAGCCTGTACGTTCTCCTGTGAATCCGATCAGTAACACTCCCGTACAGTCCGGTCTGTTCGTCTGATATGTCGCATATCAAGTCCGGGGGTGGTAAACGTCAGACCTCGGTAACCGATAAGTCGTGTCGATGTATGGCTCATAACGGGTCGAGAAACTACTGGTAACACTTACCAGTAAATCTCTATATCATCCCTGGCCAGAGACTTCCAGTTATAACCAATCGAACACGGCACAACATCAACTCCCTATACCGGGAGAGACGAATCCCCTCCTATCGCTCATTGCCTCCATGTGATTCGGGACTGTACCCAAAAGCCACCGTTTTGCACGCCCTCTTGGACGTGGTAAAGTGGAAATCAAAGCACAGTGGGAATCACACAAGACTCTATGACGATCTCGGGTCTACAGACTACCTTGTACCAGTGTCACCGGAGAACTGCCATCTGACGTGTGGTATATCACCATCTGGGAGTCCTCGGCGAGTCCGTCCATTGTACCCAGTCTCCACTGAGCACCCGTATACCATCTCTGATGTCAAACGCCGATGGATATGGGATCATCCATCGCCCATCATATGGGTCAAGATGCGTATACGCTAGTCTACTATGGTGTATCGATGCCCTGTCTCGATATACCCTCGACTAGGAACAATTATAGGATGTACTCATCGACTACCATGGCTCCACTAGTATGATCTCATCATAGTCCCAGCAGTCGAGTACAGATCCTAAGGGCTTTATCAACATGTGAGAGAAAAACAGTAAACCAATACAGGTCAACATGTTAAGATAAAGGAAAACCAAATAGCATACCATCATGACGAGCAAGAAAGTTCTCTCTATATATATCCAAGCATCCATTATAATATATATCATATGTACAACAATGGCCTCTAGGGCATATACATAACTAACAACCCCCACCGGGGAAACCCCTTTCAGCCTTTGCTACGGGACCGAGGCGATGGTCCCGACGGAGATCGGGCTACCCAGTCACCGGCTCGAACACTTCGACGACAGAGCGAACACCACGGCACTGCGGACCAACCTGGACATATTGCTGGAGAAACGGGACCGGGCTCAAATCAGGGTTGCCGCCTATCTGCAGCATATTGCCCGATACTACAACGTGTGGGTCAAGCCTCGTTCCTTCAAGACCGGAGACCTGGTCCTACGGCGGAACGAGTTCGGTGATCAAGGCAGGCTACATAAGTTTTCCCCGAAATAGGACGGTCCGTTCCTCGTCGCCGAGGTACTTCCCGGAGGAGCCTACCGCTTACAGGACGTGGACGGGAGCAAGTTTCCGCGGCCTTACAACGCCGAGAAGCTCAAGCTGTACCAGTGAACCCACTACCTACGAGTGTACACCCCTCCTATCACGAAGACGATGTAAATTTTTTCTAAGAAGTCATTTTCATCCGAATAACAAGAAGGGAACGTTAGAGCATTGCAAAAAGGAAGAGTTCCATCTTTATAGTCTAAGCCCTCACCTAGAGGCAGCCGAGCGGCTACCCTGCTCGGCCATCCTTAGTTGGCTAATTACGGCCCCGCCAGCAGCTAAGGGTCAAAGCCCATGAAAGAGGCGCCGAGTAGCTACCCTGCTCGGCTATCCCCGGCTGGTAGCTTCCCTGCCCTACGACGCCAGGGATCAAAGCCCTCAACAAGAGGCAGCCCTGCAGCTACCCTGCTCGGCTATTCCCGGCTGGTAGCTTCCCTACCCCAGGACGCCAGGGATCAAAGCCCTCAACAAGAGACAGCCGAGCGGCTACCCTGCTCGGCTATTCCTGGCTGGTAGCTTCCCTACCCCACGACGCCAAGGATCAAAGCCCTCACTAAGAGGCAGTCCTGCAGTTACCCTGCTCGGCTATCCCTGGCCGGTAGCTTCCCTATCCCACGACGCCAGGGATCAAAGCCCTCACTAAGAGGCAGCCCTGCAGCTACCCCGCTCGGCTATCCCTGGCCGGTAGCTTCCCTACCCCACGACGCCAGGGATCAAAGCCCTCACTAAGAGGCAGCCCTGCAGCTGCCCCGCTCGGCTATCCCTGGCCGGTAGCTTCCCTACCCCACGACGCCAGGGATCAAAGCCCTCGCCAAGAGGCACCGGGCAGAAACCCTGCTCGGCCATCCTTAAGGACACAAAAGCCCTCGAAAGAGGCAACCGCTTAGCACAACCATGCTCGGTTATCCCTGGCACACCACCAGGGATCGAAGCCCTCACCATGAGGCACCGGACGGCAACCCCGCTCGGACATCCTTAGTAGGTGTCACGCCCCGCTTCCCAGAGTACGCTAAGATGGGCACGTGACATAGCCAACCATGCTACCTGTGGATAGGAAAAATCCTTCCACAGTCACATTACGGCTGTAGAGATATCAAGAACAGGAAAGTAAACTAACTACCTAGTACATGTCCATAAGCCAGAGTAAAAAAGTCAAGAAATAACAATATGCGGAAGCCAAAAGATGAAATAATTGAAACACATGGAAGTGAACTACATACTGACAGGAACTTCATCGCTTGTCTAACAGCGGCAATACTCCTGATCAGTCTGCAACAAGGTAGAAGAATTTGGGCCATGCAAAACTTAGACGTCAGCGCGTCATGTCATCAAGTAATAAACATACAAACAGGGTAAACAGGCAATGCAAATATAATCATGAATGAAAAGCAGGTGTAACAGTAATATAAATCAGGGCAGTGAAGGGTATTGTGCAGTGAGTAAACTAAACTGTTCTATTGGGTTTTCTATTCTAAAGTCTTGAAATCAATTTGATGAATCATCGATGTAACTCAATAGTATCCCGTGCATGCCCGGGACCACGGTCTACAGACTCTCGGGCTGAAACTGAGACGTGCCGCTAGGCAGTAAAAGGTAGCAGGTACAGACGAGTGATGTCAGCATCATCACTCCGGGGCTGGCCTAGCCCGTAAGACTGATCAGAACAGGTATCGAACTATTGAGTTACAAGTCAAGATTTCATCATTGATTTCCCCATACCCCCAAGTTATAAGTGTTCAATTCAGGTATTCAGTAATCGAGAACTAATGCCAACACAGGATCATGTAAGAGCAGGTTTGTCTGGATAGACAACAGGAACGGTCCGTGCATTAGACACAAGATTAGGCAACAGGTCAAGCCATGGTACATCAGGTCAGGTCAGGTCAAGTAGTGTAATTACATGTCATGTCATGTCAAGAGTGTACGGTACCATGTCATGTCAAGTAGGAAGTGCAGCAAGTCATGTCAGGAAGCACAAAATGTTATGTGGGTGCTCATAAATCAAACTAACATATTTATGGTTATAAATGAACAAACACGAGTAATATCAGAACAATAAACCAGATCAGGTGATATGATAAGCAGGTAGGTACCGATTAAATTATATCGATGCACGGTTATCACTTTACGTTTAAGGGATGGTTTCAACATTACTTAACTATAAAATGACTAAACTGGATGTTCACTTATGTTATCATGTATTAAGTGATTTCAGGGATGCAATGATATATAAATATGTTCAATGGATGAAATCATAGCTAAAACGGGTTGAAATGCACATGAGTGTTCGATGGAGTAAAACTATAGAGAGAATACCATAGGCCGTGTCAATAGTTAAAATGTGATTAAAACACATGAATGTGGTTATTGGGTTTAATAACGTAAATGCAAACAGTAGGTTTCAAATTTGAAACTAAAATGATAAAACGCGACATCGAGCATGGAAAAGGGAAATCATGGTACTAAAGTTAAACTACGGGTTTAATGTGCCATTAAATGCATATATAATAAATTAAGTAGCATGTCGCAACGTAAACTTGCCTCGACGGATCAAGAACGGGAATACGGAACGTCTCACGTTGGCGGAAAACGTCGCGACGCACGCACGGTACACGGAACGGGTCCACGCCATGCACAGTGTGATCACACGGGTCAGGTACGCTCGTCTGGATCGTCGGGATCGTCGACGGCACGCCGGTCTCCGGTGAACTAAAAACAACGGAGAACAAAAAGAAGAGATTACAAAGAAAAGAAGGAAGAAGGAGAGGAAGGGAAGAGGATAAATAGATTGGGAAGGAGGGGACTACTCACTGAGCGCACTGGAGTCGGAAGACGAGAGCGGGATCGACGACGACGATCAACTCCGGCGATAAGAGAACGTGCAGGCTCGGTTTAAGGGTTCAATTGTGCAAGGGTGTGAGAATCTTGGTGGCTGGAGTCGCTGGCAGAGGAGGAGAGGAAAGGGAAAGGGCAGGCGACGAGACAAAGTCGTCGGGGACGAGGGTGAAGCTGTGAGCTTTGAGGGTGATCGGTTCTTGGGTCAGGGAAGGTGCAGGGTCGATGGTGGTGGTGTATGGGTGTTCTAGGAGACGAGGAGGGTGAAGAGGTGGTTGGTAGTGTTGGGTTTCCCGGCGATGAGGGATTGCCGGCGAGGGAGGGTATCTTGGAGTCGGGGAGAAGGTTGGGTGCTCGGAAATGAGGAAGAAGGGAAAAGAGGAGGAGAGGGAGTGATGGAGGTGAGGCAGGGGAGGCGAAGACGATGGGGACGACGACGGTGAGGGGAGAACGGCGGCGAGAGGTGACAAGGGTGTGGATTAGGGTTCACGGGCGTGCGTGAGGACGCGAAGAAAGAAAGAAGAGAGAGAGGGTACGGGTTCACGTGCACTAAAGAGTAATGAGAGAGAGAGAGATTTGCATGCAAAAAAAAAGATTTAATAACCGTGGGATTGTGAAAGATTAGATTCTGATAACGAGTAAAATAATATAGTATATAAAATTATAGTTTAGAAAATATTAATATAATATTCATACATTTTGAGATTTTGGCAAATACAAATATACTCCAAAACAAGCCCGGGTCGGGTCTAAAAATTCAGGTTTAAAATATGAAAAATATATGCGACCTCCAAATTTCAAAATGAATGCTCAGTTAAAGAAAATGCATACCCCCAAGAACGGATGCACGTACGTGCGCGTAGCCATCCAAACACGTCCGTTTCACTGAACGGGACGAGAACAAGATGCGCGGACGCTACCACGGGGTTAGGGGTATCAACAGGCCATGAAATGCAATTTTAAATTATTTTACATGCCTTAAAATGTTATATGGTAAAAGATGCAGTGCCAGGTAAAATGCCAGTATGCAGTATACATGAGATGCACGTGTCTATGTAACAAGTCAGGGTAATCTATAAATGTGAATCAAATAGGTTCAAGCAAGCGGTTCGGGTCGAATGCAATGTAAAATGTAAAATACTATTCGTACCCAAACACGCTAAATCAAGAAAAGACCATGGATAGGTAAATACGGAAACCGGAATTGGTATAAATGAACTCGGGTGTTACAGTAGGCCTCCCACGCCCCTCCCGAGCTAAGGATGAAAAGCCCTCGAAAGAGGCAACCGCTTAGCACGATTCGTGCTCGGTCATTCCTGGCAAAACCAGGGATCAAAGCCCTCGCCAAGAGGCACCGGGCGGCAACCCCACTCGGGAATCCTTAAGGATCAAAGCTCTCGCCAAGAGGCACCGAGCAGCTACCCTGCTCGGCCATCCTCAGCAGGTCTCTCACGGCCCCTCTCATGCTGAGGATCAAAGCCCTCGCCAAAAGGCACCGAGCAGCTACCCTGCCCGGCCATCCTCAACAGGCCTCTCACGGCCCCTCTCACGCTGAGGATCAAAGTCCTCACCAGGAGGCACCGAGCAACTACCCTGCTCGACCATCCTTCGCAGGCCTTTCACGGCCCCTCCAACGCCAAGGATCAAAGCCCTCACCAAGAGGCACCGAACAGCTACCCTGCTCTGCAATATCCTCAGTTGGCCAATTACGGCCCCTCCAACAACTAAGGAACGTAAACTCAACAAGAGGCACCCAATCTTTCAACGTCTTAGCGATCTACACTTTGACTTCGGGGCCATGGAGATACCGTCTTACCGCCTGTCTTGGGACACTGGGAAAGAGAGTAGACTCAAGTCGACGCGTAATCGCCAGACAAAGAGACGACACAATAGGAAAGCAGTACTGTGCAGATACAAGTGTCTACCAACAAAAGGAAACGCAGGCACAAACACCACTGCAAAAACAAAAAGTTTTTATTCAAAAATTCAAAGCTTTTACAAGGGTGCTATGGGCTCCCCAGCCTTATCAAATTACCCGGAGGCTTACAAGTGATAGAGGAAAAACCAAAAAGATCGGGCAGCAAACCCCGCCTAGACCTCACTCCCCTCATCACTATCGGGCGGAGGCCGGACCATCGAGAGTGGGGCCCGAGCACGGAGCTCACCGTCGGCGAACTCCGGAAGCTACTTCTTGACGGCATCAAGAGCTTTGTTCCATGCAATGGCAGAGCCCTTGCCGAGGTCGACATAAAACCGGTCCGTCTCTTTGTAATCCATCACCGCCCTCCTAGCCCGGGCTTCGGCGGCCTCCGCCGCTTGACGCGCCGCATCGGCATCCCGCATGCTGGCATTCCTTGCCCTCTTCATGGCTACAAGGCGGTTGGCCAGTTCCGTCAACTTCGCCTCAACGACTCGGTAGGACTCGCTTAGGCGGCGATAGGACTCCCGTCGCTTCGAAACGGTGGGGTCCGCAACTTCTAATCGAGCTTTGAGGGCGAGCGACATCTCCCTCTCTAGACGCAGCTCGAGTCACAGACCCTCGACCTCCGAAGAAGACTCTTCTGCTGACCCCGCAGCCCGAACAACCCCCTCGGCTTCCATACGTGTGATAAGGGCGCAGTGCTGAAGGACCTGGCGAAAAATGGCAGAAAAACCTGAGGACGCCCGAACTAAGAAAAGGTCGCCCGAAGCGACACATGAGGGAGTGCACACCTAAACCGCCTCCTCTGCGATAGCAGCCATTCAGGCCCCTCAAGGTCCCCCGCGGCATACGGCCCCCTGCCGACTCCTCCATACCAAGAAGACTGGCGGCAACGGAGAGCCCCGACGGGACCACGAACTGGACGTCCCCCTCCCGCACGGGAGTCCCCTCCGGAATGTCTGCCGGCGGTGCACGGCAGACCGTCCTCTTCCGCTTGAGAGGAATCCTGTCTGCGCTCTCTCCTGCATCCCTCGTCTGAGTGTCGGGAACCCGTGTACACTTCTGGTCGCCACCGGAACAATCACCAAGAGCCCGTGATAGGGTAGGTGGCCCCGCCGTCGGGGGCACATTCAGCGTGGGGCTCAAGTCAGCCAGAGGCAAGGCCGCACCGCCGTCCCCCCTTTGGGACTGAGCGCCGAAGGCACCAAAAGTCTCGGATCGAACCATCCGTCCTGCCAAAAGGGAGAAGAGGTTCGACTCAGAAGGAGAAGAAATAGAAGGAAGAAAGAAGAAGACATCTAACCTGATTGAGAAGCCCTCGGGAAAGCAGAAGATCCGACCTAAGATGGGAGCGCCGAGCTTACGAGATGAAAGATGAGGAAAATATGAAAAGAGATGGCCCCTGAAGAGGGCCCCACCTTTGCTTATAGCCTCCGGCGCCCCATCCAACGGCGACCGTCGACTCCCGCCAAAAACAACCCTTCACATACGACGACCCAGATCGCTCCACCTGGCGCGTGCACATTGGACAGCATCCCATCAGACGCCAGAGGCCTGTGGCCCGTCGCGTCCACCTACCAACGCTGGACACGTGGGCCGCCGCTTCGTAAAAAATGCTCACGACCCGGCGCCCCTCTTTAATGCAGAAGATCTCGCCCTGATTCGCCTGCGTCATCCAGAAAAAGACAACGGATTGTCTGGGGACACGCCCGACGATATCTTCGGAAGAGAGCTCACCTCGGGTGACCCGGCAGACCACTCTCGACCCGACCCGTCAGCTGGTCGGGACGAAAGTGGGGCTAATGATGATGCTCGATATCGGCGATCTCCCAGATCATGACACGCGGCAGATGACATGTTCCGGAGCATGCAAGAAAGGGCTTACAGCAACCGACCAAACCACCCCTATGCTCGTCCTAGCGAGCAGACGCTGGCTCTCCTCCGAGCCCCAGCACAATGGGCCTCCTCGGTCTCACAGCTCATTCCCGAGCTACCACAGAAACTAGATACCTCGGCTCTCCCACTCGTCCGCGAGCTCTCCCGTCGAGGTCGTCTTCCTCGGTCTCATCGACCGACCAACAGCACCGCTTGCAGGCGTAACCGCCGTCCCGCGAATCTCGCCATGCGCGAGATCTCCGCCGGCCACATCCCACGTTCCACGCCACCACGGTCCCCCATTAACGAGCCTGTCTCGCCATTAATGGGAGATCCTACTCATAACGCGGGCGCGACGTCGGGAGCGTAACGGCCGGGATGATTCTCGCGCCTGCTGCACCTGCTGCCACCGCTACTTAAACCCCTCTTTCAGACGGTCCAGGTAAGCGAATTCTACTCCACTAAGCCGTTACTCTGCTCGGATCTCTAGACTAACTTGATCGTTGAAGGGTCCTCGGCGGTACAACCGCCCTGGGACTTCCTTGCAGGTAACTTGGCAACCACAATCTCAACCCATTAAGATCCACACGCTTCAGGAGCGACAGCCTCCAGATCCAATCTCAGCCACACATCGCAGTTATCTGCAGATCAACGGGAAGCAACATTTGAAGGGGATTCCATGCTCCATCAACGCTTATTGGCTACAAAGCGGGGGTAAAGGACGCAAATCCATATATAATGGATATCATGTCCATTTTTTATCCAATGAAAATCCATGCAATCTATATTCCATCCTCATAGAAAAAATATTTTTCATCATTATAAAGACCAAGCCAATCTCTATGATCAATTGGGTCTATACTCGGGCCGGATCCTAACTGATTTCCATCAGCCGAATCCATCTATAAGCCTCAGCCAGCTAATTCCCGCCATTTTTATCCCCAAATTTATACCCAATTTCTCCAGCCTTCTCTCTCATAATTATTAATCTATTCACAGATCGCAAGAAACAAAACCCTAACAAGTTCTCAGATTTCAGCGATCGGATCCAAATGGAAGAAACCCTAGCGGACGGGAACGAGGCATCGCCTCCATCTCCAGAGGTAAGAAAATTAGAGTTTCGATTTCGATTCCAGGGTTAGGGTTTTGGGTTTCTTTGTTCTAAAATTAGGGTTACGATTTCAATTGCAAGGGCAGGGTTTTAGCTTTCTTCATTCTCAATCTGAATTCTTGAGGGGATTGGATCGTGTAGGGCGGAAGTCCGGCCGTGTCGCCTCCGATGCGAGGAGACGATAAGAATGGCCATTTGGTTTGCAAGCAGGGAGATTATCTCAATCGTCGATGTAAGTCTGTTTCTTGTTTTGATAATTGGTGAATTTTGATTGTTTCTAGTTGTGAGCAATCTGATGCAATCTTTAAGAGGAAATTTAGAAGTTCTTGACGCCTGAGAGTATTTTGAAATAGGCTACATCGCGGGAAATGGCAAAGTGCAAAAGTGAGGGGGTATTTCCTGCAATTTAACCTTTGAAATACGATGAGATTTTTTAAGGAAAGAAATTTGATGAGAATTGATGATCAAATCACCTTGTCCAAGACCGAGAAAGAGAGATCTTCAACAGTTATTTTCTCTTGCTTTTGTTGGTCGATTTTGTACCTTTGTCATGGATTTTCGATTGTTTCTTGTTCGTTAAGATGAAGTTCTTTATTTATTAGAGTATGGTGAAATATGGCGAAGAAACGAGAATCAGGTCCTTGGCACTTAATTGTTTACATGACCAACATCGCGGAAGATAAATATCTTCTGTAGTTCTTTTCTTCTGTTTTAGTTATGTTATGTGCTTGATAGCTTGTGTCTGGTTGCTAAACTTAGAGACCGCATACCTATCTAGTCGTTTGGTATTACCTATACTGTAGGGTACTTCTATTATGCCAGGCCAGACACTTCTTAAAGCTGCCGTCGTTTTTCATAGTTTGATTTATTAAGACATTTGCGAACAATTCTTGGTCATATTTTCTACACTTCTCAAGCACTTCTTCAAACTCATCATACATTTAGGGATATATCATTTCAATTGGAAATAGTTAGGTTTAGTTAACGATCAAATATTTTAATTCACTTAAAGCTCTCAAGAGATTAAGTTTAAAGAGAAGAATAGAGCACGGATTGAATTAAGGCTAGAAACGATAGTTAATAGAAGGCTAGACTTGGGCAGGTGCTCTTGATTTGTTTTTCTTAGAGAAGCAGGCAGGGCCACGGTTAGGCTTCTATGAGAAAGAAGACGAAGGCACGAAAAAAGAGGGCACACAATATTATTTGGATTTAACATAAGGGTAGTAGTCTCTAAGTAGTCATGAGATCAACACAGGGAATATTCCATGGGATATTCGAATCACAAGGTATGGGAAAGCTTTACAGGATTTGACGTAAGAAGACAAATCGGCAAGGTCTTAAAGTGCAGTTTGAGCAAAACACTGATGTAGTATAATGCAAATAAGTCTATAAAGTTGGGCATGATATTGAAGAGATAAAAGTTAGAATCCTTCATAAAAAATAATTCATTCATTTTTTTTTGACCGGAGGGGGTTGGGATATTTGGTATTGCGTGGGAATTGTGAGGAGGTCACAAGTTAAAGGCATGCAAGCAACACATGGGGAGGGAAGGGGGGCTTACATGGGCCAACCTTATAACTCAAAATCATCACATTTGATATATTTTATGTAACGATTATTATTATTATTATTATTATTATTATTATTATATCCCACCCAAATCTTTGGTATTTTAAAACAAACCATCCGAAACTTCGTAATATTTAAAAAGGATAAAATGCAGGAAACCTCCCTCACTTTTCCCCGAAAAGCAAGAAACCTCGTAGACTTGAAAACATGTACTTTACCCTACAAATTCAACACCGTAATTTTTGACGGTGTATGTTTCCAGAAACACCCTTCAGTCATTTTCCCCTTCAAATTCTTTCTTTTGAGACAAAGGGTGGGATCTTAGTTGCTGGAACCTTGGGGGTATGTACCAAATCCCGCTTCGGAACCTCAGGGGTATGTAACGAATCCCGTTTCAGAACCTTGAACCCACGGTTCTTACTGAGATTCTTAACAGAATCCCGACTCTTATGCAACAGAATCTTGATCCAGTTTCAAATCTTTTCGGCGGGTTATTGTCGCTTCTTAGCCTTTAATGTAATATTGGACTTATAACTTGGTGAATTATTGTAGGGTTTGTAATTAATCAATCCATAGTGCAATTTTATAATTCTATGGCATTTTATATATATATATATATATATATATATATATATATATATATATAAAGTGCTCCCCTGGCGCTCTTAACATAAGATTCTTTTAGGTTTTGGCAATTTCCCGCCCCTGCCTCCGTCCTCGCTCTCGCTCCGCGCAACTATGGGTGGGCTAATTATCCCCACAATGCCATTAAAAAGATTTTAATGAGCACAAGGCTCCAAACCACAAGTCCCCAGCGGGTTACAAAAAATCCATGATCACATATGATTGGATACGAACAAAAGACTACTATGCTACCCAAAGTTTAACAAACCAAGCATCCAATATGACAAACCATTTCCTAAAAAAACTGTCAGTAATACAAGAGTTTCAGCCATAACCCAAAATGAATATCCAAATCCTGAGCCAGTCACGGAGCCCGCCTCTCCGTCTCCTGATCCTCATGTGTATTGGCCACCATATCCGGGAGAACTTTGTGAATCTTCCTCCTTATATCAGCTAAGGCCAGACAGGTCCAATGTATAATGTTAGAGCAAATCTGGGCAATTAAAACGTTCAAAGATTTCTTTTTATTACTAAAGATGATAGAGTTTTGATTAAGCCAAATGCCCCACATAATTACCATCACCACTACATCCCAAGTTTTCTTATGTTGTCTAGACACTCTCACGTCATGTCATTTTCCCTATAATGATCTAATAGACCCTGGAAAACCACTAATTCCAAACCTGTTCAAGAAAAATCTCCAAATAAAACGCGCATCCGTACAGTTCAAAAACAAGTGCCTCCCTGATTCATTCATAACACTACATACATCACATCCGACTCCTTCTTGCCAATCTCTTTTGACTAGATCATCCTTAGTAAGAATAGCTTTTCTAAGCGTCGGCCAAATGAAGGCTTTCACTTTCAACAGCGCCACAACACTCCAAATAACAGGGGTAAAGGCAATAATAGTCTCACCCCCATCGATAAATTTATACATCGGTCGCACCGTAAAAGACCCTGATTACTCAACCAAATACATTGATCTTGTTGGTCCTCATGAATACACATTCCTTGTAGTTCAAAAGGTAGTTGATCACGTTGACGTCTCGTTGCAGCATTTAAGGTTCTTTGAAACCTCAGTCTCCAATTAGAACCATCCCATGCCTGTGCGACTGCTAGATGCCTGTTAGTAGTAATTTTAAACAAATATGGGAACCGAAAACGCAAGGCAATATCACCTAACCACACATCATTCCAAAAACTCACCCTCTTACCATTATTGACCTTAAAGATAGAGCGCCCATAAAATATTCCCCTAAATTTGGCAACCCCTGCCAAAAGCCTGAGATTGATGCCGCATTTTTTAGTCTACCCCTCCAAAGCGTTGACTTAAAGTAATTGACATTCACCAAGGTAGACCATTTCGATGTATCCAGTTTCCACCACCACCTGGCTAGTAACGATTGATTCATTTCTCGAATATTAATGACCCCCAATCCACCGAATTCTTTCCTTTTACACACTGCCTGCCAATTGAGCAAACGATATATATGATGATCGCTCGATGCCCACCTCCATAGGAAATGTCCTAACTTTATCAATTCTCTTCTTCACCCATCTTGGCATCTCAAAAAAGAAAGGTGATAAATTGGAATTGTCGATAATACTAAATTGAGAAGGGTGATCCTACCTCCGAGCGAGAGAATTTTTCTTTCCATCCTTCCAACCTCCACTCCACCTTCTCAACAACTGGCATCCAACCACCGCTTTTCAATTTCCCAGGATGGACCGGTAAGCCCCTTCAAATTCTTTTGGATTTCTTCACTAATTTTTTCTCACCACACTTCTTTTCCTCCCTTCTTTTCCAAAATCTCCTATTCAAAACACCACCTATCTCCTCTCTTCTCCCCCAAAGAGTGAGCATGGTCTGGATTTGGGAAAGATGAAGAAGTAAAAGGGAATAATTAGACTAGTCAATTAAATCAATTAGAAGGGCAATTTTTGTAATAAAAAAGTCTTATGGATGGAAATATTAACACCGTTAGGGTTTATGTGGTAAAGTACATTTTATCAAGTTTAGGGGGTTTCTTGCTTTTTGGGCTAAAATGAGGGGGTATCCTACATTTTAGCCTTTAAAAGACCACTCAAATCTTCACCGTTATCTAATAAACTTATACTATTATATTAGCATGGTGTTAGTTTAGTTAGTTGGTTGCCCTGGTCAAGTTAAGTTAGTGAAGTTAATTCCATGACCACCCCTACTTTCTCATTTCATCTCATTACATAGCACCCCACGGAATCAAATATCGGTCATATCGGCTGATATACCAGCCGACATATCGTTTTGGGACCCCTATACGATAAAACCGATATAATATCGCCCGATTTATAGGCAGATATGACAATATCTCCCGATATATTGACGATATCTGCTATATGAAGCATCTCTGATACTTTTCCGATATTTAAAACCTTGGATCACCCTCATCTCCTCATCCGAGCTCATTCTCACCCTCATTTATTCTCTGCAAGTTTCAGCCTATTTAAACCGCCTTTCATCTTCGTCTACATCTCCCTCAATATCCCTCGCGGCCATTCTTATCTCTGTATAGTTATAAAAATTATCTGAAACTCGAGTTATTCCTATGAAACCCATTGAAATAAACCCATTGATATAACATATGTGGGTTTTATGATAGTTTGAACAGAAAATTAGAGTTTCTTGCTTGATATATATATATATATATATATCCTTATTTTTCATTCTTTCTTTTATTCGTTTTTTCATTGTTTTGAGAAATAGCTTTGACATTTAAGTCCTTAGAGTACATATGCTTGACTAATGCTCTTTGTCCGACTACTAGAGATGAGAAGAGGAAGCAAAGAGCAAAACTAGAAATTTTAATGTCGTTTTCTTTCTGAATTCCACAAAATGAATGATTTTGTTTTAAATTCAATCCATCGTATCTAAGCTCCAAGGTCTCATTTGATATAAAGATTCATCCAGATAATGAATATAGATAATATCCCCTTTCTAGTTGCTTCTTTTTTGCTCTCTGTTCATGTTCAAATTGAAATCCAAACCCCCAGATTCTCTTCTTTCGATTATCACATCAACGCCATGTATCTCCTCTTGGGAAGATATTATCAAACACATATACCTCTTTAGCAATGAAAAAGAGAACGGAAGATTGGGAATTTAGGGAGAGGATTAGAGAGAAATAGACACAAGTTATTTGAGGAAAAATTAGAGAAGAAACAGAAGAGAAGCGAAAGAAAGAAACCGCGTAAGCCTATTTAAACTAATATACTAGCTGTCAGAGGGGTAATTTGGTCTTCTTATCCTATCTAATGACTGTTTTTGATAGTGGTTTAACCACATATGGATGGAACTTAACTAGGATGAGTTTTCTTGTTTGATTAAGAGATTTGACTAGGTATTCTGAAAATATAAGTTTTGGATGGGTTTCTTAAAAATACCAAAGATTCGAGTGGGTTATATCAAAAAACCCTTATTGTTTCTTTTGCGTTTTTTTTGTTTACACCCACCCAAATCTTTGGTATTTTTGATGGAAAAAAAACCATTCAAATCTTAGCTGTTAACTAAAGACCCCACTTTGTTAGTTAGATGTTAGTTAACTTAGCTAAATGAGATGACGATTGTTAAGTTAAGCTGGTTGATAGTTAATACCTTATATATCCTCTCTTCTCTCTCGTTACTCTAGCTCTTGTCAGCTTGAGTTGTTAGGCGTTAACTGTTGAACCCTTCATGAGAGAGAGAGAGACACACACAGAGAGAGAGAGAGAGAGAGAGAGAGAGAGATTCACATTTAAAAAAAAATAGGATACAATTCATTGGGATAAGATAATGTTCTATATTTTAACTATATATGTGCATAATAAGAGAAGCAGTAATTTTAGCAAATCTAAACTAAAATTACGAAAAATTTAACAACAAACAAGAATACATTGTTGGTGTCTGAGTTATTTATGCATATTCATTTAAAATGTAATATAAATTGTAGGATGTGTTGACGAATCCGAATGAAGCCTGGAAGGATACGAGTTTGGTACGATTCCAATAAGGATATGCCACCTTCAAGATGAATCCATGCAATCTAGAAGATGATTGAGCCCATTTAAACCAATACACTAGCCATTAGAGGGGTAATTTGGTCTATTTACCCTATCTAACAGCTATAATTTGCAATGGTTTACCGTTTAACAGATAATGCATGGAAGTCACCTAGACGTGCTTGTTTAGTTTATTTAAAGATTTGATTGGTTTTTTAATATGAAGTTTATGGTGGGTTTTTTAAAATACCAAAGATTTGGATTGGGGTTATTTTTTTTTGAAAAAACTATTACTATTTGATAAGGGGCAGTGCCATTCATAAGGGTAGAAGTGTTGAGGTGGTTTGGAAAGTGATTTGTCCTCATGATTCCTTTCATTAATTTATATGAAATGGACTGTTGCTATCCCTCAGGAGAAAGGGCTGGGCAGGATAATCATATTGTTATAATTCGTGACAGCCATGATCAAAATTTATGTTAACAATAAGAATACAATATATTTTTCTTATCTTAATATTGGTCATTTAAAAAGACAGTAACATTTCATCTAAACAAGACAACGAAGACAACTACCTGCCCAAACCTCTGTTTTCTAGGATCTTTTTACCCTTCCGTGCTAATCTGATGCTTTCCTATACTTCCATACTAGCTCATGTTGTGCAATTGAGTTATGTTTACTCAATTTTAACATTTTTTTGAGAATTTTTTTAATCATTTGTTGTCTCCATTTGTGCAGATAAAATATGTAGCAAGATTGGAAAAGGTGTCATGGCAAAACTTTATTTCCTTTAATTGATACTTTAGCACCATGTATTCTTAAATTACCAAGGCAATGCTGCAGGTTCATTTGGTCAGGTTTTGGAATGTTGGGACCGTGAAGCAAAAATACCTGTGGCTATCAAGGTAGTTCGGAGTGACTCACTCAAAGCTGCAAAGAATGAAATCGATGTCCTTAACTATCTTGCGAAGAATGATAAAGTGGGTTCATGGTATGTTTAAGTAACCAATAGTGGTTCTACAGTCCTTTCAACCTGCTGTCATTTTCACATTGTTTGCATTTGTTTTTGTCATCATACAGCTTTGTCAAAATCGTGACGTCATTTAACTACCGGAAGCACATATGCATTGTAAGTAATGGTTCCTAATGTGAATCAACAACTACCCTGTAATTAAAGGGTTTTGTTGCCATTTTCTTAGACTGCTGCTCTATAGAGGCACATGTTTAAATGCTTCATATTGTTTTCTGACTAAATGAATTTTTCTGCATACTACCTTTATTAAGATTACTGGAAATAGAAGCTCATTTTGTTTAATAGCATGCCACCATCTTTCTGACTATACAACACAACAACAACAACAACCGAGTCTTTTATCCCAAGCATATGGGGTAGGCTACATGAACCAACATGAGAATCACGCCGGGTCCAGCACATGAATCCTCCGCCTCCACTCACTCCTATCGAACAATATACTTTCATCGAGTCCTTTGGCAACCATATCGTTTTGTATCACCTCCATCCATGTTTTCTTCGGTCTCCTTTTTGCCTTTTTGCCATTGCCCATATCGAGAGTATCTATTCGTCGAACCGGTGCTTCCATAGGTCTGCGTCGCACATGACCAAACCATCTTAGCCGGTTTTCCCGCATCTTCTCCTCCACAGGTGCTATACCAACTTTTGCACGAATATCCTCATTTCACACCTTATCTTTCTAGTGTTACCGCACATCCAACGAAGCATGCGTATCTCCGCTACGTGCATTTTCTGTGTATGATGCTTCTTAGGAGCCCAGCATTCTGTACCATATAATAAGACATGCCGAATAGCGCTCCGATAAAACTTCTCTTTCAATTTTAACGGAAAGTTACGATCACACAAAATCCCTGTTGCACTCCTCCATTTCAACCAACCAGCTTGGATTCTTTGATTAACATCACTATCGATCTCCCTATTCTTTTGGATGATGGAACCCATATATCTAAACTGGTCGCTCGGTGATATCTCTTGCCCTTCCAATGTTATATCAATATTGTTTTGACTTCTCTGGTTACTAAATTTGCAATGCATATATGCTGTCTTGGACCTGCTCAATCTGAATCCCCGAGATTCCAATATTTGCCTCCATAATTCCAATTTGGCATTAACCCCTGCTTTCGTCTCATTTACCAGAACAATATCATCAGCGAATAGCATATACCAAGGTACCTCATCTTGGATAGTTCTAGTAAGTTCATCCATCACGATGGTAAACGGGAATGGACTTAATGCAGATCCTTGATGTAAACCAATTGTAATCGGAAAATCACTCGTTAAGCCGCCGCAGATGCTGACATTTGCTATTACTTCATCGTACATATCCTTGATTATATCAATATACTTGACGGGGACCCCCTTCTTTATCATTGTTCCCTATAATACCTCTCTAGGTACCTTTTCATACGCTGTTTCTAAATCAATAAATATCATATGCAAATCTTTTCTCCTCTCTCGAAAATGCTCGACAAGTTGACGAAGCAAATGAATAGCCTTTGTCGTCGATCGTTCAGGCATGAACCCAAACTGGTTTTCTGTTATCTTAATATCCTTTCTTAGCCTGTGTTCAATCACTCTCTCCCAAAGTTTCATGGCGTGACGTAAGTTTTATTCCACGGTAGTTTGAGCAACTTTGAATGTCATCCTTGTTCTTGTAGACATGTATAAGGATATTTTTTCTCCATTTATTTGGCATCTTTTTTGTCTGCCAAATCTTATTAAACAGATCTGTCAGTCATTTAACACCTATTTCTCCTAAGCATCTCCAAATCTCGATAGGAATCCCGTCAGGACCAACCGTTTTTCTTAAACTCATTCTGTTCAAACCTTCTTTAACCTCAGGTAGTCTTATTTTACGCATGAAATCACGGTTTATATCTTGAGATTGAATGACAAGTCCATCCAAATTCTTAGTAAAGCTCTCATTGAACAATTTGTCAAAATAATCTCTCCATCTTTCCTTGATATCCTTATCTAGAACTAAAACCTTCTGATTTTCATTTTTGACACATTTCACCGCACATAAGTCTTTAGTCTTCCTTTCCCGCATCCGAGCAATCCGGTATATATCATTTTCAGCTTCTTTAGTGTCTAATTTCTCGTACACCTCCTTGTAGACCTTAGATTTAGCTTCCCGAACAGCTTTCTTAACTTTCTTTTTAGCCATTTTATACTTCTCAAATCTTTCCACATCTCTACTTTTCTTCAAATCTTTATAAGAATCCCTTTTAATTTTAATAGCAGCCTTTACTTCTTTATTCCACCATGATGTGTCCTTAGATGGTGGAGCACCACCTCTCGACTCACTAAGTAGATCTCTAGCTACCTTCTTGATACAACTAGCCATTTTGTTCCATGTTCTGTCTGAATTATCTTCCGACTGCCAATCCGCTTCTTAGAATACACGATCTATAAAAGCCTTTTGGTTACCTTCTTTCAATCGCCACCATTTAATTTTAGGCTCTACCTTACGTCTAATCTTTCTAAGTCCTCTTCTAAATCGAAAGTCTAGAACTAAAAATCTATATTGAGTGGTTACACTCTCATCTGGCACTACCTTACATTCGATACAACAATCTCTATCTATTCTTCTCGTCAGAAAAAGTCTATTTGACTAACACTTGATCCGCTCCTAAAAGTGATAAGGTGAGACTCTCTTTTCCTAAACCAGGTGTTTGCTAAGATCAAGTCATAAGATAAGGCAAAATCTAGAATCAAGTCATCTATTTCATTCCTTTGTCCAAAACCAAAACCTTCATGGATGGTATTAAACCCACTACGACTAGTACCTACATGTCCATTAAGATCACCACCAATAAATAACTTTTCTCCACTAGGTATGCTTTGCACCATCTCGTCTAAATCCTCCCAGAATAGACGCTTACTAGCGTCATCAAGACCTATCTGCGGTGTATAAGCACTAATAACATTAAGGATCTCTCCACTCAGAATAAGCTTAACCAGTAAAATTCTATCACTTTTTCTTCTAATCTCAACTACATCCTCAAGCAACCGTCTACCTATGATTATGCCTATCCATTACGATTTTTATAAATCATTGCCATATCCTCTCCGTAATAATTGTATCAAAGGCACACCTTTCTTCTCAAAAAGCAATTTTATGACAGGGTTTTGTTGTCTCTTCGCCATCTGATGTAGTCTTACAATTTCATAAAGCACCTTTATTCGTTATTTAGAGAGAGGCAATTGGTTCCTTGAAAAGATGGTCTGTTAGAGAAGAACTAGCTGACAAATAGATGTTTTGTTTTTAACTTCTACATATTATAATTAGGCGTCGACCGACATCTATATCTACCTGTTCAATTGTGCTGAATGAGCATAATAAGTTTATTCATATGAAGATTTGTCTAGGTATATGGAAGGCCCTGGGTGTTGAAATATGATATAATAGTATTTTTGCACGTGTGTATATTTTGAACAACATATATACATCACACTGAAGGCATGTGTAAATTTTCTTATCCTAGACATTACATGTAAATCTCGAAAGATATCTATAGTTTTTTAAAAATTTAAATTAAATGAATGCGGCTAATGGTAATATTAGAATTGAGAATTTAATAGTTTTACAAAGTAACAAAGATATAAGGGCTAATGTATAAATTTGTAAGCTGCATCACTTTTTGAGTTTTGGAGCATTTGAGAGAATGTGTAAAGAATGAGAGAGAGAAAGAGGATTGTTGACCCTTTATTTTATTATTTTTGTCTTTTGTGGTGGATGAGGGGGGCATTTTCAATTCTCTACTTTGGCTATTGGAATTTTGTCATTTTCTCTATTTTTATTTTGTTGATTAATGACATCATCCAAGGGACTTATAGTTATAATAGTAAAGATGTTATAGCAGTTGGCATTTGTTGAGACGTGAGAGACTAAAATAGTCCTACATTGGAAAAACTACGAGAGGTATATAGGTATAAGATATAAGATGAGCCAAAGCTCAACAAAACTTGAGTCTTATTGTTGGAACCCACTTATATCAAAAAGCCCATGTAGACTCATAGATAAAATAAATAATCGCCCCCACGTTCTTAAATATATATAAAATCTAATAGCATTAAAAAATTTGATACTTATATTTGAGGTACTAAATACGAACTTTTTCTTTGACTGGAATTCAATGTTGTCATCAGGTATGCGAGAAGCTTGGACCAAGCTTGCATGATTCCTTAAGGAGAAGTGAAAACAACTTGTTTCCAGTAGAACTTGTCCGGGAGTTTGGATGTCAACTTATCAAATCAGTAGCTCGTGCGTGGATCATTCTTTGTTCTTTTGATTTCACCCAATTGAACTTTTATATCCCATCTTGCAGATCTCGGCTTTTCCTTATATTGTGAAGTGCCAGGCTTGGTATCTGTCCTTTCACCCGTTTTTTCTTACACCATAGGTATGCATGATTTACAGCTTGTTCACACGGATCTGAAGCCTGCAAACATTCTTCTAGTTTCTGATGAATGCATAGAGGCTCCAAACTCTATGGTAATTAGTCTAGTGCGGTTCTAGAAATCATGATCTTTTGTTTCCTTCTATCATATGGACTAGCAGCTTTCTTGGATATGCTTTAGGTGAATATGAACAACCAAATTGGTGCGAAGTCAAGTGCCATAAAGTTGATTGATTTCGGCACCACTGCTAATGGGAATCTTAGCCATGACAAAGCTGTAGCAACAAGGCCATACAGAGCACCTGAGATTATATTAGGTGAAATTAATTTCCTGAAGGCATTGAACCCTTTACGAATCATTTTACTTATGAATCTATGAAGTTTCATGTGTTAATATGCATATGAAATGTCTATATAATTATTTATATACATCATGTCAGGCCTGGGCTGGAGTTATCCCTGCGATTTATGGAGTATTGGTTGTGTTATTGTTCGTCTTTGTACGGTTAGTCAATGAACTTTTTATGCTAGAAGTTTTTGATGATTTATGGAGTATTTCTTTCTTCTTTTTTAAAGCAGACCCTTTGTGACTGTTTCAGGGTGAAAACTTATTTCCAACTTTTTTGGATGACAACCAGCATCACTTGGCCATGATGGAGAATGTATTGGGACCGATTCCTCAGCATATGATTAGAAAAGCCAAGTAAGTATTCTTGTTATCGAGTTTCATTGGCATCTGATGCAGTTATCTGAAAGGTTTATGATTATGCTATCCTTCTCATTGCACTAAAACTTACAGTGTTTCGTGACAATTGATGGACACATCTTTATATTCTGACACTTTACACACTTTCGCAGGTTCTTTTTGTGGGTTGAAATTGTCGCAGGCGTTAGCAGGAGGGATAAATGCAGTTGAACCCAAAGCTTTCAATTGAAAGGGGTTTTCCTTGGAATCTAACAAGTCGCTTGGAAGCCACTAAACTCATTTGGAAGCCACCAAACAAATCCACTAGAATTGAGATAAAACTCGGAATAGTTTAACCATAATCTGAATTCATAAGGATTACTATGTGAACTCTTGTATAGCTATAAAAGCACCACTAAATCTATCAAGACTGAAATCAAATCTAAAATTACTAAACTAAATAAATCAATCCTGTAAGAACGAAATAAAATCATCAAACTAAACAAACTGGTCTCAAATAATATTACCAACCAAATAACCTATTTATTTAGAAAAGGAAACTTACATTTGACTGCCTTAGTCAACTCGGCAAAATATATGGAAATGAATATTAGAAGTAAACTTGAAACTGGCCTTTTATCTTCATCAATGATGGAAAATCATTCACCATTGCCTCATTAGATATTGCCTCTAATTGAACACCACTATACTTTTCAAAAATAGCAGATAGAACAATACTTTTCCCTTATTTTGGTATCGTTTCCAATAACACTAGCTTCTTAGCAGTGACAACTTCTTGCATCTTACGTAGATTTTTAAACCTTATAATCTCTAAACCCTGATAAATAATTAGTGTGTTATTAGTAGGTGACATGCCTCCTTTCTCCTACCTCATTAGCCTATTGCTGAGACTCCCTTTTAGATCCTCCTCTTTCCCTTCCGCTTCGTGCTCAAGCTTGAGAAGATCACCATGGTCTGGATATAAACCTATCGCTTCATCTCCATGAACTTATTTACATGTGTGATTATCGATGTGGACAACTTCTTGGACTTCATCGTGACTAACGTTTGGCTTGATTTTGCGTTCATGCATTATATTTCTTGTCACCATTAAGTTCAATTTGATCCAAACACGTTTTTTCGGTGTGCTTAGGTCCTTCATCTACTTCATGAGCTTTTTCTTGAATTTATTGTTTTCTGCACCGGGGGAGTGCATCATTATTGCGGTCATCGGACCTGTCTCTGTGCTTTAATACTACCTGATGATGGCAATGGCATTAGCGGGGTATTATGGTGAACAGATCTGACATTTTGATTGTAGAGAGTATTACTGGGAATCGAATAGAATCTTTCAAGCCGTTTGGAATCCTGCAAACAAAATAAATTTAGTAATTATCAGAACTGAGATAGAAATTGAGTAACTTTATTAATTAAAGTGAATTATAAAGGTTACAACACGGACTCTTATATAGCTATAAAAGCACTCCTAAATTTAGCATGACGTCAATCAAATCTAATCTTGTCTAATTTTATGACTATGTAAACCACTATTTTACAAAGGAAATTAATTTAAATTTAAAGTTGCCAAACTAAATAAAATACTCTTGAAACAAATAGTATCTAACTAAATAAACTACCTTCTTCAAACAGAAATAGAACAGATTTAAGTCTAAGTTTCTCATGCAGCCTCAAGTTGTCCTAAATCATAAATGGAAGCTTTTGTGCATGCTTTTTTTTATTATTTCGCTATATCTTAATATGCTCCAGTCGGATTTGAAGCCGGCTTGCTCTCCTCACAACCTTAATATAGCCGCCGCTGCACTACGGTTTTGTAATTATGACAAGGTTTGAGAGGCATTTTTATAATCTAACAATGCTTAAGTGTACATCGATATTAAACATTGTTCTCCCTATGTTGCCAACTCTTAATGTACAGCTGCATTCTGAATACTAAACTCTGAGAATGAGTTATGAAAACCTACTAGTTATATTGCTCAGTGCAATATTGATACAGACGTTGAGAGTTCTACATGATGGAAATGGGCAAAACATTAGTCTAGCTAGTTCCTTTCTTTTACTAGATTCACCTCAATTATTAGATTAACGTTCACCTACAGAGAACTTAGGAGCTCTGCCTCATACTTTTTCACGGATAGAGCGAAGCCACGATTGAATTTGCCAAAAGGTTATGTACAGAGTCTTCATTCTCTTAAGGTGCACCCTCCGTCTTTCTATTATCAGATTATTTGTGCGATGTAATTGCGATCGTTGAACACTTTATTTTCAGGACATGGTTTTATCTAAAGTGGCTTCGGATTCTGGAACAGCTTTAGTTAATCTATTGAGTGGCCTATTAAAATATGAGCCATCAGAGCGTCTCACAGCGAAACAAGCGCTCGGCCATCCTTTCTTCAAAGCTCCAGAGGCCCAAAACTGATGTGGCTAAATCGGATATTCATATGAAATATGTATAGCAATTCATTATTTTATTATCATTTTTTGTAAATACTTTTCCTTTCATTTTTTTATTATATTTATTTTTCGGGAGTACCTGATGTAATTGTTATAGGAAAGAATGTATAGGGGTGGATTTTGAACACTGCCGCATGGTTTTTGATTAATCATTTTAGAGTTCCTTGATTCAGCATGGTTTTTGATTAATCGTTTTCAAAGTTCTTTGATTGAGCATGATTTGTGTATTGTGCTGCTATAGTCTGCAGATTCACATGTTTTTCTTTCTTGATGTTGTTAAAATTTGAACTGCTTTTTTTGTGTGCATGTTAAGCATGAAATTAGCTTTACAAGATATATATAACACGCTTCTGAAATCAGCTTAGCCTTTGCAAACAAAACAGTTCTCTCATTAGTGGTCTTCTAGCTATTCCAGTAATGAAATTCTTCAACAGAAAATGCTTGCACTCTCAAGACATCGCACATTACATGATTCTTTCAAGGTTTAATTACGTTAAAATATCCTGAACTATCTGATTTTTTTTTATCGTTTTGCGTAGGCTACCTTAAATGTTTTCCCCCTACTTTGAAGGGTGTTTTAATACGGGAAAAAACCTTTGAAACATGGTTAAGGTATTTTACTGTAATACAAAGCTTTAAAGCAGTTTGATAAAAAACCGTGATGGTTAAAGATTTTTTAGTGTAATATTCCATCCCTGTATAATCCAGCAAAATATTAGGATCCTTCTATGCTACATAACGGTCAATCTAGTCCAATTTAGTGCAACAATAAGTATGGTATGATTCTACATATGTTCTGTTTTTTATCTACTAGGCAAATCCGATGACCCATATTACGGTAAAACAGGAGGTATATGATTGTATGGGGGTAAGAAGTAGGATCCAAAGGCTGATGTAAATTCTTAAGTCTAGAAAAGAGCACTACCAAAAAATTGGAATGGTGGTAATTTGCATTATAAATAATAAGCTCTAAAATAATTACTTGGGCACAAAGTAAATAACACTATTGCGCCTTAACTTGGTCCAACACTCAGTAATCTCAGACTTCTATATCTGGGCCGGATTCGGACTAACTTCATGACCCGAATCCACCTCTCGCTCCCCATCGATAAAAGCTGATTCCCGCCATTTTCATTCCCAAAGAGTAACCCAATTTCTTGAGATTTCTGTCTCAAAATTCACACTTTATTTTTCTTCACGTATCGCAAGAAACAGAACCCTAACAAGCTCTCGAATTTCAGCAATCGGATCCAAATGGAGGGAACCCCAGCGGACGAGAACGAGGCATTGCCTCCTTCTCCAGAGGTGAAAAGAATTAGGGTTTCGATTTCGATTCTAGGGTTAGGGTTGTTCAATCTCTAGTTGAATTCTTGAGGCGATTGGATCGTGCAGGGAGGAGCCCTAGCAGCACCGCCTCCTTTATGGAACGACGATCGGCATGGCAATTTGGTTTACAAGGACAGAGAGTTTCTGGATGATAATAATCGATGTAAGATTCTTTCTTATTTTTGCTGGTTGATTTCTTGCACGTTTTACTGATTGTGAGGAAATTGATGCAATCTTTAAGAGGAAAATGTTTCATCTGTCTGTCTTTTATTAGTTATAAAAGTTCTTGCCATTTAAATTTTAATTGCATACATGGCCAATGTTGGGAAAGTGATATCTTGCCATTTAAATTTTAATTGCATACTCCGGCACAGGGGTTGGAATATTTGGTAGTGGAGGCATGCAACCAACACATGTGGAGAGGACACCTTTTTTCCTTCTGTGTGTGTGGTTGGGTGGGGAGGGGGCGGGGGTTGGGCGAGGTGTTACTGTTAAATTTGTTAAAATGTATTTTTGGAAAATTATCTAGTAGTATTCTATCTTTGTTTTTATTTTCTATTTTACGAGGGATATAATGAGGATATTATTTTGAGAGCTAATTTTGTATTTTGGAGCTTGCACATGTTTCTCATGTCCATCCATCCTCAATTCTTCTCTCTACACATTTCCCACCACCATACTTGCTTGAGTAAGTTTGAATTTGGCTTAATTAATCCACCCATCTTTCATCCTTTCTAAAACCATTAATGACTCCATTTCCCCATTTCCTTTAATCAAGAAAGTGATATCTTGCCATTTAAATTTTAATTGCATACTCCGGCACAGGGGTTGGAATATTTGGTAGTGGATGCATGCAACCAACACATGTGGAGAGGAGGACACCTTTTTTCCTTCTGTGTGTGGTTGGGTGGGGAGGAGGGGGGTTGGGGGAGGTGTTACTGTTAAATTTGTTAAAATGTGTTTTTGGAAAATTATCTAGTAATATTCTATCTTTGTTTTTATTTTCTATTTTATGAGGGATATAATGAGGATATTATTTTGAGAGCTAATTTTGTATTTTGGAGCTTGCACATGTTTCTCATGTCCATCCATCCTCTATTCTTCTCTTTACACATTTCCCACCACCATACTTGCTTGAGTAAGTTTGAATTTGGCTTAATTAATCCACCCACCTTTCATCCTTTCCAAAACCATTAATAACTCCATTTCCTCATTTCCTTTAATCAAGAAAGTGCTTAACCAATTAATCAACCTAAGCCAAATTATGACAACTTCTTCCTCTTCATGAAACCATTTCACCACAAACACATCTCCATTGCTCCTACAATGTGCAAGTTCTTCAAGCTCTATTATTTTGTATACTCATGAATTATTAATGAAATTTATCCTCTACTTTCCCTCATTTAAGATACTCTTCTTCTATTGTGTATTTTGATTCTTAGGTTAGTGTGAAACTTTGTTCCACTATTGTAGAATCGGATTCCATGCATTTCGGATCCTCCACTTCATATGGTATCAGAGCTATAAGGGTGGTAGCGGTGCTTTGCAAGATTCCCTTGGCGAAGAAGAGTGGTATATCGAAAATGGATTCGGGTAATCGTAGAGGTTTCGGTGGTCTCAGCATCGAGGCTCCTAATAATTTTAACTACAAGATATGAAGAACATGCTTGGAATCTTACCTTATGGGTGATGAATTATGGGAGGTTGTTAGAGTTAATAATCGAGTGGCTTCAACGGATAGTGAAGAAAATGCGGATGTCTTGAAAAAATGGCGGGTGATGAATGCTAAGACGGAGTTTGTCTTGAAGAGAACCATCCCTCGTGAGTTGTTCGACCATATTATGCGTTGCAAGTTGGCTTTCGAAATTTAGAGTACTTTTGATGGGTTGTTTAATAAGAAGAATGTGGCTCAGTTGCAATTTTTGGAGAATGAGTTAGCTAATACGACTCAAGATGATCTATGCATTGCTCAATACTTCTTGAAAATAAAGAATTTATGTTCGGAGATCTCTATTTCAAATCCGGATGAGTCGATTTCGGAATCTAAAATAAAAAGATAGATCATTTGGGGGCTAAAGAAGGAATACACTTCACATGTCACTTCCATTCAAGGTTGGGATCAGCAACTTTTGTTGGTGGAGTTTGAGAATCTTCTATCTTCACAAGAGTTTTTAGCTTGCCAAATGGCCGGATGTTCTATTTCTGGAGGAGAGGGTGATGCTTTCTTTTGTAGTAAGAATTATCATAAAAGAAATGAGAGGAAATTTGACGCAGAGAAAAATGATGAGTCTTCATCAAATGGCGATAAAAATCGGAAAGGGCCTCAATACCATTGGTGCAAGAAATATGATCATATGTCACATCCCGCTTCCTAAGATACGGAATACGGGAGGCAACTAGGTCAGACATGCTCCTACGGTCAGGAAATAATCCCGCCGTAGTCATATTTCGATTTCTAACATTACATGGTAATCCGTAATCATGGTACAGATGTCAAGGAAACACATCACTAGTTTATTACATCAACTTTCATTGTTCACAATTTACAATGGTTCAACAAAAAAGAAAATTACCAATCAAGTGTGAATACAAGGCCGCTTTTAGGGAAAGCGGTAAAATGCTGAAAGTAAGAACCGACTAGATCTCTGCAAGCTCGAACGGTAAATCCGACTCCTGAGCGGTGTTCTCTTTAAACTCTGAGCATGCATACTTAGGTCGTAAGGACGACACAATAGCAATAGTATAATAACAATATAATAAAGCATGAAATGAAGAGTAATAACAGTGGAGACAAGTATGCACGTAATCAGTGTACCACCAATCAATGCAGTATATGATCCATGTCCTTTATTGATCGCTAGATCAATTTGAAATCGAACCGTAGAAAAGAGTGATCATGTTTAACGAGGGTCTCGTACGTATCTGAGACTACGGCTCACTGTTACCCGGAACATAACCCTGCCAGTCGGACCGCTAAGTCCAAACCTAAAATATATATAAGAGTCGTTCGAATCTAAATCGCTAACCTTGCTAAATACAAGTTTTTTTCCACTAAGATTTTCTCCTTTTCCCCGGATTTTAATAACTATAAGTATAGGGCTAGTTGTGTATAAGTACGCACCAATAACACTGTTTTATTCACTTTTCACTCCACTGTTCACTATCACAAGTCGTTCACTTTTCACTGGCGTACTCGACACAACTAATCCTGTACTACTCACGTTCGACAATGTAATATTCGTTAAGAATCAATAAGAGCGCTCGCTATCACTAAAGATATCATAGTCGGATAAACATGTGAATTATGCCGCTAAACAAGTCATGTGTAATATAAGTCACTACGCGTCTTAAGAATTCAGAAAATCATATTAAATCGAACGATCGTAATTAAGCAAAACGATACAAAAAGGGTAGAAAGTAAACTTAAACAGCAACCCAACAAAATTGGTGTCAGGTCATTCGGGTTTCAGGTTTGCGAGCTGCGGTCATTTCATTTTAAGTGTTCTCTGCTGGAAATTCAGTTCCCGAACTGAAAGTTCATTTCGGAACATATTTTTCACCCTGTTGGGATCGTAACTAGGAGACGCTGCAGTTAGATAATGTTTAGATTTATTTGTTATGTTTCCAACGCACCAGACGGATCGACAATATCCACTGTATGCTGGGAGATATGCACCGTTTAACGTTAGGATATGCAATCTGTCTCTGCACTAAACTGCAGTACATATCGACGGTTTAAAATGCAATTAAAATATCAAACAACAGTAAAGTGAACGAAACCATCACCTATAGTTAGCTACAGAATTATCTTCGTAACGGTATAGGATACCGCATATTTTCATTTTCATACAGAGGTATACAAATAAATTAATTCAGATGTCAATATGAAGTATCGCTCTGGACTGCAGTCCAGAGCCGTACTTCCAATCAGTTTTCGTCATGGTGTTATAACGGTATCGAAATATAAAATGCAGAAGGTTCTAGGTTGTCGAGTCGGCTTCCATATGAGCCCTCGAACACAACATTCCGGTATGCATCCAATTTACTATGATTTAAATGTGCGAGGATTTTCAGATTTGACGAATTTAAATGGGGGTGTCATTTCATGGTGTTAAAATACGTATTTTCAACCCAACTTTTTATGTGTTATTCATTATCACTAAAGGAATCTAGTAGTCATAAATTTTGCAATTTTAAAATGGGTTTTCATTCGAGCAACACATCGAGCACTTAGATCATGGTTATGTATACTAATCGTCGTTAACTCGAACGGTTAATTTAAAACTACAACCAATTTGTCTCAGTGTCTCAGTGGTTTCACTACGGCTTAAAGGATTTGATTGTATCTAAACCAATATCATTACAGCCTATGGTTACAAATAAAGTTACGGTGTTTTAGCAATAAGATCTTGCACTCATACACTTAATTAAAAGATATATAATCTGATTATATATATATATATCGAGAGAGAGAGAGAGGGAGAAAGAGAGTATTGGAGGAAAGAGGCCGTAGGAGGGAATTTCCTCCTATGGTGTCGGAAAAATACAATCTCGATCGTGTTTTCCGACGATCGACATCCATCATCTTCATCGTTATCATCTTAAGATATGGGTACACCAAATTTCATGTGATTCTATAACTTTTTCACCGTTGAATTAGTGGGTTCAAAATTAACGGTTTACCGACAATAGAACTTTTTACATTGCTAAATCAATGGTGAAAAAATTGTAGAATCACATAAAATTTGGCATATCCACATCTTAGATGATAACGATGAAGATGATAGATTCCGATCGTCGGAAAATACGATGGAGGACATATTGTTTCGACGCCATAGGAGGAAATTTCCTCCTATGCCATCTTTCCTCCATTATTCTCATATATATATATATATAACATGAATACAGCAAGGGAATGGGTTCCATTTGCCTGACAATGGATCGATGAGGCGATATGGCGAACGTTGGCAATGACACAACACAACGCACAAAATGGCATCTTGGCGATGGCTAGGGGCGATGGCGGCGGCATGGTGAATGATTGGCGAAGTGTGTCACGATGCCCGGGGAAGGTCACGGTGGCCGTAGGTGGTCGCGGGGGAGCTCGGAGGTTTGGGGTTGGTGGTTGCAGTGGAGAGGGAATAGTCAGGCGACGAGGAGTTGGCCTCGATGTTGGTGTGGAGGTGCTGAGGAGGAAGTGGGTGCAGCGTCGCTGGTGGTCACGGAGCCGGGTCAAAGTCAATGGATATGGTCGGCAGTGAAGGTCCGTAGGTGCTCGAGAAGGGTTCGGTGATGGGTTGAGGTGGCTGGTCGGTTCTTGGTGAAGGGGGAGGAGGTTGCCGATGAGGGAGATCGGTGCTTGGTGTGAGGAGGTAACATCGTGGAGGAGGTAGGTGGTGGTGAGTTCGGGTCGTCATCGGTGGAGAGTGGTCGACGACGATGTTGGAAGTGGTCGGTTTAATTGGTGAGGGCTCGGTTGATGAGGAGGGCAAGGGTAGCTCGACGACGAGAAGCTTGTCGGTGATGACGGAAAAGGGAATGAAGAAGCAGGTGGTGGTGTCATGTTAGTGGGCGGCGGTGCTCCGGTCCTCGAAGGGAGGGAGGGCACAGTGGGGATTTTGATAGGAAGGAGAGAGGGAGAGAACGAGATGAGAAAGAAAGAGTGAACAGGAAAGAGAGAGAACGAGATGTGCGAGAGAGAGGGGGGAGTTTAAAAATAAGAGAGAGATAGGGTAATTAAATGGAATGAATGAGAATTTGATGGTGATTAATAGGATTTAAGTGGAGATTTTCAGTTGGGATTTTTGTTTGAGGGGAATTCAAAGGGGATGGGTAACGGTAGGAGGGAAAAGAAGATGAAGGGGTGAAGGGGCCGTCCATGTTGTGAGTGTGATTGGGCTTGGGGATTTTTTCTTTGGTGTGGGTATTGTGGGCTGGGCCAAGAAAGAGAGGGAAAAGAATTGGGGTGGATGGGCTGTGGTTTAGTTAAAGGTTAATAAAAGTTTTAGAAATTAGATTTAGGAAAATAATTAGAAGGATTATATTTGGAATAAAAAATAGAAAATGTAAGAATATTATTTATTAGAATACAGATAATTTGGTATAAAAAAATCGGGTGTTATATCATACCCCCTTACAAAAATTTCGTCCTCGAAATTAAAGAACAAAAAAAAAGAAAGAAACAAACGAACGACTACTCAAAATGATACGGAAAGCGCAAACGGATATCCTCCTCACGTTCCCAAGTAGATTCCCCAGGCGAACGACCACCCCAAGACACTCAGACTAGCGGTATGATCTTATTCTTCAGCACCTTCTCTCTACGATCGAGTATAGTAGTAGGCTACTCCATATAAGATAAGTTGATGCCCAGCGTCAACTCCAAATGATCGAGGACATTACTGTCGTTTCGAACGTAGCGCCGTAACTGTGACATATGAAATGTGTTGTGCACGCCAGCTAACGAGGGGGTAAGGGAAGTCGGTAAGTTACCTTCCCTACTCGCTCTAGCACCTCGAATGGTCCTATGAATCAGAGACTGAATTTCCCACAACTCCTAAACCTGATAACTCCATGAGTAGGTGAAATCTTCAGGAATACATGATCACCGACTTCAAACTCTAATGATCTCTTGCTGACATCTGCCCAACTCTTCTGTCGGTCCTGAACAATCTTGATGCGCTGTCTGATCATCTGAATCTTGTCCATCGTCTGGACTATAAGTTTGAGATCCAGTAATCTCCGTTCACCAACGTCATCCCAACAAACGGGGGATCGACATTTCCGTCCGTAAAGAGCTTAGAACGGAGCCATCTGGATGCTAGCCTGGAAACTGTTGTTATAAGAAAACTCCACCGGATGAAGGTGATTCTCCCAAGAACCCTGAAAGTCCAGCATGCATGCCCTCAACATGTCCTTAAGCGTATGAATAGTACGCTCGGACTGTCCGTCCGTCTGTGGATGATAAACCGTGCTGCACTTGAGACGTGTATCCAGATTCTGCTGTAACCTCTTCCAAAAGTGCGAAAGAGATCTGGATTTTATCTGATACTATGCTGACCGGAACTCCGTGAAGTCGCACTGCTTCTTGCATGTACTTCTCCGCAAGTGACTTTGTCGACTGTCCTATCTGGAAAGGTATAAAGTGTGTTGCTTTCGTGAGACAGTCGACGATAATCCAGACGACGTTGTTGCCTCTTGAACTCCATGGTAGGGCAGTCACGAAATCCATAGTAATGTACTTCCATTTCCATTCGAGTATTGGAAGCGGTTGCAACAACCCAGCTGTCCTTTGGTGTTCTGCTTTTACCTGTTGGCATACTAAGCATTTGGACACAAACCGTGCAATCTCTCGCTTCATCCCGTTCCACCAATAGTGCTACCTCAGGTCTCGGTACGTCTTCGTGTCTCCTGGTTGCACTGAATAAACTGAACTGTGAGCCTCAACTAGTACTTCTTCTCGAACATCATCCTTGGGAACACAGTCTGCTACCGAATCTCAAAGAACCGTTTCGATGTATGAGTAAATCTGATCTCAATCCGGCTTTTACCTGTTCTCTGAATTTCTGCAATCGAGGATCGTCAGCCTGTGCAGCCTTAATGCGATCTACAAGTGAAGACTGCACCTGTAGTTGCCAAAGCTGCCCGGTTGTACTCGGAGTAACGACTTCTAGTTCGAGCTTCTGAAAGTCTTCAATGATGCTCCTCTGACTGGTCTACATCATGACCGTTGGCTTGCGACTGAGAGCGTCGGGTATGACATTTACTTTTTCTGGATAGTACTGTAGTTCCAAGTCGTAGTTCGCCATTAGTTCTAGCCATCGACGGTAATCCAGACATATTCTGAGACAGTATCACCTGATCAGGGAGATGGTTGATCTCCAGGGGATCGACGTTAGGAGATTTGACGCGAAAGATAACACGGTGGATCCACTCACAAAGGCCTTTCCAAAGAGAGACTTTTATGGGACATTGGGTATGAGATACTAAAACAACCGACCCTAGTGCAAGTGGGAGATTGTTAGTTATATGTATGCCCTAGAGGCCATTATTGTACATATGATGTATATTATAGTGGATGCTTGGACATATATAGGGAGGACTTTCTTGCTCGACATGATAATATACTATGTGGTTGCTCTTTATCTTAACATGTACACTTATGGTCTCTCTATTATATATTGATAAAGCCTTTAGGATGAGTACTTGACTACCAGGATTATGATGCAGATCATACTAGTGGGGCAGATGTAGTCGGTAAGTACATCCTTCAAATGTTTCTAGTCGTGGGAGTATCGAGACGGGGCATCGATATTTCAGAGTAGACTAGCGTCTACGCTTTTCGACCCATGTGATGAGCGATGGATGATCCCATATCCATTGGTGTTTGACATCAGAGATGGTATACGGGTGCTCAGTGGAGACTGGGTACACTGAACGGACTCGCCGAGAACTCCTAGATGGTATTATACCTATCGTCAGATAGCGGTTCTCTGGTGACACTGGTACATGTTAGTCTATCGACCCGAGATCGTCATAGAGTCTTATGTGATTCCCACCGTGCTTTGATTTCTACCTTACCACGTTCAAGAGATCGTGCAAAACGGTGGTTTTTGGGTACAGTCCCGAGTCACATGGAGGCAATGAGTGATAGAAGGGGATTTCGTCTCTTCCGGTATTGGGGGTTGATGTTGTGCTATGCTTGATTGGCCATAACAGGAAATCCCTGGCCATGATTGCTGAGATCTACTGATAAGTGTTATTAGTAGTTTCTCAAATCGTTATGGACCTCACATCGACATGACTTATCAGGCTATTGGGGTCTGACGTTTACTACCCCCAGGCTGTGATATGCGACATATCTGATGAAGAGACCGGACTGTACGGTAGTGTTACTTATTGGATTCGCAGAAATATGAGCAGACTTGTTTGTTGATCTTCTGATCGCTCAATACCCGGATGGCCGTTACGTTTAGCAGATTGCTGACAGCTTGTGAGTGACTGATATGATCACCACCTACTGCCGGCGTATTGACGAGTCTTTAGGGCATACCTTGACACGAAGAACAACACGGCGGATCCACTCACGAAGGCCATTCCCCAGATACAGTTTGAGAGACTCTTCGGGATGCTCGGTATGCGATACTACAGCAGCTGGCCCTAGTGCAAGTGGGAGATTGTTAGTTGTATGTATGCCCTAGAGGCCAGTATTGTACAGATGATGTATATTATATTGGATGCTTGGACATATATAGAGATGACTTTCTTGCTCGATATGATAGTATGCTATCTGGTTACTCTTTATCTTAACATGTATACTAGTCTCTTTAAACTGTCTTATGGTTACATGTTGGTAAAGCCCTTAGGATGTGTACTTGACTACCTGGACTATGATGCAGATCATACTAGTGGGGACATGGTAGTCCATAAGTACATCCTTCAAGGTCCCTAGTCGTGGGTGTATCGAGACGGGGCATCGATATACCAGAGTAGACTAGCGTATACGCTTCTCGACCCATGAGATGGGCGATGGATGATCCCATATCCATTGGTGTTTGACATCAGAGATGGTATACGGGTGCTCAGTGGAGACTGGGTACACTGGACGGACTCGCCGAGAACTCCCAGATGGTATTATACCTCACGTCAGATGGCAGTTCTAAGGTGACACTTGTGCAGGTTAGTCTGTAGACCCGAGATCGTCATAGAGTCTTGTGTGATTCCCACTGTGCTTTGATCTCCACCTTACCACGTCCATGAGGGCGTGCAAAACGGTGGTCTTTGGGTACAGTCCCGAGTCACATGGAGGCAATGAGCGATAGGAGGGGTTTCATCTCTCCCGGTATTGGGGGTTGATGTTGCGCTGTGCTCGATTGGCCGTAACAGGGAAGTCCCTGGCCAGGGCTGATCAGAGATTTGCTGGTAAGTGTTACCAGTAGTTTCTCGACCCGTTATGAGCCTCACATCGGCACGACTTATCGGTTATTGGGGTCTGACGTTTACCACCCCTAGACTTGATATGCGACATATCAGACGAACAGACCGGACTGTACGGTAAGTGTTACTGGTTAGATTCACAGGAGTATGAGCGGGCTAGCTCGTCGATCTTCTGATCGCTCAATACCCGGATGGCCGTTACGTTTGGCAGACCGCTTGCGGCTTGTGGATGTTTGATATGATGATCATCTGCTACCGGCGTATTGACGAGTCTTTAGAGTCCTACACAGAGGTTTCCTGGCTCAAGCGAAACGAAATAGGAGCGCATATGAGATATGTGCAGGACCGAGAATAATGCGTGTATGTGATACCGTATTCAATTCTCGCGATAAATGTATCGATTGGTTATATACGATATAACCTAGATATCGAATCAAGGATTGATTCGATAAGACGATACATAGGATACTAGTCGGTTATATGCGATATGACCGGATCGTTAAATCAAGTGTTGATTTAATGATTTAATGTATAATTATATATTTGATATATTACTTTGCATTAGCTAGTATTGGTTCACTTTAAATGGATTTTCTCACTTGATGTGCAAGTTGTATATGTGATATACTTTTGTGCACATGTTTGTATCATGTTTGATGATACTTGCTCATTTGGTTAAGTGTATAGAATTATACCATGGTTAAGTTGATGTTTAGGGTTTTGCTTTTTCATTTATTTATTTATTTGTTTATTTATTTATTTGGAAAAGATAAAGATGAGAATGGTGGCTTTCTTTGTTTCTTATTGAAGCTTCATGAAGCTTTGACTTTGTCACCATTCTTGTCTCATGCTTAACCCTAACCATTTGAACTAACCCTAGTTCATTCTCTACACTTAACTATGGTTAAGATTATGATAAGTTTTCATTTTCTTTTTCATTTTAGAACACTTATCATATTCTTTCTTCTTCTTCATCATCTTCTTCTTCAAGAAAAGCTTAAGTCCATCAATGGCAACTTGAGCAAAAGTGAGAGAAATCCAATTCTAAAGTGAACCCACCTCCTATTTCTTCACCCTCTACCTCTTGCCAAGTAGTATAGGATGTTTTCTTCACAAGTTTCACAACTTGGTGAAGTTGGAGCTTGAACTTGTGATGCCTCGACGTAGATCATCTTCGGCACGAAGCCGACGACCTAGTCCGCCCATTTCCCCGATGAAGCCGACGATTGAGTTCGGGATTCAAGATGGACAGCGAGAGGACGCCTACGTGGAGCTAAGGAAGTGGAGAAACGGATCTACAAAGGTTGCAGCCTCTCTCCTTTAGTTAAGATGTTAACTAGTTTCGTTTTTCGCCTAAACTCTAGTCAACGATCCGTATTAGGTTTTCTCGGCACCCTAAAAATTTGAAATTGGCATGGTTGATGCCTTGTGAGACCTCTTGAGAGTGCCTAGGAATCCTACAGATGAGTTGCTCCCCTTCTTACGATGCCGAGATTTGATTTGACTTGCTCCGCTTTCTGCGGTGTCGGGGTTGAAGTTGACTTGCTCCGTTTCTTGCGGTGTCGGGGGTGATTTGTTTGATTTGATTTGTTTTGGAAGTTCCCTACATATCCGACGGAACTTTCGAGCTTAGAAGTGCTGCCGGGTAGGACTTTGATTTGATCCGTTTGATTTCTGCCTTATTTGGCGGGACCTTTGAATTTGAGAGGAACTTGGAATTTGGATCTTGTTTGGCATCGGCATTGCTGCACTGGAATAATGTCAGGAGCAACTCATCAGTTGCCCCGGGAGGACTTGGGATTTGGTTTTTGGGTTGGCATCAGCATTGCTGCACTGGAATAATGCCAGGAGCAACTCATCATTTGCCTTTGGGAAGACTTAGGATTTAGATTTTGGGTCGGCATCAACACCGCTAACACTGAAGCAATGCTAGGAGCGACTCATTATTTGCCGTTGGGAAAACCTGGGATTTAGGTTTTGGGTCGGCATTAACACCGCTAACACTGAAGCGTAGTGCCAGGAGCGACTCATTATTTGCCTTTGGGAAGACTTGGGATTTAGGTTTTGGGTCGGTATCAGCACCACTAACACTGAAACAATGCCAGGAGCGACTCATCATTTACCGTTGCCCGTTGGGGAGCGATGGATTAGGAGACAGCTTTAGATCTTTATCACCTAAGGCTTTTCAATTTTACGAGACGTAAAGGTCTCATAAAAGCATTTTCTCCCTACGAGTCGAGAGGATCTCGCAGGTGTATTTCTCCCTGAGAATCGTGGGGATTCCTAATTGCTCATTTGTGAGTCGTAAGGATCTCACACGGGGATTTTCTCCTCACAAGGTCGAGAGGACTTTGCGAGTGTATTTCATCTTTTTTTTACGAGTTTGTGCCCTTTCGGGTTTTCACAAACTTGCCGGCAGTCCTGCTGTTTTTACTCACTGGGCCTTTTCGGGTTTTTATCCGTACCCGTTTTGCTTGTGGACATACCCATTTTTTTACATTGGCGGATCTTCATCGCTGGTGGAAATTTAAATGTAGTCTCACCGGTAGGACTTGGGAGAGATAGGGGTCGCTTACGCCTGTGGATTGTATACGGTTTTACGGGATGTATGATCCAACCCGTAGAGCCGGTATACTCAATTCGTTTGCGGCTTGGAGTATTCACGTACAGTATTTCTTGAGATATCGGCCATTGATGGGTGGCATGGGCCTTTCTCCCTAGGCACTTATTAGTTGGTAGGATCCTCTATCGAACACTTTCTCGATAACGTATGGTCCTTCCCAGTTTGGTTCGAATTTTTCTTTGGCATGTCGATTGAGGCTGATCGGCCTTTTGAGGACCAACACCAATTCGCCTTTCTTGAAAGCGCGGAGACGGGTCATCTTATCATAGACCCGTGACATTTGGGCTCGGTATAGCTCCACATTTTGCTGTATTGCGAGCTTCTTTTCTTCGAGGGCGTCGAGCTCTTCGAGCCGAAGGAGCATGTTTTCCTCCTCCGTCAACTCGTGCTGAACGACCATTCTTAAGCTTGGAACTTCGACTTCGAGGGGGAGGATCTCTTCCACTCCGAAGAGTAATGAGTATGGAGTGTACTGAGTTGGAGTACGGTGCGTGGTATGATATGCCCACAACGCCTCGTGAAGTTTGAGATTCCGGTCTTTCTTGTTGGTTGAAGTATTTTTCCTTAGGAGCTTGCATAGAATCTTATTGAAGGCTTCGGCTAGCCCATTGACTCTTGGATTATAGATGGAGGAATATCTCTAGTCTATCTCGTGCTGAGTAGCGAACCTTGAGACTTTGAAGCTCTTGAAAGAATGCCCGTTGTCAGAAATGATTCTTTTTGGTGTACCGAAGCGGTATAGAATATTATACCGGAAGAATGTCAGAATATCTTCTGTCTTGACTTCTTTTAGCGGGACAACTTCAGCCTATCTGGAGAAGTAGTCTGTTGCGGCCAATATGAACCAGTGGCCTTTGGATAACGGAGGATCAATTGGACCAACTATGTCGGTGTCCCAAACTTCGAGGGGCCATGACGCCGCCGTAGGATGCAGCGGATTGGGCAGAGATGATACCTCTTTGCATGCTCTTCGCAATCTCTTATCATGGTAGGCTAGTAATACCCAAGCCGTTTAAGTTGAAGCCGCATTTTGGGGCCAGATTGGTGAGCTCCGCAGACGTCTGAGTGAACTTCTTTCATAACTTTTTAGGTTTCGGCCGATGATAGGCACCTGAGCCAGAGTTGGTCATATGATCTGCGGTATAATGTATTATTTACAAACACGTATCGGAGAGCTCTCTTCTTCAGCTGAATCCTCGCAAATTTTTCTTCGGGCAGCTTGTCGTATCGGAGTTACTTTATGAAGGGTTCTCTCCAATCGGGCTCATCATGAATGATCGAAGTTTCTTCGGCAGGATTGTTCTCTTGTTCTACGTTTTCTTCTTCACGCAAAGAGACTGGAGGCAGAATTTGCCGGCTTCTAACCGTGATCAGAATTTCGTCCATGTCAGGATCAGCTAGCTCTTTAGCTAGGCGAGCGAGTATGTCGGCTTTTCCGTTCAACGCTCTGAGGACTCTCATTAGTTCAATGTGAATGAACCGTTTCATGAGTTCTATCACTCGGCTTCTATATCGAGCTAACTCAGGTTTGTATATTTTATAGTCACCGCTTACTTGGTTGACGACAAGCTGGGAGTCATCGTAAACCCGTAGCCGAAGGATTTCCATATCTATGGTAAGCTCCAGACCAGCTATCAGAGTTTCGTACTCAGCTTCATTGTTTGTGCGAGGCTTGGTGAGAGCGAAAGAACGTCGTAGGGTTCCTTCCAATGATGTGACGAACAACAATCCTATCCCCGCTTTTATCTCCGGGACGCTTGGTTTACTGGAGGACCTTATTGATGATCCTCCGTCGAAGTAGAGCTCCCAACATGGCTCATCATCGCGGAGGTGCAGCACTTGTTATTCGGGCAACTCGCAATTGAGCGGTGACCCTTCTGGTATGGGATGAGCAACAAGGAAGTCGGCGAGAGCTTGCCTTTTTATTGCTTTCTGAGGAGCATAGATTATGTCAAATTCAAGCAGCATGACAGTCCATCTCGCCATTCTGCCGGCTAGGCTTGCTTTGGTCATCAAGTGTTTGAGCGGGTCGACCTTGGCGATCAGCATGACCCGATGAGCGAGCAGATAGTGCCTCGGCTTCTTCACGGCGAATATCAGAGCCAGGCATTGCTTTTCGATCGGGGAATAGTTGTGTTCCGCTTCGACTAAAGTTCGACTAAGGTAGTAGAAGGCATTTTCTTTTCCTTTCTTGTTGTTCTGGGCAAGGAGCGCACCGAGTGACCCATCTAGCGCGGCAGTATAGAGAATCAACGGTTTATTTAAAATAGAGGCAACAAGCACTGGAGGGTGCAACAGGTACTCTTTGATGCTTTCGAACGCTTCTTGACATCCAGCATCCTAGACAAAAGGAGCTTCTTTCTTCATGAGCTTTAAGAAGGGCCTACATCTCCCCGATAAATTTGAGATAAATCTTCGTATATAAGCAAGCTTGCCTTGAAAAGATCTTAGCCGCGTCAGATTCTTTGAAGGGGGCATCTCCATGATGGCCTTTATCATGGATGGGTCAACTTCGATCTCTCGATATCGGACTATGAAGCCCAGGAATTTTCCCGATGACACGCCAAAAGTGCACTCCAGAGGATTCATCTTCAGATCGTATTCCCTCAGTCTAGTGAGAACGATCCAAAGATCTTGGATGTGATCGGCCTTGGCCTTAGTCTTGACGACCAGATCATCAACATAATATTTATGGATCGGGTCATCAAAAATATTGGTCATTGCCCTTTGATATATAGCACCGGCATTCTTCAGTCCGAACGGCATCACTTTGTAACAGTATATGCCGATCGGGGTTCGAAATGCTCTATGCCTTTCATTCTTAGGCGACATTTTTATCTGATTGTATCCAGACGAACCGTCCATGAAGGTGAATAGCTCGTAATTTGAGGTGTCATCGACCATCATTTCTATGATTGGAAGCGGGAAATCATCTTTAGGGCATGCCTTGTTAAGGTCCCTGAAATCGACACAAATCCGGATCTGCCCATGTTTCTTCTTTAGTGGGACAATGCATGCGACCCAGTCTGCATATTTCTCTTCCCTGATGAAGCCAGTATCGATAAGTTTCTTAGTTTCCTTGATAACCTTTTCTTCCAGCTCCCTTCTCATTCTTCGAGGAGCTTGTTTGACAGGCTTGGCATCAGGAGATATAGCCAGCTTATGCACGACCACTTCAGGGGAGAGGCCAGGCATTTGTTTGTATGTTCATCCGAAGCAGTCGGCGAACTCATGCAGCAGGGCAATTATCTGCTCTTTCATTTTCTCTGACAAGAGTGAGCTGATGTAGGTCGGCTTTGGATTATCAGGCGCTCCCAAATCGATCTCGGTTAGCTCATCGAAGGTTGCTTGTCCGCCATCTTCGAGCTCTTAAGGAGCTTCTTCTGGCTCGGTTAGCTCGTCATCATCATTTGACCTTTCGCTGGCTTCACCAACATGGATCATGTAGCATGCTTTGGAATCAGGCTGGATTAAACCTATGCCTCGTCTATCTGGAATTCGTCCATCGTTGAGTGCTCGGACATGAGGCGGATGACATAGCCCTTCAAAAAACTTTGCTTCAGCCTCCGTTTGATATAACCGGCATCCGCACCTTTTGAAATATTCCCGCATCTCGGGCGCATAGTATCTGCGATTGAGGACGACTTTTATGCCTCTCTCATAGGGAAGGTATGTGACAGACAAATCGTCCGGGTGCACAACAGAATTTGACCCATAAAACAGGATACCACTCTGTCCACTTTTCCTTCCGGGAACGTAGTAAGTATTCAGCTGGTCCACGGTGGAGATTGACAATGCATCGAGCTCTTTGCACATCTGCTCCGGCACTTTTGTGACGGCTAGAGACCTTTCTGCAACTTTGAAGGTTTATCGCAGCTTTGCTTGTTGCGTGGGGGCCCAATCTGTATAGCTGTTATAAGGCAGGTTCTCTTCCTTCGACTCTTCAGTGTTGCTGCCTAAACGAGGGCGAATTTTGCTGTCGGATGGGCCTTCAATATCAGATTCGTCCGTATCTCTACCGAAATGAGGGCGTGTTTTACGGAAGGACGGACTTCCCGCGTCGGACTCATCAGTGTCACTGCCGAAACGTAGACGCACTTGGGGTTTTTTTGCTTTTGAAAGTGATTGCCGGCTCAGATTTGCCTTTGAGTTTCGGGACCGTTCTGTCTTTGGTCAGCTGTGGCTCAGCACTTTAGAGATTCACAAAGTACCGAGAATCTTCATATCGGACTTCATGCACACCGAACGGCTGGATGTCTCCATCAATATGTCTTTCTTCTCTGTTTTTGGTATATTTCATGCACCGATGTAGAGTTGACGGAATGATGCCGTAATCGTGGAGCCACGGCCGTCCCAAAAGAACCTTATAAGACGTGTCAGCGTCGATCACGTATATCTTAGTTTCGATTTGCAGATCCCCAAATTTGATTGGCAGAGCTATAGACCCTAGAACTTGGTGGCAGTTTTGATTGAAGCTTTGAATGACAATCCTTTTCCTTGACAGGTGTCAGACGTCCATTGACAAACTCTTCAGAGTCCGCAAGTTCATGATGTTCACTGAGGATCCCGAATCAATCAATATGCGATTAATCCGATCTCCGTCGCTGTACCCTGTCACGTAAAGCGACCGGTTATGCTCAGCTGTTCCCAGTAGCAAGTCTTCATATTTAAACGTGACCGCGGCGGTATGCAGGGTGTACTGGTCTTCTTTCATATTAATTTCCGCAAAGTGAGTCTGGTATCGCTCGGGGTTTTGTAAAGCACGAATGAGAACATCTCTAAGCTCTTTAGATAGAACCAAGGTATCGTAGATGCTCAGGAGAGACGGAAGCTTTCGGAGATGAGCCAAGACATTATAGTCCACCGAGGAAGGACTCGAATTTTCATGAGCCGGCTCTCCGCTATCTTCTTCATTAGCGATTTGTTTTTCCTTCCATTTTGGGACGTTGCCCTGATTCGGCGGTAGAGCCCTGTCACTTCTGAGCTGGATTTCATTGGCCTTTGTGGCGAGCTCCTCGTCCTCTTCGGAAAAACAGAGCTCCTTCTCAGAGTCGGTGCCCAGATGGATGGCGTAGCAGGTCACTATAGGGATCTCTTCGTTGGAGTCTTCTTCTAGCTCCTCCAGAATCTCAGCTGCTTCTAGAGAAAAGAACCCCTTTAATTGAATTAGAGTTCTTTCCTTTTGTTCATGGTCTTCGAGGGAATGATATATTTTTGAATGGTCGATCTCCCTGCAGACTTTTTTTTGAGTCGAGCTGCACTTTTCTTCTCCTTGAGCTTTTTGGATTTTGAGTCTGATTGAGCCGAATTGGCAGCTGGAATGGTGGGCATCTTCTGCCCTTCCCATTCTGTTCTGGGCTCTTTCCGAAGTAACTTTAGCATCTTCTTCGTCTTATTAGATATGTGCGTACTCCACGGAGGCTGCGATGAGTCAGTTTCATTTCTCAGGGCAGCGGGTTTGGCTGTCTGCTCCCAGAAGGCTTCAGCTTATGTCTGTATAAAGTTGGTGGTTGCAACTTGATTGTTCACCAACACACTCTTGGACAGCTCGATCTCTCCAGTCTTGTACTGCTTCTCGACCCAGTCTTTGAAGATATAGCAATTCTCGATCGCATGGCTCACTACTCTGTGGTACGGGCAATACAGGGGATTGTCGGTCATTTTTGCTTCATGGGGTCTCTTCGACTCTGGCAATTGTAGACACCATTGTTCAAGGCATCTTTGAATATCTTGCGGAGCTTGTCCCTTCTGAAAGACTAGACCTTGATCTTTTTCTCCTCTAGAGAAGGCCCTTCTCCTCCCAGCAATGGCTTTCGAGACCGGTTGGTTTTGGAATCTCCTGCCTTTCGCTTGTTTTCATTGTTGGGCGTATTGAAGACATTGGTACTGTTGGAATTCCCGCTTCTACGGTTGTCGTCCCTTTTGCGTTTCCAAGTCTTGTCTCTCTGAGAGTCCGGGGTAGACTCTTGCTTCGAGCGTTCCAGTATTTGGACTTCCTTGGTTAGCTTCTGAAACGTCCTGAGGCTGTATACAAGAATGTGACCATCCAATTGCTGAGGTTTCCAATGAGAAGGCTAACAGACTGTTCCTACTCCAGCGGCGGTTCGCACTTGACCGTGAGATTACGCCATCGGGCTATAAAGTCGGTGTTTCTTTCATTCTTTCCCGGCTCGATCCTCACAAGGTCAGCAATGGAGATTTTATCACTGACACTCATGAATCTTTGCCGAAACAGAGATTCCATTTGGGCAAAAGTAATGACGGACCCATCTAGTATGCTCGCGTACCGGTCGAAAGCAACAGCGGTCAGGCTGTTGACAAACTGACGAAGAAGGAGCGCATTATTACCCCTGTATTTCCACACGACACTTTAAAGAGGGCGATGTGCTGATTTGCGTTTCCCGTCCCGTCAAATCTTCTGAACTAAGGAATGACATAGCCGCTCGGGAACTCGATCAGATCGTACTATGCGGGATATAGCCGCCCACTACTGCCGATTTCTTTCTGGGCTCCGGCTTCGGCTATCAATGTTTTAACCTTGCTAGCGACCAAATCCATTATCCGATCTTGTGTTAGCGGGATGGTGCTATCTGGGGCCAAGGCGTCCCCGGAAGCAGAGAGTGGCCGGCTTTCGTGCGGCTCGCCCAATCTTGGACCCAAAGGGACATGCATCGGTTGCTTCGGGTTGTCATCATCCGGCTAATGAGTAGAGACACGTGTCTGATTGGAAGACGCTTGAGCAATTTGAGCCGTGAGCTGCATCACAACATTCGTCAGGTCGTCAATTTTGGAGTAAAGCTTGGCCATTTCTTTATCTTTGCTCCTAAGTTGTTTTCAAAGCTCTTGAAGCAGCTCTTGCTCTGCGGTCCTGGGGCGGAAAGTCGGCTCTTCCTTGTTGTCCGAGCTTGACTCTACATGGACTGAGAGGTCTTTCTGCCTATCATCCTCATCGAGAGGGTTTTCTTCATCCAGTGGAGGTGGCTGATCTTAGAAAGCGGCAACCATATTCAAGCCAGATTGGGTTTGGGATGTGGTGGCCCCATCCTTGCTTTTGCTGTGCAGGTTGTCGCTGGGGTGCGTGCCCACCATATAGACCGTGTGGACAATATATTCGGCCATCATTTCATTATTGGTAGCTGACTTTGTGGACCATCGTCTTGGCCTTTCTATTTTGGTAGCGGACAATCGATTGAAGATGGCTGGCCTGACCGGATTCATGAGTGGTGCTGACGCCTCTTTTCTGGATCTGCCTCGCTGCTTTCGCGCGGCTCAGAGTGCCTGATAAACTCTTGAGGAGACAGTGTCATGTTTTCTTTGTTGGGGCTGGGACACGTCCCTTTGTAGCATTGTTCGAACCGATGTCTTCTTGATTCTGGCGGTCTTGGTATTTTTCTGAACCCACTTCAGAGGTTCGAAGGAATTGCTAACTTTTACCGCCGACTCAGCCGTCGTCACGGAGTAACCCTGCTCTTAATACCTCACAAGATTCCACTTGGACGAAGTCCTGGCCCTCTTGTTGGCTCGATACCTGAGCCGCTTCTACCTTAACTTTTCTGTTTTAAGCACTTGGCAGACTTCGGCTCTTCGGGAAGACGCCGTAGACCGATTGACAGAGAGCCCAGAGAAGATGCCTGCTTGCACGATTGTCAAGGGCACCACCTGAGCTTGCTGGAGATGCTTTGTGGCTCCATTGGTGTTGACGGCCTTACCCCTAGTCGGAACAGTGGAGAGCCGTTCGAATACAGATTTGCATTGGGGTGGGATGCTTTGGTGACCACAACGTTTGGCCTTCTGCCCCTTGAGGTCGGTTTGGCCGCTTGGTTTGCCGTGTCCTACGCCAGATGAGCATTTCCGGCAGGGTAGATGATGACGGAACCAAATTGACCGGGTGGTTCCTCCCATTGCCGGTTGAAACTGGTAGGGAGAACCACGCGGGCATTGATCTTGACCACGTACGAGATCATGGTTGCGTCGGAAGCCGTCGTTGAAAGTTGATTGCTGCACGGAAAAAACATTATTTTAATACAAACATCGGTATATATGTTAAATGAGTTCGCATGAACAGTTGACTTGAGATATGGGAGGAGAGAAAGGTCCCACCGGGCGTGCTAGAATCCGCAAGGTGTTTTTCGTCATCCCATTGAGATGGGAATACGCGTCGCTTTTCAGCGTACTACAGATTCCCTTGCTTAGGGTAGATAAGGGTTTATTGATTGTGGAAATCCGAATCTCCTGCAGCCGCAAACTAAGTTGCCGTTAATTACCCCTCGCCTTTGGAGCGAGAGAACCTCCGATTGATGGGTCAAACTGGTCATACGAACTCAATGTGCAGTGTGCGTGTGTTATGCATTGAGGGGTTATGGATATATCGGAGTCCCCGCAGAGTTTACGGGGGGCCCGCTACCCGGGTAGCGGGCTAGCGGCCTTCTTGCGGGGTGCGGGGTAGCACCCCGTTAGAAATTTTTTCTAACGGGGGAAGTGTTGTAGAGTGTGTATGTATATGAAAAAAGGAAAATAGCGTCCAAAGGACGCGTGAGCGCCAGCGCCCCACGTGCCTGGCATGCGGGCGCTGGGCGTCAGCAGGAAAAAGGGCTTAGCCCCTACACTGGGAGTTCTACTCCCAATTGACTTTTGGAGTTGAATTCCTGACAAAAGGACTTTGCCCCTGCACTGGGAGTTATACTCTCAAAAAGAAAGATTTATTATTATATATATATATATATATATTTTTTTTGAGGAGTTAAACTCCTGAGATATTTTTGAAGCTGATGAAAGGGGACCCTTTCTTCTCCCTTGAGCCCTGGATCTTCCTTAAAATGGGATTTTTGGAGGTGGGTCTCCTTCTTCCTTCTTTTTATTGGCTGGATCTTGGAGAAAAAATGGTGAGATTTTAAAAATATCCCCTTTTGGAGATTTGATGGAAGATCCGTGTTCCCTTTCAAGGGTTTTATGGTGAAAAATGTTTATTTTTGGAAAAGAAAGAGTTAAACTCTTGATTTAATTCAAAAAGGGGAAGAAGGTTTAGAACCTTGACGAATGAGAAGGAGGCACAAAACTTTAATTTTTTTAGAGAGAAAAAGTTATCATTAAGTTTTTCATCATGTTACCTTTATAGGCGACATATATTACATATAGCCCCTTGGGCTTTACTAAATGACATTTGTGTCACCCCATATCTTATGTGCTTATTTCTTTCTTTGCACATAAGCCATGGGGTTTACAAAATTTTGGCTTTCTGCCCACTTTACATATATTTATTTCTAAAAATTACATTTTGACTAATCTATTACCTTCTTTTTGGCATGGAGCCGGCCCGTTCCATACTTGGTCTTGATTTGGGCTTGGGTTTGGGCTCGGGCCCACTTGACTTTGGGTTGATCTTGGTTTTGACTTGGTCAACTGGGGTGTGATTTATGACCCCAACAAAGTCCTCCCTTATTGTCAGCTCCGAGTGATCTAGGACGTGCGTCTCATCTCGAATATACTTGCGGAGTTGAGATACATGGAACACGTTATGAACGCTCGTCAAAGATGGTAGTAAAACCAATCGATAAGCTACTTCTCCTACGCGCTTGATAATACCGAATCAAATGATCCTGTCATGAACTCTTGAAGTCCAACATACATGCCCTCAACATATTTTCAAGAGTTTGGATCGTTCTTTCTGACTGGCCATCTGTCTGGGGATGATAAGCGGTGCTAAACTTCAATCGAGTTCCCAAACTTTTTTGTAGACTCTTCCAAAGGTGCGATAAAAATCGGGTATCACGATCGGAAACGATGCTCACATGTACTCCATACAATTTCACAATCTTCTGCATGTACCGTTCTGCTAAAGCCTCCGTCGACTGACCAACTCGAAACGGTATAAAATGAGCTGCCTTGGTCAATCGATCAACAATGACCCAAATTGCGTTATTGCCCTTTGGACTTCGTGGTAAAACTGTCACGAAATTCATGGTTATATGTTCCCACTTCCATTGAGGAATCGGAAGTGGTTGCAACAAACCAGTTACCTTTTGATGTTCAGCCTTGACTTGCCGACATACCAAGCACTTCGATATGTAGAGCAATCTCTCTTTTCATGCATTCCCATCAGAAATGTTGTTGTAGATCTCGGTATATCTTCGTGCTTCCCGGATGTACGGAATATGCGGAAGTATGAGCCTCCTTCATGACTTCTTCACGAACATCTCCTTTAGGCATACATAAACGGCTCCCATATCGTAACGAACCATCTTCATGAATTAACAAGTCCGCTCGCAGTCCCGCTTTCACTTGTTCTCGAAACTTCTGCAACCATCGTGCGACTGCGCTGCTTTAATGTTATCGATCAAGGACGACTGTATTTTCAATTGCATCAACTGTCTCGAAAAATGCGGGAGTACAATCTCCAACTCGAATCTTTGAAAATCAAGTATAATCTCCTTTTGTACAGTCAACATCCGTATCGCTGGTAACCAACTTAGCGCATTCGGAACTACATTAACTTCTCCCGGATGTTATTTTAGATCAAGATCATAGTCAGCCATCGGCTCCAACCATCTACGCTGCCTCATGTTGAGCTCTTTCTGTGTGAACACATATTTTAGGCTTTTGTGATCGGTAAATACTTCTACCCTTTCGCCCAATAAGTAGTGTCTCTAAATCTTCAAAGCGAAAATCATTGTTGCTAGCTCTAAATCATGAGTTGGGTAATTTTTCTTATGGATCTTCAGTTGTCTCGACGCGTAGGCTATAACTTTCCCATTCTGCATTAGAACACATCCCAAAGCTTTCCCAGATGTGTCGCTGTGAATAACCAACTCTCCGAAACTGTCTGGCTCTGTCAGGATAGGAGCGGTAGTCAATCTTTACTTCAACGCTTTGAAAGCTGACGCACATTACTCCGTCCATACGAACGGTACCTCCTTTCGTGTTAGCTTGGTCAATGGTTCAGCTATTCGAGCGAAATTCTCCACGAACCTTCTATAATATCCAGCGAGCCCAAGAAAACTTCTAATCTCCGCTACGTTCTTTGGAATCGGCCAATCATGAACTGCTGCAATCTTTTCAGGATCAACGGCAATTCCATCTCCGGATACGTCATGACCCAAAAACTTCACTTCTTCGAGCAAAAACTCGCACTTGCTCATCTTAGTATATAACTTTTCTCGTCTCAACGTTTGCAGTGCGATCCTCAAGTGTTCTTCATGCTCTTCTTTACTTCTCGAATAAACCAAAATATCGTCAATAAACACCACTATGAAATGATCTAGAAATGGTGAAAAGATTCGGTTCATAAAGTCCATAAATATTGCCGGTGCGTTAGTAACTCCAAATGGCATCACTAAGTACTCATAATGCCCATATCGAGTTCGGAACGCTGTCTTGCAAATATCTTCTGATTTCACCTGAACTTGATGATATCCAGATCGCAAATCCAATTTCGAGAATACCCTCGCGCTACTGAGTTGATCGAATAATTCGTCGATACGAGAGATTGGGTACTTATTCTTAATAGTCACCCGATTTAATTCTCGATGATCGATGCACATTCTCCGCGTTCCATCCTTCTTCTTGACTAGAAGAACTGGAGCTCTCCCCATGGTGAATTGCTACTGCGAATCCAACCCTTCTCTAGCAATTCGGTAACTTATTTCTTTACCTCTTCTAGTTCCACCGGTGCCATTGGGTAATAAGCCTTTGAAATCGGCGCTGTTCCAGGAATAAGATCAATCGCGAACTCCACATCTCGTTTTGGCAGTAAACCCGAGATGTCTTTGAACACATCCATGAAATCCCGAACCGCTATCAGTACTTCATCTGCAACGTGTTTACGAACTTCACCCTTCAGTAAACGGTTTCCTTCATCCTGAATTTGCAAGTTTGTTCTAAAACTTGTGGGTTATTAGCCCACCACTCTTCCACTGTGCTACTCTGATAATTTGAGGCGGGTCTGTCAAAACTTCTTCAATCAAATATCTTACATCTGATCGTGCTTGAAGCGGTTTGTACCAGCTCCCACCGGGGTTAATCTCAAACTACTGCAATCATAAAAAATTTCTTCTTATTCTTGAAACGTAAACGGATTGGTTCTTACGGGACGAGAGGAAAGATATATCGTGGTTGCTGGATTCAAGCTCGCGATAAGACATAAACTTGTAAGCAATGACACCGAGAGGAAACAAGGTAATACAACGACCATAAATCAAGAAAATGAATCAAAATAAGACTCCAGATTACTTAAATAGAGTACCGCATTATAACCATGCCGCGGTACATAGTGACAATCACATAACTCTATTCAAGTCGTCTCAAATCCTATTATTAGAATCGAAGGAATACGAACGGATAAACAATAAGGAATCGGGAGAATTCCAAGTTGAGATGCAAGGTCATTCCATCTCGTCAAGAAACAAGAGTTAAGGAAAAGATAAGATTCAAGAACTTGAATGACAAGACAATATGGCAGGACAAGTTCCTAATTACGGGTTTTCTGGTTAGTGTATTGGGTTCAATACCCAACTACAAAAGAACCAAACCCGATTAATCATAAATCCTATGGCTCTGATACCAAACAAGCCCTGGCATGTCCCGCTTTCCAAAATACGTAAACACGGCACGTGACAGAGCCAACCATACTACCTATGGCGAGAAAAAATCCTTCCATAGTCATATTATGGCTGTCAATCAGATATTAAGAACAGTAAGCTACTAAATCTATCTATCACATGTCCAATAGCCACAAGAACAATAACTGGAAAAGATAGTGGAAGCAATAAAGATCCAATGAATAACTAACCCGCATAAGAGCTATATCAATGAGGTGGTCCTCACTGATCGGCGATCCTGTTGAATACTCACATGCTATGTCAAGTATATGGGTTATGCAAAACCCAGACGTCAGTGCGTCATAAATATCAAAATAATAGTAATATTCAAGATAGGATGCTATGATTAAACATGAGTGTAAATAAATAACACATGTGTAAAACATTGAGATATAGGTATATGATGTGTATCCTAAAGTCTGTGTCTCTAGGTTATCTATTCTAGAAGTTTTTAAAATCAATTTAATGGAATCGTTGATATAACTCAATAGTATCCCGTGCGTGCCCGGGACCACGGTCAAGACTTTCAGGCTGAATCCGAAACGTGCCGCTAGGCAGTAAACAAGCAATATGTACATACGAATGATGTCAGCAGCATTATCCCGAGGCTGGCTGAGCCCGTAAAGACCGTTCAGTATAAGTATCGAACTGTTGAGTTACAAGTCAGGTTTCATTATTGATTTCCCCTTACTCCCCAGGTTGTGTGTTCAAGTCAGGTATTGATGATATGAATCAAATGCCAACACGGGATCAAGCAGGTACATGTTTTGTCTATGCAGATAACAAGTTACGTTCATCAGGACAACAAGTCAAGATTGTTAGCATTAGTAACAAGATCAAGTAACGAGTCAGGTAGTGTGTCGTGAACATATCATGTGATGCATATGTATCAAATGGATACCTAATGTGAAACTGAAATCAATATCGAAACACGACTAATGCCAAGATGCATATGTATCTATCTGTAATAATCTTTTATACGTCCATGACTATGTATGATGCAAACTATATAACACGTTGTACTAATGTAATAGTATAATAATATCACGATGTTCCAGCATACAACTAGATATGCGAGTATCAGTACGGATACGAACGGATACCGTAAAACGGTAAAACTATAATATTTGATGCATAATAAAATACATGTATTATGTTTTATTCATATAGATATTGATATAATAACATTAACATGGATAACATATTCAAACTGATTAATAACTATAAAAATGGTATTGATTAACCATTCACAAGAAAGTTCCGTTCAGAAATTCAGCGTCACCCTGATTTGTAAAATAGCTTAAAAATAACAAACCTTCTCTAAAAGGGTCGTGTAATATACCAAAACAAAGCTAATTCAATAAGGTTTTCATTTTTATAAGTTAAAGTATCTAAGGTTGTTCCTACAAAAAGTTATGAACGTTCGAAGTTGAAAATTTACTGCTGGAATTTCCCTGGACAGCAGTTCAAAGGTATTTTCATTTACAGTTTACGTTTTTTAAACAATTTATTTTGCCAGTAAATATTTCATAGGGTTATAGCATTCTGAGTTAGCTTCGTAATGAACTAAAGAACGTATGCTAATGATTTTTCTATGATTTATAATGAATTTTATAAGCTAAGGTGTATAGTAAATTTCAGATTTGTCATATCCGCTTTGCGACGACGTTTCGTGTGTAAACTATAATATTTTTAAGCTATATTTTGTATAACGTTATAAAATGCAGACTATAAACTAATTAATGATAATAATAAGAAATATTACGACGATATATATGTATATTTATAGATATAATTATAGCATTTCGCAAGTTGTAAACTTGCATACATTGTATATTATAAAACCGATTAACGTTAAATAACTACGGTGTATAAATTATATACATATAGCTGTATGATGATGATAATAATAATAATAATAGTACGACAACATATAAGTAAATTACATAAAGTATAGCATGTAGCAAGTTGTAAACTTGCCTCGAAACAAACGCGATGAACGGAAGCAACATGACGCTATACAAATCAACACTAAGTTTTGATGGCTCGGTTAAGGTTCTAGGATACGGTTGGGGTTGCGTCGGCGAGAATGAGTGTGGGCTTGAAGAACAAAAAAGGAAAATATATAAATTGATGAGGGAGAGATATGTTATGTGGAGAGATTGTGTTTAATATAAATATATATAGTATACTTTAAATTAGGTTATAAATATATATTAGTTTTAATGTATATAGATAATATCAAACTGCAGCCAATATTCATCAAAATCTCATCAAAAATATATTTTGGAAAATAATTCACATATGTAAACTTCTCAACCATAATGCATGAATATATTTTAAATAACTCATATCCCTAATTTAAGATTTAAAAGGATTCTAAAAATATATTTAGATTTAGTAAATATTTGATATTAGATATTTTGAGATTTAAATGTAAAAGATAAAATCAAAATAAGATATAGGATGACAACCATATGATGACAGTTAATAAAATATACTTATTCTTAACTTGTGGCTATTAAAAAATATATGATAATCTAGATATATGATATATAATGATCTAAAAATATAATGTAGGTATTATACTAGATTCACATAGATACACTTTACTGGTAAATCTCAGATACAATCTTGCACCATATTAGGTTCTAAATTTGCGGGTCGGGTCGGATAACGATTACTACTATTCAAATCATTCGCGACCCAATAGATGAATAGAAGAAATATAAAGCAAGTGTTAAAATACCAATTAGTGTCGTGTAACCGTATTAGGGTGTTACAATTTCTTTGCATTCTACAAGCTGGGTGATTATGGCGTTGTGAGGATGGGTAACAAAGGCACTTCATAAATTGTTGGTGTTGGTTATATTCATGTTGAGACCAATCTTGGCTATAAGTTTGTGCTCAAAGATGTGCGGCATGTGCCAGAACTTCGTCTCAATCTTTTATCTGCCGAAATGCTCGATGAAAAGGGTTACACTAATGTGTTTGGTGGCGGTGCTTGGAAACTCACCAAAGGCTCTCTCATAGTGGCTAGAGGCAAGCGATGTTGCACCCTTTATAAAATGCAAGAAAAATTAAGCATATGTGAGACAAACACAATGTTGGCCAACTCTATGGAGTTGTGGTATCGGCGGCTAGGCCATATGAGCGAGAAAGGCCTACAAATTCTTATAAAGGGCAATCTTATTCCTAACATGAAAGGTGAGAATCTTGATTTTTGTATTCATTGTCCGATAGGCAAGCAACATAGAGTTTCCTTTGGGAGAAAAGCCTCACAAAGAAAGTCAAATATTTTTGATTTGGCTCATTCCGATGTGTGGTCCTATGAGAGAGAAAACTCTTGGTGGTGCTTTGTATTTTGTCACTTTTGTTGATGATCATAGCCGGAAAGTTTAGGCCTATGCTTTGAAAAGCAAAGATCAAGTTTTGGAAGTTTTCAAGCAATTTCATGTTTTGGTGGAGAGGCAAACCGGAAAGTCTCTCAAGTGCATTTGTTCGGATAATAGTGGTGAATACATTGGTCCATTTGATGCATATTGCAAGTTGCATGGTATTCGCCATGCAAGAACGGTTCCAAAAACTCTCGAGCAAAATGGTGTTGTGGAAAGGATGAATCGCACTATTATAGAGAGAATTAGGTGTATGCTTTCACATGCCAAATTGTCCAAACCCTTTGGGGGGAGGCATGAGGAACGGTTATGGCTTTAATGAATTTATCTCCGGCGGCTCTTTTAGATGGCGATATTCCGGAGAGCATGAAGCGGCAAAGATGTTTCCTATAAACACTTGAGAGTGTTCAGATGCTGCACGTTTGTCCATGTTTTGAAAGATGAGAGGTCCAAGCTCGATAGCAAAACAAAGCAATGTATTTTCTTGGGATATTCTCGTGATGAGTTTGGCTATAGGTTATGGGATCCGGAAAATAAAAAGATTGTTCGGAGTCGAGATGTGGTCTTTCTTGAAGACCAAACCATCGATGATATTGATGATGATGATGCTCCTAATTCTTCAAATGATATTATTGATTTGGATCCGGTTTCTTCTCCGATTGTAAATGACAATAGAGGAGATGTGCAAGAAAATATTGATGGTAATACTAGTAGTGAAGCCTTTACTTCCGATATTACTCATGATAAAATGGGGGAGCAAGTCACTCAAGAGCCACAAATTCAGCGATCTACTAGCGAGCAACAACCTTCAAAGAGGTACTTTAGTAATGAATATGTTTTGCTTACCGATGGCGATGAACCAGAATGCTTGATGAAGCTTGTGAATGTGATCACAAAAGTGAGTAGTTGAAAGCTATGCAAGAGGAAATTGATGCTTTGCAAGCAAAGCGTACCTATGATTTAGTGAAGCTTCCGAATGGCAAAAAGGCGCTGAAAAACAAATGTGTTTTCCATTTGAAGCATGAGGAGAGTAGCTCGCATCCAAGATATAAAGCGAGGTTGGTTGTGAAAGGTTGTGGCCAAAGAAAAGGCGTTGACTTCGATGAAATTTTTTCTCTAGTTGTGAAATGTCATCTATTCGGGTTGTGTTGGGTAGGGCCGCAAGTATGGATTTGGAGATCGAGCAATTAGATGTCAAGCCCGCATTTCTCCATGGTGATCTAGAGGAGGAAATCTATATACAAAAACCCGAAGGTTTCGAAGTCAATGGTAAAGTGCTCTTAGTGTGCAAATTGAAGAAAAGTTTTTATGGTCTTAAGCAAGCTTCTCGACAATGGTACAAGAAATTCGATTCTTTTATGTTGAATCAATGCTACAAAAGAACCGCATCAGATCATCGTGTCTTCATAAAAAGATTTGGTGATGATGATTTTATCATTCTTTTGCTCTATATTGATGACATGTTAATTGTTGGCCATGGTAAGTCCAAAATTGACAAGTTGAAAGAAGAGTTAAGCAAGTCTTTTGCTATGAAAGACTTGGGACTGGCAAAGCAAATTTTGGGCATGGGTATCTCTCGTGATAGAAAAATAAAGAAGTTATGGTTGTCGCAAGAGAGTTATATTGAGAGGGTGCTCCAAAGATTTGATATGAGGAGAGCAAAACCGGTTGGTTCTCTACTTGCGGGTCACTTTAAATTGAGCTTGAAGCAATGTCCTTTAAGTTTGAAAGAGAAAGAAGACATGAAGAATGTTCCTTATGCATCGGCAATTGGTAGCTTGATGTATGCGATGGTGTGTACACGTCCGGATATTGCGCATGCCATTGGTGTTGTTAGTCAATTTATTTCTAATCCGAGTAGAGAACATTGGGCCGCAGTAAAGTGGATTTTCCGATATCTTCGAAGCGCCTCGAATGAGTGTTTATGTTTCGGAGGTGATAATCCGGAGTTGGTTGCTTACTCCGACGCTGATATAGCCGGTGATATTGATTCTAGAAAATCCACATTGGGATATTTGGTCACTTTTGTCGGGGGAGCCGTATCGTGGCAATCGAAGTTACAAAAGTGTGTTGCATTGTCCACTACCGAGGCCGAGTACATAGCCGTTACCAAATCTTGCAAAGAGATATTGTGGATGAAGCGCTTTAAAGAATTGGGTTTGTCTCAAAAACATTATGTTGTTTATTGCGATAGTCAAAGTGCAATCCACTTAAGCAAAAAATCCGAGTTTCCACTGAAAGTCCAAGCATATTGATGCGAGGTATCATTGGATACTAAACGTGCTTGAGTACAAGTTGTTGAAACTTGTGAAAATCCACACCAATAAGAATGGAGGCGATATATTGACAAAAGGGCTTGCCGAAGGAGAAGCAAGTGTTTTGCCGGAAAACGTTCGGCATGGGTTCCATTTGAATATCTATGGTGATCTCCCCTCATGGGTTTGGAGGGGGAGATTATTAGGTTTGGGTCCATACCTATAAGTGGACTCAACCAATTTGTTTTTTTTTGTTGATTTGGTGTTAGAGACCAAGCTTGAGTCATTTTGGCTTGGACCCATTTCATATGGGTTAGGACTCAAGTTAAAAGGTAAGAGAGTTTCTCTCATTCCATCTCTTTATTTTAATCATTCCATCATCCATTCCAAAGGTTAGGTTTTGTGAGAAAGAGAGAAGAGGAAGAGGGCAAGCAAAGGGGTTTTCTTACAAGAGCTCATTTGGGTTGAAAATTCAACATTCCACATCACTTCGAAGAAGATTGTTGCCTTCTATTTGTTTGAGGAGGAGTTGTCTTCAAGTGGGTTAGTGGGTTTGGAGTTAGTGAGGTAACATTGTATTTTCTCATTATATAAGTGATCCCAAAGCTGTTGTGCTTTGGTGATGTTGTATCCCTCTTGTTGTTGATTGACAATGTAAGCTCTCTTGCATCATTATGGATTAGGTTCAATCGGAGCCGAACCACCTTAAATCTTGGTGTCTTTTTTAGTGGCTTTTGTGCTTATTATTATTCCGCGTTATTATTCATCGTATTCTCACATAGATCTAGGTGTTGGGGTTGTTTTACCCCATCATATCTGCCCAGACGTTTTCTTTTCTTTAATATCTTTTTTCCTTCTGTGTTGTTTTGATGCTTGCCTATGCTTTAGATCTCTAATGTTTTGTGAAATATGGGTTCAAATTACTTCTCACTTGAGTCTTGGCATGCGCTCTGCCATGCTAATAAATGTTGAAAACTTAATAAATTGCGGCTTGAGAGAACATTTACATGTGGACCTGCCATATCAGTGTGGAATTTATTTGAGAATTGCTCATATGCAGGCTGTGTCTCAGGGTATGCATTATAAATGAAGCTAGGTTCTGTTTGCTCTTGCTCACATTCCTCAGTGATCAATGCTCATATGCACCATGCGTTGCCATATATAACAAAGATTGAACTGATCTCACATTATGAATCCATGCACAAATTTGTATCATTTGCTCATAAATAATATATTGTTCAGAATATACGAAGCTTGCCCTTGCAATTGAATTATGTTCAGCCAATTTTAACATTTGTTGTCTCCATTTGTGCAGATAAAATACGTGGTAAGATTGGACAAGGTGTTATGTCAAAACTTTATTTCCTTTAATTGATATTATACTAGTACCATGTATTTCTGAATTAGCAAGGCACGATTCTGCAGGTACTTATGGTCTTGTTTTGGAATGTTGGGATACTGTAGCACTAGAAGATGTGGCTATCAAGGTATTTAAGAGTATTTACCCTCTTGCTGCAAAGACTGAAATTGATGTCCTTCATCTTCTTGCTGAAAGAGATAGAGAAGGGTCACTGTATGTTTCAATATCCAAATTTTCTTATACAGTCCTTTCAACTTGCTGTCAATTTCACATATTGTTTGCAATTGTATTTCTCGTCATACAGCTTTGTCAGAATCAGGAGGTCGTTTAGCTTCCGGACTCACAAATGCATTGTAAGTACTAATTCCTAATGTGAATCCACACTCTATCATCAGCACACAGAGTATGATACCCAGCAATTGCTGGGAAATCTTGTTCCAGTGCTTCATATCGATTTCAGACTAAATGAATCTTTTCTGCAAACCGCCTTATTAAATATAGCTGGACATAGAAGTAAGTTTTCTTTTATAGCATGCCACCATCTTTCTGACTCTATGACTTCTATAAATCACTGCCAGATCCTTCCCATTATAATTTTATCAAAGAGCTTTGTTGTCACTTTGTTATTTTATAAACAACTACAAAGCATCTTTTTTTTTTGTTATCCTAATGTTGAGGAGAGAAGCAACTAGTTCCTTCTGTAGGTCAGGCTGGATATTACTGCAAACTCATTAAAGAAGGCAATGTGCCTTTCCTTTTTTTCTCTTTTTCCTTTTTTTGAGAAATGGTGGGTTCAAAAGCAATGGGCCTTTTGTTAGGCTGAAAGAACAACAAGATTGGAACTGGAACAGAGCTTTTTTGACGTTGAGACAAGATTTGGGGATATTTTTCAGCATCATGTTTTGAAAATTTAAAGCCCCCTATCCTAGAAAAATGAAGCAGTGAAATTTGGGACAGGGACTAACTGGACTACAGAATAGGATTGGAGACGAATTCACATCAAAAGAGGAGAAAAATAAACACTATTTCAATAAGAAAGGTTAGGAAGGTGTTTCAGGATTGAAGTTTGAGGACACTACATACAGGGGTGAACCATCCGGATCTGGATGTTTCGGAGGACGGGGCAGATGACACGACCATGACTCGTTCCTTATGATTGACCAAGTTCATCTTAGGGCTTCTATGTAGAAAAACTGTAAAGGTGGATGGCACATGCTTTTCATAGCTACTCAGGATTTTATATGGATGTATTTGGACCCTATGTTCGTGCGATGCAATTTCATTTTCCTCTCCCCCCCCCCTCCCTCATGTACTAGTTCCATTTAATGAAATACGGGGTTTCTGCTTCTGTTGTTGTCAGAATAACATACAAACTTGTTTCTACATATTATAGTTAGGATTAGTGAGGCATCTATATCAATCCATTTAATTCTGCTGTATGAATATTAAGATTTCTCTAGGTATATGGCGCTTTGAGTGTTGATATTTGAACTGTTATGGCATTATAAGATTTGATTGTCGTATTTCAGTACTAGATATGAGCATTTTCTTCGAATGGAATTCAATGCTGTTATCAGGTATGTGAGAAGCTTGGACCAAGCTTGTATGATAACTTGACGAGAAATAGAAATACCCCGTTTCCAATGGAACTTGTCAGGGAGTTTGGACATCAAATTTTGGAATCCGTAGCATGTGTGTGGATTGGTTCTTCGTTCTTTTGAATTTTCTTTCCTTTATTGTAGAACAATTTTCTTTTCACCTGTTTTTTTCCCTTCCTTTTTTTAACCTGTTATTCTTATACTATAGGTATTGTCACGCCCCGCTTCCCAAAATGTGGAATACGGGAAGCGACGAAGGCCAGCCGTGCTACCTACGGTAAGGAAAAGTCCTTCCATAGTCACATAAGGCTGTCTAGATTAACCTGTCAAAAATAAAATCCAATACCAAAAGAAATAATACTGATAATCATGCTGCAATGAAACCACAAGAAATCCTAAAAATGGGTCCACTAGATAATTGATGCAATTAAAGATCCAAAACAAAAGATTCGGAATAAAATAAGATCCGAAAGAGATACAAAAGTCCTAATGTCCCATAAGGACGCACATGCTAAAGGCTAAAAGTAAAGGAAAAATAAACCTACGATTACTGATCTTCAACAAAGTCCTGGTAGCCGCTCTGATCCCGCTCAGCCTAAAAACCTGTCTCTAAACCTGAGATGGCAAATCTCAGGGATGTCAGAACACCCCAGCAAGTACTCAACGTATAAAGTGTATGTAGCATAATAACAAGAATATATAAAAGTGAAGCCCGGTGCGCAAGAAAACATGTATATAAGTAATTAAATGCACTAACACTATGAAACAGGTATGTAAGGGATCTTGTCATAACCTAACAGGCCACTAAAAGGTAAACTATCTTATCGTAAGCTTGAGTGTGTGCGTCAACCTCTGCAGGAGTATTCCTAACCCAAGAGTGGTGCCCCAGGGGCTAGGAAACACGGGCCCAACTGTGGAATGAACAAGAGACCGCTATAGCCCGGTACGAGCTGTAAACATGTGACCGCTATAGCCCGGTACGAGCTGTAATCATGTGACCGATATAGCCCGGTACGAGCTGTAAACATGCGACCGCTATAGCCTGGTACGAGCTGTAATCATGTGACCGCTATAGCCCGGTACGAGCTGTAATCATGAGACCGCTATAGCCCGGTACGAGCTGTAATCATGTGACCGCTATAGCCCGGTACGAGCTGCCGGCATGGGACTCCTGAGATCCTGTTGTACAACGCACACTCAAACTACTCCAACACCCACGTATTTATAGCTGCTATGGTAAAGATTAAAATCACTAATTAAGAATGCTGAAAGGGCAGGAACTTGTAGTATGGTAATTGTATGGAAATAAAACTGGTGAATAGTGGTGTGCCATGTCATGTAATTCAGCATTCAAATTAGAGAACTTGTTTTAATATGAGTAGTGTGGAGCAATGAGTAATCATGGCATGTCAAGTACAATAGTTATAAAATGATAGTGTTCATAAACAAGAATAGCATGTTAAGGTTTCTCAATCATGCCGACAATGATAGTCTCAAGTAAAATATTAAATATAGATGATAGAATATGATAAGGTCAAAAATGTAAACAACACTCAACATAAATATGCAAATATCTGTATTTAACATCCGAGTTTATTTATTGAAAAGAATAATAAATTGAAATATGGTTTTAAAGGGTTAATATAGTTAAATGAGAATGACAAATTACAGATGAGTAAAGCAGGTGGTGGTAATAGTATAATTACGAGGTAATAGTAAGTAAGATAAAAATAAATGACAGATTGACTAGTTATCATGTAAGTGCTAATAATAAGTTTTATAATCATGTGATAATAGAAAATATCAATACAAATTATAGTATCAAAATAATTTATATGACTAGGACGCATAGAGTGCAGCGATATTATAAGGAGTGATAATGTAGAAAGTTTAATTTATATATATAAAATATTAATCCCAAAGCGTTTATTGATTAACAGTAATAATGGTATATTTTTTGTGTTTTAAATTAGGATATAAGTGTTGGTATTTTGCATGCTAGTGTATACCAATATTATTGCAACAGAAACATATAAACTTATAAAGCTTTTTATATATTAAACCACATTTACATGTTAAAAGTTATTTTATTACGTTTGCATTTTTACAGTTGTTCACTTGATGAAATGATTAATAGGTATTCTAGATCCTAGGGTTTTCATTATATGTACAAATATTATAAAATATATTAATAAAGCGGCAAAATATTACAATTTTATTTAAATATTGTAAGTTAATAATTTATTTAGAGAATTCCCGATGTTGCATTGACAAAAAAAAATAAAAGAGTAAGAGTACTTGCCTCGGAGACGGATAAACACGACGACACGAAGAACAACTCCAAGATTTGATTGCTCGGCTAATTTTGAAGAAGAAAATATTGTGATTGGAAAAAGAGAAGGTTGATTTATATGAGAAGGGGAGAGATGATAATAATTAGGTTATTTATAGGGAAGAGAGAGATTGTTTAAAGATTTGAGAGATTATTATAATTGGAGAGATAAATATTCTGATGAGAAAAGATTTGGATTTGATTTTATAAAAGAGAGATATGATGGGTTGTTATATACTTCTATAAGATATTAGAAAAGTTGTATATATACATATTAGTTTGTATATAGTTAGAATAATAGAAAAGTATATGTATATATACATATTAGTATATAGTGAAAATATATGTAGATATATATATAGTTATGGGTTAATAAAAATAAATACAATTAGTTATATATATAAGATTTTATGATATCAAACAACTAAAATATATTTTCAGTTAAACTATCATAACAAAATATCTTCAATTATATATATATATGTATATAGATTTGTAGAAAAAATTAATTAAAGAGAGTAGATTTGAGAAAGAGAATCTGCTGAGAAAGATTAGATGAGCGATTGTTAGGATCAGGATTAATAAAAGATTTAAAAATATATTTGGTTTGGTAAAATTATTTAGTTTGGAGAGAGAGAAAATATTTGTTTTAAAAAAGAATCAAGTTACCAGGTGAGACATATATGGTGATTGGAGAGAGAAAATTGAGTTGTTAGTTTAGTAAAAATATTTATATGGTTAAAAGATTTAACAAGGGCTCTCATGACTTTTCAAAATTAAATATTCTAACCAAATAAATATCGTAAGACAAAATATCTTATAAATAGAATTTAAAAATGGGTAAAATCTTATGTATATGTATTGTTTAAAGAAATACCAAATAAAATATCTTTTGTTTAAATTATGATACTAAAATATAAATATGGTTATAAAATAGTGTTGGACAAAAATATATTTAAAAACTAATAATATGCATATTTAACAAACTTGAAAAAAAACCATAATTATATGCATATATCTTAATTAAAAGTATTAAACTCCAAATTATAATAATAATAAAACAAAGCCCAATATATCCAAAAAGAAAAAGGGACGTACGATCGGATAAGGGTGTTACATTCTACCCACCTTAAAAGAAATTTCGTCCTCGAAATTTGAAGAACGAAAATACAAGGTCGCGAACTAATTACAAGGATCAATGAAAATAGATGGGTAAGAAAAATCAAGGATCAAGGAAACAAATGAGGGCATGAAGAGTCACGGTCTTGGCTTGAGAAATCGGCGTGTTCAAGAAAATCAAATCAGTGGAAACAAATCAAATAGAACTCTAAGTTACTCAAACAGAATGACGCATTGTAACCATGCCTCGGTACATGGGTACAATATCGTAATTCCATCTCAGTCGCCCGAATCCTATAATCAGAGTCAAGGAAATATGCAGCATGACACACTGGGGAGAACCTATACATGTGATTCTATCCTAAAAGGTCGGTAGAACCAAGACTAACTTTGATGTCAGCCTGGGCTCTGATACCAACAAAACCTTGTCACGCCCCGCTTCCCAAAATGTGGAATACGGGAAGCGACGAAGGCCAGCCGTGCTACCTACGGTAAGGAAAAGTCCTTCCATAGTCACATAAGGCTGTCTAGATTAACCTGTCAAAAATAAAATCCAATACCAAAAGAAATAATACTGATAATCATGCTGCAATGAAACCACAAGAAATCCTAAAAATGGGTCCACTAGATAATTGATGCAATTAAAGATCCAAAACAAAAGATTCGGAATAAAATAAGATCCGAAAGAGATACAAAAGTCCTAATGTCCCATAAGGACGCACATGCTAAAGGCTAAAAGTAAAGGAAAAATAAACCTACGATTACTGATCTTCAACAAAGTCCTGGTAGCCGCTCTGATCCCGCTCAGCCTAAAAACCTGTCTCTAAACCTGAGATGGCAAATCTCAGGGATGTCAGAACACCCCAGCAAGTACTCAACGTATAAAGTGTATGTAGCATAATAACAAGAATATATAAAAGTGAAGCCCGGTGCGCAAGAAAACATGTATATAAGTAATTAAATGCACTAACACTATGAAACAGGTATGTAAGGGATCTTGTCATAACCTAACAGGCCACTAAAAGGTAAACTATCTTATCGTAAGCTTGAGTGTGTGCGTCAACCTCTGCAGGAGTATTCCTAACCCAAGAGTGGTGCCCCAGGGGCTAGGAAACACGGGCCCAACTGTGGAATGAACAAGAGACCGCTATAGCCCGGTACGAGCTGTAAACATGTGACCGCTATAGCCCGGTACGAGCTGTAATCATGTGACCGATATAGCCCGGTACGAGCTGTAAACATGCGACCGCTATAGCCTGGTACGAGCTGTAATCATGTGACCGCTATAGCCCGGTACGAGCTGTAATCATGAGACCGCTATAGCCCGGTACGAGCTGTAATCATGTGACCGCTATAGCCCGGTACGAGCTGCCGGCATGGGACTCCTGAGATCCTGTTGTACAACGCACACTCAAACTACTCCAACACCCACGTATTTATAGCTGCTATGGTAAAGATTAAAATCACTAATTAAGAATGCTGAAAGGGCAGGAACTTGTAGTATGGTAATTGTATGGAAATAAAACTGGTGAATAGTGGTGTGCCATGTCATGTAATTCAGCATTCAAATTAGAGAACTTGTTTTAATATGAGTAGTGTGGAGCAATGAGTAATCATGGCATGTCAAGTACAATAGTTATAAAATGATAGTGTTCATAAACAAGAATAGCATGTTAAGGTTTCTCAATCATGCCGACAATGATAGTCTCAAGTAAAATATTAAATATAGATGATAGAATATGATAAGGTCAAAAATGTAAACAACACTCAACATAAATATGCAAATATCTGTATTTAACATCCGAGTTTATTTATTGAAAAGAATAATAAATTGAAATATGGTTTTAAAGGGTTAATATAGTTAAATGAGAATGACAAATTACAGATGAGTAAAGCAGGTGGTGGTAATAGTATAATTACGAGGTAATAGTAAGTAAGATAAAAATAAATGACAGATTGACTAGTTATCATGTAAGTGCTAATAATAAGTTTTATAATCATGTGATAATAGAAAATATCAATACAAATTATAGTATCAAAATAATTTATATGACTAGGACGCATAGAGTGCAGCGATATTATAAGGAGTGATAATGTAGAAAGTTTAATTTATATATATAAAATATTAATCCCAAAGCGTTTATTGATTAACAGTAATAATGGTATATTTTTTGTGTTTTAAATTAGGATATAAGTGTTGGTATTTTGCATGCTAGTGTATACCAATATTATTGCAACAGAAACATATAAACTTATAAAGCTTTTTATATATTAAACCACATTTACATGTTAAAAGTTATTTTATTACGTTTGCATTTTTACAGTTGTTCACTTGATGAAATGATTAATAGGTATTCTAGATCCTAGGGTTTTCATTATATGTACAAATATTATAAAATATATTAATAAAGCGGCAAAATATTACAATTTTATTTAAATATTGTAAGTTAATAATTTATTTAGAGAATTCCCGATGTTGCATTGACAAAAAAAAATAAAAGAGTAAGAGTACTTGCCTCGGAGACGGATAAACACGACGACACGAAGAACAACTCCAAGATTTGATTGCTCGGCTAATTTTGAAGAAGAAAATATTGTGATTGGAAAAAGAGAAGGTTGATTTATATGAGAAGGGGAGAGATGATAATAATTAGGTTATTTATAGGGAAGAGAGAGATTGTTTAAAGATTTGAGAGATTATTATAATTGGAGAGATAAATATTCTGATGAGAAAAGATTTGGATTTGATTTTATAAAAGAGAGATATGATGGGTTGTTATATACTTCTATAAGATATTAGAAAAGTTGTATATATACATATTAGTTTGTATATAGTTAGAATAATAGAAAAGTATATGTATATATACATATTAGTATATAGTGAAAATATATGTAGATATATATATAGTTATGGGTTAATAAAAATAAATACAATTAGTTATATATATAAGATTTTATGATATCAAACAACTAAAATATATTTTCAGTTAAACTATCATAACAAAATATCTTCAATTATATATATATATGTATATAGATTTGTAGAAAAAATTAATTAAAGAGAGTAGATTTGAGAAAGAGAATCTGCTGAGAAAGATTAGATGAGCGATTGTTAGGATCAGGATTAATAAAAGATTTAAAAATATATTTGGTTTGGTAAAATTATTTAGTTTGGAGAGAGAGAAAATATTTGTTTTAAAAAAGAATCAAGTTACCAGGTGAGACATATATGGTGATTGGAGAGAGAAAATTGAGTTGTTAGTTTAGTAAAAATATTTATATGGTTAAAAGATTTAACAAGGGCTCTCATGACTTTTCAAAATTAAATATTCTAACCAAATAAATATCGTAAGACAAAATATCTTATAAATAGAATTTAAAAATGGGTAAAATCTTATGTATATGTATTGTTTAAAGAAATACCAAATAAAATATCTTTTGTTTAAATTATGATACTAAAATATAAATATGGTTATAAAATAGTGTTGGACAAAAATATATTTAAAAACTAATAATATGCATATTTAACAAACTTGAAAAAAAACCATAATTATATGCATATATCTTAATTAAAAGTATTAAACTCCAAATTATAATAATAATAAAACAAAGCCCAATATATCCAAAAAGAAAAAGGGACGTACGATCGGATAAGGGTGTTACAGGTATGCACGATTTACAACTTGTTCACACTGATCTGAAGCCCGAGAACATTCTTCTAGTTTCTGATGAACTTATTGAGGCTCCAAACTACAAGGTATCTAGTCATTCTAAAAATCATGATTTTTTTGGTCCTTTGTTGTCATCAAGTGTATGGACTAATCACTTTATCTTAATAAATGCTTTAGGTGATTCTAACAACGGGCATCGAAATTGAGATAAAGGACAGGGCCTGGCCTAAATCGAGTGCAATAAAGCTGATTGATTTTGGCAGCGCTGCTTTTGAGAATCGTATTCATAAGGAACGTGTGACAACAAGGGCATACAGGGCACCCGAGGTTATTCTAGGTAAAATTATTTTACTGAATTGAAATGACTCCCTTTATGCATAATTTTGATCTTGATACCATATATTGAAACTTCATTTATTGAGATATGCATATGAAATGCCTCATATAATTACTTAATTTCCTCATGCCAGGCGTGGGCTGGAGTTATCCTTGTGATTTATGGAGTATTGGTTGTGTCCTTATTCAACTTTGTAGGGTCAGTCTATTACGTTTGCTCCATAGCCTCTCCAATCACTGTTTTGAATTTGTGGCCACTTTGCAAGTTTCTTTCTTTCTTTCTTTGAAAGCAGACACTTTGCAACTGTTTCAGGGGAAAAATTTATTTATAACAAGGGAGGATCTGCATCACTTGGCCATGATGGAGAAGGTACTGGGGCCAATACCTCAGCATATGATTAGAGAAGCCATGTAAGTATTCTTGATATATATCCAGATTCAGTGGTGTCCAGAGTTATAATTTTAACGACCCTCCTATTGCATCCAAACTTCAATGTTTTGATGAGGATTGAAGGACATATCTTTATAATCTAACACTTTAACACGTTTTCGCAGGTTGAGCGCATTTTGTATGCGTTGAAATTGATGCAATCATTATCGGGATAGGCGCCAATTGAACCGGAGGGCTTGTTGTTGTTGTTTGGAATCCACTAAACTCATTTGGAATCCACCAAACTCATTTAAAACCTCAAATCTAATTTACAAACTTATATGACTATAAAAAGCACTCCTAAATCTAACAGGACTGCAATCAAATCTAAATTACAAAACTACATGCATCACTCTCTTAAAAATGAAATAAAATCAAATCTAATTTTTACTAAATTAATACAACCTATTCTCAAATCTAATATTACCAAACTACATAAATTACACCCTTTTTAAAAAAGAAATGGAAATAAAGTTACCGAATTAGTTAACAGATATCTGACTAAATTTATGTCCAGTATTTCCATATTTCGCAGCCTTTAGGTTGTCCTGCATTAACTTCAGTCCTTATCTTGAAATTGACCCGAGTTTGTCTTGATCAGCAGGAAAGTACTTGAAAAATCTCCAAAACTTGATAGCGATAAGATGGCTGAGAGGCACATTTTCTTCTCATTATAAACAATATTCATCTTAATGAGCATCATGCCTCTAATTGCCCAAGAGACACCATTATCCTTAATAGTCAACTTTGTATAACATCTCTACTATTATAGTACTAAAGCGAGGGGTTTCAAAATTGAGAATCCAATTTCAATGACAGCCTCAGATATGGTTATAAAATTTTCTCCTTTTTTCTAGCATAAAAAAAAGAAAAAATTATAAAAATTTGCCAACTGCTCTCTCCCTCCGTCTCTCTTGACTAACCACTACCCCACTATCTTTCAATAACCAACTCCACAAATCTCTCATGTGTAAAATACTAGTAGACAATGGAATGTAAACTTGAAATTTGCCTTCTCATTCATCAATGCGGACAAAATCTTCCATAATAGTCTCATTAGATATTGCTTCTGAAGGAATACTCTTGTACTTTTCAAAAATAATAGATAGATCAATAACTTCCTTTTTGTGTAGCTTTTTTTAAGTAATGCAAGCTTCTTGACCATAACAACTTCTTGCATCCGTAGAAGACTTTTCGATGGTTGACACCTTCTAATCTCGAAAATTTCAATAAATGGACTGAATAATTCTTGCTGCATTGGTAGGTGACATGCCTCCTCTGGCATCCTGTCCTGCTTCATCAGTCCATTGCTGAGACTACCTTTTAGATTCTGCTTTCTCTTTGGTTTCGTGCTCAAGCTAGAAAAGATCGTCATCTTCTGGATACAACTCAATTGCTTCATCACTTAACTTTCAATTGAGACCATGCTACAATAACGCTGATGTCTCTTTTATGAACTTCTTTGCATGTGTAATTGATGCGGATAACTAATTGGATTTTCTCGTGACTGGCTTTTGTCTTACTCTTGTGTTCATGCATATTATTTCTTGCCATCATCAAGTTCAATTGTTCAGCTGATCCAAATTCATCTTTATCTTAACACTTGGCTGTCCATCCATCAACTTCATGAGATCTTCCTTGAATTTATCTATCTCTGCACGGGTTGGACGTAGGGTTCTGTTTTTCACCAGGTTATCTGCTCTAATACCAGTTGACAGGTCATTCGCTGATCAAACCCAAAGATTTCTATCCTAGGAGGGTTTTAGTCCACCAAGCGAATCTACCAAACATATTTTGAATCCACAATTCTGAAATCCATTCCGATCGAGTTAACCTCGAGAAATATTATTAATACTAGTCTGAATCAAAAAGTGTTCAATTGTGACCTGTTATGTAGCTATTAAAGCACTCCAGTCAAATATTACCAAACTAAATAAACCTCTGTTTTAAAGAAAGGAAATAAAATAAAATGTTACAAACCAGATAAACTACTATCAAATTTAATATCGAAACCTGCCCTAGTATCAGTATTTGATCAGGTCTCCGTAAGCATTTCCATTGCTCACAGCCTCAACCTGTCGTACATCAGAAATATAATCCTTTGTGGGTTCATTTTATCTATTCTGCTATTTTTTAATATGCTCCAATGAAATTTGAGGCTGGGTTGCTTTGCTCAACATCTTAGTATCTCTGCCGCTGCACCAAAGCTTCATGGTTGTGACAAAGGTTTGAGAGACAATTATTTTTATGTATAATCTTATAATAACTGAGTATTACTAGATTGTTAATAAACCCTTTTTTCTCTATGTTGCCATCTGCTTATGTAGCATTGCATCTGCATGGCTAACTCTGAGAATGAGTGTATTAAGCCTCCTAGTTATATTGCTCGCTGAATAATTGATACCAATGTCAGGAGTTTCGAGCACAGGTTTAAGTATGATGGAAATGGGCAAATTATTTCCTCAGTTTCCTTTCTTTTACTAGATTCGCGTTGCTCATATGATTAATGTTCATCTGCAGATTGAGTGGTAGCTCGGCCTCCGAGCATTTTACGCAAGAAATAGCGCCACGACTGAATTGGCCAGTACCACCAGAAGCTAATGAATTAGGATACCGCTTTTGCTCTGTAAGGAAGCTTTGCCGTCTTAAGGTGTGCTCTCTGTCTATATATTTATTTATCAAATAGAACACTTTTTTTAATGAAAAGAGATGGGCTAAAAAATAAGGCCGTCTCGCAAAGATTTATTAATTGCATATAAAAGGGTACATGACGAGAACAAGGGTTAATTGCGCAAAGACCCCTGAAGTTTATCCAGTACTGCACTTGTACGATTATTCCCCTGCAAGTGATATATCAGCGCAAACACTCCCTCTATTTGCCAACCAAAACCCTAAAAAATAAGAAACACCCAAATTCTAACCTAAACAACAAAATCAAGCTATGAATTTAAATTAGACAATCCTGAGTTAACTAGAGTTATATTTGTGTGTTTTCGTTGATGAAGAGAAGGGGATTAAAAGGGGGGTGTTTCCGCTAATATATCTCTTGAGGGCGTATAAGTGCTATACAGGGTTAAACCGCAGGGAAGTTCTGTGCAATGAACAATAAAAAAAACAATTATGAGATTAATAGATTATAATTCTGTATCATTGTCGAATGCCTTTTTTTTGCCAGGACTTCGTTTTATCGGAAGTGGAATTGGATTCGGACTCGGGAGAGGCTTTTGTTGATTTATTGAGTGGCCTTCTGAAATTTGAGCCTTCGGAGAGATTCACAGCACAACAAGCCCTCGATCATCCTTTCTTCAAACCTCCAGAGCAGCAAACTGATACCTAAATCAGATGTTCATATGAGATCTTTATGATAATTCATAGTTTTTTCTTTTGTAAATACTTCTTCGCTTTCTTTCCTTTTTTCCTTCCACTATATAGCTGATTTAATTCTTCTAGTAAAAAGGGTGGATTTGAAACAGGCCATGAATAAGTGGCATTTTAACATTATATTGAGATTTTTTCTTCTTAAAATCGGTGCATGTTCTTTGAGTGATGGTTTGCAAAGCTAAGTATATAACATATACAGTGTTAACGGGAGAAGCCCATATTGGACCTGTAAGTTTATTATGGTCATGATTGTATATGTCTGCGCAATTTTCATTCTGTATTGTATCGAAGTTCAATTTTTTATTGCTATTATGTTGTGCTGCACTAATCTCGTTCTGTATTACATTCTTTCCTAAAACAAAAATTCTAGTGCTTTGTACTGTGCAAGTGTTAACACAGAAATTTTTATGGGCATGAATATTTCATGTTTTTATATAATTATGGTATATCAATGATAACTTGAAAAATTGATTCATAATGGGAAACCTACATATTGTAATGATGATTAAAAGAAAAGTTTACAGAACAAAAAAAAAATGCCCCTAGATACATTGCATCATCATAGAAATCAGATATTGATGAGAAAACATATGAGATGGCATTTAAAAGGCATGATAATATAAAGAAGATAATTTGATCATGTTTCCATTAGACTTGATATAATTTTTCTTTTAGAAAAAGGAAGGATTAGAGTCCTTTTCAAATTGTCAACCATTTGATGTGCTAGTGGCATGGCGGATATAGATAATTAATTTTTTTTATCGATCTCATATTCAGATTACTTCATGCCTCAAATGTTCGACAGCGACTCTAACATGGCCAAGACCAACAAATGTCTTCTGTTGCATGATTCGCATGAGTGACATGTCTGTTATTTTAACTCAAACAGAAAGATAAGATGGTCTCTATTACGAAAACTAGAACTTGAGAAACATGCATTTTACCTGACAAATTCAGCATTTTAAACACGTAATCGGATTACGTGTGACATTGTTCCACTTGTATAGAACTAAATACTGCTATATAGATGGATAAAGCTTATATCATTCCTACTCCACAATTTGGCAGAAAAAAATTGCCACAAAATTTTCCTATATGAGTAGGATCATCTCATAGGATCCTGTATTTATTAGTTGCAAGCATTTAATATGATGATGCCTACCGCATTGATTGCGATTTCCAAGACTAAATGACAGATAACAGAGAGACTTATTTGTAACTCCAGCGAAAAAAGGTTTTTAAAATTATTTTTAATGTCTTCTTGATTTAGACAGCATTTTAATTTGAATTTAATGTGGTTGCTCTTGACCGCATCAAACTCTCTTAAGTTAGTAAAAAAATAAAAATCCAATTGAATGACAATGCATTGAAGCCATATGTTTTTGTGGTACAGATGATCGATCTGCTAAAATAGATTACTCTTTGATTCACAATATAGTCCATTTTTTTTACCTGCACACTTGTTAAGAAGGGTATAATTTTTCTAAAATCTATAATGTTATAGATGCGAAATTCCTAACACAAAACTATGATGGTCTTCATTAATTGCACTTTTAGGGTTATGTTTGGAATTCTACATTCAAAGTTCATTGATACTAGAAGCATAGAGAGTAAAACACAATCCTTGATATCTGCAGGGATAGATGATTGAGAAAGAAAGAAAAAATTGCCAGAGAAAACTAGTATTTTCAAATAGAGGGAGTAGGAAACAAATAGCTATAAATAAGACCATCTGGAAATGGGACGCGGTGGCGAGACAAACCTTAGCGATTTGCTGGTTCTCGTAGGCCCGGCCTATACCCCGTTGATCCAAAGGGAATTTCATCGATGTTGGCTATAGTATCCTCAAGACAATTATCATAGTCGCAGGGCAGGTGATTATGATGATTGAGTGAGGACCTATACCGGTAGAACAGTCTTACTCGAGATGAAGTATGCTATCTGGTTTGTCTTTATCATTATGTACATGTTGATAGAGCCCATATGATTCTTGCTTGACTACCAGCATTATGATGACGATCATATACGTGGGAGCTGAGGGTCTATAAGCACATCCTTAAATGTCCCTAGTCGTGGGAGTATCGAGACTGCGCATCGATACTCCAGTGTAAACTAGTGTATACTGATCGAAATCCCGACGAGGGACGGTGACTAGCTTTCACAAGCCATTAGTGTTAGTTTGTTCACCTAAGATAGTATGCAAGTGCTCATTGGGTTATGAGTACACTAGACGGACTCGCCGGGAACGTGCTAGTTGGTATTATACCTATTGTCAGATAGCGGTTCCCAGGTGACATGTGTACAGGTTAGTCTATCGACCTGAGATCGTCATTTGTCTCGTGTGAGTTCCAACTGTGCTTTGATTACTACCCTACCACAGCTCAAAGGAGTCGTGCAAACAGGTTTTAGTTGGGTACAGTCCCAAGCCACATAGAGGCAGTGATCGGATCGTCGGGGATTCGTCTCTCCCGGTATTAGGGGTTGTTGTCGCGTTGTGCACGAGTGGCCATCACCAGAAATCCATGGCCATGGTGGACGAGAATTACCGATCCAGAATCAATAGTTTCTCTGGTGGTGATAGGTTTCATGCCGACACTAAATGTCGTGTTGTTAGGGGTCTGACTTTATCCACCCCCCTAGACTCGATATGTGATACTCTTAGACGAACAGACCAGACTGTATGGATATTGTCACTGTCAGGCTCAGTAGGGGTTCAAGATGAGTTTGCTCGTCGGCCTCCCTTTCGCTCAATACCTGGATAGCCGTTACGTACAACTAGTGCCGCTGACGTGCTTTTGGTTAAACTCACTGCCAGCGTATTGACGAGTCTTTAGAGTCCCACACAGAGGGTTTTCACGGTTCAGGAGATATAGTGTAGATGGCGTATGTTAGTACATACAGGTGTCCGATTAAATATGTGCACATACTGCACAGACTTTAATCGGACGGTTGATAATACTAGCGGCTTAGGATTAAGCCGGATAATTAAATCAGGTTTTGATTTAATAATTTATATATGTATTTATATTCTAGTATTATTGTTCACTATTCATTTTCTCTCTTGGCTATTCATATTTTTGTACGAATACGCGTATATGTATTTCGATACGTGTACCGGGAAGTATTCCGTATTTATACGGAATAGCTTCTAGAAGTGAACACCTCATTTTTATGATTTTCCATTTTTGAAAATTCATTTGTTTCACAAATGAGGTGGAGGAGTGAGGTGGCATGAGCATGGGTCATAGGTATGGCTTGGAATTGTTTATTTGCAAATTGAGATGAGATATTTTGTGCATGAGAGAGAGAGAGAGAGGGCAGCCATTAGTTTTGGGTATGGACTTGGTTTTTTTTTCTTCACTTGCTTTTTCTCCTCATTCTCACTTCAACACTTAGCCAATTCTTGAGTTGCCCATGCCATTGTTTCTTCACCTCCTTCATCTTCTATGGTTGCTCCCTTGAGTAAAGGTGATGAGAGAAAAATATAGTGACACATTCCTACACCTCCACCGTTTCCCCAATCAGAGCAAAACTCTGTTTTGAATTTCAAAATTCAAAAATTGAAGCAACGCTTTAGATCCTGCGCGCTGCGCACTGCGCACTGCGCACCACGTGTCAAAAGCAGGCAGCGCACCCTAATCAGAGCAAAACTCTGTTTTCAAAATTCAAAAATTAAAAAGTTGAAGCAACGCTTCAGATTCAGTGTTTTGCGCTGCGCGCCACGTGTCAAACACATGTGCGCCAGCACAGTTGCTCTGCGTTCCGCGCAGCGTGCCACTTGTCTAACACGGGTGCGCTAGCGCAGTTGCGCCGTGCTCTGCGCTGCGTACCACATGTCTAGCACGGATGCGCTAGCGCAATTGCGCCGCGCTCTGTGCTGCGCGCCACGTGTCTTACGTAGGTGCGCCAGCGCTGGAATTAAAATTCCCACCGATAGATCAAAGGATCTAATAATAATGATAAATCATTAATTAACCAGAAACAAATTCTGTTAAGGAAAGATTTCTCAAAATCTTTCCAAACAACAAGATTGTGCTTTAAGCACCGCTAGATCAATGATCCAATAGTAAATAATGGATTACCAAAAACAGAACAAATTCTGCATGGAAAGATTTTTCGATCTTATTAAAACAAAAAGATTATCTTCTGTCAAACAGTAGCCTTAGGATTAAAGATCCAAAGGTGGGAAATATTCCCCAATCAATCAGAGAAAGATCTCTTAAAACTGATTTAACAAATCAATTGGCCCTATATAAAGGCTCCAAGACTTCAAAGAAAAAAAGGAGAAATAGAGAAAACCCTCTGCAAACTTTGAGAAAAACTCAAAGAGAAAGAAAGGCTAGCCTTTAAAAAGAAGATCATTTCTTCATCTCTAAAGGTAAAGAATTAATTCTTGAACAACAGAGATGAAACCATCTCGTAAAAAGAAGAAACGTCTTCTAAAAAGATCTTAGATATATAAAAAAAAAAGACCAAGGTCTTTGATTAAAAAGAAAAGATCGAAAGACCTAATCATAAAAATATAAAAAGAAGTATTTTTACTTCACAGATTTTCTGATCTATAAAGGCAGAGCCTTTTAATAAAAACAAGAACCGTTGTTCTTGGATCTTGAGGCAAGGCCTCCTTTGAAGAACATAAACTTGTTCTTTGATCTTAAAATTGATCAAAATGCGTTTTGCACTATTAGACAGTGCTTTGCACTCATGAACTGCGCTTTTGCGCTCCTTGGACCGGCGCTCAGCGCCAACACATGCCATGTGTCAACCATAGACACAATCCGTGCTTTGCGCTCCTAAGAACAGCGCACTGCGCTCTTGGACTGGCGCTCAGCGCCAAGCGCACCACGTGTCACTCACTGGCGCACCCATAAACTAGCGCAGCGCGCTCATAAATTAAAAGCGCCGTGCGCTAACAAATTAGCGCTTAGCGCTAAGCGACACGTATCCTCCTCGTGTGCGCTAACCGACAGAAGCGCAACGCGCTCTTTGACTTGCGCAAAGCTCCAAGTGCGCCACGTGGCGCGCTGTCAGAACATACTTTGTTCTGACAAATACTCTGCGTTTAATACCAAGACAAAATGACATAGCCCAATGCTCAGCATTATTAAAAGGAGCTGAGCCCAAGTAAAGGCTTAATAGCCCGAACAAAACTAAAATGTTAAAACATTTTAATTGGACTTAGCCCAATTCTGGCCATAAGTCCTCAATTTATTTTGAAATGAGCACATCTGCTCTTTTAACCAAATCACCCCGGTTCAAGGTTACATCTCTTCACTCCTTTGATATTTGTCGTTGTAATTCCTCAACGTCTTCAAAGAGGTGACGGGTCCCGACGACCACACATTTTACGGACTGTGGGGTCCTTAAACTCATGGACTATGATGTCCTTAATCTCGACCGTGATGTCTTAAAACTAACGTCGGACTGTGGAGTCCTTATATCCACGGATTATGATGTCTTTAATCTCGACCGTGATGTCTTAAAACTAACGTTGGACTGTGGAGTCCTTAAATCCACAGACAATGATGTCCTTAACCTCGACCGTGATGTCTTAAAACTAATAACGGACTGTGGAGCCCTTAAATCCACGGACTATGATGTCCTTAACCTCGACCGTGATGTCTTAAAACTAACGTCGGACTGTGGAGTCCTTAAATCCACGGACTATGATGTCCTTAATCTCGACCGTGATGTCTTAAAACTAACAAAGGACTGTGGAGTCCTTAAATCCACGGACTATGATGTCCTTAACCTCGACCGCGATGTCTTTAAACTAACATTGGACCGCAATGTCCTTAAACTAATTATCGACTGCAATGTCATTAAACTAAACAATAGAGCCCAATTGCTCTCTTGTCGGATCTAAACTATCCCGTTAAGTCGATCTTAGTCTAGAATTAGACTAACGTGTTCTTGACAAATGTTTAAGTTGATCTTAGTCTCAAATGAGGCTAACGTATCCTTAAACACAACCCCCCCCAAACCCAAATCTAAGAAAGATACATATTTGGACTAGTCCACGCCCTATGGACGACAACATAACTTAGTCTCCATATACAATCCACGGGCAACCAAAAACAAAACAAACACCCACGACACGAAGTGACCATCTGGAGAAATAGAAATTTGTTACCGCGATGCGGTAGTGTAATTAACTGCAGAGGCTTGCGCCTGCAGGGAAGAGCGTCCCCACAATCAAAAAACCCTCAAATGAGGGGGAATTTGACGAAGTCTGCTACATCGGCCGCATCCGTTTAAACCTTCGATACACGGTGTCATAAATCAACTTGGTATCTTCGGAGAAATGGACGGATAGCACCAATTAGCATCTGTCCCGAATTTCAGGCAAGACGAACCTGCGCGGTCGCGTCTCCGTGTTCGGCGGGGAACACTCTACTCTCCATTGCTAGCAACCTTGGAGCGTCGGCTGTCTCTCTCGACGAGGCTGAAGCTTGCGCCGTTTCCCTCAGGTGGATCATCGTAGATGGAGGAAGACCGGCAACCAAACTCGATCAAGAAGCCTCTTGGAGCTTGGGGATGATGGTTGAATACCGAAGAACACGGATCAACTCGGTATAACTATCTAACTTCTTATATATAGCTTGCTAGTTTAGGGTTTAAGGTAGATCCGGGTATCGGGTAATGGTAGCGCCAGTTTAGTAAATTTTTGTTCCGTATTTGGCCACGGTTTGATGGCCGGGACGCTGCCGTAACCCAACAATCGCGAGGTGGTAAGTCGAGATTTGAGCCCAGAGGGCGTTTAATGTTGGATGACCCAAGAGAATGTTGTAGGACGAAGGAACCTTAGCGACGATGAATTTCACTGGCATGGTCATCCTACGGCCTGCTTCTCTAATGTTGAGGAGGAGTGTGACCACTCCTTTAGCCGGGATGGAGTGGTTGGTAAACCCAGAGAGAACGTGAGAGGTCGGCTGTAGGTCGGATGGTCCTAGCCCCATACGCTGGAAACAGTCATAGAAGAGGATGTTTGCCGAGCTCCGGGAATCGGCCAATATTCTCTGTACCTCGTAACGAAGGATATATCGTGGAGATCTTCGTTGGTGAAGATGATGGGCTCGTCCTTCCTGCACTTCTTCTGGGGTGGATCGTATATATTCAACGGCGGAAATTAATGCTACTGTTCCAACCGAGAACAGCTTCGAGCTGCTGAATAAGGTGCGTAGGAATTCTCCTACCACCGTACTGAAAAGATCTCCTCCTCCGGTGGAGAATGTTGCGGAAGCAAAGCCAGAACAGTCCCCTCAGCGGTTGTCCTTCAAGATCTACAAAGTCTGGCGGCAGGTCCAGAACTCAGTAGTTGATCAAGATTACCCTCACCGACAGAAAAGAGCGAAGGTTCAACAAGAAAAAATCCATCCTTCCAAGCCATGAAAAGCTATCTGGGTGCCCACTGCGAAGTCCCCCTCAACTTCGACCGCTCATAAAAAGAGAAGGCCGGAGAAGATCCCCGTGCCTGCGACAAATGTCAAAGGTACTGAGCCCAAACGCCCTAAGTCTGGGGGCATGGTGGTGCATACTATTTACATAGCATCCGGGAAGGAGGATAGCCGCGCTTCTACGGGCCACCGACCACTCACCCGATCCATCACAAGAGCTCAGGAACAACAACAGCAGAAGCTTCAGGAGATGCTGACTGCCATGGCTGCACTTACCGGGCCAAAAGAAAGCCCGGAGGCGTCATCGGAACAACGTCACTGTAACAACTCCAATTTTTTTGTATACCTAAATTTGATTTAAATTTGAAGTATACATGGAGTATTTAATGTTGCTGATAACACTTTAAGTATCTATTTCCCTACAATAATTACAAGAAAGAGCTTGTAACTCATTGGTAATACCTTGCACTGCTGAACCAAGCCACCAGAGTTCAAATCCCATACCCCACATTATTTTTAATATTGATTTTTTTAAAACCTTTAGAATACCAAGAGTTTACACGTGCATATCTCACAAAAACCCCACTACACCCAAACATATAACACTTGCAGGAGTTAGATGAACCGTCGGGGGGGATCCAGGTCACCGGGCTCGGTCGGGAATCGGCCAACTCGGCCTTAACTCGGCTGACACAGTGATCCGACCGAGTCACGGCCGAGTCACCCATGATTCGGCCAATTCCGGCGATGGTCACAACATGAAAGTTGTGTCTTTTCATATTCCCTACGCACATGCAAAGTTTCAGCATCATACCACTTCCAGGGCTCTTTAAAAACCCCAATTACTCCACTTTTAATACATTTTTATTACATTTTATCACATTTTTATTTTTAACTTTTCATCTACCCTAACCCTAGCCTAACCCTATAAATACCAACCCTACACACTACCCTCTCACCCCCCAAAATCTTGAGCCACTCTCTCAAAAGTTTTCCAAGAAGTGTGTGCTTTGAAACCGAGTTCACGGCGAAGCCCTGACGGAATTCCGGCGACGTGCTTTGAAGCAACCGGCGACGAAACCACATCTCGGCCTTTCACCTAGTCCTCTTTACTCTTTAGAAGAGTTTGAAAACCCGTAAGTCCCAATCTTCCCTCTTTTCTATTTCTTAAAATACGGAATTACGAACCCCGACGGAAATCGGAACAAACCGATTTCCGATTCGGTTTTTCTACAAAATCCCACTTGTCACATAATCCATAATACCTACCTATATTCATGATAACTATTAATCACATAGAAACCAATTTAAACAAAGTTTCTCACATGAAATGATAGCTTTCTTGTAAAACCGTATTCTTTTCATAAAAATACCATGAAGTTTATTTTTCTTCGTTTAATCAATTCCCTCATTCCTAAATATGTTTATCTTGATCAATAAACTTGTAGAAATCAATTTGAATGAATTTTCACACATAAAATGATAACGTTTTCAAATACCGTATTCTTGCGCTTAAATACCTTCAAGTTTAATATATCATATTTAACCTCTAAAATTTCATTAAAACTTAAAATAAGTCACGAGGTAATGACCTACCTCTACACACACACAAATATAACCCTAATTGATAAACGTCAAAACATAGAATACGAAAATACATGACTTTTCACTAAAATACCATATTCTTTATAATCTTTACTTGAAAGCTTTAAGTTGTATAAAATTTTAAATAAAATGAAAGCACGATAGGTCATGGACATCGATCGTTTATCTAAACTGTCTTGTGGTGTCTAGGTAAGTATGTCTAGGCTAGTGGTTTTTAATTAGGCCCACGACTGTGGTTCCTTCCCACTTACCTGGCACTTATCTGGCTCCAATTGACGGTGGAGAGGCGATTTGAGGCTTCTAATGACTTGTCGTTTAGACCTTAGAAATAGGCTAGTTGGCTTAGGAAACCCTATACGGAAAACTATACTCTTTTACAAATAAATACCTTATATTTATAAAACCGTTTTTTCTAAATGAATAGTATTTGTTAAACCTAAGCAAAGCGCCGCTACAACCCACCTTTGGGGAACCCGTTAGGGATAGTACGGTTCATCGTACACCCGCGGGCTAGTAGTGCGAGATTCAGACCTCCGCAAGGAGCATTCGGTCTCGAAAGATTTAAAATACGGCATTTAAGAAAAATGAGATTTTGGAAAATAAAATATTATTTAAAATTATTCTTGTATTAATATATATTTAATTATCTTTTAAACACCTATTTTATTATAAGAAAAAGTTTCCATCTTTTTTTCTTCTAAAATTACAAGATTAAAAGTTACATTAAAATACCATGAATTTCAAATAAATCAATATTATAAATTAATACTTTTATTAGGATATATTCACTAGAATAACACAAATAAAATTCACATTTATTATAACTATAAAGACGAATATTAAATACTTGAGCTGTATTTTGAAAACTATACAATAGTACTTTTTACATAAAACCCCCTCAAGTTTTATAATTTACAATAAGCCCCTAACAAATAACGAACTTCAACTTACATTTCTTTTAGTCTGACTCGGGTTAGAGTCTGACTATTTCTGACTTGAAAATGATTCAAGTCAATCTATATTCTTTATATTTCAACTCAAGATGAATACATGAATCCCAGAATCCAGTTAACAATCTACTTGACTGAACCGAACCATGGATATTCCTTTTACATATTTCCCAGTATTCCATTTACATGACTCTACGGTTATAACCGTTTCCTGATATCATGGTTTCAGTCAGTCAGTTAATCAATCTTACAATTAATACAATTTTACAAGATAACAATACAAACAAGATATCGCGGGGTTTAAGGGGTAGATTGGTACGGAAGGTGTTAAAGGTGGCACGAGGTGGTCAGATTAATACACCTAACCTGAATCCTATTGCTGTTGTACCGTGGCATAACGGTTCCTTGTACTACACGTGCCTTAGTCTCTGGCAAGTGAGACTCCCCTCGTATACACTGGCATCCTTCTGTACCAAGTTACAAATAACAGCGCTAACATAATATTACAACAATAGTTTACACTTTAAAAATGTATTCTCTTATTCTGTCTTCTCTACTTTCCTCTTACCCTTAGGACTTACCGAGCGATCTGTTAGCTGACGACATTCTGTTTCTCTCTTCTTTGAATGTCGTCAGGTGACCTGGACCCGGCAGAAGTTGAGCCAACCTAGGAAGACTTGGAGCAATTTGCTGAAGACCCTGCAGTATAATTTCATTGTACACTTTTCTTTTCAGTACTTTCCATTTCCTGTTATGCCACTGTTTAGGCATCTTTATTTCAGTTGTATTTTTTTCCTTTCCATGTTTTGTACAAAGAATGGTAATAAATAAAAGTTGCTGTTATTTTTATACTCTTGTCTCTTGTGTAATATTTTATATTGCTTAGCTGCGCTTAGCGTATGTACTTCTGAGTACATACGTAGCGGACCTCGTCGCGTCCACTTCGCCGTACACTGGGAAGCGGGGCGTGACAGTCACGAACACGAAACTGATGCCGAATTCCTTCGGAGAATGCTCGAAAAGAAGGACAAGGAGGCTGCGGAACAAGCGGCCAATATAAAGCAAATGGCTCTTCTGTTCCAAGACATGGTGGGTATGATGATCCAGCAGGACCCTCCAGCTGAAGATCCTCTGATTATCCTCGAAGACGACAGAGGAGAAACATCAAATCCACCTCCGGCTCTTTCAACAGCCAAAGAGGAAACTATCTCCAAGGCTGCCCTGGATGATTATATTGCTCAACAAATACGATTTCACCAGGAAAATGAAGCGGATGGCCAGGTCGTGAAGACTGGGCGACCGTATCCAGGCTGGTATGATCAAATAAAATACCCGCCGGGCTATACGATTCCGAAATTCCACTTGTACAAGGGAACGGGCAATCCCTATCAACATGTCGCCCAGTTCAGGGCTCTTTGTGGCAACACCGGCGGCGATGATAAGCTCTTGCTTTGCCAATTCGTCGGCAGCTTATCGGAGACGGCGTTTGAGTGGTACTCCGAGCTTCCAAACCACTCCGTCAAAACTTTCGCAGAGATGGAGTTGCTATTCACTCAGCGATTCGCGAATGCCAGCGAACGCACCCCAATAACGGCGTTGATCAATGCAAGAGTAAAGCCGGGCGAAACTTGGGTTCAATATGCAATCCGATGGCGAAATCTGTGGTCGAGTACGAACAGCGCATCGAAGAAGCACCAGCCGTGGGCATGTTCGTGGGCACTCTAGACCCTCATGCAACTATTTCACAGTTCATGATGTTCTTCAAACCGACCACATTCCAGGCTCTAATCGATAAGCTAGCCTAGATGGACCAGATGGGGCATAGACCGTCTCCTTCGAAACCAGAACCCCGGAATGAAAAGGGTAAAGGGAAGGCGACCTTCGTTGCGAATACCCAACAGCAACCAAATGCCCCAAAACTGACGGATCAACTGGAAGAGAGACGGTGCTATTATAATGAGAAAATGAAGCGTCCTTACTCGTTCCCACGGGACAAAACGAAGAGACTCTTTAAGCTGGCGATGCGCAACCGGCTTATCAATCTGCCGAATCCAAGGCAACCACCGCAACCCAGTGAAGTGAATAATCCCAATTACCGCCCTTACCACCAAACGGTAAGCCATCCGATCGAGGATTGCTTCGTCTTTAAGGGATGGATCGAGGATCAGTACCTACAAGGCAAGTTTGCGCTGTCTGAGAAGTGGAAAGTAAACCCACCACAACCGCACACTCCTAAGAAGACTGACACACCGGGGGCAACGTGCTCTTTTGTTGAAGAAGCTCCATGGGAGATCGTATTTTCAGCCAAAACCAAAAGGACGCTGAATGATCTCCAAACATGCCCGGCGATCAGATGGAAGAACCCGCTGGAGCCCCAGATCATCGAAGGGATGCTGAAGCCGCGCCCAACTCCAAAGATTGGTGGTGATAGCCAAAGCATTCATGCTCAGCCATTGAAATCTTCGAAAAAGAAGAAGAAATCCAAAAAGCCCATGAAGCCTGGCGACAAGCGCACGGACCTGCAGAAACAGATCGACGCGCTGGAAGAGTATAATCAGAAGGCGCGGACTCCAATCACGCTCCAAGAGTTCCTCAGCCACGTTCTTGAGGACGAAGATGATGGAGAAGACTCGTCGGGTGGATCTGAGGATTACGTAGCAAGGTTCCATGTGATCTCTCATTCATCGCTAGACAATGAAGAAGCTCCCTGCACAAAGAGACTGGGGGCAGGTTCCGAGCCGGAACTTCTATGGCCGTCATACGAAATGATCGACGCCTTCCTGAATGAAATTCATCTGAAAAGTAAAGCCGATCGGGAGCATGAGATGACCATATTTGAAAGAGCCAAACGCCGACGACTAGACGAAAGAGTCGAGACACTCCCGCCGAATCTAGGAACATCCGTCGCGAATAAAAACAAGTTCAAAATGAGGAAAAGGTTTGCTAAAGCCGTATCAATGGGAATGAAGCTACCACCCTCTGAAGGAAACACTCCTGGTGAAACAGAAACACATCCCAGTTACTACTTATATCATCGAAAGATTTCGCACCCTACCGAAGAGTGCGACGCTTTTAAAAGATGGTGGCAGGGATACGTTGCTCACCGGCAACAATTTAAGCGGATGAAACGCAAAATTCGTCGGGAGCAAAGAAGTGCGACCGAGGAGCATAAAAGAAATACCGGTAACTGTCGCATGGTCAACACCGGGGGATCGCAGGTTCTCACTTTCGGAAGCGACTCTGACGAAGGGATGGCTCTTGGCCCTCTCTTTAAAGAATCCATAATGGGGAAGGAAGAAGAACCGAAGGCCTGTGAAAACATTCAGCTGCGCAATCGCACGCTTCTAGAAAAGAATCTCGGACCCACAAGTAGAAAAGATAAGGGAAAAGAAAAGGTCTCCGAGGATATCGCCCTGGACGACCAAGTCATGAAAGAACTAACCGCCAAGGACCCGCCAAGGAAGAGTAAGGTGGACTATAACGTTTTGGCGCACTTGAGGAAGTTACCCTCGCAGCTCAGCATTCTCAACGCCCTTCTACTATCTAAAGAAGCGAGAGATTCACTGATCAAGGTGCTACAAGAGCCAGAGCAATTCCAAACTTTTCTCGCAAAAGAAAAGATGAAGAACGAGCTGGAGGAAGTACACACAGCCAATATCACCTTCGGCGACGAAGACCTCCTCCTTGGGACGTGCGAGCACAACCGTCCCCTCTATGTCTCAGGATACTGCCATGATATAAAGATAGGCAAAATCCTGGTCGACAATGGGTCTTCCGTCAATCTCCTCAACGTGCGAGTGTTGAAGGAAATCTGCATGAGCGTCCAGCATCTCGCTCGTGATAAAATCACCATCTCTGGTTTTGACTCCCAGTCATCGCGGACTCTCGGGTCTGTGATATTGACATTACGATTCGGGCTACTTATCATGGATATTAAATTCCATGTCATTGACGCCAAGACATGCTATAACGCTTTACTCGGCCGGCCTTGGTTACACGAGTACAACATCATCCCGTCTACACAACATCAGTGTATGAAATACTTTAAGCATGGTCTCGAGTATACCGTAATAGGAGAGCTGAATCCATTCTCCATGAATGAAGTCCGCAAGTACGAAGATGCAAAATACTTTTTGCCAGATTTCGAGGACACGGAGAGATGTCACAAACTGGAGAACAAAGCTATCACCACCATTCCAGTATTCGGGAGTGATACTGAAGAAGAAGAAGCGATAGTTTATTCAGGTCCACCCCATCACAATAAGCCAGGACCGTCCGCTCCTATGTTGATCTTTGGCAGCGGCTCGGAAGATGAGGTCCGTGCTATATTCTCCGCTCGGCCTTCAATACAAACATTCGCTGATGAAGAGCAAAGTTTGCAAATTGCCATGGTTCCGCCCAAATATCATAAAGAACTAGACGCGCTTGAAACCTACAGTGTGGAAGAGCTGCAAACGTTCTATGTCCCTCCCAGGCGAGAAGGCGAAAAGGCAATCCTAATCTACCGCTCCGGGGAAACCAAAGTGGAGAAAGAAATCTGGCATGACGCGGATTCTTTACTTAATAGGCTCCAGCCCATCCGTCTGCATAGATATTATACAAAAGGATTGAAAAGGCTGTTGAAGTGTCAAGGGATACCCTTCAAACAGACCGCTCGAAAAGCTAAGTTCTATGACAGGATCTGGAACGTTCCCGGAACTCAGCGCAAGCTGCCCAACGAGAGAATGGAAGCGATCGGGCTTGGATATGTTCGGTCAAAGAAACGGGAGCTACTCCACGACTGCTATGTCGTACATGACTTTGATGAAGAAGGAGATGCTCAATGGGAGAATGCTAACCCTGAACCAGAACGAGCCCCCGACGTGAGAATGCCCAGTCCGTCGTTCGAAAAACAAATGGACAAGCTTATAAGGGAAGCTGGTCAAAAAGTTTGAGACGACCATAATCGCGAAATGACCATCTACGAGAAATCCAGGACTCAGCGCCTTCTTCAACAGGCTGCGAAAGATGAAAATGCCCCTCCCTGTCAACCTGTTGTACAAAAGGCTCGACGCAGAGGCCGAAACTAGTCAAAGAGCAGAAAAGGTATTCAGCAACGACAAAGCGGGACCAAGAAGTCACGCGATCGGGAATCGAGCGGTCCGGATTTGTCCCTTAGGAAGAAGATGAGTCGAGTATACTCTTTTCCTCAAGACAAGACAAAGAAGATACTTGATCTTGCCATAAGACATCAAATGCTTACACTCCCGGAGTCCAAGCACCCCGAGCAAGCTAACGAGGTCTCTCATCCATACTATTGCTCTTATCACTGAGCAATAGGACACACTCTCGAAGACTGCTTTACCTTCAAGAACTGGGTCGAGGACCAATATCAGCTCGGCAAGTTCGCTCTATCCGACAGTTGGAGGATAATTCCGCCGCAGAAGCATGAACCCAAATCCACGAGGGTAGACCCAGATCCACATCGGTCTTGGAAGCGAGATCGTACTTGTCATATGATAACGATATCAAAAGAAGAACCCGAGAATATGGATGACCTCCCCTGGTGCTTCGAAAACAATGATGACGAGGTGATCTCAGAGTTTCCACCGGCGCCAAAAGAGCTGGAAGATGGAATACATACCACTGCAAATAACCTCAAGAAAATTGATTTGGGGACGGCAAATGACCCGCGACCGACATTCGTCGGTGAGCTGCTATCTGAAGAGAAGGTGGCTACGCTAAAGGACGTGCTCATGCAGCATAAAGATTGTTTCGCATGGAACTATTCCGAAATGCCAGGATTAGATCCAAAGATTGATGTGCATAAGTTGGCAATATCTCCAGGCGTTAAGCCGATCAAACAAGCGCCGAGAAGAATGCGGCTCGAGCTTGAGATGAGCATCAACGCCGAGGTCAAGAAGCTGATCGACTCTGGCTTCATCCAAGAGGTTCGGTACCCTGATTGGATCGCCAACATCGTCCCGGTGATGAAGAAAAATGGGACAGTGAGCATCTGCGTAGACTTTCGGGATCTCAATAAAGCTTGCCCGAAGGACGACTTCCCAGTACCGGTCACTGAGCTGATGATAGACAATACGTCCACTCACGAAGTCTTCTCCTTCATGGACGGATCGTCGGGATACAATCAGATAAAGATGCATCCCGAAGACCAGAAGCACACCGCTTTCCGGACCCCTTTGGGTATATTCTGCTACAAGGTGATACCCTTCGGTCTAAAGAACGTCGGTGCCACCTATCAGAGAGCCATGACGAAGATCTTCGATGACCTCATACATGAAATCGTCGAATGCTATATCGACGACCTCGTGGTTAAAAGCAAATCATATGAGGAACATCTCGAACATCTGAAGATCGTATTTCAACGCCTTCGGCAATACAACTTGAAGATGAACCCTCTCAAATGCGTGTTCGGGGTGTCCTCAGGTAAATTCTTAGGATTCATCGTCCGACACCGAGGTATCGAGATAGATCCGTCAAAGATCAAGGCGATCATGGAAATGCCTCCGCCAAGGACTCTCAAACAATTGCGGTCTCTCCAAGGGAAGCTCGCGTATATCCAGCGATTTTGTAACACCCGAGCCCAATACTACTATTTTCTATTATTGGTTGAGCATTAGATATTACTCATTTCATTTATCTTGCTTGTTTGGGGTCTTACTGTAAAAATTTATCTGGCTAAGTCATTCTGCATATAACAAATTTTAGCACCTAAAATAAAATTGAAAATATTCATCTTGGCCTACTTGACACCCTTAGCCTCGTGGTAGCGTCCGTGCATTGTGTTCTCGTCCCGTTCAGTGAAACGGGCGAGTTTGGATGGCTACGTGCACGTGCGTGTGTCCGTTTTGGGAGTATGCTTTTTAATCATAAAACATTTCATTTTAAAATTTGGAACCCGCTTAAAATCCTATTATTTGAATTTCGAATTTTTGGACCCAACCCGGGCGCAATTTGGAAATGTTTCATTTGGCGCCAAAATCCCAAATTTTTAATATTATTAAAACCATCGCATATATTTTTCTAACTAACCTGATATCTTACTGTTCATTACCTATCTTTTAAATCTTTAAGTTAACCATATAATTTTTTTTACAATCTTTTATATCCTTCTCAATTTATTCTCTCAGCCAATCGCAACCTCCCCTTTAACCCTGTGGGCCCCACTTTTTCTCTATCTCTCTCTCTCCCTCTCCCTCATATATTCTCTCGTACTTCTCTTTATCATTCTTTCTCTTCTTCCTTCATGTCTCGTTTCTCATTTTTTTGAACTGTTCTTTTGTTGCCGGAATTCCGTCGTGCCGGTGACGCTTCTCGACGTTCCAGCGAGGTACCCCGACCCGTGTGGTTCCTTTGTTTTTCGTTTGGGTTCATTCCATGAACCGTGCGCCCGTCGCGAGTTTTCCCCGCCGATGGTTAACGTTCCGTTTTCCCGATTCGCGACCCATCGAGGCAAGTTAATCTTGCTACATGCTATATAATTCATTTTATACCTATTTAAATAAATACCATATCATTTAAAATATATATCGTCGTAATATTTATTATTATTATCTTTAATTAGTTTATAATCTTCATTTTATAATGTTATACATTTGAAAATCTTATAGTTTACACATGAAACGTCGTTGAAAAATCGGATATGACAAATCTGAAATTTATTGTACACCTTATCTTATAAAATTCATTATAAATCATAGAAAAATCATTAGTATACGTTCTTTAGTTCGTTACGAAGCTAACTCAGAATACTATAAATGTATGAAATATTTACTTGCAAAATAAATTTTTTAAATAACGTAAAATGCAAATAAAAATGTCTCCAAACTGCTGTCCAGGGGAATTCCAGCAGCAAACTTTCAACTTCGAATATTCATAACTTTTTGTAGGGAGAACCTGAGATGCTAATACTTATAAAACTGAAAACCTCATTGAATTATCTTTGTTTTGGTATAATACACGTCCCTTTTGGAGAACGTTTGTTATTTTTAAGCTATTTTACAAATTAGGGTGACGCTGAATTTCTGAACGGAACCTTCTTGTGCATGGTTAATCAATACCACTTTTATAGTTATTAATCGCTTTGAATATGCTATCCATATTAATATTATTATATCAATATTTATATCACATATTGCTTAGTTGTACATCCCACATTACCATTTTATAGTTTTATAACTTTTCGGATACCCGGTTGCATCCATCGCATTTAGGATACATATAATTGCATCCATAGATCACATTACTACATAATAATGTGATATTAACACTCCATGTTTAATAAATTGCATCCTAATTAATATTGGAACTATAAATGTAACCCTAATCGATAACTGTGCATCCATATCCTTGAAATTATATCTATTTGCATATCATATTACATGTTCCAGTTTATTGTTCTGATAGTACTCATGCTTGTTTATTTATACACATGTTTATGTTAGTTTGATTATGAGTACCCACATGACATCTTGTGCTTCCTGACATGACCTGTTACACTTCCTACTTGACATGACATGGTACCGTACACTCTTGACATGACATGACACCTTTATACATTACCTGGCTTGACCTGATGTACCATGGCTTTACCTGTTACCTGATCTTGTGTCTAATGCCAACAAACCTAACATGTTGTCCTCATGGACCATTCCTGTTGTCTATCCAGACAAAACCTGCTTTTACCTGATCCTGTTTTGGCATTAGTTCTTGATTACTGAATACCTGACTCGACATACATAACTTGGGGGTATGGGGAAATCAAAGGTGAAACCGACTTGTAACTCAACAGTTCGATACCTGTTCTGATCAGTCTTACGGGCTTGGCCAGTCCGGGAGTGATGATGCTGACATCACTCGTCCATCCTGCTACCTATTACTGCCTAGCGGCACGTCTCGGATTCAGCCCCGAGGGTCTTGACCGTGGTCCCGGGCATGCACGGGATACTATTGAGTTACATCGACGAGTCATCAATTGATTTCAAAGACTTTAGAATAGAAAACCTGATAGAACAGTTTAGTTACCCACTGCACACTACCCTGCACTGCTTGATTCATATTATTTGCTACTCTCGTTTTGTTCATGTTTATTTTGCATTGCCTGTTACAATGTTCATATTATATTACTTGATGACATGACGCGCTGACGTCTGGGTTTTGCATGGCCCAGATTCTTTACCACTGTCGCTGTCCGAGCAGGAGTACTTCAGCCAGCAGGCTGAGCTGTGAGTTCAGTAGTAGTTAGTTTTTTTTTCCTGCATTTATTTCCTGATGTGAGCCCGCATTATGGGACACACTTTTCAGTTATTTGTATTGGATCATTTGCTTCCGCATTTATTTATTATTGACTCCTGTTATTCTGGATTATGGACATGTGTTAGATAGTTTTATCTTGTTCTTGATATCTCTACAGCCGTAATGTGACTGTGGATGGATACTTCCTACCCACAGGTAACATGGTTGGCTATGTCACGTGCCCAATCTTGCGTACTCTGGGAAGCGGGGCGTGACATGGTTCTTTTGGTATCAGAGCCATAGGTTAGTTGGGTTGATTCTTTTGTAGTTGGGTATTGTACCCAATACACGAATCAGAACACCCGTGTTTAGGAAACATGTCCTACCACCTTGACCGTTTTACCATTCTTGAATCACATTCTTCCTGATTATATCGATGTGCGAACTTACTTTGCATGTCGACTCAAAATCCTGATTTCTTGTTATCCCTAGGACTTAGGCGACTTGGGTGGAGTTAAGTAATTGTGGCTATGATACCGCGGCATAGTTACAATGCGGTACTCTATTTAAGTATCTTGGAGTTCTAGCCTTGATCCATATTCAGAATCTATCACATGCTAATGTTGGGTGTTTTGAGTTTAGGATTATGGCAGATAAGAATTTGAAGACGTACCAGAGGCGCGAGGATGAAGCCGCCATGTTGGGAGTAATACGAGGAATGCTGGAAAATCAGAAGAGGCATACTGAGCTGATCCAGCAGCAAGCAGATTCGTTTCAGGAGGGTTTGCAGATCGTTCGGCAGTCTGTAAACAGCGCTGGAGCTAAACCAGTTGACCGGGTAGGGACCGTGGCAGATTTCAGACGTTTGGGTCCGACTACATTCACTGGTTTGGAGGAGCCGTTGCCAGCCGAGCAGTGGCTAGTTGACACGGAGAATTTGCTGATTGCGGCATAGATCCCAGAGGACAAAAGAGTTGAGGTGGTGCGCATTCAGCTAGTGGATTACGCCCGAGAGTGGTGGCTTGTGGAAGAGACCCGCTTGCCCAAGCCGATCAGTTGGGCGGAGTTTTCTAAGAGTTTCCTGGAGAAGTTCTTCCCGCGGACTACACGGGAGGAAATGGAAGAGAAATTTATTGGGCTGAGGCAGAATGGAGCACCCGTGGACGTGCATGCAGCAGAGTGGATGAGACTCAGCAGTTTCGCTGGACCTTTAGTCGCCAACGATGCAGACAGGGCACGAAGGTCCATGCGCAGCTTGGATGTGGACATCCAAAGGCAGACCGTCTCCCTGGGTTTGACTACTTTCTCACAGGTTCTTACGGCAGCTCGAGAACAGCAGAGCATATCAGGAAAATTGGGAGTTCACAGCAGACAGCAGTTGCGGTAAGGAAGCAGTTCTGTTGGGCCGGTCGAGTTTAGGGCTAGGCCGACAAACAATATTCTTGCAGCAATGGAAGTTGATAGTAGTGAAGAGCCGGCGGTTGTTCGCGATTCTATGGACGTATTTGAAGATATATCGGGCTTACCGCCGAAGCGAGACGTGGAGTTCGCGATTGACCTTATTCCTGGTGCAGCGCCAGTATCTAAAGCGTATTATCTAATGGCACCAGTAGAATTGGAAGAAGTTAAGAAGCGAGTTGCTGAATTGCTTGAAAAGGGTTGGATTCGAAGCAGTAACTCGCCTTGGGGAGCTCCAGTTCTTCTAGTAAAGAAGAAGGATGGCACAAGAAGGATGTGCATCGACTATCGAGAATTAAACCGGGTGGCTATCAAGAACAAGTACCCGATCTCTCGCACTGGAGAACTTTTGAGCAGCTTAGTGGCGCGAGGGTATTCTCGAAACTGGATTTGCGATCCGGATATCATCAGGTCCGAGTGAAAGCAGAAGATATTTGCAAGACGGCGTTTCGAACTCGGTATAGACATTACGAGTACTTAGTGATGCCCTTCGGAATAACGAATGCGCCGACAGTATTCGTGGACTTGATGAACCGAATCTTTTCACCGTTCTTGGACCAGTTTATTGTGGTATTCTTTGACGATATTCTGGTTTACTCGAAGAGTTCGAAGGAGCATGCTGAGCATTTGAGGATCGCACTGCAGACTTTGAGACAGGAGAAATTGTATGCGAAGATGAGTAAGTGCGAATTCTGGCTGGAAGAAGTGAAATTTCTGGGGCATGTTGTGTCGGGCGATGGAATCGCCGTCGATCCCGAGAAGATTACAGCAGTTCGAGATTGGCCTATTCCAAGAAATGTGGCTGAGATAAGAAGTTTCCTTGGTTTGGCCGGATACTACAGGAGATTTGTGGAGAACTTCGCTCGTTTGGCAGAACCGTTGACCAAGCTTACGCGCAAGGAAGTACCTTTTATTTGGACGGATGGATGTGCATTGGCCTTTGAGACGTTGAAGCAGAAGTTGATAACCGCCCCTATCCTGACCGTACCAGACAATTCCAGAGGACTGATGATTCATAGCGACGCATCTGGGAAAGGATTGGGATGTGTTTTGATGCAGCATGGGAAGGTCGTAGCATACGCATCAAGACAACTGAAGACCCATGAGAAGAATTATCCAACTCATGACTTGGAGCTTGCGGCTGTAATTTTCGCTTTGAAGATTTGGAGACACTACCTTTTGGACGAAAGAGTCGAAGTTTTTACAGATCATAAGAGCTTGAAGTATGTGTTCACACAGAAGGAGCTTAACATGAGGCAGCGTAGATGGTTGGAGCGGATGGCCGACTACGATCTTGATCTTAAGTACCATCCGGGGAAGGTTAATGTTGTGCCGGATGCGCTCAGTCGGTTACCAGCAATTCAGGTGTTAACTACGCAGAGGGAGATCATTGCAGATTTTCGAAGATTCGACTTGGAGGTTGTGCTACCACATCCTACGGGACAGTTGATGCAGTTGCAAGTACAGTCGTCCTTGGTTGAGAAGATTAAAGCGGCACAATCGCAGGATCCTAGACTGCAGAAGTTTCGAGAGCAGGTTGAGGCTGGACTACGAAGAGATTTACTGGTCCACGAAGATGGTTCGTTGAGGTATGGTAGCCGTTTGTGTGTGCCAAAGGGTGATGTTCGTGAAGAGCTTATGAAGGAGGCACACGGTTCAGCTTATTCTGTACATCCGGGAGGCACAAAGATATACCAAGATATTCGACAGAATTTCTGGTGGGAAGGCATGAAGCGGGAGATTGCTCGCTTTGTGGCGAAGTGCTTGGTGTGTCAGCAAGTTAAGGCTGAACATCAAAGGGTTGCTGGTTTATTGCAACCACTTCCGATTTCTCAGTGGAAGTGGGAACATATAACCATGGATTTCATGACGGCTTTACCGCGGAGTCCAAAAGGCAACAATGCAGTATGGGTGATTGTCGACCGATTGACCAAGGCAGCTCACTTTATTCCTTTTCGGGTTGGTCAATCGACGGAGACTTTGGCAGAGCGGTACATGCAGGAGATTGTAAGATTGCATGGAGTACCGGTGAGCATCGTGTCCGATCGGGACACTCAGTTCTTGTCGCACTTCTAGAGGAGTTTACAAGAAAGTTTGGGGACTCGATTGAAGTTTAGCACAGCTTATCATCCTCAAACTGATGGGCAGTCGGAGAGAACGATCCAGACTCTTGAAGATATGTTGAGAGCTTGCATGTTGGACTTCAAGGGTTCTTGGGAGGATCACCTACACTTGGTGGAGTTTTCTTACAACAATAATTTCCAAGCAACTATCCAGATGGCTCCGTTTGAAGCTTTATGGTCGTAAGTGCCGTTCACCTGTTTGTTGGGATGATGTTGGTGAACGAAGGTTACTGGAACCAGATTTGGTAGTACAGACAGTCGAGAAGGTGAATACAATCAGGAATCATATGAAGGCAGCACATGACCGACAGAAAAGTTGGGCTGACACGTCAAGAAGACCTCTAGAGTTCGCCGTGGGTGATTTGGTATTCTTGAAAATATCACCGACTAGAGGGGTGATTCGTTTTCGGAGTCGAGGGAAGCTTAGTCCTCGATTCGTTGGACCCTTCGAGATATTGGAGCGCGTTGGAGAGGTAGCGTACCGTTTGGCGTTACCGCAGTCCTTGGCGGGTGTGCATGACGTGTTTCACGTATCTCAACTACGAAGGTATGTTCGAGATGAAACACACGTCCTAGATCATTCGGAGTTAACAGTACGGGAAGACCTAACTTTTGAGGAGCGACAGGTTGAAATCATGGATCGTAGGGGAAAAGGTTCTTAAGAACAAGGTGTTTACCTCAATCAGAGCAAAGCTCTGTTTAAATTCCAAGGTGGGAAACAAGCAATACTTCTGTTTTTCTCCAATCAGAGCAAAGCTCTGTCTTGAAAATTAAAAAGAAAATTAAAATTAAAATAAATGAAGTAGCGTACTCCATAAGAGTTTTAGAGCAAAGCTCTTGCAAAAAAAAAAAAAAAAAAAAAAGGATTGCGTAAGTGCGCAACTGCGCAGTGCGCGACACGTGTCTGCGCAGTTGCGCAGCGCGCTGCGCGACACGTGTCAGCGCGCGCAGCTGCGCAAGATTAAAAAAAAAAAAGAAAAAGAAAAAGAAAAAATTCAGTTGTGCGACACGTGTCTGCGCAGTTGCGCAAGCACAGCTGCGCGACACGTGTCACGCGCTGGGAGAGTTGCGCAAAACAGAATAAATCTTTTCTGTTCTTGCTAAAACAAGAAGATTTTTTTCTGTAAAGCAGAAATCTTTGGATTAAAGATCCGACGGTGGGGAAAATTCCCCAAATCACTTAGAGAATATTCTCTTTAACAAACTTTAACTAATTTATGGGCGCTATAAAAAGGACCCTAGACCTCATTTCAAAATCATCAAGATCTGTCTAAAAAGAAAAGAGAAGAGAACTCTTGAAGAATAAAAAAAAAGGTAAAAACCTTTTAAAGAAGAGAAAATTCTCTTATGAACAAGATCATAGATCTTTAACGATAAATAAATAAATAAATAAAAATAGTGCCTTGCACTTGTTTTATGAACCATCGGTTCTTGAACCAAAAAGGTTATTAAATTAATAGTGCTTTGCACTTTCATGAACCTTTGGTTCTCTGAGATAAGAAAAACAAGAAAAAACTTGTTATTTTTTAAATCTAAATTCAATAGTGCTTTGCACTTGTTTTATGAACCATCGGTTCTTGAACCTAAAAGGTTATTAAATTAATAGTGCTCTGCACTTTCATGAACCTTTGGTTCTCTGAGATTAAAAAAAAAAAAGAAGAAAAAAACTTTCTTTTAGAAAAAACTTTCTTTTCTTTTTTTAGATCTAAATCAAATAGTGCTTTGCACTTGTTTCATGAACCATTGGTTCTTGAATCTAAAAGATTCTCAAATTAACAGTGCTTTGCACAAATGCAATGCATTATTAAAAGGGCCAGGCCCAAATCAAAATGATCTGACAGGCCAAAATAAATTGCAAGGCAATAAATGGGCAGAGCCCAAATAAATTGATGCTTTGCATCCTTTATACAAGGGCAGAGTCCAAATAAAATTGATGCCTTGCATCATTCCTAAAAGGGCAGAGCCCAAAACAAATTGATGCTCTGCATCCTTTCTGGGAAAGGTCCAAATAAAAATAAAAAAAAGAAATGCAATGCAAAAGCAAATAAAATGTTGAACATTTCAACTGGACTTAGCTCATTTTGGCCATAAGTCCTTAAATTAAATTGACTGAGCAAAATTGCTCTTCTAAATCAATTTACATCCGGTTCGAGGGTACATCTCCGAACTCCTTTGACATCCGTCGTTGTAATTCCTCAACGACGTCAAAGAGGTGACGGGTCCCAACGACCACACATCGATATGGACTGCGGGGTCTTTAAACTCGTGGACCGAAAGTCCATAAACTAACATCGGACCGAAATGTCCATAAACTAACATCGGACCGGAATGTCCATAAACTAATATCGGACCGAAACGTCCATAAACTAACATCGGACCGGAACGCCCCTAAACTAACATCGGACCGGAACGTCCCTAAACTAACATCGGACCGAAACGTCCCTAAACTAATATCGGACCACCACGTCCCTAAACTGGAATATGGACCACCACGTCCCTAAACTGGCGATGGACCACCACGTCCCTAAACTGGAATATGGACCACCACGTCCCTAAACTGGCACAATTGAGCCCAAATGCTCTTTTGTCGGACTTAAATGGTCCCGTTAAGTTGATCTTAGTCTCAAACTGGACTAACGTATCCTTAACAAATGTTTGAGTCGATCTTAGCCTCAAAAATGGCTAACGTATCCTCTAAACAGACTCTAGTCCCAAATTGGACTATGAATCTCCCAAACTGGAACAATAGAGCCCAAACGCTCTTTTGTCGGATCTAAACGATCACGTTAAGTTGATCTTAGTCTCAAACAGGACTAACGTATCCTTAACGAATGTTTAAGTTGATCTTAGCCGCAACGCGACTAACGTATCCTTAAACTAAAAACACCTAACCCAAATCTAAGTAAATACGGATTTGGACTAATCCACGTCCTACGGGCGACGGCATTACTGAGTCTCCGTATACAATCCACGGGCAACCACAAACAAAACAAACACACACGACACGAAGTGAAATTCTGGAGAAGGAGAAAGTTGTTACCGTGATGCGGTAGCGTAATTAACTGCAGGGGCTTGCGCCTGTAGGGAAGAGCGTCCCCACAATCAAAAACCCCTCACCCTGAGGGGGAATCTGACGAAGTCTGCTACATCGGCCGCATCCGTCTAAACCTCCGATACACGGTGCCATAAATCAACTTGGCATCTTCGGAGAGATAGACGGATAAAACCAAATAGCATCTGCCCCGAACCTCAGGCACCGGACGTCCTAACGTCTCGGCCGCCGTTCGGAGGGGAACAGATTCTGGCACGCCCGGTGGGACCTCTTCCTCTTTCCACTCCACACTTCGTGTGTCGTGTTCGCGAACAAATCGCGGTTTGCTGTGATTGCCTGTGGATTCAAGGTACTAAGATTTGGTGTCTTGCTCCGTGCAGAAAACAGAAGATCAATGGCTTCGAACTGCATCGTCCGCAGCGATAACTCTCGCTCCGTCATTGCTGGAGGAGTGACTTATGGGCCCCAAGCGGCCTCCCTTTTCAAAATGCCGGTGGAGCAGGTGGCTCAAGCCACCACTGGACTATTTTTTGGGACCATGCTCCCATCAATGAGCTTCAACGCCCCAATGACATTGCAAGAAGCTCCAAAGAAGTCGGTCTTCGATCGACCCACCACTGCCGCGACACCTCTCAACGGGTCGTCCAACTCCACTGCTTCAGTTTTTAACGGACTAGGCCAGAGCTCTAACAGGCTCATGAAGAAGCCTGCCATACCAGAAGGCGTTATACCGAAGCGGATAGCCATTCCAACTCCCGTTCTTGGCGAAGTCACCAAGGTTGCTTCCCATGTTCGGAAGCCCGCTTCTGACAGGTTGGCCGTCCCCGTTCAACGGACGTCGATCTTTAAAAAGCTGGTACCGGTATATTCTGACCAACACAGGGGGCATGAGGAGGTCACCCCTATAGCTGAAACAACTCCATCAGCACGACATGCCCGACGTCGCTACTGGCGCCGAGTGAGGAAGGCTGGGGGCAACTCCCCCTCTGGACTTACTCCTCCAACTCTAATGGTGGAGATCGATACTGCTGTTCCAACCAGGAACAGCTTTGAGTTGCTGAACTCGGTGCGCAGAAACTCTCCTGCTGCGGTGCTAAAGAGAACTTCTTCATCTGTGAAGAATATTCCAGAGAAGAAGCTAGAGCAGCCCCCTCAACGGCTGTCCTCTAAAATTTACAAAGTCTGGCGACAGGTCCAAGAGTCGGTGATCGATCGAGACTGCCTCCGACGACAGAAAAATATGAAGGTTCGGCAGGGGAAGGATTACTCTGTCAAACCACAAGAAGCAAAAGCTACTCGGGTGCCCACTACAACGGCTCCCTTAACTCCAATCACTCAAAAAAGGAGGCCGCAAAAAGCCCCTGTGTCTTCGGCAAATCGCAAAGACACCGAACACAAACGCCCCAAGTCTGGGGGCATGGTGGTGCACACTGTTTATATGGCTTCTGGAAAGGAGGAAAGCCGCACTTCTACGGGCCACCGACCGCTCACACCGATCCGTGACGAAAGCCCAGGAGCAACAACAAAAGCTTCAGGAAATGATGAATACAATGGCTGCACTCACTGAACCAAAAGAAAGCTCTGAAACGTCTTCGGATGAGCGTCAAGAACAAGAAACCGACGCTGACTTTTTACGCAGAGTTCTCGAAAAGAGGGACAAAGAAGCTGCAGAGCAGGCGGCTAACATAAAGCAGATGGCGCTCCTCTTCAAAGATATGGTAGGGATGATGTTACAGCCGGACCCTCCTGCTGAAGATCCTCCGATCGTCCTTGAAGACGACAGGGGAGAAACGTCAAATCCTCCGCTGGCTCTATCAACAGCCAAGGAGGAGGCAATCTCCAAAGTTGACCTAGACGAATATATAGCCCAGCAGATCCGGGTTCATCAGGCGAATGAAGCGGCGAGGCAAATTGTTAGAACCGGACGACCGTATCCGAACTGGTATGACCAAATCAGTTACCCGCCAGGATATACGATCCCTAAATTCCACGTATATAAAGGGACAGGGAATCCGCATCAGCATGTCGCTCAATTCAGGGCCTTATGCGGCAATACTGGAGGCGATGACAAATTATTGCTACGTCAATTCGTCGGCAGCTTAGCAGAAACAGCCTTTGAATGGTATTCGGAGCTACCTAACGACTCTGTCAAAACATTTGCAGAGATGGAACTGCTGTTTACACAAAGATTCGCAAGTGCTAGTGAACGCGCCCCGATTACAGCACTGATAAATGCCAGGATAATGCCCGGCGAAACGTGGGTCCAATACGCAACACGATGGCGAAACCTATGGTCGAAATGCGAACAACGCATAGAAGAAGCACCTGCGGTAGGCATGTTTGTGGGCACTCTCGATCCGCAGGCGACCATCTCGCAATTCATGATGTTCTTCAGGCCGACCACCTTCCAGGCCTTGATCGACAAATTAGCCCAAATGGACCAGATGGGCCATAGACCGTCTCCTCCAAGACCCGATCCCCGAAATGAGAAAGGAAAAGCGATCATCGTCGCCAACGCGCAGCAACAGTTGAGCAACTCAAAGCCGGTCGCTCGCCAAAACAACGTGCGTCCACGCCCATCCCTCGAAGAGAGGCTAGGACGTCATTACTCGTTTCCTCAGAATAAAACGAGAAGACTGTTCGAGCTGGCAGTGCGCAACAGACTCATTAATCTGCCGAATCCAAAACGTCCGTTGCAGCCAGGCGATCTTAATAATCCCAATTATTGCCCTTACCACCAAACGGTAAGTCACCCGATTGAGTATTGTTTCGTCTTTAAGGGATGGATCGAAGATCAATACCTACAAGGCAAGTTCACGCTGTCTGAAAGCTGGAAGGTAAACCCCCCACAGCCGCACTCTCCAAAGAAGACGGACACGCCGGGGGCAACTTGTTCTTTCGTCGAGGATAAAAACGATGGAGAAAACTTATCGGATGAATCCGAAGACTACGTAGCGACTTGTCATGTGATTTCTCATTCACTGACGGATGATGAGGAGGATCCTTGCGCTGAGAAATCAACGGCGGACCCTGAAACAGAAATTCCGCGCCCGTCAGACAAGTTGATCTATGCCTTCCTAAATGAAATTCGTCTGAAAGCAAAAACCAATCAAGAGCATGAAATGGCCATACTGGAAAGAACCAAGGTATTCCCGTCAAATCAAAAGCCATACACTGCGGGTAAAAACAAATTCAAAACGAGGAAACGGTTCGCCAAAGCTCTATCAGTAGGAATGAAGCTACCGCCCTCCGAAGAAAATCCTTTCTCTGAGGTAGAGATGCACCCTAACTTCTGTTTATATCATCAGAAGATCATACATCCTACCGAAGACTGCGAATCCTTTAACTGTTGGTGGCAAGGGTATGTCGCTCAAAAGCGACACTTCGACAGGACAAAGTGTGAAGCTTGTGGACATCGGAAAAATGCGATAGATGAGCGCAAAAGAGCCACCGTTGACCGTCATATAGCCGACTTCAAGGGATCACAAATTATCACCTTTGGAAGCGACTCTGACGAAGAAGCTACCCCCAACTCTTCCCTCGGGGAATCTATTTCAAAAATAAAGGAATTAAGAAGCTGCGAGAACGTTCAGCCATGCAATCGCATGCTACTCGGAAAGAATCCCGGCCCTGCAAACAACGGAGCGAACAAAAAGGATAAAAGAAAAGGAAAAAAGGCCCTCGTCGCCAGCGCTCACCAACAATCAGGTGACCCTAGACCGGTTGCTTGCCAAAGCAACAAGCAGCCATCCCTCCAGGAAAAGTTGAAACGTCCTTACTCGTTTTCGCAAGATCAAACAAGGGGGCTGTTCGAGCTAGCAGTGCGCAACAGACTCATTAATCTGCCGAATCCAAAACGTCCGTTGCAGCCAGGCGACGTTAATAATCCTAATTATTGCCCTTACCACCAAACAGTAGGTCACCTGATCGAGGACTGCTACGTCTTCAAAAACTGGGTTGAAGACCAATACCAACAGGGCAAGTTCGCGTTGTCCGAAATTTGGAAGGTGAACCCGCCACAACCGCATGCTCCGAAAAATATGGACACGCCGGGGGCATCATGCTCATTCATAGAGAAAGCCTAACGGACCACTACGTCCTAAAACTGGACAACGGACCGAAACGTCCTTAAACTAACAACGGACCGAGATGTCCTTAAACTAATGATGGACCGCAATGTCCTAAAAACTTGCAAATGACCGAAACGTCGTTAAACTACTCCCAACCGCAGCATCTTCAGGCTGACGTTAAAAAATAAAAATAAAAATAAAAAAATAATAATAACGGTATGTCCACAAGCAAAATGGGCACGGATGAAAACCCGAAGGGGCTCCGTGAGTAAAAACAGCAGGGCTACTGGCGGTGTTCGTGAAAACCCGAAAGGGCGCGACCTCGTTTAAAAAAAAAGGAAGAAGAAAAAGAAAAAAAAAAGGAAAAAAAAGGAGAATAAAAAAACGGTATGTCCACAAGCAAAATGGGCACGGATGAAAACCCGAAAGGGCTCCGTGAGTAAAAACAGCAGGGCTACCGGCGAGTGTTTGTGAAAACCCGAAAGGGCGCAACCTCGTTACAGAAACACTTATAGGATCCTCTCGACCCTGTAAGGAGAAACCACCTGCGTGAGATCCTTACGACTCACAAAGGAGCAACACACTTGGGGATCCCCACGATTCCTAAGGAGAAAATACACTTGCAAGATCCTCACGACTCGTAAGGAGAACTCTCTTATGGGACCCCCACGGCCCATAAGACTTGAAAGTCTTAAGTTACAGAGACCTAAACCTGTGCTTAAGCAAACCCCCCACAAACTTCCAATATTGCCCTACAAGTGGTCCGATATTGGCCCTTGTATACAATCCACGGGCGCGAATAAACATTTCCCTAACCAAGTCCCATACGTGACTGGGGATATGTCCACACGGTGAACAACCCTTGTGAGTCCTCTCGACTCATAAGGGGATAACACTCTTGTAAGATCCTTACGACTTATAAGAGAACATACACTTAGGAATCCTCACGATTCCCAAGGAGAAAACACACCTACAAGATCCTCACGACTTGTAGGGAGAAATACCTTTGTGAGACCCTTACGGCCCATGAAGTCAAAAGCCTTAGCCGACAGGACCCTTAACCCTGTTTACTAAGCCACCTTTGTTCGACATCGACAGAGGCAAATGATGATTCGCTCCTGGCATTATTCCAGTTGTAGCGATGCTGATGCCTAAATCGGTATCAAATTCCAAGTCCTTTCATGGCAAATGATGATTCGCTCCTGGCAATATCCCAGTTGCAGCGATGCTGATGCCTAAACCGGTATCAAATTCCAAGTCCTTTCACGGCAAATGATGATTCGCTCCTGGCAATATTCCAGTCGCAGCGATACTGATGCCAAGATTGGTATCAGACCCCAAATTCCCTACTCGCAAAAAAAAAAAAAAAATGCATACGAAATAGCCGAAATGATGGGGCAACTTGCAAACAGAACCAGCAAGTAAAAATGTATGTATACAAAACAGCCGAAACGATTGGGCAACTCGCAATAAAGAGCAGCAAGTAAAAATAAAGTAAACAGCCGAAATGATTGGGCATCGCGAAAAATAGCCGAAATGATTGGGCAATCGTGACCTTCGCGATATAAAAGCTGAAATGATAGGGCATCGCGAAAAATAGCCGAAATGATTGGGCAATCGCGACCTTCGCGATATAAAAGCTGAAATGATAGAGCATCGCGGGAAAAAAAAATTTGAAAGAATGAAACTTTTGCCCTACAGGTGAGATCACATCGATCCCTGTATACAATCCAGGGGCACAAACAAAGAGGGAACCATACCTTCCCAACAAGCTCCGCCAGAAAGCGAAGCCAAATCTCGACGGTTCATAGACAACCCAAGGACAACCTTGACATCTGTCGCAATATCCCAGACATAATGTCAACAGACAAAGCGAAAAGAAGATCCCGAGATTCAGGGTCTCAATGGCCACGTCTACAGCCTAGAGACCAACAACGGTGTGCCTCCTCATTCCAACAGGACACAGATGTTACACCATCAAGCGGAGCGATGGCAAAATCCCAGCTTCACCTCAGCATTCGTCTCGATACAGTAGACGCAATGTCAACAACAGCGTTCCTCCGCAGTCCAGCTGGAGGCAGATGCAACGTCAACAAAAGACCTCACAGTCGAAACAAAGCGGAGTGATGGCAAAATCCCAGCTCCACCTCAGCATTCGTCTCAATACACCAGACGCAGTGTAAGCAAATGAAGCGAAGGCCACATTCCTAGCTTCAACGTCTTTACGGTAACTCACATAAAACCGGAAAGACAATCGGAGACCATCTCACATGAAGTGGTCACTTCCTTGACGTTCGTCTCGATACAGTAGACGAAATGCCAACCTCAGCGTTCTTCCTCCAGCAGGGATTCAGGCATGATAAAGCAAATGAAGCGAAGGCCACATTCCTAGCTTCAACGTCTTTATGGTAACTCACATAAAACCGGAAAGACAATCGGAGACCATCTCACATGAAGTGGTCACCTCCTTGACGTTCATCTCGATACAGTAGATGAAATGTCAACCTCAGCGTTCTTCCTCCAGCAGGGATTCAGACATGATAAAGCAAATGAAGCGAAGGCCACATTCCTAGCTTCAACGTCTTTACGGTAACTCACATGAAACCGGAAAGACAATCGGAGATCATCTCGCATCAGCACAGAGTGGTCACCACCTTGACGTTCGTCTCGATACAGCAGACGAAATGTTAACCCCAGCGTTCGTCCTCCAACAGGATTTGGACACACCAAAGCAAACGAAGCGAAGGCCACATTCCTAGCTTCGACGTCTTGACGGTAACTCATATAAAACCGGAAAGACAACCGTAGATCATCTTGCACCAGCACAGAGTGGTCACTACTTCGACGTCCGTCTCGATACAATAGACGAGATGTCATCCCAATGTTCGTCTCGACACAGCAGACGCAACGTCATTAAACAAATGGAGCCACGGCAAAATCCCTAGTTCCAAACCTCGACGGTTCACCAGCAACCTAAAGACAACCTCAACGTCCGTCTCGATACAGCAGACGAGATGTCGCCCCAACGTTCGTCTCGACACAGCAGACGCAACGTCATCAAACAAATGGAGCCACGGCAAAATCCCTAGTTCCCACCATGACATTCGTCTCGATACAGAGGACGCAATGCCAGCAAACGAAGCAAAGGCCAAATTCCTAGCTTCAGGGTCTTAACGGCAAGTCATATAAAGCCTGAAAGACTATCGGAGATCATCCCACACCAGCGCGGAGTGGTTATGACTCATCGGGGCTCTCCAAAATGAGCCTAACCTCAAGTAAAAAGCGGCATGGCAAATTCCTAGCGCTTGCTCTTCCGACGGTCAAACTACCAAGGAGGATTGCTTGAAGACGTCTTGTCCAGCCCCCGAAGGGATCAGAGACACGGCAGTCGCGGGGCTACTCGAACAGCACGATTGCCTATCGAGGACTATATCAGCTTATGCGACGGTACGATGGCCAAAACCCTAAGTACCACCGACCTTAACGGGCTTCTGTCGTAAAGAGCAGAGGTTAAATGCGACGTTAAGATGTTCTTGCGAGAAACGTTCGATTCGTCTCGACTTGTGAAAAATTGTCGAGGCGGCTCGACTCGTGAGATGAAGTCTTAGACAGCAAGGATTGAAAAGCTTGCTTTTTGAGCAATGGGGCCCTGCAAGTCAATCCAAACTGGTCTCTTGCATACTATTCACGGGTCTCACTCTCCGAAATCGAATTTCGACGAGGAGGGAAACAACCACTTACGAATCCTCTCGATTCGTAAGAGGGAAAATTCTCTTATAAGATCCTTACGACTTATAAGAGAAAACCACACTTAGGAATCCTCACGATTCCTAAGGAGAAAATCCACCTATGAGATCCTCTCGATCCGTAGGGAGAAAAGCCTCTATGAGACCCTCACGGCTTATAGAATTGAAAAGTCTTAGGCATTAGACCTGAACCTGCGGCCTAAGCCATCGCTATTTCCTGAGGAAGTCAGAATACTCGTTTTAGACATCCATCAACCATGGTTATTAAGACAGCCTGCTGACTTTAAAAGAAAGAAGATGACAGAGAGAATATCCGGTCTACATTTGATCTGGCATGCGTGACGCATTCATTTATGCATGGACAGAAAACTCAGGACGGGAAATAAGAGAAGCTGAAGTAAAAAGTTTCCATTCATATTGGCAAAAATTCTTACAATTTTGAAAAGCGGTAAAAGGAAAACATTATTACAATGGAATAACTTCAGATCCGGGGCAGGGATTGAGGAATTCAAAAGTAAGGCCGTCTAAACTTCTTTTGGCCTTTCTAATTATTCTTATGCGCAGCCTCTCGCGCTCCTCGGTGTCAATATCATCGGCAAGCCCCTCCGGCCTTCGATAAGCAGCAACGATTGTCGTCTGCTGAAAGATTTGATGTAGGATGTCAACGAGATTGTTTCGCCGTTTCTTCGAAATCAGCCCCGTCAGGTACACTGAATGCACCTTGTCTTCGGCATCATCTAGCGCATTGAGCGGTAAGGCCTCGTGAAGACCTGGGAGTGCTCTCCATATTGACCCCAGCACGACTTTCAAAAGGGCCGAACGACGAGGTAGCAGCCAGCCACCGCTGGCATTCAGGCGACCCATGACCTCTGCACATTGAGCGTCCGTAAACTCCTGGTTCTGTTGACGGCCCTGTACACGGATATCCTCATAAGTGATGAACTCGTGCAAGCTGTATAGACGCACCGCCATAATACCTGAAGAAAACAATACAGGGATATTAATAAACAAGAAAATACAGAAAGTTAAAAGTTAAACTCCTAGAGAGCAATGCTCTGCAGACAGGAGTGACACCAGTCAAAATCAGTTATGAGGAGAATTTGAGGAAAATTCCCTGAAAATATTGAGAGCTCCGCTCTGGAAAAAAAAATGATATAATAATAATAATATTCTCAAGTGCCATATAAGTTGGGAGGAGTAAAGCTCCATTAATTAAGAAGATATAAGAAAAATATTTTATAGAGCAAAGCACTATTAATGGAACCCTAACAGGATTCTCCTGAGTTCTCTTTGGACCTCTTTAGAGCAAAGCTCTGCTAAATGAAACCCTAAATAGGTTTTCTTTAGATCAGGGATCTATGGAGAGCAAGACTCTATTAATCAGCTTTAATTTAATTTAATTTTTACCTATGATGGTTATGAACTCTGGAGTTCTTGAAAAAAAAAATCAAGAGCAAGGCTCTGAAAATTCTTAAGCAAGAGCAAGGCTCTGAGTCAAAATTCTTGAAGTGGTAAAAAAAATTTCGAGGACCAAAGGTCCTATTTATAGGCATCAAGTGCCCTTTCAGCTTCCAAAAGATGGCGCGACGGTCCGGAGTCTACCACCGCTGCCCTCACGTTAGGAAGCCACGTAAGCGCAACGGTGGGGGGGCATTTGTTTACCTCAATCAGAGCAAAGCTCTGTTTAAATTCCAAGGTGGGAAACAAGCAATACTTCTGTTTTTCTCCAATCAGAGCAAAGCTCTGTCTTGAAAATTAAAAAGAAAATTAAAGTTAAAATAAATGAAGTAGCGTACTCCATAAGAGTTTTAGAGCAAAGCTCTTGCAAAAAAAAAAAAAAAAGATTGCGAAAGTGCGCAACTGCGCAGTGCGCGACACGTGTCTGCGCAGTTGCGCAGCGCGCTGCGCGACACGTGTCAGCGCGCGCAGCTGCGCAAGATTAAAAAAAAAAAAAAAAAGATTGTGCAGTGCGCAACTGCGCAACTGCGCGACACGTGTCTGCGCAGTTGCGCAGTGCGCTGCGCGACACGTGTCAGCGCGCGCAGTTGCGCAAGCTTAAAAAAAAAAAAAGAAAAAAGAAAAAATTCAGTTGCGCGACACGTGTCTGCGCAGTTGCGCAAGCACAGCTGCGCGACACGTGTCACGCGCTGGGAGAGTTGCGCAAAACAGAATAAATCTTTTCTGTTCTTGCTAAAACAAGAAGATTTTCTTCTGTAAAGCAGAAACCTTTGGATTAAAGATCCGACGGTGGGGAAAATTCCCCAAATCACTTAGAGAATATTCTCTTTAACAAACTTTAACTAATTTATGGGCGCTATAAAAAGGACCCTAGACCTCATTTCAAAATCATCAAGATCTGTCTAAAAAGAAAAGAGAAGAGAACTCTTGAAGAATAAAAAAAAAGGTAAAATCTTTTAAAGAAGAGAAAATTCTCTTATGAACAAGATCATAGATCTTTAACGATAAATAAATAAATAAATAAAAATAGTGCCTTGCACTTGTTTTATGAACCATCGGTTCTTGAACCAAAAAGGTTATTAAATTAATAGTGCTTTGCACTTTCATGAACCTTTGGTTCTCTGAGATAAGAAAAACAAGAAAAAACTTGTTATTTTTTAAATCTAAATTCAATAGTGCTTTGCACTTGTTTTATGAACCATCGGTTCTTGAACCTAAAAGGTTATTAAATTAATAGTGCTCTGCACTTTCATGAACCTTTGGTTCTCTGAGATTAAAAAAAAAAGAAGAAAAAAACTTTCTTTTAGAAAAAACTTTCTTTTCTTTTTTTAGATCTAAATCAAATAGTGCTTTGCACTTGTTTCATGAACCATTGGTTCTTGAATCTAAAAGATTCTCAAATTAACAGTGCTTTGCACAAATGCAATGCATTATTAAAAGGGCCAGGCCCAAATCAAAATGATCTGACAGGCCAAAATAAATTGCAAGGCAATAAATGGGCAGAGCCCAAATAAATTGATGCTTTGCATCCTTTATACAAGGGCAGAGTCCAAATAAAATTGATGCCTTGCATCATTCCTAAAAGGGCAGAGCCCAAAACAAATTGATGCTCTGCATCCTTTCTGGGAAAGGCCCAAATAAAAATAAAAAAAAGAAATGCAATGCAAAAACAAATAAAATGTTGAACATTTCAACTGGACTTAGCTCATTTTGGCCATAAGTCCTTAAATTAAATTGACTGAGCAAAATTGCTCTTCTAAATCAATTTACATCCGGTTCGAGGGTACATCTCCGAACTCCTTTGACATCCGTCGTTGTAATTCCTCAACGACGTCAAAGAGGTGACGGGTCCCAACGACCACACATCGATATGGACTGCGGGGTCTTTAAACTCGTGGACCGAAAGTCCATAAACTAACATCGGACCGGAACGTCCATAAACTAACATCGGACCGGAACGTCCCTAAACTAACATCGGACCGGAACGCCCCTAAACTAACATCGGACCGGAACGTCCCTAAACTAACATCGGACCGAAACGTCCCTAAACTAATATCGGACCGAAACGTCCCTAAACTAATATCGGACCACCACGTCCCTAAACTGGAATATGGACCACCACGTCCCTAAACTGACACAATTGAGCCCAAATGCTCTTTTGTCGGACTTAAATGGTCCCGTTAAGTTGATCTTAGTCTCAAACTGGACTAACGTATCTTTAACAAATGTTTGAGTCGATCTTAGCCTCAAAAATGGCTAACGTATCCTCTAAACAGACTCTAGTCCCAAATTGGACTATGAATCTCCCAAACTGGAACAATAGAGCCCAAACGCTCTTTTGTCGGATCTAAACGATCACGTTAAGTTGATCTTAGTCTCAAACAGGACTAACGTATCCTTAACGAATGTTTAAGTTGATCTTAGCCGCAACGCGACTAACGTATCCTTAAACTAAAAACACCTAACCCAAATCTAAGTAAATACGGATTTGGACTAATCCACGTCCTACGGGCGACGGCATTACTGAGTCTCCGTATACAATCCACGGGCAACCACAAACAAAACAAACACACACGACACGAAGTGAAATTCTGGAGAAGGAGAAAGTTGTTACCGTGATGCGGTAGCGTAATTAACTGCAGGGGCTTGCGCCTGTAGGGAAGAGCGTCCCCACAATCAAAAACCCCTCATCCTGAGGGGGAATCTGACGAAGTCTGCTACATCGGCCGTATCCGTCTAAACCTCCGATACACGGTGCCATAAATCAACTTGGCATCTTCGGAGAGATAGACGGATAAAACCAAATAGCATCTGCCCCGAACCTCAGGCACAGGACGTCCTAACGTCTCGGCCGCCGTTCGGAGGGGAACACAAGGTTATCCCCCTTGTGCTCGTTTCTTGGGGTAATCGATCGCATGGAGAGTCCACGTGGGAGCGAGAAGACGAGATCCGACAGAAGTATCCTCACCTTTTCCTGTAGTTTTCTATCTTGTATTCTTGGAATTTCGAGGACGAAATTCTTTTGTAGTTGGGTATAATGTAACACCCGAACCCAATACTACTATTTTCTATTATTGGTTGAGCATTAGATATTACTCATTTCATTTATCTTGCTTGTTTGGGGTCTTACTGTAAAAATTTATCTGGCTAAGTCATTCTGCATATAACAAATTTTAGCACCTAAAATAAAATTGAAAATATTCATTTTGGCCTACTTGACACCCTTAGCCTCGTGGTAGCGTCCGTGCATTGTGTTCTCGTCCCGTTCAGTGAAACGGGCGAGTTTGGATGGCTACGTGCACGTGCGTGTGTCCGTTTTGGGAGTATGCTTTTTAATCATAAAACATTTCATTTTAAAATTTGGAACCCGCTTAAAATCCTATTATTTGAATTTTGAATTTTTGGACCCAACCCGGGCGCAATTTGGAAATGTTTCATTTGGCGCCAAAATCCCAAATTTTTAATATTATTAAAACCATCGCATATATTTTTCTAACTAACCTGATATCTTACTGTTCATTACCTATCTTTTAAATCTTTAAGTTAACCATATAATTTTTTTTACAATCTTTTATATCCTTCTCAATTTATTCTCTCAGCCAATCGCAACCTCCCCTTTAACCCTGTGGGCCCCACTTTTTCTCTATCTCTCTCTCTCCACTTTTTCCTCTCTCTCCCTCTCCCTCTCCCTCATATATTCTCTCGTACTTCTCTTTATCATTCTTTCTCTTCTTCCTTCATGTCCCGTTTCTCATTTTTTTTGAACTGTTCTTTTGTTGCCGGAATTCCGTCGTGCCGGTGACGCTTCTCGACGTTCCAGCGAGGTACCCCGACCCGTGTGGTTCCTTTGTTCTTCGTTTGGGTTCATTCCGTGAACCGTGCGCCCGTCACGAGTTTTCCCCGCCGATGGTTAACGTTCCGTTTTCCCGATTCGCGACCCATCGAGGCAAGTTAATCTTGCTACATGCTATATAATTCATTTTATACCTATTTAAATAAATACCATACCATTTAAAATATATATCGTCGTAATATTTATTATTATTATCTTTAATTAGTTTATAATCTTCATTTTATAATGTTATACATTAGAAAATCTTATAGTTTACACATGAAACGTCGTTGAAAAATCGGATATGATAAATCTGAAATTTATTGTACACCTTATCTTATAAAATTCATTATAAATCATAGAAAAATCATTAGTATACGTTCTTTAGTTCGTTACGAAGCTAACTCAGAATACTATAAATGTATGAAATATTTACTTGCAAAATAAATTGTTTAAATAACGTAAAATGCAAATAAAAATGTCTCCAAACTGCTGTCCAGGGGAATTCCAGCAGCAAACTTTCAATTTCGAATATTCATAACTTTTTGTAGGGACAACCTGAGATGCTTATACTTATAAAACTGAAAACCTCATTGAATTATCTTTGATTTGGTATAAGACACGTCCCTTTTGGAGAACGTTTGTTATTTTTAGCTATTTTACAAATTAGGGTGACGCTGAATTTCTGAACGGAACCTTCTTGTGCATGGTTAATCAATACCGCTTTTATAGTTATTAATCGCTTTGAATATGCTATCCATATTAATATTATTATATCAATATTTATATCACATATTCCTTTGTTGTACATCCCACATTACCATTTTATAGTTTTATTACTTTTCGGATACCCGGTTGCATCCATCGCATTTAGGATACATATAATTGCATCCATAGATCACATTACTACATAATAATGTGATATTAACACTCCATGTTTAATAAATTGCATCCTAATTAATATTGGAACTATAAATATAACCCTAATCGATAACTGTGCATCCATATCCTTGAAATTATATCTATTTGCATATCATATTACATGTTCCAGTTTATTGTTCTGATAGTACTCATGCTTGTTTATTTATACACATGTTTATGTTAGTTTGATTATGAGTACCCACATGACATCTTGTGCTTCCTGACATGACCTGTTACACTTCCTACTTGACATGACATGGTACCGTACACTCTTGACATGACATGACACCTTTATACATTACCTGGCTTGACCTGATGTACCATGGCTTTACCTGTTACCTGATCTTGTGTCTAATGCCAACAAACCTAACATGTTGTCCTCATGGACCATTCCTGTTGTCTATCCAGACAAAACCTGCTTTTACCTGATCCTGTGTTGGCATTAGTTCTTGATTACTGAATACCTGACTCGACATACATAACTTGGGGGTATGGGGAAATCAAAGGTGAAACCGACTTGTAACTCAACAGTTCGATACCTGTTCTGATCAGTCTTACGGGCTTGGCCAGTCCGGGAGTGATGATGCTGACATCACTCGTCCATCCTGCTACCTATTACTGCCTAGCGGCACGTCTCGGATTCAGCCCCGAGGGTCTTGACCGTGGTCCCGGGCATGCACGGGATACTATTGAGTTACATCGACGAGTCATCAATTGATTTCAAAGACTTTAGAATAGAAAACCTGATAGAACAGTTTAGTTACCCACTGCACACTACCCTGCACTGCTTGATTCACATTATTTGCTACTCTCGTTTTATTCATGTTTATTTTGCATTGCCTGTTACAATGTTCATATTATATTACTTGATGACATGACGCGCTGACGTCTGGGTTTTGCATGGCCCAGATTCTTTACCAATGTCGCTGTCCGAGCAGGAGTACTTCAGCCAGCAGGCTGAGCTGTGAGTTCAGTAGTAGTTAGTTTTTTTTTCCTGCATTTATTTCCTGATGTGAGCCCGCATTATGGGACACACTTTTCAGTTATTTGTATTGGATCATTTGCTTCCGCATTTATTTATTATTGACTCCTGTTATTCTGGATTATGGACATGTGTTAGATAGTTTTATCTTGTTCTTGATATCTCTACAGCCGTAATGTGACTGTGGATGGATACTTCCTACCCACAGGTAACATGGTTGGCTATGTCACGTGCCCAATCTTGCGTACTCTGGGAAGCAGGGCGTGACATGGTTCTTTTGGTATCAGAGCCATAGGTTAGTTGGGTTGATTCTTTTGTAGTTGGGTATTGTACCCAATACACGAATCAGAACACCCGTGTTTAGGAAACATGTCCTACCACCTTGACCGTTTTACCATTCTTGAATCACATTCTTCCTGATTATATCGATGTGCAAACTTACTTTGCATGTCGACTCAAAATCCTGATTTCTTGTTATCCCTAGGACTTAGGCGACTTGGGTGGAGTTAAGTAATTGTGGCTATGATACCGCGGCATAGTTACAATGCGGTACTCTATTTAAGTATCTTGGAGTTCTAGCCTTGATCCATATTCAGAATCTATCACATGCTAATGTTGGGTGTTTTGAGTTTAGGATTATGGCAGATAAGAATTTGAAGACGTACCAGAGGCGCGAGGATGAAGCCGCCATGTTGGGAGTAATACGAGGAATGCTGGAAAATCAGAAGAGGCATACTGAGCTGATCCAGCAGCAAGCAGATTCGTTTCAGGAGGGTTTGCAGATCGTTCGGCAGTCTGTAAACAGCGCTGGAGCTAAACCAGTTGACCGGGTAGGGACCGTGGCAGATTTCAGACGTTTGGGTCCGACTACATTCACTGGTTTGGAGGAGCCGTTGCCAGCCGAGCAGTGGCTAGTTGACACGGAGAATTTGCTGATTGCGGCATAGATCCCAGAGGACAAAAGAGTTGAGGTGGTGCGCATTCAGCTAGTGGATTACGCCCGAGAGTGGTGGCTTGTGGAAGAGACCCGCTTGCCCAAGCCGATCAGTTGGGCGGAGTTTTCTAAGATTTTCCTGGAGAAGTTCTTCCCGCGGACTACACGGGAGGAAATGGAAGAGAAATTTATTGGGCTGAGGCAGAATGGAGCACCCGTGGACGTGCATGCAGCAGAGTGGATGAGACTCAGCAGTTTCGCTGGACCTTTAGTCGCCAACGATGCAGACAGGGCACGAAGGTCCATGCGCAGCTTGGATGTGGACATCCAAAGGCAGACCGTCTCCTTGGGTTTGACCACTTTCTCACAGGTTCTTACGGCAGCTCGAGAACAGCAGAGCATATCAGGAAAATTGGGAGTTCACAGCAGACAGCAGTTGCGGCAAGGAAGCAGTTCTGTTGGGCCGGTCGAGTTTAGGGCTAAGCCGACAAACAATATTCTTGCAGCAATGGAAGTTGATAGTAGTGAAGAGCCGGCGGTTGTTCGCGATTCTATGGACGTATTTGAAGATATATCGGGCTTACCGCCGAAGCGAGACGTGGAGTTCGCGATTGACCTTATTCCTGGTGCAGCGCCAGTATCTAAAGCGTATTATCTAATGGCACCAGTAGAATTGGAAGAAGTTAAGAAGCGAGTTGCTGAATTGCTTGAAAAGGGTTGGATTCGAAGCAGTAACTCGCCTTGGGGAGCTCCAGTTCTTCTAGTAAAGAAGAAGGATGGCACAAGAAGGATGTGCATCGACTATCGAGAATTAAACCGGGTGGCTATCAAGAACAAGTACCCGATCTCTCGCACTGGAGAACTTTTGAGCAGCTTAGTGGCGCGAGGGTATTCTCGAAACTGGATTTGCGATCCGGATATCATCAGGTCCGAGTGAAAGCAGAAGATATTTGCAAGACGGCGTTTCGAACTCGGTATAGACATTACGAGTACTTAGTGATGCCCTTCGGAATAACGAATGCGCCGGCAGTATTCATGGACTTGATGAACCGAATCTTTTCACCGTTCTTGGACCAGTTTATTGTGGTATTCTTTGACGATATTCTGGTTTACTCGAAGAGTTCGAAGGAGCATGCTGAGCATTTGAGGATCGCACTGCAGACTTTGAGACAGGAGAAATTGTATGCGAAGATGAGTAAGTGCGAATTCTGGCTGGAAGAAGTGAAATTTCTGGGGCATGTTGTGTCGGGCGATGGAATCGCCGTCGATCCCGAGAAGATTACAGCAGTTCGAGATTGGCCTATTCCAAGAAATGTGGCTGAGATAAGAAGTTTCCTTGGTTTGGCCGGATACTACAGGAGATTTGTGGAGAACTTCGCTCGTTTGGCAGAACCGTTGACCAAGCTTACGCGCAAGGAAGTACCTTTTATTTGGACGGATGGATGTGCATTGGCCTTTGAGACGTTGAAGCAGAAGTTGATAACCGCCCCTATCCTGACCGTACCAGACAATTCCAGAGGACTGATGATTCATAGCGACGCATCTGGGAAAGGATTGGGATGTGTTTTGATGCAGCATGGGAAGGTCGTAGCATACGCATCAAGACAACTGAAGACCCATGAGAAGAATTATCCAACTCATGACTTGGAGCTTGCGGCTGTAATTTTCGCTTTGAAGATTTGGAGACACTACCTTTTGGACGAAAGAGTCAAAGTTTTTACAGATCATAAGAGCTTGAAGTATGTGTTCACACAGAAGGAGCTTAACATGAGGCAGCGTAGATGGTTGGAGCGGATGGCCGACTACGATCTTGATCTTAAGTACCATTCGGGGAAGGTTAATGTTGTGCCGGATGCGCTCAGTCGGTTACCAGCAATTCAGGTGTTAACTACGCAGAGGGAGATCATTGCAGATTTTCGAAGATTCGACTTGGAGGTTGTGCTACCATATCCTACGGGACAGTTGATGCAGTTGCAAGTACAGTCGTCCTTGGTTGAGAAGATTAAAGCGGCACAATCGCAGGATCCTAGACTGCAGAAGTTTCGAGAGCAGGTTGAGGCTGGACTACGAAGAGATTTACTGGTCCACGAAGATGGTTCGTTGAGGTATGGTAGCCGTTTGTGTGTGCCAAAGGGTGATGTTCGTGAAGAGCTTATGAAGGAGGCACACGGTTCAGCTTATTCTGTACATCCGGGAGGCACAAAGATATACCAAGATATTCGACAGAATTTCTGGTGGGAAGGCATGAAGCGGGAGATTGCTCGCTTTGTGGCGAGCTTCCTCAAAGGTTTTTTCTTTCAACTTAAGGAGAGTGACTTTTTCTTTTGAGCCGAGCTCTCTCTTAAGCTGACTTGGGCACCCCATCGAAGCACGCGACAACTGTGCTTGGTGTGTCAGCAAGTTAAGGCTGAACATCAAAGGGTTGCTGGTTTATTGCAACCCCTTCCGATTTCTCAGTGGAAGTGGGAACATATAACCATGGATTTCATGACGGCTTTACCGCGGAGTCCAAAAGGCAACAATGCAGTATGGGTGATTGTCGACCGATTGACCAAGGCAGCTCACTTTATTCCTTTTCGGGTTGGTCAATCGACGGAGACTTTGGCAGAGCGGTACATGCAGGAGATTGTAAGATTGCATGGAGTACCGGTGAGCATCGTGTCCGATCGGGACACTCAGTTCTTGTCGCACTTCTAGAGGAGTTTACAAGAAAGTTTGGGGACTCGATTGAAGTTTAGCACAGCTTATCATCCTCAAACTGATGGGCAGTCGGAGAGAACGATCCAGACTCTTGAAGATATGTTGAGAGCTTGCATGTTGGACTTCAAGGGTTCTTGGGAGGATCACCTACACTTGGTGGAGTTTTCTTACAACAATAATTTCCAAGCAACTATCCAGATGGCTCCGTTTGAAGCTTTATGGTCGTAAGTTCCGTTCACCTGTTTGTTGGGATGATGTTGGTGAACGAAGGTTACTGGGACCAGATTTGGTAGTACAGACAGTCGAGAAGGTGAAAACAATCAGGAATCATATGAAGGCAGCACAAGACCGACAGAAAAGTTGGGCTGACACGTCAAGAAGACCTCTAGAGTTCGCCGTGGGTGATTTGGTATTCTTGAAAATATCACCGACTAGAGGGGTGATTCGTTTTGGGAGTCGAGGGAAGCTTAGTCCTCGATTCGTTGGACCCTTCAAGATATTGGAGCGCGTTGGAGAGGTAGCGTACCGTTTGGCGTTACCGCAGTCCTTGGCGGGTGTGCATGACGTGTTTCACGTATCTCAACTACGAAGGTATGTTCGAGATGAAACACACGTCCTGGATCATTCGGAGTTAACAGTACGGGAAGACCTAACTTTTGAGGAGCGACAGGTTGAAATCATGGATCGTAGGGGAAAAGGTTCTTAAGAACAAGGTTATCCCCCTTGTGCTCGTTTCTTGGGGTAATCGATCGCATGGAGAGTCCACGTGGGAGCGAGAAGACGAGATCCGACAGAAGTATCCTCACCTTTTCCTGTAGTTTTCTATCTTGTATTCTTGGAATTTCGAGGACGAAATTCTTTTGTAGTTGGGTATAATGTAACACCCGAACCCAATACTACTATTTTCTATTATTGGTTGAGCATTAGATATTACTCATTTCATTTATCTTGCTTGTTTGGGGTCTTACTGTAAAAATTTATCTGGCTAAGTCATTCTGCATATAACAAATTTTAGCACCTAAAATAAAATTGAAAATATTCATTTTGGCCTACTTGACACCCTTAGCCTCGTGGTAGCGTCCGTGCATTGTGTTCTCGTCCCGTTCAGTGAAACGGGCGAGTTTGGATGGCTACGTGCACGTGCGTGTGTCCGTTTTGGGAGTATGCTTTTTAATCATAAAACATTTCATTTTAAAATTTGGAACCCGCTTAAAATCCTATTATTTGAATTTTGAATTTTTGGACCCAACCCGGGCGCAATTTGGAAATGTTTCATTTGGCGCCAAAATCCCAAATTTTTAATATTATTAAAACCATCGCATATATTTTTCTAACTAACCTGATATCTTACTGTTCATTACCTATCTTTTAAATCTTTAAGTTAACCATATAATTTTTTTTACAATCTTTTATATCCTTCTCAATTTATTCTCTCAGCCAATCGCAACCTCCCCTTTAACCCTGTGGGCCCCACTTTTTCTCTATCTCTCTCTCTCCACTTTTTCCTCTCTCTCCCTCTCCCTCTCCCTCATATATTCTCTCGTACTTCTCTTTATCATTCTTTCTCTTCTTCCTTCATGTCCCGTTTCTCATTTTTTTTGAACTGTTCTTTTGTTGCCGGAATTCCGTCGTGCCGGTGACGCTTCTCGACGTTCCAGCGAGGTACCCCGACCCGTGTGGTTCCTTTGTTCTTCGTTTGGGTTCATTCCGTGAACCGTGCGCCCGTCACGAGTTTTCCCCGCCGATGGTTAACGTTCCGTTTTCCCGATTCGCGACCCATCGAGGCAAGTTAATCTTGCTACATGCTATATAATTCATTTTATACCTATTTAAATAAATACCATACCATTTAAAATATATATCGTCGTAATATTTATTATTATTATCTTTAATTAGTTTATAATCTTCATTTTATAATGTTATACATTAGAAAATCTTATAGTTTACACATGAAACGTCGTTGAAAAATCGGATATGATAAATCTGAAATTTATTGTACACCTTATCTTATAAAATTCATTATAAATCATAGAAAAATCATTAGTATACGTTCTTTAGTTCGTTACGAAGCTAACTCAGAATACTATAAATGTATGAAATATTTACTTGCAAAATAAATTGTTTAAATAACGTAAAATGCAAATAAAAATGTCTCCAAACTGCTGTCCAGGGGAATTCCAGCAGCAAACTTTCAATTTCGAATATTCATAACTTTTTGTAGGGACAACCTGAGATGCTTATACTTATAAAACTGAAAACCTCATTGAATTATCTTTGATTTGGTATAAGACACGTCCCTTTTGGAGAACGTTTGTTATTTTTAGCTATTTTACAAATTAGGGTGACGCTGAATTTCTGAACGGAACCTTCTTGTGCATGGTTAATCAATACCGCTTTTATAGTTATTAATCGCTTTGAATATGCTATCCATATTAATATTATTATATCAATATTTATATCACATATTCCTTTGTTGTACATCCCACATTACCATTTTATAGTTTTATTACTTTTCGGATACCCGGTTGCATCCATCGCATTTAGGATACATATAATTGCATCCATAGATCACATTACTACATAATAATGTGATATTAACACTCCATGTTTAATAAATTGCATCCTAATTAATATTGGAACTATAAATATAACCCTAATCGATAACTGTGCATCCATATCCTTGAAATTATATCTATTTGCATATCATATTACATGTTCCAGTTTATTGTTCTGATAGTACTCATGCTTGTTTATTTATACACATGTTTATGTTAGTTTGATTATGAGTACCCACATGACATCTTGTGCTTCCTGACATGACCTGTTACACTTCCTACTTGACATGACATGGTACCGTACACTCTTGACATGACATGACACCTTTATACATTACCTGGCTTGACCTGATGTACCATGGCTTTACCTGTTACCTGATCTTGTGTCTAATGCCAACAAACCTAACATGTTGTCCTCATGGACCATTCCTGTTGTCTATCCAGACAAAACCTGCTTTTACCTGATCCTGTGTTGGCATTAGTTCTTGATTACTGAATACCTGACTCGACATACATAACTTGGGGGTATGGGGAAATCAAAGGTGAAACCGACTTGTAACTCAACAGTTCGATACCTATTCTGATCAGTCTTACGGGCTTGGCCAGTCCGGGAGTGATGATGCTGACATCACTCGTCCATCCTGCTACCTATTACTGCCTAGCGGCACGTCTCGGATTCAGCCCCGAGGGTCTTGACCGTGGTCCCGGGCATGCACGGGATACTATTGAGTTACATCGATGAGTCATCAATTGATTTCAAAGACTTTAGAATAGAAAACCTGATAGAACAGTTTAGTTACCCACTGCACACTACCCTGCACTGCTTGATTCACATTATTTGCTACTCTCGTTTTATTCATGTTTATTTTGCATTGCCTGTTACAATGTTCATATTATATTACTTGATGACATGACGCGCTGACGTCTGGGTTTTGCATGGCCCAGATTCTTTACCACTGTCGCTGTCCGAGCAGGAGTACTTCAGCCAGCAGGCTGAGCTGTGAGTTCAGTAGTAGTTAGTTTTTTTTTCCTGCATTTATTTCCTGATGTGAGCCCGCATTATGGGACACACTTTTCAGTTATTTGTATTGGATCATTTGCTTCCGCATTTATTTATTATTGACTCCTGTTATTCTGGATTATGGACATGTGTTAGATAGTTTTATCTTGTTCTTGATATCTCTACAGCCGTAATGTGACTGTGGATGGATACTTCCTACCCACAGGTAACATGGTTGGCTATGTCACGTGCCCAATCTTGCGTACTCTGGGAAGCGGGGCGTGACATGGTTCTTTTGGTATCAGAGCCATAGGTTAGTTGGGTTGATTCTTTTGTAGTTGGGTATTGTACCCAATACACGAATCAGAACACCCGTGTTTAGGAAACATGTCCTACCACCTTGACCGTTTTACCATTCTTGAATCACATTCTTCCTGATTATATCGATGTGCGAACTTACTTTGCATGTCGACTCAAAATCCTGATTTCTTGTTATCCCTAGGACTTAGGCGACTTGGGTGGAGTTAAGTAATTGTGGCTATGATACCGCGGCATAGTTACAATGCGGTACTCTATTTAAGTATCTTGGAGTTCTAGCCTTGATCCATATTCAGAATCTATCACATGCTAATGTTGGGTGTTTTGAGTTTAGGATTATGGCAGATAAGAATTTGAAGACGTACCAGAGGCGCGAGGATGAAGCCGCCATGTTGGGAGTAATACGAGGAATGCTGGAAAATCAGAAGAGGCATACTGAGCTGATCCAACAGCAAGCAGATTCGTTTCAGGAGGGTTTGCAGATCGTTCGGCAGTCTGTAAACAGCGCTGGAGCTAAACCAGTTGACCGGGTAGGGACCGTGGCAGATTTCAGACGTTTGGGTCCGACTACATTCACTGGTTTGGAGGAGCCGTTGCCAGCCGAGCAGTGGCTAGTTGACACGGAGAATTTGCTGATTGCGGCATAGATCCCAGAGGACAAAAGAGTTGAGGTGGTGCGCATTCAGCTAGTGGATTACGCCCGAGAGTGGTGGCTTGTGGAAGAGACCCGCTTGCCCAAGCCGATCAGTTGGGCGGAGTTTTCTAAGAGTTTCCTGGAGAAGTTCTTCCCGCGGACTACACGGGAGGAAATGGAAGAGAAATTTATTGGGCTGAGGCAGAATGGAGCACCCGTGGACGTGCATGCAGCAGAGTGGATGAGACTCAGCAGTTTCGCTGGACCTTTAGTCGCCAACGATGCAGACAGGGCACGAAGGTCCATGCGCAGCTTGGATGTGGACATCCAAAGGCAGACCGTCTCCCTGGGTTTGACCACTTTCTCACAGGTTCTTACGGCAGCTCGAGAACAGCAGAGCATATCAGGAAAATTGGGAGTTCACAGCAGACAGCAGTTGCGGCAAGGAAGCAGTTCTGTTGGGCCGGTCGAGTTTAGGGCTAGGCCGACAAACAATATTCTTGCAGCAATGGAAGTTGATAGTAGTGAAGAGCCGGCGGTTGTTCGCGATTCTATGGACGTATTTGAAGATATATCGGGCTTTCCGCCGAAGCGAGACGTGGAGTTCGCGATTGACCTTATTCCTGGTGCAGCGCCAGTATCTAAAGCGTATTATCTAATGGCACCAGTAGAATTGGAAGAAGTTAAGAAGCGAGTTGCTGAATTGCTTGAAAAGGGTTGGATTCGAAGCAGTAACTCGCCTTGGGGAGCTCCAGTTCTTCTAGTAAAGAAGAAGGATGGCACAAGAAGGATGTGCATCGACTATCGAGAATTAAACCGGGTGGCTATCAAGAACAAGTACCCGATCTCTCGCACTGGAGAACTTTTGAGCAGCTTAGTGGCGTGAGGGTATTCTCGAAACTGGATTTGCGATCCGGATATCATCAGGTCCGAGTGAAAGCAGAAGATATTTGCAAGACGGCGTTTCGAACTCGGTATAGACATTACGAGTACTTAGTGATGCCCTCCGGAATAACGAATGCGCCGGCAGTATTCATGGACTTGATGAACCGAATCTTTTCACCGTTCTTGGACCAGTTTATTGTGGTATTCTTTGACGATATTCTGGTTTACTCGAAGAGTTCGAAGGAGCATGCTGAGCATTTGAGGATCGCACTGCAGACTTTGAGACAGGAGAAATTGTATGCGAAGATGAGTAAGTGCGAATTCTGGCTGGAAGAAGTGAAATTTCTGGGGCATGTTGTGTCGGGCGATGGAATCGCCGTCGATCCCGAGAAGATTACAGCAGTTCGAGATTGGCCTATTCCAAGAAATGTGGCTGAGATAAGAAGTTTCCTTGGTTTGGCCGGATACTACAGGAGATTTGTGGAGAACTTCGCTCGTTTGGCAGAACCGTTGACCAAGCTTACGCGCAAGGAAGTACCTTTTATTTGGACGGATGGATGTGCATTGGCCTTTGAGACGTTGAAGCAGAAGTTGATAACCGCCCCTATCCTGACCGTACCAGACAATTCCAGAGGACTGATGATTCATAGCGACGCATCTGGGAAAGGATTGGGATGTGTTTTGATGCAGCATGGGAAGGTCGTAGCATACGCATCAAGACAACTGAAGACCCATGAGAAGAATTATCCAACTCATGACTTGGAGCTTGCGGCTGTAATTTTCGCTTTGAAGATTTGGAGACACTACCTTTTGGACGAAAGAGTCGAAGTTTTTACAGATCATAAGAGCTTGAAGTATGTGTTCACACAGAAGGAGCTTAACATGAGGCAGCGTAGATGGTTGGAGCGGATGGCCGACTACGATCTTGATCTTAAGTACCATCCGGGGAAGGTTAATGTTGTGTCGGATGCGCTCAGTCGGTTACCAGCAATTCAGGTGTTAACTACGCAGAGGGAGATCATTGCAGATTTTCGAAGATTCGACTTGGAGGTTGTGCTACCACATCCTACGGGACAGTTGATGCAGTTGCAAGTACAGTCGTCCTTGGTTGAGAAGATTAAAGCGGCACAATCGCAGGATCCTAGACTGCAGAAGTTTCGAGAGCAGGTTGAGGCTGGACTACGAAGAGATTTACTGGTCCACGAAGATGGTTCGTTGAGGTATGGTAGCCGTTTGTGTGTGCCAAAGGGTGATGTTCGTGAAGAGCTTATGAAGGAGGCACACGGTTCAGCTTATTCTGTACATCCGGGAGGCACAAAGATATACCAAGATATTCGACAGAATTTCTGGTGGGAAGGCATGAAGCGGGAGATTGCTCGCTTTGTGGCGAAGTGCTTGGTGTGTCAGCAAGTTAAGGCTGAACATCAAAGGGTTGCTGGTTTATTGCAACCACTTCCGATTTCTCAGTGGAAGTGGGAACATATAACCATGGATTTCATGACGGCTTTACCACGGAGTTCAAAAGGCAACAATGCAGTATGGGTGATTGTCGACCGATTGACCAAGGCAGCTCACTTTATTCCTTTTCGGGTTGGTCAATCGACGGAGACTTTGGCAGAGCGGTATATGCAGGAGATTGTAAGATTGCATGGAGTACCGGTGAGCATCGTGTCCGATCGGGACACTCAGTTCTTGTCGCACTTCTAGAGGAGTTTACAAGAAAGTTTGGGGACTCGATTGAAGTTTAGCACAGCTTATCATCCTCAAACTGATGGGCAGTCGGAGAGAACGATCCAGACTCTTGAAGATATGTTGAGAGCTTGCATGTTGGACTTCAAGGGTTCTTGGGAGGATCACCTACACTTGGTGGAGTTTTCTTACAACAATAATTTCCAAGCAACTATCCAGATGGCTCCGTTTGAAGCTTTATGGTCGTAAGTTCCGTTCACCTGTTTGTTGGGATGATGTTGGTGAACGAAGATTACTGGGACCAGATTTGGTAGTACAGACAGTCGAGAAGGTGAATACAATCAGGAATCATATGAAGGCAGCACAGGACCGACAGAAAAGTTGGACTGACACGTCAAGAAGACCTCTAGAGTTCGCCGTGGGTGATTTGGTATTCTTGAAAATATCACCGACTAGAGGGGTGATTCGTTTTGGGAGTCGAGGGAAGCTTAGTCCTCGATTCGTTGGACCCTTCGAGATATTGGAGCGCGTTGGAGAGGTAGCGTACCGTTTGGCGTTACCGCAGTCCTTGGCGGGTGTGCATGACGTGTTTCACGTATCTCAACTACGAAGGTATGTTCGAGATGAAACACACGTCCTGGATCATTCGGAGTTAACAGTACGGGAAGACCTAACTTTTGAGGAGCGACAGGTTGAAATCATGGATCGTAGGGGAAAAGGTTCTTAAGAACAAGGTTATCCCCCTTGTGCTCGTTTCTTGGGGTAATCGATCGCATGGAGAGTCCACGTGGGAGCGAGAAGACGAGATCCGACAGAAGTATCCTCACCTTTTCCTGTAGTTTTCTATCTTGTATTCTTGGAATTTCGAGGACGAAATTCTTTTGTAGTTGGGTATAATGTAACACCCGAGCCCAATACTACTATTTTCTATTATTGGTTGAGCATTAGATATTACTCATTTCATTTATCTTGCTTGTTTGGGGTCTTACTGTAAAAATTTATCTGGCTAAGTCATTCTGCATATAACAAATTTTAGCACCTAAAATAAAATTGAAAATATTCATCTTGGCCTACTTGACACCCTTAGCCTCGTGGTAGCGTCCGTGCATTGTGTTCTCGTCCCGTTCAGTGAAACGGGCGAGTTTGGATGGCTACGTGCACGTGCGTGTGTCCGTTTTGGGAGTATGCTTTTTAATCATAAAACATTTCATTTTAAAATTTGGAACCCGCTTAAAATCCTATTATTTGAATTTCGAATTTTTGGACCCAACCCGGACGCAATTTGGAAATGTTTCATTTGGCGCCAAAATCCCAAATTTTTAATATTATTAAAACCATCGCATATATTTTTCTAACTAACCTGATATCTTACTGTTCATTACCTATCTTTTAAATTTTTAAGTTAACCATATAATTTTTTTTACAATCTTTTATATCCTTCTCAATTTATTCTCTCAGCCAATCGCAACCTCCCCTTTAACCCTGTGGGCCCCACTTTTTCTCTATCTCTCTCTCTCCACTTTTTCCTCTCTCTCCCTCTCCCTCATATATTCTCTCGTACTTCTCTTTATCATTCTTTCTCTTCTTCCTTCATGTCTCGTTTCTCATTTTTTTAAACTGTTCTTTTGTTGCCGGAATTCCGTCGTGCCGGTGACGCTTCTCGACGTTCCAGCGAGGTACCCCGACCCGTGTGGTTCCTTTGTTCTTCGTTTGGGTTCATTCCGTGAACCGTGCGCCCGTCGCGAGTTTTCCCCGGAGTCCTGGCCCTCTTGTTGGCTCGATACCTGAGCCGCTTCTACCTTAACTTTTCTGTTTTAAGCACTTGGCAGACTTCGGCTCTTCGGGAAGACGCCGTAGACCGATTGACAGAGTGCCCAGAGAAGATGCCTGCTTGCACGATTGTCAAGGGCACCACCTGAGCTTGCTGGAGATGCTTTGTGGCTCCATTGGTGTTGACGGCCTTACCCCTAGTCGGAACAGTGGAGAGCCGTTCGAATACAGATTTGCATTGGGGTGGGATGCTTTGGTGACCACAACGTTCGGCCTTCTGCCCCTTGAGGTCGGTTTGGCCGCTTGGTTTGCCGTGTCCTACGCCAGATGAGCGTTTCCGGCAGGGTAGATGATGACGGAACCAAATTGACCGGGTGGTTCCTCCCATTGCCGGTTGAAACTGGTAGGGAGAACCACGCGGGCATTGATCTTGACCACGTATGAGATCATGGTTGCGTCGGAAGCCGTCGTTGAAAGTTGATTGCTGCACGGAAAAAACATTATTTTAATACAAACATCGGTATATATGTTAAATGAGTTCGCATTAACAGTTGACTTGAGATATGGGAGGAGAGAAAGGTCCCACCGGGCATGCTAGAATCTGCAAGGTGTTTTTCGTCACCCCATTGAGATGGGAATACGCGTCGCTTTTCAGCGTACTACAGATTCCCTTGCTTAGGGTAGACAGGGGTTTATTGATTGTGGAAATCCGAATCTCCTGCAGCCGCAAACTAAGTTGCCGTTAATTACCCCTCGCCTTTGGAGCGAGAGAACCTCCGATTGATGGGTCAAACTGGTCATGCGAACTCAATGTGCAGTGTGCGTGTGTTATGCATTGAGGGGTTATGGATATATCGGACTCCCCGCAGAGTTTACGGGGGGCCCGCTACCCGGGTAGCGGCCTTCTTGCGGGGTGCGGGGTAGCACCCCGTTAGAAATTTTTTCTAACGGGGGAAGTGTTTTAGAGTGTGTATGTATATGAAAAAAGGGAAAATAGCGTCCAAAGGACGCGTGAGCGCCAGCGCCCCACGTGCCTGGCATGTGGGCGCTGGGCGTCAGCAGGAAAAAGGGCTTAGCCCCTACACTGGGAGTTCTACTCCCAATTGACTTTTGGAGTTGAATTCCTGACAAAAGGACTTTGCCCCTGCACTGGGAGTTATACTCTCAAAAAGAAAGATTTATTATTATATATATATATATATATTTTTTTTTGAGGAGTTAAACTCCTGAGATATTTTTGAAGCTGATGAAAGGGGACCCTTTCTTCTCCCTTGAGCCCTGGATCTTCCTTAAAATGGGATTTTTGTAGGTGAGTCTCCTTCTTCCTTCTCTTTATTGGCTGGATCTTGGAGAAAAAATGGTGAGATTTTAAAAATATCCCCTTTTGGAGATTTGATGGAAGATCCGTGTTCCCTTTCAAGGGTTTTATGGTGAAAAATGTTTATTTTTGGAAAAGAAAGAGTTAAACTCTTGATTTAATTCAAAAAGGGGAAGAAGGTTTAGAACCTTGACGAATGAGAAGGAGGCACAAAACTTTAATTTTTTTAGAGAGAAAAAGTTATCATTAAGTTTTTCATCATGTTACCTTTATAGGCGACATATATTACATATAGCCCCTTGGGCTTTACTAAATGGCATTTGTGTCACCCCATATTTTATGTGTTTATTTCTTTCTTTGCACATAAGCCATGGGGTTTACAAAATTTTGGCTTTCTGCCCACTTTACATATATTTATTTCTAAAATTTACATTTTGACTAATCTATTACCTTCTTTTTGGCATGGAGCCGGCCCGTTCCATACTTGGTCTTGATTTGGGCTTGGGTTTGGGCTCGGGCTCGGGCTCGGGCCCACTTGACTTTGGGTTGATCTTGGTTTTGACTTGGTCAACTGGGGTGTAATTTATGACCCCAACAAAGTCCTCCCTTATTGTCAGCTCCGAGTGATCTAGGACGTGCGTCTCATCTCGAATATACTTGCGGAGTTGAGATACATGGAACACGTTATGAACGCTCGCCAAAGATGGTAGTAAAACCAATCGATAAGCTACTTCTCCTACGCGCTTGATAATACCGAATCAAATGATCCTGCCATGAACTCTTGAAGTCCAACATACATGCCCTCAACATATTTTCAAGAGTTTGGATCGTTCTTTCTGACTGGCCATCTGTCTGGGGATGATAAGCGGTGCTAAACTTCAATCGAGTTCCCAAACTTTTTTGTAGACTCTTCCAAAGGTGCGATAAAAATCGGGTATCACGATCGGAAACGATGCTCACATGTACTCCATACAATCTCACAATCTTCTGCATGTACCGTTCTGCTAAAGCCTCCGTCGACTGACCAACTCGAAACGGTATAAAATGAGCTGCCTTGGTCAATCGATCAACAATGACCCAAATTGCGTTATTGCCCTTTGGACTTCGTGGTAAAACTGTCACGAAATTCATGGTTATATGTTCCCACTTCCATTGAGGAATCGGAAGTGGTTGCAACAAACCAGTTACCTTTTGATGTTCAGCCTTGACTTGCCGACATACCAAGCACTTCGATATGTAGAGCAATCTCTCTTTTCATGCATTCCCATCAGAAATGTTGTTGTAGATCTCGGTATATCTTCGTGCTTCCCGGATGTACGGAATATGCGGAAGTATGAGCCTCCTTCATGACTTCTTCACGAACATCTCCTTTAGGCATACATAAACGGCTCCCATATCGTAACGAACCATCTTCATGAATTAACAAGTCCGCTCGCAGTCCCGCTTTCACTTGTTCTCGAAACTTCTGCAACCATCGTGCAACTGCGCTGCTTTAATGTTATCGATCAAGGACGATTGTATTTTCAATTGCATCAACTGTCTCGAAAAATGCGGGAGTACAATCTCCAACTCGAATCTTTGAAAATCAAGTATAATCTCCTTTTGTACAGTCAACATCCGTATCGCTGGTAACCAACTTAGCGCATTCGGAACTACATTAACTTCTCCCGGATGGTATTTTAGATCAAGATCATAGTCAGCCATCGGCTCCAACCATCTACGCTGCCTCATGTTGAGCTCTTTCTGTGTGAACACATATTTTAGGATTTTGTGATCGGTAAATACTTCTACCCTTTCGCCCAATAAGTAGTGTCTCCAAATCTTTAAGACGAAAATCATTGTTGCTAGCTCTAAATCATGAGTTGGGTAATTTTTCTTATGGATCTTCAGTTGTCTCGACGCGTAGGCTATAACCTTCCCATTCTGCATTAGAACACATCCCAAAGCTTTCCCAGATGCGTCGCTGTGAATAACCAACTCTCCGAAACTGTCTGGCTCTGTCAGGATAGGAGCGGTAGTCAATCTTTACTTCAACGCTTTGAAAGCTGACGCACATTACTCCGTCCATACGAACGGTACCTCCTTTCGTGTTAGCTTGGTCAATGGTTCAGCTATTCGAGCGAAATTCTCCACGAAACTTCTATAATATCCAGCGGGCCCAAGAAAACTTCTAATCTCCGCTACGTTCTTTGGAATCGGCCAATCATGAACTGCTGCAATCTTTTCAGGATCAACGGCAATTCCATCTCCGGATACGTCATGACCCAAAAACTTCACTTCTTCGAGCAAAAACTCGCACTTGCTCATCTTAGTATATAACTTTTCTCGTCTCAACGTTTGCAGTGTGATCCTCAAGTGTTCTTCATGCTCTTCTTTACTTCTCGAATAAACCAAAATATCGTCAATAAACACCACTATGAAATGATCTAGAAATGGTGAAAAGATTCGGTTCATAAAGTCCATAAATATTGCCGGTGCGTTAGTAACTCCAAATGGCATCACTAAGTACTCATAATGCCCATATCGAGTTCGGAACGCTGTCTTGCAAATATCTTCTGATTTCACCTGAACTTGATGATATCCGGATCGCAAATCCAATTTCGAGAATACCCTCGCGCTACTGAGTTGATCGAATAATTCGTCGATACGAGAGATTGGGTACTTATTCTTAATAGTCACCCGATTTAATTCTCGATAATCGATGCACATTCTCCGCGTTCCATCCTTCTTCTTGACTAGAAGAACTGGAGCTCTCCCCTGTAAGTCGATGTAGTACACCCCAGTACTTATGGGGAGGCGGAATTTTCAAAAACGATCAAGTTTAAAGAACGAACATCGACTAACCGCTTGAATCGAAGCTAAACTATAAATAACCGAACACAATGATTTTCTTATCACTTGTGATTAGGGATTATACCTATCGAAACCGGTCCTTCGTCTTTGTGTCCTCCTTGTTCTCCTCGACCTTCTCTAGGTAGTAGACGATCCACCCGAGAGCAAAACACCAAGCTACACCTCTAACTTGAGGTAACTAATCAACTTTGATTGCTAATCAAAGATGAAAGGATGATATAGAGTGAAGGTAATGGATGCTTAAGTCTAACTAAACCTTTGATCTCAACACATGAGGATTAAGGATTAGTCTCTTGAAGATGAGAGCTTGAGGAGAGAGAATGTGAGATTAGATAATGAGAAGAGAGAGAGTGTATCATAATATATTATGAAGCATTCTTATTTAAGAATAATGAATAAAAGAAATGAATAAGCATGCTTCATAAATGAAAAGAGGTGATTCATTAAGCATGAGTCATTATCATTTATGGTGCAATTAATGATAATGATGAATCACCTCATGACTCACTTTCTTATCCATAAGTAACCTCCTTAGTCACATCTTCTAGAAGCTTCTCGTACAATTACGAGAACGCCCCTCCAATCCGCAAAATACGGAAAAACTTTAGACTGTAAAAATCCAATAACCGGATACCAGTAACTGGCTTAAACCAAAGCCGACTGGTAAAAACTGTCCGAAAGTCGTACGCGCGTAAACGCACGTATGCGTCCGAACCCTTTGTCGCAAAACCATGCAACCTCTATATCGTTTCGCCTGGAGTAGGAAACTCTCTGTGTGGGACTCTAGAGACTCGACTACTACGCTGGCAGTGGGTTTAACCACAGACCGCAAGCGGCACTAGCTGTACGTAACGGTCCCCAGGTAGTTGTCGATAAGAAGGCCGATGAGAAAACCCATCCGAACTCCTACTGAGTCTGATGTGACAATCTCCATACAGTCCGGTCCGTTCGTCCAAGACTATCGCATATCGGGCCTAGGGGGGCGGCAAGCGTCAGTCCCCTAATAGCGGTATAAGTCGTGTCGGAGGGTAGCCCATTACACCCTGAGAAACTACTGGAACCTACCAGCAAATCTCGCTTGCCCTGGCCAGGGACTTTGCGTAATGGCTCTCTGACACAGCACGATATCTACTCCCAATACCGGGAGGGACGAATCCTGTCTAACCGCCACTGCCTCCAAGTGCTCGGGACTGCACCCAACTGCTACCTGTTTGCACGACTCCTTTGAGCCGTGGTAGGGTAGCAATCTAAGAACAGTGGGACACACTTGAGGCGAAGTGGCAGTGTCAAGTCTGCGGACTACGCTGTATTCATGTCACCTGGGAACTGTTCACTGATGACTGGTATCAAACCAACCAACAGTTCCCTGTGAGTCCTGTCCGGTGTACCCGTAACCTAACGAGCACCTGCATACTATCTCCAGTACGACGTACTGACGGCTGTGGGACAGACCATCTCCCCAACTGGGATGAGAAGCGTACACACCAGTCTACTCCGGAGTATCGATGCTCTGTCTCGATAATCCAACGACCAGGGACCTGAATAAGGATGTGCTTGTAGACTACCCAGCCCCCACTAGTGTGACTGCCATCACAACGCTGGTAGACAAGCAAGATCCTAAGAGCTCTATCAATACGTACACTCACATATTAAGATAGAAAAAACCAAGTAGCATACTACCATGTTTAGCAAGACTGTTATATACATGTGAATATCCCAAGCTTCCATTAAGTAATATACAAGCTAGTATGATACAGTAATGGCCTTCTAGGGCATAAACACTAACAATCTCCCACTTGCACTAGGGCCATGTACTGGCGTATCGAAGACCGATGATCTCGAGTAGCCGCTCGAACTGAATCTGAGGAAGGGCCTTTGTGAATGGATCAGCAATGTTCTCTTCTGAAGCAACTCTCCGAACCTCGATCTCCTGACGATCAATGATCTCCCTGATCAGGTGATACCGCCTTAAGATGTGTCTGGACTTCTGATGGGACCTTGGTTCCTTCGCTAAAGCTATAGCTCCGTTGTTGTCGCAATACAGAGGTATTGGATCAACTATGGTAGGAACAACCTGAAGTTCTGTTAGGAACTTCTTCATCCAGACTGCTTCTTTTGCGGCATCGCAAGCAGCTATATACTCCGCTTCCATCGTCGAGTCAGCAACGGTGTCCTGTTTGGAGCTCTTCCAGCACACCGCCCCTCCATTGAGGGTAAAGACATAACCCGACATGGACTTGGAATCGTCCTTATCACTCTGGAAGCCGGAATCAGCAAAGGCCTCCAACCTGAGGTCTTTTCCGCCGTAAACCAAGAACATCTCCTTAGTCCTCCTCAGGTACTTGAGAATGTTCTTTACTGCTCTCCAGTGGTTCTCCCCTGGGTCTGACTGATACCGGCTTACCACGCTCAGTGCGTAAGCTACATCTGGTCTGGTACACAACATCGCATACATTATAGAGCCTACCGCAGAAGCGTAGGGTATAATAGACATGCGTTCCCTTTCCAAATCAGTCTTGGGAGACATCTCTTTGGAGAGGGTGATTCCGTGACAAGCCGGTAGATCACCGCGCTTAGAATCTTCCATACTGAATCTTTTCAGTACAGTGTTGATATACCTGGACTGCGAAAGTCCCAACATCCTCTTGGATCTATCACGATAGATCCGGATCCCCAGAATGTAAGAGGCATCACCCAGGTCTTTCATGGAGAACCTGTGTGACAAGAATCCTTTGACAGATTGTAGCATACGAATGTCATTTCCTATCAATAGAATGTCATCCACGTACAAGACGAGGAATACGACACTTCTGGCCACAACTTTACTATATATGCACGGTTCATCTGGATTTTTGATAAAGTCATATTCTTTGACTGTCTCATCAAAACAGATGTTCCAACTCCGCGATGCCTGCTTTAGTCCATAAATGGACTTAATCAGCTTGCATACTTTCCCGCTGCTCCCACTCTGATTGAAACCCTCTGGCTGATCCATATAGACGCTCTCTTCTAAATTTCCATTCAGAAAAGCCGTCTTTACGTCCATCTGCCAGATTTCATAATCATGGAAGGCAGCAATAGCAAGAAGGACCCGAATGGATTTGAGCATAGCCACTGGAGAAAAGGTTTCGTCATAGTCCAAACCAGGTCTTTGACGAAAACCCTTTGCAACAAGTCTAGCCTTATAGGTTTCCACCTGTCCATCTACACCAATCTTTTTCTTGAAGATCCATTTGCATCCTATGGGTTTTACCCCATCTGGAGCAAAGTCCAAAGTCCATACTTTGTTGGTGTACATAGACTCCATCTCGGTCCGCATTGCATCTAGCCATCGTACCGAGTCGCCGCTCTGGATGGCCTGCTGGAAGTCAGTAGGTTCATCATCATCTATGATGCAATCCTCTCTATCCCCGTCTATGAGAAAACCGTAGTATCTCTCAGGCGGATGAGACGGCCTACTACTCCTGCGGAGGGGTGCGGGAATGTTCTGTTCTTCTTGAACCTCTGGTTCTACCAAACTTTCAGTAGCAGTTTGTGGTTCTGGAATTTCTTCCAGTTCTATTTCGCTCCCACTTATTTCCTTTTCTAAAAACTGATTTTCCAGAAAATGGACATTACGAGAAACAAAAACCTTTTGTTCCTCTGCGTAATAGAAATAATATCCCTTGGAGTTCTTTGGATATCCCACAAACACACATTTTACTGATCGTGCCTCGAGCTTGTCCACATGCTGCTTCTTAACAAAAGCTGGACATCCCCAAATCTTCATATGCTGTAGATGGGGTTTCTTCCCAGTCCACATCTGATATGGAGTGGTAGGCACAGTCTTGGTAGGAGCCCTGTTCAGAAGATATGCCGCTGATTCTAGCGCATAACCCCAGAAAGATCGCGGTAACTCAGTATTACTCATCATGGATCGTACCATATCCAATAGGGTTCGATTCCGTCTCTCCGATACACCGTTATGCTGTGGAGTGTATGGAGGAGTAAGCTGAGAGAGAATTCCTTTCTCTTTTAGATAACCTAGGAACTCGGCACTTAAGTATTCTCCACCTCGATCAGATCTTAGTGTCTTAATACTTTTGCCTGTTTGGTTTTCTACTTCATTCTTATACTCTTGGAATTTCTCAAAAGCCTCGGATTTATGTTTCATCAGATAAATGAATCCGTATCTTGAGTAATCATCCGTGAAAGTAATGAAGTAGGAATAACCACCTCTCGCATGTGTAGACATTGGACCGCATACATCGCTGTGTATGAGTCCTAAGATAATGAAATATCTCAACAACTTTTTCTCTCTCCAAAAAAGTTTCAGAGCTGAGCTCTTTCTTCCTTCTCCAAGGTTCCAAAACCTTCTTCTTTCTTTTGAATTAAATCAAGAGTTTTACTCTTCCTTTTTCAAAACAAATTAGTTTTTCACCACAAAACCCATCAAGGGGAACTCAGATCTTCCATCAGATCTCAAAAAGAAAAGATTTTGAAATCCCACATCTCTTGATCTTCAAGATCCAGCTAACAGAGGAGGAAGAAGAAGAACATCTTTCACTAAACCCTCAAAAAAAGAAGAAAAACACATTCAGGAGTCCAACTCCTCTCTGATTTCTCTTCTGAGAAATTTTTTTAGGCTAAAAGCCTCCTGTGCCTCTCCGGCGCGCAGCGCAAGTGCACAAGGCGCTAGTGTGCCGACACGTGGCGCGCGCGCGCTTGCGCACCTGCGCGCTTGCGCAAGTGCGCAAGGCGCCCGCGTGCCGACACATGGCGCGCGCGCTTGCGCACCTGCGCGCTTGCGCAAGTGCGCAAGGCGCCCGCGTGCCGACACGTGGCGCGCGCGCCTGCGCAAGTGCGCAAGGCGCCCGCGCGCCGACACGTGGCGCGCGCGCTTGCGCAAGTGCGCAAGGCGCCCCCGCGCCGACACGTGGCGCGCGCGCTTGCGCAACTGCGCAAGTGCGCAAGGCGCCCGCGCGCCGACACGTGGCGCGCGCGCTTGCGCAACTGCGCAAGGGCGCAAGGCGCCCGTGTGCCGACACGTGGCCCCCATGCATCCCTTGGATGCCCTTTTCCCTCTCTTTTTATGTACATACATATACACATACATATGTATACAAATTCACACATATACATACTCCGCCACATTCTCCCCCTCCAAAAAATTTTCGGGCCGGGGCGCTGCCCCGAACCCCGCAAGGGGGCTGCTAGCCCCCTTGACCCCCAGCCCGCTATCCGGGTAGCGGGACCCCCGTAAAAACTCTGCGTGGCTCCCGATATATCCAAAACCCCCTTTCAAAACACACGCACACTGCACATTGAGTTCGCATGACCAGTTTAACCCGTTAATCGGAGGTTCCCTCGCCCCAAAGGCGATGGGTAATTAACGGCAGCTTAGTCCGCGGCTGCCGGAGATTCGGATCCCCACAATCATTAAACCCCGCCCTACCCTAGGCAGGGGGAATCTGTAGTACGCCTGACAAGCGCTCGCGTATTCCCATCTCACTGGGGTGACGAAAAACACCCTACAGTTATATTCATGTTGAGACCAATCTTGGCTATAAGTTTGTGCTCAAAGATGTGCGGCATGTGCCAGAACTTCGTCTCAATCTTTTATCTGCCGAAATGCTCGATGAAAAGGGTTACACTAATGTGTTTGGTGGCGGTGCTTGGAAACTCACCAAAGGCTCTCTCATAGTGGCTAGAGGCAAGCGATGTTGCACCCTTTATAAAATGCAAGAAAAATTAAGCATATGTGAGACAAACACAATGTTGGCCAACTCTATGGAGTTGTGGTATCGGCGGCTAGGCCATATGAGCGAGAAAGGCCTACAAATTCTTATAAAGGGCAATCTTATTCCTAACATGAAAGGTGAGAATCTTGATTTTTGTATTCATTGTCCGATAGGCAAGCAACATAGAGTTTCCTTTGGGAGAAAAGCCTCACAAAGAAAGTCAAATATTTTTGATTTGGCTCATTCCGATGTGTGGTCCTATGAGAGAGAAAATTCTTGGTGGTGCTTTGTATTTTGTCACTTTTGTTGATGATCATAGCCGGAAAGTTTAGGCCTATGCTTTGAAAAGCAAAGATCAAGTTTTGGAAGTTTTCAAGCAATTTCATGTTTTGGTGGAGAGGCAAACCGGAAAGTCTCTCAAGTGCATTTGTTCGGATAATAGTGGTGAATACATTGGTCCATTTGATGCATATTGCAAGTTGCATGGTATTCGCCATGCAAGAACGGTTCCAAAAACTCCCGAGCAAAATGGTGTTGTGGAAAGGATGAATCGCACTATTGTAGAGAGAATTAGGTGTATGCTTTCACATGCCAAATTGTCCAAACCCTTTGGGGGGAGGCATGAGGAACGGTTATGGCTTTAATTAATTTATCTCCGGCGGCTCTTTTAAATGGCGATATTCCGAAGAGCATGAAGCGGCAAAGATGTTTCCTATAAACACTTGAGAGTGTTCGGATGCTGCACGTTTGTCCATGTTTCGAAAGATGAGAGGTCCAAGCTCGATAGCAAAACAAAGCAATGTATTTTCTTGGGATATTCTCGTGATGAGTTTGGTTATAGGTTATGGGATCCGGAAAATAAAAAGATTGTTCGGAGTCGAGATGTGGTCTTTCTTGAAGACCAAACCATCGATGATATTGATGATGATGATGCTCCTAATTCTTCAAATGATATTATTGATTTGGATCCGGTTTCTTCTCCGATTGTAAATGACAATAGAGGAGATGTGCAAGAAAATATTGATGGTAATACTAGTAGTGAAGCCTTTACTTCCGATATTACTCATGATAAAATGGGGGAGCAAGTCACTCAAGAGCCACAAATTCGGCGATCTACTAGCGAGCAACAACCTTCAAAGAGGTACTTTAGTAATGAATATGTTTTGCTTACCGATGGCAATGAGCCAGAATGCTTGATGAAGCTTGTGAATGTGATCACAAAAGTGAGTAGTTGAAAGCTATGCAAGAGGAAATTGATGCTTTGCAAGCAAAGCGTACCTATGATTTAGTGAAGCTTCCGAATGGCAAAAAGGCGCTGAAAAACAAATGTGTTTTCCATTTGAAGCATGAGGAGAATAGCTGTCACGCCCCGCTTCCCAGTATACTGCGAAGTGGACGTGACAAGGCCCGCTACGTATGTACTCAGAAGTACATACGCTAAGCGTAACTAAGCAATATAAAATAATCACAAGAGACAAATGAGATTGAGATAACAGCAACTTTTATTAATAACATTCTTTATACAATGCATGAAATGAAAATACAACTGGAATGAAAAAAAAAGAAAGCAATGCCTAAACGGTGGCATAATAATAAAAGGAAATACTGGAAAGAACAAGTACAAAGTCTAGAGCTCTGGATCTTCTTGGAACTGCTCCAAATCTTCAGTTGTTGGCTCGGTCTCAACTTGGTCCAACGCACCTGACGACATTCAAAGAAGAAAGAAATAGAATATCGTCAGCGAACAGGTCGCTCGGTAAGTCCCAAAGAAAAGTGGAGTGAGAATGGCAGAGTAACAGTATTTTCTAGAGTATTATGTTATAGAATATTATGGAATATTGTTTAACGCAGTTGTTTGTAGCTTGGTACAGAAGAATGCCAGTGTATACGAGGGGGATCTCTATATGCTAGAGATCAATGCAAACGGAGAGTACAAGGAACCGTTATGCCACGGTACAACAGCAACAGTATTCATGTTAGGTGTCTTAATCTGACCACCTCATTCCACTTTTAACATCTTCCGTACCAATCTACCCCTTTAAACCCCGTAATGTTTTAACAGTGTTGTAGTAATGGAATATATAAATTGAGTGACTGACCAAAACCATGATATCAGTAAACATGTTGCAACTGTATAATCAGGTAAATGGAATATCAGGATAATGGAATGAATATCCATGGTTTGATTCAGTCAAAAAAATGAATATATTGTTAACTGTATTCAGGGATTCATGATTTCAAGTTGTGTTGGAATATGATTGAAATATAGATTGACTTGAATTATATTCAAGTCAGAATTAGTCAGACTCTAACCCGAGTCAGACTAAAAGAAAGATAATTTGAAGTTCAATATTAGCTAGGGGCCTTATTGTAATTTGTGAAACTTGAGGGGGTTTTATGTAAAAAGTACTTTTGTATAGTTTTCAAAATATACCTCAAGTATTTAATAATCGTCTTTATTATTGTAATGGATGTGAATTTTATTTGTGTTATTCTAGTGAATATATCCTAATAAAAGTATTAATTGTTTATTTGAAATTCGTGGTATTTTAATGTAACTTTTAATCTATGATTTTTAGGAAAAAGTGGAAACTTGATATTATAACAAAATAAGTGTTTAAATGATAATTATATATAATAAAACACTTAAATGATTTTTAAATGAATATTTTATTTACAAAAAAAAATATTACTTTCCTTAAATATTGTATTTAAACCTTTCGAGACCGAATGCTCCTTGCGGAGGTCTGAATCTCGCACTACTAGCCTGCGGGTGCACGATGAACCGTGCTATCCCTAACAGGTTCCCCACGAATGGGTTGTAATGGCACTTTGCTCAGGTTTTATAAATACTTTTAATTTAGGGAAAAGATTTTCTAAATATAGGGTATTTATTTGTAAAAGTATATAGTTCTCCATATTTTAGTTGTTAGGGTTTCCTAGACCATCTAACCTATCTTCTATGGTCTAAACGATGAATCATTAGAGCCTCAAATCGCCTCTTCACCATCATGCAGCCAGGTAAGTGCCAGGTAAGTGGGAAGGAACCACGTCGTGGGCCTAATTAATAACCACTAGCCTAGACACACTTGCCTAGTCACCACAAGACAGATTGGATAACGATCGATGTCCATGACCAATCGTGTTTTCATTTTGTATAAGTTTTATTTAAAAAGAATTTACAATTTAAAGATTAAACTAAAAGTTATAAAGATTATGGTATTTTAGTGAAAAAGTCCTATAATATCGTATTCTGTATTTTGTTATTCAGCAATTAGGGTTATAATGAGTGTGTGTAAGGGTAGGTCATTACCCCGTGACTTATATTAAGTTTTGGTGAAGTTTCAAGGTGAAATGAGTTATGTTAAAGTTAAGGGTATTAAGGTGCAAGAATACGGTATTCATAAACGTTATCATTTCATGTGTGAAATTTCATCCAAATTGAATGAAACAAGTTTTGTTATCAAAATAAACATGATTAGGAGTGGGGTATCTAAATAGAACATCAAAATTTAACTTGATGGTATTTTTATGCAAGAAATACGGTTTTCTAAAGAACTTATCATTTCATGTGGAAAAGTACAATTAAATTTGATTTAAGGGTGATTAATAGTCAACATGCAAGAGGGTTGATAATATGTATTAGGTGACAAGTGGAATTTTAAGAAAAACCGAATCGGAAATCGGTTTGTCCGATTTCCGTCGGGTTTCAAAAAGTCGTATTTTGCAAATATAGAAAAGAGAGGTAGAAGGTTGGGACTTACGGGTTTGGACAAGCTAAGCGTTCTAAAAGGTGTGGTGGTTGCCGATTCGTTGGAAACGTCACGTCGGTCTTGATCCGGTCGCCGGAATCCGTCGTCGGTTTCGGCAGCGCTTCGCTTCTCGCTCTTTGCACCAAGTTCTCAAGAGTTTTAGAGAGTATGCTTAGAGTTGTGAGGGGAAAAGGTAGAGGGTAGGGGGCTTTATATAGGGCTAGGCAAGGGTTAGGGTTAGGGTAGATGAAAAGTTAAAAAATAAAAATGTGATAAAATGTAATAAAAATGTATTAAAAGTGAAGTAATTGGGGGTTTTAAAGATCTCTGGAAGTGGGATTGGGCTGAAACTTTGCAGGTGAGTAGGGAATACCAAAAGACACAACTTTCATGTTGTGACCCTTGCCGGAATCGGCCTAAAAGGGGGTGACTCGGCCGTGACTCGGTCGGATCACTGAGTAGGCCGAGTCAAGGCCGAGTTGGCCGATTCCCGACCGAGTCCGGTGACCTGGATCTCCCCCGACGGTCCATCTACCCTCTGCAAGTGTTACATCTTTCAAGTGTTACATCTTTGGGTGTAGTGGGGTTTTTGTGAGATATGCACGTGTAAACTCTTGGTATTCTAAAGGTTTTTTAAAAAATCAATAATAAAAATAATGTGGGGTATGGGATTCGAACTCTGGTGGCTTGGTTCAGCAGTGCAAGGTATTACCAATGAGCTACAAGCTCCTTCTTGTAATTATTGTAGAAAAATAGTTACTTAAAATGATATCAGCAGCATTAAATATCAAAGTACACTTTAAATTTAAAAACAATTTAATGTACACTAAAAATGAAATTATTTAAAAACAAAATAATTAATTATATATATCTTGTGCTCGGATTAAAATACTTCTTTATGGTTTTAAAAAAATTTTAAAAATTTGTACAGAAAAGTGTATATGAAAATTAGGGTTGTTACAATAGCTCGCATCCAAGATATAAAGCGAGGTTGGTTGTGAAAGGTTGTGGCCAAAGAAAAGGCGTTGACTTCGATGAAATTTTTTCTCTAGTTGTGAAAATGTCATCTATTCGGGTTGTGTTGGGTAGGGCCGCAAGTATGGATTTGGAGATCGAGCAATTAGATGTCAAGCCCGCATTTCTCCATGGTGATCTAGAGGAGGAAATCTATATACAAAAACCCGAAGGTTTCGAAGTCAATGGTAAAGAGCTCTTAGTGTGCAAATTGAAGAAAAGTTTTTATGGTCTTAAGCAAGCTTCTCGACAATGGTACAAGAAATTCGATTCTTTTATGTTGAATCAATACTACAAAAGAACCGCATCAGATCATCGTGTCTTCATAAAAAGATTTGGTGATGATGATTTTATCATTCTTTTGCTCTATGTTGATGACATGTTAATTGTTGGCCATGGTAAGTCCAAAATTGACAAGTTGAAAGAAGAGTTAAGCAAGTCTTTTGCTATGAAAGACTTGGGACTGGCAAAGCAAATTTTGGGCATGGGTATCTCTCGTGATAGAAAAATAAAGAAGTTATGGTTGTCGCAAGAGAGTTATATTGAGAGGGTGCTCCAAAGATTTGATATGAGGAGAGCAAAACCGGTTGGTTCTCTACTTGCGGGTCACTTTAAATTGAGCTTGAAGCAATGTCCTTTAAGTTTGAAAGAGAAAGAAGACATGAAGAATGTTCCTTATGCATCGGCAATTGGTAGCTTGATGTATGCGATGGTGTGTACACGTCCGGATATTGCGCATGCCATTGGTGTTGTTAGTCAATTTATTTCTAATCCGAGTAGAGAACATTGGGCCGCAGTAAAGTGGATTTTCCGATATCTTCGAAGCGCCTCGAATGAGTGTTTATGTTTCGGAGGTGATAATCCGGAGTTGGTTGCTTACTCCGACGCTGATATAGCCGGTGATATTGATTCTAGAAAATCCACATTGGGATATTTGGTCACTTTTGTCGGGGGAGCCGTATCGTGGCAATCGAAGTTACAAAAGTGTGTTGCATTGTCCACTACCGAGGCCGAGTACATAGCCGTTACCAAATCTTGCAAAGAGATATTGTGGATGAAGCGCTTTAAAGAATTGGGTTTGTCTCAAAAACATTATGTTGTTTATTGCGATAGTCAAAGTGCAATCCACTTAAGCAAAAAATCCGAGTTTCCACTGAAAGTCCAAGCATATTGATGCGAGGTATCATTGGATACTAAACGTGCTTGAGTACAAGTTGTTGAAACTTGTGAAAATCCACACCAATAAGAATGGAGGCGATATATTGACAAAAGGGCTTGCCGAAGGAGAAGCAAGTGTTTTGCCGGAAAACGTTCGGCATGGGTTCCATTTGAATATCTATGGTGATCTCCCCTCATGGGTTTGGAGGGGGAGATTATTAGGTTTGGGTCCATACCTATAAGTGGACTCAACCAATTTGTTTTTTTTTGTTGATTTGGTGTTAGAGACCAAGCTTGAGTCATTTTGGCTTGGACCCATTTCATATGGGTTAGGACTCAAGTTAAAAGGTAAGAGAGTTTCTCTCATTCCATCTCTTTATTTTAATCATTCCATCATCCATTCCAAAGGTTAGGTTTTGTGAGAAAGAGAGAAGAGGAAGAGGGCAAGCAAAGGGGTTTTCTTACAAGAGCTCATTTGGGTTGAAAATTCAACATTCCACATCACTTCGAAGAAGATTGTTGCCTTCTATTTGTTTGAGGAGGAGTTGTCTTCAAGTGGGTTAGTGGGTTTGGAGTTAGTGAGGTAACATTGTATTTTCTCATTATATAAGTGATCCCAAAGCTGTTGTGCTTTGGTGATGTTGTATCCCTCTTGTTGTTGATTGACAATGTAAGCTCTCTTGCATCATTATGGAGTAGGTTCAATCGGAGCCGAACCACCTTAAATCTTGGTGTCTTTTTTAGTGGCTTTTGTGCTTATTATTATTCCGCGTTATTATTCATCGTATTCTCACATAGATCTAGGTGTTGGGGTTGTTTTACCCCATCATATCTGCCCAGACGTTTTCTTTTCTTTAATATCTTTTTTCCTTCTGTGTTGTTTTGATGCTTGCCTATGCTTTAGATCTCTAATGTTTTGTGAAATATGGGTTCAAATTACTTCTCACTTGAGTCTTGGCATGCGCTCTGCCATGCTAATAAATGTTGAAAACTTAATAAATTGCGGCTTGAGAGAACATTTACATGTGGACCTGCCATATCAGTGTGGAATTTATTTGAGAATTGCTCATATGCAGGCTGTGTCTCAGGGTATGCATTATAAATGAAGCTAGGTTCTGTTTGCTCTTGCTCACATTCCTCAGTGATCAATGCTCATATGCACCATGCGTTGCCATATATAACAAAGATTGAACTGATCTCACATTATGAATCCATGCACAAATTTGTATCATTTGCTCATAAATAATATATTGTTCAGAATATACGAAGCTTGCCCTTGCAATTGAATTATGTTCAGCCAATTTTAACATTTGTTGTCTCCATTTGTGCAGATAAAATACGTGGTAAGATTGGACAAGGTGTTATGTCAAAACTTTATTTCCTTTAATTGATATTATACTAGTACCATGTATTTCTGAATTAGCAAGGCACGATTCTGCAGGTACTTATGGTCTTGTTTTGGAATGTTGGGATACTGTAGCACTAGAAGATGTGGCTATCAAGGTATTTAAGAGTATTTACCCTCTTGCTGCAAAGACTGAAATTGATGTCCTTCATCTTCTTGCTGAAAGAGATAGAGAAGGGTCACTGTATGTTTCAATATCCAAATTTTCTTATACAGTCCTTTCAACTTGCTGTCAATTTCACATATTGTTTGCAATTGTATTTCTCGTCATACAGCTTTGTCAGAATCAGGAGGTCGTTTAGCTTCCGGACTCACAAATGCATTGTAAGTACTAATTCCTAATGTGAATCCACACTCTATCATCAGCACACAGAGTATGATACCCAGCAATTGCTGGGAAATCTTGTTCCAGTGCTTCATATCGATTTCAGACTAAATGAATCTTTTCTGCAAACCGCCTTATTAAATATAGCTGGACATAGAAGTAAGTTTTCTTTTATAGCATGCCACCATCTTTCTGACTCTATGACTTCTATAAATCACTGCCAGATCCTTCCCATTATAATTTTATCAAAGAGCTTTGTTGTCACTTTGTTATTTTATAAACAACTACAAAGCATCTTTTTTTTTTGTTATCCTAATGTTGAGGAGAGAAGCAACTAGTTCCTTCTGTAGGTCAGGCTGGATATTACTGCAAACTCATTAAAGAAGGCAATGTGCCTTTCCTTTTTTTCTCTTTTTCCTTTTTTTGAGAAATGGTGGGTTCAAAAGCAATGGGCCTTTTGTTAGGCTGAAAGAACAACAAGATTGGAACTGGAACAGAGCTTTTTTGACGTTGAGACAAGATTTGGGGATATTTTTCAGCATCATGTTTTGAAAATTTAAAGCCCCCTATCCTAGAAAAATGAAGCAGTGAAATTTGGGACAGGGACTAACTGGACTACAGAATAGGATTGGAGACGAATTCACATCAAAAGAGGAGAAAAATAAACACTATTTCAATAACAAAGGTTAGGAAGGTGTTTCAGGATTGAAGTTTGAGGACACTACATACAGGGGTGAACCATCCGGATCTGGATGTTTCGGAGGACGGGGCAGATGACACGACCATGACTCATTCCTTCTGATTGACCAAGTTCATCTTAGGGCTTCTATGTAGAAAAACTGTAAAGATGGACGGCACATGCTTTTCATAGCTACTCAGGATTTTATATGGATGTATTTGGACCCTATGTTCGTGGGATGCAATTTCATTTTCCTCCCCCCCCCCCCCCCCCTCCCTCATGTACTAGTTCCATTTAATGAAATACGGGGTATCTGCTTCTGTTGTTGTCAGAATAACATACAAACTTGTTTCTACATATTATAGTTAGGAGTAGTGAGGCATCTATATCAATCCATTTAATTCTGCTGTATGAATATTAAGATTTCTCTAGGTATATGGCGCTTTGAGTGTTGATATTTGAACTGTTATGGCATTATAAGATTTGATTGTCGTATTTCAGTACTAGATATGAGCATTTTCTTCGAATGGAATTCAATGCTGTTATCAGGTATGTGAGAAGCTTGGACCAAGCTTGTATGATAACTTGACGAGAAATAGAAATACCCCGTTTCCAATGGAACTTGTCAGGGAGTTTGGACATCAAATTTTGGAATCCGTAGCATGTGTGTGGATTGGTTCTTCGTTCTTTTGAATTTTCTTTCCTTTATTGTAGAACAATTTTCTTTTCACCTGTTTTTTTCCCTTCCTTTTTTTAACCTGTTATTCTTATACTATAGGTATGCACGATTTACAACTTGTTCACACTGATCTGAAGCCCGAGAACATTCTTCTAGTTTCTGATGAACTTATTGAGGCTCCAAACTACAAGGTATCTAGTCATTCTAAAAATCATGATTTTTTTGGTCCTTTGTTGTCATCAAGTGTATGGACTAATCACTTTATCTTAATAAATGCTTTAGGTGATTCTAACAACGGGCATCGAAATTGAGATAAAGGACAGGGCCTGGCCTAAATCGAGTGCAATAAAGCTGATTGATTTTGGCAGCGCTGCTTTTGAGAATCGTATTCATAAGGAACGTGTGACAACAAGGGCATACAGGGCACCCGAGGTTATTCTAGGTAAAATTATTTTACTGAATTGAAATGACTCCCTTTATGCATAATTTTGATCTTGATACCATATATTGAAACTTCATTTATTGAGATATGCATATGAAATGCCTCATATAATTACTTAATTTCCTCATGCCAGGCGTGGGCTGGAGTTATCCTTGTGATTTATGGAGTATTGGTTGTGTCCTTATTCAACTTTGTAGGGTCAGTCTATTACGTTTGCTCCATAGCCTCTCCAATCACTGTTTTGAATTTGTGGCCACTTCGCAAGTTTCTTTCTTTCTTTCTTTGAAAGCAGACACTTTGCAACTGTTTCAGGGGAAAAATTTATTTATAACAAGGGAGGATCTGCATCACTTGGCCATGATGGAGAAGGTACTGGGGCCAATACCTCAGCATATGATTAGAGAAGCCATGTAAGTATTCTTGATATATATCCAGATTCAGTGGTGTCCAGAGTTATAATTTTAACGACCCTCCTATTGCATCCAAACTTCAATGTTTTGATGAGGATTGAAGGACATATCTTTATAATCTAACACTTTAACACGTTTTCGCAGGTTGAGCGCATTTTGTATGCGTTGAAATTGATGCAATCATTATCGGGATAGGCGCCAATTGAACTGGAGGGCTTGTTGTTGTTGTTTGGAATCCACTAAACTCATTTGGAATCCACCAAACTCATTTAAAACCTCAAATCTAATTTACAAACTTATATGACTATAAAAAGCACTCCTAAATCTAACAGGACTGCAATCAAATCTAAATTACAAAACTACATGCATCACTCTCTTAAAAATGAAATAAAATCAAATCTAATTTTTACTAAATCAATACAACCTATTCTCAAATCTAATATTACCAAACTACATAAATTACACCCTTTTTAAAAAAGAAATGGAAATAAAGTTACCGAATTAGTTAACAGATATCTGACTAAATTTATGTCCAGTATTTCCATATTTCGCAGCCTTTAGGTTGTCCTGCATTAACTTCGGTCCTTATCTTGAAATTGACCCGAGTTTGTCTTGATCAGCAGGAAAGTACTTGAAAAATCTCCAAAACTTGATAGCGATAAGATGGCTGAGAGGCACATTTTCTTCTCATTATAAACAATATTCATCTTAATGAGCATCATGCCTCTAATTGCCCAAGAGACACCATTATCCTTAATAGTCAACTTTGTATAACATCTCTACTATTATAGTACTAAAGCGAGGGGTTTCAAAATTGAGAATCCAATTTCAATGACAGCCTCAGATATGGTTATAAAATTTTCTCCTTTTTTCTAGCATAAAAAAAAGAAAAAATTATAAAAATTTGCCAACTGCTCTCTCCCTCCGTCTCTCTTGACTAACCACTATCCCACTATCTTTCAATAACCAACTCCATAAATCTCTCATGTGTAAAATACTAGTAGACAATGGAATGTAAACTTGAAATTTGCCTTCTCATTCATCAATGCGGACAAAATCTTCCATAATAGTCTCATTAAATATTGCTTCTGAAGGAATACTCTTGTACTTTTCAAAAATAATAGATAGATCAATAACTTCCTTTTTGTGTAGCTTTTTTTAAGTAATGCTAGCTTCTTGGCCATAACAACTTCTTGCATCCGTAGAAGACTTTTCGATGGTTGACACCTTCTAATCTCGAAAATTTCAATAAATGGACTGAATAATTCTTGCTGCATTGGTAGGTGACATGCCTCCTCTGGCATCCTGTCCTGCTTCATCAGTCCATTGCTGAGACTACCTTTTAGATTCTGCTTTCTCTTTGGTTTCGTGCTCAAGCTAGAAAAGATCGTCATCTTCTGGATACAACTCAATTGCTTCATCACTTAACTTTCAATTGAGACCACGCTACAATAACGCTGATGTCTCTTTTATGAACTTCTTTGCATGTGTAATTGATGCGGATAACTAATTGGATTTTCTCGTGACTGGCTTTTGTCTTACTCTTGTGTTCATGCATATTATTTCTTGCCATCATCAAGTTCAATTGTTCAGCTGATCCAAATTCATCTTTATCTTAACACTTGGCTGTCCATCCATCAACTTCATGAGATCTTCCTTGAATTTATCTATCTCTGCACGGGTTGGACGTAGGGTTCTGTTTTTCACCAGGTTATCTGCTCTAATACCAGTTGACAGGTCATTCGCTGATCAAACCCAAAGATTTCTATCCTAGGAGGGTTTTAGTCCACCAAGCGAATCTACCAAACATATTTTGAATCCACAATTCTGAAATCCATTCCGATCGAGTTAACCTCGAGAAATGTTATTAATACTAGTCTGAATCAAAAAGTGTTCAATTGTGACCTGTTATGTAGCTATTAAAGCACTCCAGTCAAATATTACCAAACTAAATAAACCTCTGTTTTAAAGAAAGGAAATAAAATAAAATGTTACAAACCAGATAAACTACTATCAAATTTAATATCGAAACCTGCCCTAGTATCAGTATTTGATCAGGTCTCCGTAAGCATTTCCATTGCTCACAGCCTCAACCTGTCCTACATCAGAAATATAATCCTTTGTGGGTTCATTTTATCTATTCTGCTATTTTTTAATATGCTCCAATGAAATTTGAGGCTGGGTTGCTTTGCTCAACATCTTAGTATCTCTGCCGCTGCACCAAAGCTTCATGGTTGTGACAAAGGTTTGAGAGACAATTATTTTTATATATAATCTTATAATAACTGAGTATTACTAGATTGTTAATAAACCCTTTTTTCTCTATGTTGCCATCTGCTTATGTAGCATTGCATCTGCATGGCTAACTCTGAGAATGAGTGTATTAAGCCTCCTAGTTATATTGCTCGCTGAATAATTGATACCAATGTCAGGAGTTTCGAGCACAGGTTTAAGTATGATGGAAATGGGCAAATTATTTCCTCAGTTTCCTTTCTTTTACTAGATTCGCGTTGCTCATATGATTAATGTTCATCTGCAGATTGAGTGGTAGCTCGGCCTCTGAGCATTTTACGCAAGAAATAGCGCCACGACTGAATTGGCCAGTACCACCAGAAGCTAATGAATTAGGATACCGCTTTTGCTCTGTAAGGAAGCTTTGCCGTCTTAAGGTGTGCTCTCTGTCTATATATTTATTTATCAAATAGAACACTTTTTTTAATGAAAAGAGATGGGCTAAAAAATAAGGCCGTCTCGCAAAGATTTATTAATTGCATATAAAAGGGTACATGATGAGAACAAGGGTTAATTGCGCAAAGACCCCTGAAGTTTATCCAGTACTGCACTTGTACGATTATTCCCCTGCAAGTGATATATCAGCGCAAACACTCCCTCTATTTGCCAACCAAAACCCTAAAAAATAAGAAACACCCAAATTCTAACCTAAACAACAAAATCAAGCTATGAATTTAAATTAGACAATCCTGAGTTAACTAGAGTTATATTTGTGTGTTTTCGTTGATGAAGAGAAGGGGATTAAAAGGGGGGTGTTTCCGCTAATATATCTCTTGAGGGCGTATAAGTGCTATACAGGGTTAAACCGCAGGGAAGTTCTGTGCAATGAACAATAAAAAAAACAATTATGAGATTAATAGATTATAATTCTGTATCATTGTCGAATGCCTTTTTTTTGCCAGGACTTCGTTTTATCGGAAGTGGAATTGGATTCGGACTCGGGAGAGGCTTTTGTTGATTTATTGAGTGGCCTTCTGAAATTTGAGCCTTCGGAGAGATTCACAGCACAACAAGCCCTCGATCATCCTTTCTTCAAACCTCCAGAGCAGCAAACTGATACCTAAATCAGATGTTCATATGAGATCTTTATGATAATTCATAGTTTTTTCTTTTGTAAATACTTCTTCGCTTTCTTTCCTTTTTTCCTTCCACTATATAGCTGATTTAATTCTTCTAGTAAAAAGGGTGGATTTGAAACAGGCCATGAATAAGTGGCATTTTAACATTATATTGAGATTTTTTCTTCTTAAAATCGGTGCATGTTCTTTGAGTGATGGTTTGCAAAGCTAAGTATATAACATATACAGTGTTAACGGGAGAAGCCCATATTGGACCTGTAAGTTTATTATGGTCATGATTGTATATGTCTGCGCAATTTTCATTCTGTATTGTATCGAAGTTCAATTTTTTATTGCTATTATGTTGTGCTGCACTAATCTCGTTCTGTATTACATTCTTTCCTAAAACAAAAATTCTAGTGCTTTGTACTGTGCAAGTGTTAACACAGAAATTTTTATGGGCATGAATATTTCATGTTTTTATATAATTATGGTATATCAATGATAACTTGAAAAATTGATTCATAATGGGAAACCTACATATTGTAATGATGATTAAAAGAAAAGTTTACAGAACAAAAAAAAATGCCCCTAGATACATTGCATCATCATAGAAATCAGATATTGATGAGAAAACATATGAGATGGCTTTTAAAAGGCATGATAATATAAAGAAGATAATTTGATCATGTTTCCATTAGACTTGATATAATTTTTCTTTTAGAAAAAGGAAGGATTAGAGTCCTTTTCAAATTGTCAACCATTTGATGTGCTAGTGGCATGGCGGATATAGATAATTAATTTTTTTTATCGATCTCATATTCAGATTACTTCATGCCTCAAATGTTCGACAGCGACTCTAACATGGCTAAGACCAACAAATGTCTTCTGTTGCATGATTCGCATGAGTGACATGTCTGTTATTTTAACTCAAACAGAAAGATAAGATGGTCTCTATTACGAAAACTAGAACTTGAGAAACATGCATTTTACCTGACAAATTCAGCATTTTAAACACGTAATCGGATTACGGGTGACATTGTTCCACTTGTATAGAACTAAATACTGCTATATAGATGGATAAAGCTTATATCATTCATACTCCACAATTTGGCAGAAAAAAATTGCCACAAAATTTTCCTATATGAGTAGGATCATCTCATAGGATCCTGTATTTATTAGTTGCAACCATTTAATATGATGATGCCTACCGCATTGATTGCGATTTCCAAGACTAAATGACAGATAACAGAGAGACTTATTTGTAACTCCAGCGAAAAAAGGTTTTTAAAATTATTTTTAATGTCTTCTTGATTTAGACAGCATTTTAATTTGAATTTAATGTGGTTGCTCTTGACCGCATCAAACTCTCTTAAGTTAGTAAAAAAATAAAAATCCAATTGAATGACAATGCATTGAAGCCATATGTTTTTTGTGGTACAGATGATCGATCTGCTAAAATAGATTACTCTTTGATTCACAATATAGTCCATTTTTTTTACCTGCACACTTGTTAAGAAGGGTATAATTTTTCTAAAATCTATAATGTTATAGATGCGAAATTCCTAACACAAAACTATGATGGTCTTCATTAATTGCACTTTTAGGGTTATGTTTGGAATTCTACATTCAAAGTTCATTGATACTAGAAGCATAGAGAGTAAAACACAATCCTTGATATCTGCAGGGATAGATGATTGAGAAAGAAAGAAAAAATTGCCAGAGAAAACTAGTATTTTCAAATAGAGGGAGTAGGAAACAAATAGCTATAAATAAGACCATCTGGAAATGGGACGCGGTGGCGAGACAAACCTTAGCGATTTACTGGTTCTCGTAGGCCCGGCCTATACCCCGTTGATCCAAAGGGAATTTCATCGATGTTGGCTATAGTACCCTCAAGACAATTATCATAGTCGCAGGGCAGGTGATTATGATGATTGAGTGATGACCTATACCGGTAGAACAGTCTTACTCGAGATGAAGTATGCTATCTGGTTTGTCTTTATCATTATGTACATGTTGATAGAGCCCATATGATTCTTGATTGACTACCAGCATTATGATGACGATCATATACGTGAGAGCTGAGAGTCTATAAGCACATCCTTAAATGTCCCTAGTCGTGGGAGTATCGAGACTGCGCATCGATACTCCAGTGTAAACTAGTGTATACTGATCGAAATCCCGACGAGGGGCGGTGACTAGCTTTCACAAGCCATTAGTGTTAGTTTGTTCACCTAAGATAGTATGCAAGTGCTCATTGGGTTATGAGTACACTAGACGGACTCGCCGAGAACGTGCTAGTTGGTATTATACCTATTGTCAGATAGCGGTTCCCAGGTGACATGTGTACAGGTTAGTCTATCGACCTGAGATCGTCATTTGTCTCGTGTGAGTTCCAACTGTGCTTTGATTACTACCCTACCACGGCTCAAAGGAGTCATGCAAACAGGTTTTAGTTGGGTACAGTCCCAAGCCACATAGAGGCAGTGATCGGATCGTCGGGGATTCGTCTCTCCCGGTATTAGGGGTTGTTGTCGCGTTGTGCACGGGTGGCCATCACCAGAAATCCATGGCCATGGTGGACGAGAATTACCGATCCAGAATCAATAGTTTCTCTGGTGGTGATAGGTTTCATGCCGACACTAAATGTCGTGTTGTTAGGGGTCTGACTTTATCCACCCCCCTAGACTCGATATGTGATACTCTTAGACGAACAGACTAGACTGTATGGATATTGTCACTGTCAGGCTCAGTAGGGGTTCTGTTGGAGATAGTGCCCTCGGAGTCAATTATTGGATCACAGGCATGTGATTGCAATGATTGAGGGAGGACCTATCCCGGTACGACAGTCTTACTCGAGATGATAGTATGCTATCTGGTTTACCTTTATCATCGTGTACTGCTTTAGGTGACCTGACAGGTCTCTATTGCACGTTGATAGAGCCCCTAGGATTCTTGCTTGACTGCCAGCAGTATGAGGGCGATCATATAAGTGAGAGCTGGAGTCTATAAGCACATCCTTAAAAGGTCCCTAGTCGTAGGAGTTTCGAGACAGGGCATCGATACTCCAGAGTAGACTAGTGTATACAGTCGAGACCCCGACGAGGGGCGGTGGCCGGTCTCACAAGCCACTGGTGTCAGTTGGTTCACCTAAGATGTATACAGGTGCTCATTGGGTTATGAGTACACCGGACAGGACTCGCCGGGAACATGCTAGTTGGTCTTATACCTGACGTCAGATAGCAGTTCCCTGGTGACATGTGTACAGGTTAGTTCATCGACCTGGGGATCGTCATTTGTCTCGTGTGAGTTCCCACTGTACTTTGATTACTACCCTACCACGGCTCAAAGGAGTCGTGCAAACAGGTTTTAGTTGGGTACAGTCCCGAGCCACATGGAGGCAGTGAGCGGATCTTCAGGGGTTCGTCTCTCCCGGTATTGGGGGTGAGGTCGCGCTGTGTCTAGGAGAGCCATTACACGAAGACCTTGGCCAAGGCAGGAGATTTACTGGTAGGTATTCCAGTAGTATCTCAGGGTGTTCTGGGCTACACTCCGACACGACTTGTACCGCTTTTGGGGGTCTGACTTTTACCAACCCCCTAGGCCCGACATGCGATGCTCATAGACGAACGGACCGGACTGTACGGATATTGTCACTGACAGGCTCAGTAGGGTGTCAGGATGAGTTCGCTCATCGACGTCCCTTTTAGTCAATAGCTGGTGGCCCGTCACGTATTGGCTTATACCTCTGACGTGCTAGTGGTTAAATCCACAGCCATAGTATTGACGAGTCTTTAGAGTCCACCACACTTTCAGTTACTCAAGCTTTCGGGCGAAACGCTGTAGAGGCCGTATGGAGATATGGCAGGGTTCGATCAGATACGTACGGTATTGCACGGATTGTGATCGGACGGTTTTTACTAGCCGGCTTTGGCTTAAGCCGGATCTTAGTATTTGATAGTGTAGTTTTGTCTCTTTGCATTTGTATTTCGGTCGGAATACAAATGCGGGTGTGTATGCACAGTATCGGGGTTTTCCTGTAATTTATTATGGGACCAGTTTTCTGGGGCTGCCAGTTTGCATTCCGTTCCGGCCGGTTTTCTCTTTTTCCTTCCCGGTCGGACTTTTCGTTGGAGGGTGTTATTTGCAAGTTTGCAAATAAGATTTGTGGAGGGGGTTTTTTGCATTATTGTTTTGTCATTATGGTTGCTCCATGATGCATTAATTTTGACATGAAAGGGTATGGGTTTTTGATATGTTTTAGTGATGGGCCGGCCACTGTGGGGAATGGAGTGAGTTTTAAATTGATAGGGTATGGATTAAAAATGGCCGGCCACTGTTTTGAACATGGAGTGAGGTTTTAATTTGAGTTGATTAATTCTTTTCATGCATTTTTAGTGGACCCTCCCCCACATGTTTGTGCTGGAAGTTTTTTTTTTGTTGTGATGAGGATTTAATTTGCTTGGGAAATGAATGAGTTTTGAATGGGCTCATTTTCTTTTCACAGCAAGAGAGAGAGAGCTTGCTTCATTTTCTTTATTTTCCAGTGAGCTTTCTCAGTAGTGGCCGAGCTCAATCTTTGATGGAGGCTCCATTTTCATTTCCTTTGCATGCTCATTTTCTCCATCATGGCAACTCCTCATAAACCCCAAAGAGACCCACTTGCTACACTATTCTACAGCAAATCTTGGACGCGTCGGGCAGCCAACTTCGCGCCCGAGTTGCCTCGGTATAGAGGCGGGAGCCCGTAAAAGATGCAGGCAATGTGGTGCCCTTCCGGCGAGGAGGCGACGACCGGATTTTCCGCAGGAGATCGGGACGACGACGAGAAGACCGGAGGACTCGGATCACTCGGTATATCTCTTCCCCTTCTTGTTAGTTGCTAGATCTAGTTTAATGGCCCGATCCGGGGTTTAGTGCGCGGTGGTGCCGGTTTGCTAAGTCCGCAAAATTAAAGTTTATCACCGCTTCCGCATTCCGGCGTCGGATTGACGGCCGGGGCGCCGCCGTGCACTTACAGGTTCAAGATGAGTTTGCTCGCCGGCCTCCCTTTCGCTCAATACCTGGATAGCCGTTACGTACAGCTAGTGCCGCTGACGTGCTTTTGGTTAAACCCACTGCCAGCGTATTGACGAGTCTTTAAAGTCCCACACAGAGGGTTTTCACGGTTCAGGAGATATAGTGTAGATGGCGTATGCTAGTACATACAGGTGTCCGATTAAATATGTGCACATACTGCACAGACTTTAATCGGACAGTTGATAATACTAGCGGCTTAGGATTAAGCCGGATAATTAAATCAGGTTTTGATTTAATAATTTATATATGTATTTATATTCTAGTATTATTTTTCACTATTCATTTTCTCTCTTGGCTATTCATATTTTTGTACGAATACGCGTATATGTATTTCGATACGTGTACCGGGAAGTATTCCGTATTTATACGGAATAGCTTCTAGAAGTGGACACCTCGTTTGTATGATTTTCCATTTTTGGAAATTCATTTGTTTCACAAATGAGGTGGAGGAGTGAGATGGCATGAGCATGGGTCATAGGTATGGCTTGGAATTGTTTATTTGCAAATTGAGATGAGATATTTTGTGCATGAGAGAGAGAGAGGGCAACCACTAGTTTTGGGTGTGGACTTGGTTTTTTTTTCTTCACTTGCTTTTTCTCCTCATTCTCACTTCAACACTTAGCCAATTCTTGAGTTGCCCATGCCATTGTTTTTTCACCCCCTTCATCTTCTATGGTTGCTCTCTTGAGCAAAGGTGATGAGAGAAAAATATAGTGACATATTCCTACACCTCCACCATTTCCCCAATCAGAGCAAAGCTCTGTTTTGAATTTCAAAATTCAAAAATTGAAGCAACGCTTTAGATCCTGCGCGCTGCGCACTGCGCACCACGTGTCAAAAGCAGGCAGCGCACCCTAATCAAAGCAAAACTCTGTTTTCAAAATTCAAAAATTAAAAAGTTGAAGCAACGCTTCAGATTCAGCGTTTTGCGCTGCGCGCCACGTATCAAACACATGTGCGCCAGTACAGTTGCTCTGCGCTCCGCGCGGCGTGCCACGTGTCTAACACGGGTGCGATAGCGCAGTTGCGCTGCGTTCTGCGCCGCGTACCACATGTCTAGCACGGGTGCGCTAGCGCAGTTGCGCCGCGCTCTGCGCTGCGCGCCACGTGTCCTACGTAGGTGCGCCAGCGCTGGAATTAAAATTCCCACCGATAGATCAAAGGATCTAATAATAATGATAAATCATTAATTAACCAGAAACAAATTCTGTTAAGGAAAGATTTCTCAAAATCTTTCCAAACAACAAGATTGTGCTTTAAGCACCGCTAGATCAATGATCCAATAGTAAATAATGGATTACCAAAAACAGAACAAATTCTGCATGGAAAGATTTTTCGATCTTATTAAAACAAGAATATTATCTTCTGTCAAACAGTAGCCTTAGGATTAAAGATCTAAAGGTGTGAAATATTCCCCAATCAATCAGAGAAAGATCTCTTAAAACTGATTTAACAAATCAATTGGCCCTATATAAAGGCCCCAAGACTTCAAAGAAAAAAAGGAGAAATAGAGAAAACCCTCTGCAAACTTTGAGAAAAACTCAAAGAGAAAGAAATGCCAGCCTTTAAAAAGAAGATCATTTCTTCATCTCTAAAGGTAAAGAATTAATTCTTGAACAACAGAGATGAAACCATCTCGTAAAAAGAAGAAACGTCTTCTAAAAAGATCTTAGATATATAAAAAAAAAAAGACCAAGGTCTTTGATTAAAAAGAAAAGATCGAAAGACCTAATCATAAAAATATAAAAAGAAGTATTTTTACTTCACAGATTTTCTGATCTATAAAGGTAGAGCCTTTTAATAAAAACAAGAACCGTTGTTCTTGGATCTTGAGGCAAGGCCTCCTTTGAAGAACATAAACTTGTTCTTTGATCTTAAAATTGATCAAAATGCGCTTTGCACTATTAGACAGTGCTTTGCACTCATGAACTGGGCTTTTGCGCTCCTTGGACTGGCGCTCAACGCCAACACATGCCATGTGTCGACCATAAACACAACCCGCGCTTTGCGCTCCTGAGAACAGCGCACTGCGCTCTTGGACTGGCGCTCGGCGCTAAGCGCACCACGTGTCACTCACTAGCGCACCCATAAATTAGTGCAGCGCGCTCATAAATTAAAAGCGCTTAGCGCTAACAAATTAGCGCTTAGCGCTAAGCGACACGTATCCTCCTCGTGTGCGCTAACCGACAGAAGCGCAACGCGCTCTTTGACTTGCGCAAAGCTCCAAGTGCGCCACGTGGCGCGCTGTCAGAACATACTTTGTTCTGACAAATACTCTGCATTTAATACCAAGACAAAATGACATAGCCCAATGCTCAGCATTATTAAAAGGAGCTGAGCCCAAGTAAAGGCTTAATAGCCCGAACAAAACTAAAATGTTAAAACATTTTAATTGGACTTAGCCCAATTCTGGCCATAAGTCCTCAATTTATTTTGAAATGAGCACATCTGCTCTTTTAACCAAATCACCCCGGTTTAAGGGTACATCTCTTCACTCCTTTGATATTTGTCGTTGTAATTCCTCAGCGTCTTCAAAGAGGTGACGGGTCCCGACGACCACACATCTTACGGACTGTGAGGTCCTTAAACTCATGGACTATGATGTCCTTAATCTCGACCGTGATGTCTTAAAACTAACGTCGGACTGTGGAGTCCTTATATCCACGGATTATGATGTCTTTAATCTCGACCGTGATGTCTTAAAACTAACGTTGGACTGTGGAGTCCTTAAATCCACGGACTCTGATGTCCTTAACCTCGACCGTGATGTCTTAAAACTAATAACGGACTGTGGAGCCCTTAAATCCACGGACTATGATGTCCTTAACCTCGACCGTGATGTCTTAAAACTAACGTCGGACTGTGGAGTCCTTAAATCCATCGACTATGATGTCCTTAATCTCGACCGTGATGTCTTAAAACTAACAACGGACTGTGGAGTCCTTAAATCCACGGACTATGATGTCCTTAACCTCGACCGCGATGTCTTTAAACTAACATTGGACCGCAATGTCCTTAAACTAATCATCGACCGCAATGTTATTAAACTAAACAATAGAGCCCAATTGCTCTCTTGTCGGATCTAAACGATCCCGTTAAGTCGATCTTAGTCTAGAATTAGACTAACGTGTCCTTGACAAATGTTTAAGTTGATCTTAGTCTCAAATGAGGCTAACGTATCCTTAAACACAACCCCTCCAAACCCAAATCTAAGAAAGATACGGATTTGGACTAGTCCACGCTCTATGGGCGACAACATAACTTAGTCTCCATATACAATCCATGGGCAACCAAAAACAAAACAAACACCCACGACACGAAGTGACCATCTGGAGAAATAGAAATTTGTTACCGCGATGCGGTAGTGTAATTAACTGCAGAGGCTTGCGCCTGCAGGGAAGAGCGTCCCCACAATCAAAAAACCCTCAAATGAGGGGGAATTTGACGAAGTCTGCTACATCGGCCGCATCCGTTTAAACCTTCGATACACGGTGTCATAAATCAACTTGGTATCTTCGGAGAGATGGACGGATAGCACCAATTAGCATCTGTCCTGAATTTCAGGCAAGACGAACTTGCGCGGTCGCGTCTCCGTGTTCGGCGGGGAACACTCCACTCTCCATTGCTAGCAACCTTGGAGCGTCGGCTGTCTCTCTCGACGAGGCTGAAGCTTGCGCCGTTTCTCTCAGGTGGATCATCGTAGATGGAGGAAGACCGGCAACCAAACTCGATCAATGAGCCTCTTGGAGCTTGGGGATGATGGTTGAATACCGAAGAACACGGATCAACTCGGTATAACTATCTAACTTCTTATATATAGCTTGCTAGTTTAGGGTTTAAGGTAGATCCGGGTATCGGGTAATGGTAGCGCCAGTTTAGTAAATTTTTGTTCCGTATTTGGCCACGGTTTGATGGCCGGGGCGCTGCCGTAACCCAACAATCGCGAGGTGATAAGTCGAGATTTGAGCCCAGAGGGCGTTTAATGTTGGATGACCCAAGAGAATGTTGTAGGACGAAGGGACTTTAGTGACGATGAATTTCACTGGCATGGTCCTCGTACGGCCTGCTTCTCTAATGTTGAGGAGGAATGTGACCACTTCTTCGGCCGGGATGGAGTGGTTGGTAAACCCAGAGAGAACGTGAAAGGTCGGCTGTAGGTCGGATGGTCCTAGCCCCATACGTTGGAAACAGTCGTAGAAGAGGATGTCTGCCGAGCTCCCGGAATCAGCCAATATTCTCTGTACCTTGTAACGATAGACCCGGGCCGTTATCACAAGAAGGTCGTTGTGAGGCAAGGATATACCGTGGAGATCTTCGTTGGTGAAGATGATGGGCTCGTCCTTCCTGCACTTCTTTTGGGGTGGATCGCCTACATTCTCGACCGGGAGGAGGCGGTGGTTTCCGCCAGCTTCCCGAGTAGGATCCGAGGTAACGACCATGATTTGGCCGATCGTTAACTCCCCGGGAGAGGGCTGGTTCTCTTGCTCCTGCTCTGCCTGCAGCTTGTCCCGCAAGTACTTTGCCAGGTGGACGGAGAGGATCAACTCCTCGATATAATCACGGAGTTGTTTGCAGTTTTTGGTCGGGTGGCCCTGTGACCTGTGGAAGGCACAGTACGGGCCTCGGAGACGTTTGCCTGCTCTTTGGGTCACCGGCGGGAGTTTGAAGAACCTCTCGCCTTTGCCTCCTCCGGCAGCTCGGTCTGGGAGATGTTAAGAGGAGTGTACTCCTGGAACTTCGGGGCGTAAGGTTTTGGTCGGTCGACTCTCTTCTTCTCTTCTCTGCCGCGCTTCTTTTGGTCGGTTTGGTCGCCTCTGGGCAGATTTGAGTTCACCACGAACTCAAGTTGGATCTCCCGCTCAGTCCAGGCTTTTACCTTGGCCATGGTTTTAGGTTGCGCTAATGCAAAAGAGCGGAGCCACACTTTGTGCCTAAGACCCGACCTCAGCGCGGTGATGACCGTTTTATCGCGGTGCTCGGGGACCTCGAGGAGCGCGTTGTAGAAGCGAGTGATATATCCTTTGAAGGATTCTTTGTCTCCGCTCTTGATGGTGAACAGATAGTCGACCGTCCTCTTCGGCCGTCGATTCCCGACGAAGTGACCGAGGAATTGGGAGCCCAGCTCGTCGAAGGTCGAGATGGAACGTGGTATAAGTCCTCGGAACCAGTCCCGTCCAGCCCGGATGAGGATGGTGGGGAAGGCTCGGCATTGGGCCGCGTCGGAATTATCCTAGAAGCTTATGTCCGCCGTAAATGCGTCTAGATGGTCCTTCGGGGCAGATTTCCCGTCGAAGAGGGCCACCTTGGGTAGTTTGTTTCTGGACGAGATGTGCTCGGCCAGCAATTCTTCTGTAAATGGTTTCGTCAGCGAATCGGCGGAGTATCGGCCCCCCTCGCCGGACGCTTAGCCATCCTGGCGTATACCCTCGATTTTCTTCTCGAGGGCCTCGAGTCGGTGGTGGTAACCCGAGAATTCTGCACAGTCGGAGTGGTGGCTATCCCCGCTCCGGGTCTGCACCAGGGTGCAGCTTCGATTCCGCTCTATCAGGTGTCTCAGATCCTCGGGCGGGGCCCTTCTCGAGTGGTCCCTGCGCTCTTCGTTTGTGTGATCCCAGTGAGAGTGGGGGCGTCGGTCATGCCTGGAAGCAGGCGAGCTGACCGACACCTCCTCTGGAAGAGAACGCATGACGAGCATTGGGGCGACGGCCCAGTCTTCCCTGGGACCGTGACGTAGAGCTGTCCGGCGCCCAGCGGGTCATGGAACCAATCGCCGCGTATGGGTTAAGGTGGCCAGAGTCGGCCTACCGGCGCTCGGTGGCGCTGTGATGACGGTGAGGTAGATCGAGGGCTTGAGTGTGCTCGTCCGTCCTCCGGCAGACGTTGTTATCCGGGGGAGGGAGAGCCGCGTTCTGGTAGGTAGGGCCCGCCGCCTGAACACGGACGAGTGCATTTACCAACGTCGTAAGCCTGTCTATCTAGGCGGACAAGGTGTGGATGGCATTAGGAAGGGGAGACGGGCAGCTCCCACCTCCGTTGTGGCGGCTCGTATTTGGATCGTTGCGGTCGTCGCTCGCCATTGGATCGAGGGCGGAAGATCAACTTCTTTGGTGGAACAAAATAAGTCTTTCGTTCCCACAGACGGCGCCAACCGATGGAGCTTCGGATCTCCTTCAGATGATGTCCTCCGTCGATCCTGCGATGGCGGTCTTGGACGGCTGAGATTTGGTTTTAGATTTGTTGGGTGTGGATCTCAATAGGTTGGTGTTGGACGCCGAGCTACCTGCAAAGAAGTCCCGGGGTGGACGGCCACCGTAGGACCCTCCGACGATAAAGTTAGAGCCGAGGAATAGGAACAGAGTAGCGGCGTATTGAGATAATTCGAGTTACCTGAGTCGACTAAGAGAGTGGTTTATATAGGAGTCGCGTGGAGCAAGCGGGCACGAGATCACCGCCGTCAGTTACGCCCCAGCGTTATTCTCGTCTTGAATGGCGGGATGCGCCCATTAATGGAAGGATGCGCTAGCGTGGGACGCGGATCGTGAGAGGCGGATATCTCGTCCTGACGATATACACGGAGCCGTTGCGAGACGCATGGGATCTGTGCCCCCGGTAGATCGGGGAGGCCGAGGAAGCTCGGCACGTCAGGAGCTCAGAGACGAGCCGGGAGGCCGAGGAAGCTCGGCACGTCAGACAGCTCGGAGACGAGCAATGAGACTGAGATAGCTCGGAGACGAGCTGTTGGTAGTTTCCTAAGTGAAGGTGGAATGTATTCATGGAGGTCTTCTGGAAGGTCGGACACGTTCTTCGAGACAGTCCCGAGGAATCCTCATAATGCAACTCATTTATTCCACCTCCGTAGCCTTCTGGACACGTCATCCGCCACGTGTCATAATCCGAGGAGACGCCACTTGTGAGCATCATCAATAAGGTATTGATAGAAAAGTAGGCTTTAGAGCGCTAAATCCATTTCACGTTACAATAAATATGTAATTTATACTTTCATCACTGAGTGATATATTTCAAAATACACAAAATCATGCCACATATTTTTAAACATAAGAACTTATAACATGCATAAAGCTTTCATCTTCGAACACATTTGCATCTTTGAAATTATCGCTCTAGTTTAACATCGACCGATTTATTCATTTCTCATTTGTAGTAAAGTTCTGCATTTCGGAATGATGCAACCTTCAATTTAAGACGAACAAAACAATTCATATGAAAAGACAATCAAAAAGAGTACACATACATATAAAAGTTTTTGGCCAGAAAGAGAATAAAGGATTCCCTTAAAATATAAAGAAAATATAAAATACTAAAGAGAAAACGGAATCTTGGATGACACAGGAGGAGGTTTGTGTCGAAAAAAGTCAACACTCCATTAATTTTTCCGACGATCGGCATCCACAATCTTCATCTTTATCATGCAAGATGTGGATATGCCAAATTTGATGTGAATCCAACACATTTTCATAACGGGTGACATTTTTAATATTTTTTTTTTGTAAGAAAGAAAATATAAGCTGATCATTTACCGTGACAGATAGCAACCAGTATCATAACCTAATCAATAGACCCATAAAATATTTTAGTCACTCCCTCCCTTTTTACTTATATTTTGGAAATAGAGAAATATCTACTTGACATTTTTGGAACAACAAGAAAATCATTAATGATAAAGATATCGATAAATGATACAGTATCAAAAATAGCCTTGAAAATTAATTGTTGAAATTAAAAAAGTGATAATACTTTCCTTAATAGTTGATGGCAGAAATGGTATGGGTTTTTTAGTGGTGATGTAGCACTAAATTAATTGGTAGTCATTTCTCTAAAATGACAAGTAAAAGAGAGGGAGCGAGTATTTTTTTACCTTTTAATTTTTATTTCCAATGGAATTTTTTAACCTTTTATTGATAGTGGCTGCCTTTGATTTCGCCGGCCCTATGCTTACATATATAGCTCAACAATATCCCAAACTAAATGCAAACAAACTTCATATCTATTGGTTCCTTCACAATTGGAGCAACCTCTCTCCCTCTCTCTCTCTCTCATGGCTGTTCATCATTGCAATGGAGATGGGTTCAGAATCCCAGAAATTAAGTTCACCATGCTCTTCATTAATGGAGAATTCGTCGACTCAGTCTCAGGTATGTTTCTCCCTCATTCTTCTGTATCTGTAATGCATGCAGGGATTAATCCCCAGACTTCTTGCTCAACTGTAAATAAGCTTTACAACTGGCCGTAACTAATAGTTATACGAAAATGAATTGTTGCTTGCTCCAGCAATTCGATCTTACACAATCTCGTTTTCCTATTATATATGACCAATCATTTATATTTTCTCTATTTGTTATTATCTATCTACTGTTCTTGCAAAACAGATGATTTTATTTGATATTTACATACAGTAATTCACTATTTGTTTTTATTTTTCATTTCTCTCCCCTTTTTTACCCTTTGTTCCTTCAATTTATTTGCATATAAATTTGTTTGCATTTATTTGAGTTCAAGTTTTGTGGGATTAGAGAAAAAGAACATAGTATAAAATTCTGGTTTCATGATTTTACTCCTTGAAATGGTAACCAAATATTAGGGAACAATATTAACAAAAAACTTCTCACGTCATATTATGATTTATCCTTGAGTATAACTCATGGGGATTAAGATAGAAAAATAATTTCAACAAGTAAAAAATCTCACCCCTCTAGGGTTAAACTTCTAAACTTATGACCACTCTTGTCAATTGATATATCCCATCAATATTACCGGTACAAACATCCGTACTATTACAGGTCAAACTCAAGAGGCCTACATGTCGGCTTCCCAATTTTCATGAAAAATTAAAATGAATGGAATAGGCTATCTGATTTATGCTTATTCGGCAGAATCTCAACCAAAAAAAACTCTTATGCAAAAAAATCCAGCATGTCATCTATCCGTTGACGTGGTCCGTATGGCGTTTTCTAAGAAACCCATTAATAATTAGCATAAAAAACTCCGACATATATTTTAAAAATGGATAATGATAATTAATTATAAAAATGGTAAATATCTGTCAATACTTCTAATAAAATACCCTATATGCAATATGGTGACAATATGCCAATCAGATTTCATAGTTTATTTTAAGCAACATGTTACCCCTACAGCTCTATATATTGTTTTGTCGACTTCTCATAATAACAAACCTATCAAAATGTTCATGTGTTTTTATTTATAATTATTTTAATTAAGTAGGGACATTATTTATGTTAAGATAAGTACTGCTTGTCAGAGACCAGCCTGGTGGATTGGGCCCCACTGGTAGCCCATTCCAAATTTCTCGTGATTTTGAATTTGTCAGATGGGCCTCAATTATTAGTCCATTAAATTATGAAGACTAAATGAGTACATAAATCACATAAATTTAAATAGATGTACCAAGAGGGAATAGCCAAGGTAATATTTTCCTCTCCTAGGTGAGATCTTATGAAACTTGTGTGTGTTGATTTGACCAAAACAAGTCGAGAGAAAAAGTGATGATTTTAAGTCAACTTGTGGAGCCCATAAGAGTCGCTAATTCTATACCTTTTCAGGAAATAACGTTAAAACCCTATAGTATGCCACAAGATTTCCTTGTCCGGATTGTTCACAATTTTGAGGTCTTTTGGAGGTTGCGCGGAAACTCCAAAAGTTTATTGCGCAGATTTGGGAGTTTTTTTTAACTGGTTTAGCTATATTTTTTGTTATTTATGATTTTCACATTAGAGTCCTTTCCGTACTTTTGCATTATTGGCGTTCGCTAGGATTTAACTATTATCTTTTGTATTTAGTTTTCGTATTCTTATAAAATTAAGAGTTTTCTTTGTATCCTAGTCGATCCAGGGTTTGTCTCCTATCTATTGGCACGATAGTTATTTCCTCACGTCTGTAGAGCGATATCAACCCTCACCGCCGCTACACCAAAAGATTTGATCAAAAGACTCACACTATTACTTGCTCTATTTGTTGTAAGATTAGACTCAGTATTTGTGCAAACAAATGGAGCCAAATCCTAGCATAATCTGTTGCATGTTAATTACCTGAAGAAAATTAATTAACAACTGAGACGACGCATTGGGTCACCCTTGATTGTCATAAAAGCTTGATTTTAATGTTTTATATGCTTACCACAGGAAAGACGTTCGAAACAAGGGATCCACGCACGGGAGAAGTGATAGCAAACATCGCAGAAGGCGATAAAGAGGACATAGATTTAGCAGTGAAAGCAGCAAGAGAAGCATTCGATCATGGAAAATGGCCTCGCATGTCAGGCTATGTAAGACATTTTCCTCGATTCCATACTTCCAAATTTCAACAATCTCTAATTTTCGATCATGAACAGGAAAGAGGAAGACTAATGTCCAAATTTGCGGACTTAATCGAAGAACACAGAGAAGAAATAGCGATACTGGATAGTTTAGATGGAGGAAAATTGCTTGCAATGGGAAAAGCTGTGGACATACCAGGTGTAGCAAGATTGCTCCGATACTATGCAGGTGCAGCCGATAAAATACATGGAGAGACACTAAAAATGTCGAGAGAGTACCAAGGATACACATTGAAGGAGCCTATAGGAGTAGTTGCGCACATAATACCTTGGAATTATCCATCGACTATGTTCTTTTTCAAGGTTAGCCCTGCTTTAGCTGCAGGATGCACCATGATCGTTAAGCCCGCTGAGCAAACTCCACTCTCTGCTCTTTTCTACGCACACTTAGCGAAGAAGGTAAAATCTGTGTATTCTATACTGGGTAAATTTCACTAAACGATCATTGTTTTCTGTTAGACCACCTTAAAGTTTCTTCTTATTAATAGTAGCACTTTAAAGGAGTATACTGTAAAGAGGGTAAATTGTCGGGAAAAAAACCAAGGACTTTTTTCCATTATCAAAACCGCCCCCAGTCTCGAAACAGTAATCAAAACTCAAAACCCTCCTTAAAAAGTTTTTAGTTGTCAAAAACCCCTTACATATGATATCTAATATTTTCCTGCTATATCTAGTTTCCTGCGATATCTAAGCAGTAGCCGGCGATATCTAAGCAGTTATCAGTGATATCTAAACCGTTTCCTGCGATATCAAAATTGTTTATATGAATTGATCAGATATAACATGCTACTATATATATACTGCATGAAAAAATTTCTAAGAGGTTTTTGACTACCTTTTCGGGGCCAGGAGGTTTTTGACAGCGGAAAAAAGTGCTTGGGTTTTTTTCACAATTTACCCTAAAAAATATAAAGGTAGTTTACTGGAAAAAAATGATTGTTAAGGGTATTTTAGTGAAATCTAATCTTCTATGTTTGCACTTTACATGCATCTGAATGTTCAGGCACAGCTTCTGTACCTTGCATATTTGTTATTATAATTCAGATGGTATGTATTTGTCATTTACTGTAATCTATTGTAATTTCTAAATTCGCAGGCGGGTATTCCTGATGGAGTGCTTAATGTAGTTACAGGTTTTGGCCAGACGGCTGGTGCTGCCCTTTGTTCTCATATGGATGTTGACAAGGTATATTACAAAATCTAACATTTCTCTGAAGAAAATTCAAATCTATAAACAGTTGTGCCTAAATACCTAGTAAAATTCATCCAAATATATTGAAACAATGACATAGCTAGCTATACTAAAAAATTAACCAAGTCAAATAACAAGACACGCATGATTCAATACAGAATTCACGTAAAAAAAACATGTCTTATAATTTTTTGAATGCATAGTTAGCTCCTCATGATTTCATGTGTAATGATTTACTTTTGAGTGTTCCACAATACTTGAATACCATAAGATTCTAGTTTCATTTCCAGAAGTTAGATGTCAACATTCATTCTGAAAGCAAACTGTACATGTTAAAAACATTATTATGACATTGCATGAAGGTTTATTTAGGACTGAATCTCACACCTAAATAGGCGGAGACTAAATTTATATTAAAATGAGGAGTATATTTGGATGATATTATACATGTCAATAAATATAAAACAGTCTTAGGATTCTACATTTGCACTGCAGTGTTGAGTTAACTGTTATTCCAGTACTGATCCAATATATCAAATAATACCGACCGGTATAGTGACATTGTATATAACAGTACTCTATTTGATGATATTATGTATATGTGTGCACGCGCGTGCGCGCCCGCACATGCGTGCATGTGTGCGTGCTTGCGTGTATATTAATATACGTTTTTCTAATATTCTATTTGTTATAAAATATTTTGTTAAATCAGTGTACCGGTTCTTTAAACTTCGCTCTATTGTGGTTCAGGTTAGTTTTACTGGGTCAACAGAAGTAGGAAGGCTAGTGATGGAGGCGGCCGCAAAGAGCAATTTGAAGCAGGTATCACTTGAGCTCGGTGGTAAATCCCCAGTCCTCATATTCGATGATGCTGACGTGGACATGGCTGCTGAGCTCGCAAGAATTGCCACATTCTGCAACAAGGCACTTCACTCTCCCCTAATAACTCTCAGTTTTGTACCTCAAGCTTTTGATGTAAACGAACTAAAACTCGGTGTCTAAATGAAATATTAGGGAGAAATTTGTGTGGCTGGATCTCGTATATATGTGCAAGAAGGTATTTACGACGAGTTTGTCAAGAAAATAGAAGAGAAAACCAAAAGTTGGGTAGTCGGAGATCCTTTCAATACCAATGTTCATCAAGGGCCTCAGGTTTATCTCTTTTTATCTTGTACAAAATTGTTCTCTGAATATTTAGATATAAAATGTGGCTAGTGGTATAAATATGACGGAAATTTTCATTTACAGCCAACTTTTCAATTCTTCAGGTTGACAAAGCTCAATTCGAGAAAGTTCTTCAATACATAGATCTCGGAAAGAAAGAAGGGGCGACCTTGCTCACAGGAGGAAAGCCTTGCGGAGGAAAAGGGTACTACATTGAACCCACAATCTTTACAGATGTCAAGGTAAACAATGCCAGACTATAAGATAAATCGTGCATGAATCGGAACTAAATATTGCTGCGTTAAATACGATGTCTGAAATACAATTCTAAAACATTTTGGCAGGAGCATATGAAGATAGCTCAGGATGAAATATTTGGGCCTGTTATGTCCCTAATGAAGTTCAAGTAAGCACCAACTTGTGTACTTGTGTATCAGGAATTCATTGACTAACTTTACATTATGTGTACCATTTTTCCATGAACTAGGACGATCGAGGAGGCAATTGAGAGAGCCAATAACACAAGGTACGGGCTAGCTGCAGGCATAGTGACCAAAAACTTAGACATAGCCAACAGAGTGTCGAGATCGATTCGAGCAGGAACCATTTGGATGAACTGTTACATTGCTTTCGACAATGATGTTCCTTTCGGTGGATATAAGATGAGTGGATTTGGGAGAGATATGGGATTGCATGCTATTGACAAGTATCTCCAAGTGAAATCTGTTGTCACTCCTATCTACGGCTCCCCTTGGCTATAGATCTATCTCCAAAATATCGAAGAGGAGAATATTACAGAATACATCAGGTTTTACTTGTTTTTATTCGCTGGCTTAAACTTTCAAATATAGACTTTAATGATTTGAATGGAGTTGTCTTCATAAATATGGTTACGTAGTATAAGGAGTGGACAAATGATAATAATTATTGATGGCTTGAGCTTTGTTTTGTTAGATTCTCTGTTTGTTGTACCATGGTATAAACTCTATCTTGTAAGTGACAGGGATACCAACCAGATATGTGAGATATAAATGGAATGCCTTGGTGACTATTTAAAGCTTAAAGTTAAGTATTTGTGTAATTGAAATAGTTCCACGTCATAAAGATAAAGATTTTTAAGTTGGATCAAGCCCTATTTGTTTAACCTTTTGGGTCGGATGGGGTCCCAGCACAAAGATGAAGAAACAACCAAATTGAGGCAATTCAATAGAGAAGCACCTATAACACAAGAATAGAAATTTCAAATAAAACACCATTGAACTCCTTTTTCATTCCTTTTTAACTTTGGATAAAAAAAAATTCAAATATCCATCAAATAGGGTCCCACAATTATTTCATACAAGAAAGCATGCCTTAGCTTTATTGGTTCCTTATTTTTAATTGGCAAAGAAATCATAAAATCCTGCTAGAAACAATTGGAAAAGAAATAACTTGATGGGTAAAGTAAAGGTACTTGCCTGCAAACCGAAGAATTTGAAACTCCTTTGAAAGCAAAATATTGTCTCACCGCTTTCCTGATGCCACCGATTCAGATGAAAACAAGTACTTGACACGAGAAAGGACCGAATCATGTGCTGGGTCATATGGATGATTCTTAGAAGGGATCTCCAAAATTGCTGGGATAGGCTTGTTGTAGCTGTCTACAAGAAATCTTATCATATTTGCAACCTGAGACAAGAATATGTGAGATTAGTTTGAGATACTTGTTAGTGAAATGAAATAGACTCGTTAGATGCAGCAAGCCAGCAATGTACCATGAAATATTTAACAATGTCGATCTCCATAAAGAATTCTCTCTCATTTAGTGTTTCAAGAGTATCCAGTATAGATTTCCAGAAGCCATCATCTTAAAACATTAATCGTTTAGTTATTAAGCATTCTAAAATTCTTGGTTTTCTATTCCAATTTTGTATTGGTAACTATAAAGATTCAACGGTATTTTGAACAGAGACTTGCTCATGCCATACACAGCATAAAAATAACATTCAACAGTAAAACATGCGTGATGAACAGAGATTGGTTAAGCAATATCCAAATATGAGCAAAACTCACATATTGGCTTATCAACACAACGGCAATATCATCCTTCGAGGTAAATTCCTTGAATGCATCCTCGATTGCTTTCACTGTTGTTTCTGGGGAATTAAAAAGAGCATGTCATTGAGAAGGAAGAGGAAAGGAGTCTTTTTAGACAGAAGTAGCACAGATCAGTTAGACCAAGTTATTTGGTTCTGATCTAATAATATAATTGAACATGCCCAGCAAAAAAAAAGCTTAGTTCTAATATTGGTATTTCAGTGATTAGAATAATGCACATGTATCCTTAGCTTAACTGAGCTTCTTGTTCGATATATGAGGAAAAGTATACTAGAGGAAAATGCAGAAGGATTTCTTAAAATTCCAGAGAGGCTCATTAGCCAACGTACAGAACAAGCATAAATTTTCGACTTTGAAACCAGAGAAGGTAATGTTTAACAAAGTTAAAGTTGAGATAGTTTGAAGAAATCTAAGCACTGAAACAAGGCCTAATGTATAATGATCTAGGACATCAAAATGATATGAAGGTGAATCAAGAGAGCAAGATATCAAGGAATGCAAGCACAAATTAACAACAAATATGAAAAGAGTAAAATAAAAATCGCAAGTTTACTTGAGTCCACGATAAGGTAATTTGTTTTTCTCCTGATGTCAACATTGCCAACTCCAGCGAGCAGAAAACCAGTTACAGTGTCCTGATAAACCACCAAAACGTCATCAGTAAATATATCCAATAAGAAATACACATGCAGCAAAATTCAAAATGATCACAACAACAATAACTAGCCTATCCGAAACTTTTGGGGACCTCTGATGCAGAAAATAAAAGAGAAGACAAAGGAAGCTAGAGTTATGATCAAGGAGGAGCCAATTTCTGACATTATATTGATTATCTACTTTTCATATTAATTTTTCTTGTCAAGCGATCATGTTTCACACATCACATATTGGATGAGCATGTTGTTGATCCATGTACTGATGATGTCGGCTCTGACTTGTAAGATTAAGTCAAGAATTCTTCGCGGAGCTTTTTCAAACTTTGGTTCATGCCCAATAGGCCAACCTTTAACCATACTAGATTTGATACTACTATATGTTGTTTCCAATTTTTGCCACTCGATAAGCTAGCTATATGATTCTGATGGCATATTACTATCTTGTAAGGCTCATCAAAGCGCAGCAATCAAACAGCTTATTGGAGGCATATCTCCAGTTATCGCTTTCATGCAGTAACCTTATGGAATCAGTTCTTGTTCCTTGGCTATATTTGTGCCTTTAGAGTTGAACATGATTCCATATAGCAAAAATATCATCTTTTCCCCCTTCTTTTAGATTTCTGCGTAGTCTATGAGAATTTGGAGAACACCAAATGGTTACCTAGGACTTTGACAATCCCTCTCTTGTTAATGAACCAACAATGTGGCACTTATCTAGAGATGGTTGACGTCATGTCAACGGCCGGTCATAAAACTTAGATCTTCAGAGGAGCTTTGCTTCATAGTCAACCCCATTTTGTTGGGAAAAGGCTTACATGATAATCATGATGATGATGATGATCCTTAAAGAATCGGTAAAGAGTTTTAAGTTGGAATTCAATAAAGGGGAAACAAATTCAAAGAAAAGTTGTAGTTGATCCTAAAGAATTAATAGAGTAATTGGTGGTAACAAGCTTCGCCCCCCCCCCCCCCCCCCAACCCCAATTTTGCTAATTCGGCTAACTCTAGCTCTGTCACAAACACATGAGAGGATTGAAACTGGATCAAAATTAGATTTTTCCTTGATCCACAAATCTCTCAATCCCCACCTCACCAACTCTTCATTGAAAAGTTTTAACTTCCCAATTTCTGGGAAATGCAAATTAGTAGACTACCAAAATTTCTGGGAAAATGCTAATTATGATAAGCGATTAATGTTTTTCAGTAAATTATTATCCATCATTCTACTAAAAGATCTCATCAACTGCTCGAAGAACACCATCCTCTCATTCATCGAAAATCAGCAACATAAGTAGAACTATTCAAAGAAAAGATGGTAACTTTAGATTACCTCATCGGCAATCATGGCGATGAGAGCTGAGTTGTTGGTTCGGATCTGAGCTCTACCAGCCATCTCTGCAAACTAGATCAACAACAACAACAACAACAAATAAAAGATTAAGATCCAAATCAAAGAAAATTCGAAAGATAAAAATAAGGGATCCAAAAAGGCTTGCAATTTTTTGAGGCCTGAGCTTGAGATTTTTTATCGTCCGCGACGCAATACGGCGTTGATTCGTTTCTCACTGGTGCTCGAGGCGTTGCCACTCAAAACCGTTAGCGTTTCCCGTTTCCCCAAAAAGAACAGTGAAAGAGATGGGGAACCGGTGATTTTGACGCAACCCAGTCTTTTGGTCTGAGAATGGGCCGGGCCATGGACAATGATTACACTCCTTTCCTTCTTGTTTCGCTTATTAAATATCAGGACGGATGCAAGCTCCGCTACAGAGAAACTTAACCATCAGGCTATAGTGGCACTCGAGATAACTACAGAGTGCTCGATTTATCATTTATTCTTCTTTTTGCCGGGCAATTGATGCAGTATTTGAGTGTATTGCAAGAAGATTTAATTTCTAAACAAAAAAATATGATGCAGTTTATGAGTATTATCCTTGATGAATCCATAATAGATTTGGTAGCAAAAAAGTTTATTGAAACCAACACGAATAAAGATGGTTTAGTGAAAACAGATGTTAGATTTTTATTTTTTTTCCTTAATCGAATATATCGAAATAATAATATCAGAATGTCCCGTTGCATTATCTTTATGCCACACATTTACAGATAATTAACACACAGAACTGTCATGCAAGAAACCCTTTCTATCACAAGTTAAAAGCACTATGTTAACCGAGTTCCGAACGATTTTGATCGCATCACTGGATGCAAATAAAAAAAAAATACAGCTTACTTATACAGAATGAACAGTTCATATCTTGCATATATATTGTGAAGAAAATTTCAGAAGTGTGTTATATCAATAGCCAAGCATTCATGTATATCTTGTAAAGCTACTTTCATGCTTAACACGCACACAAACCGAATCGTCAAATTCTTGCAACATTAAGGGAAAAACATGTTAATCTACAGACTAAATCAGTGCAATACAAAGATTTTATTGTATCAAGAACTTTGCAGAAGATTAATCAGAAACCATGCAACATTTAGCAATTGCATTGAATATTACTACAAGATGGATGAAAAAAAGCAGAAAGAATAAGTATTTATAGAAGGGGAAAAAATTATGAATTGCGATACAGATTTGATATGAGCATCCAATTCAGATCAATTTGCCTCTGGAGGTCTGAAAAAAGGATGGCTGAGGGCTTGTACTGCTGTGAGTCGCTCCGATGGCTCATATTTTAAAAGACCGCTCAATAGATCAACTAAAGCGTTTCCTGGATCCGAATCCACTTTCGATAAAACTATATCCTGGGGAAAAAATTGCACAACTATTTAAAATTATCAGCTTGTAATTAACTTAATAATAATAATAGGCAGACAGTGTGTGCACCTTAAGAGAAGGATGCCACCGTATAAGACCTGGAAAAATCAATCGCAGCCGTTCCTTCTGTGAAATGCTTTGAGGCAGAGCTCTTACGTTCTCTGGACAATGAATTGATCATATAAGAAAGGAAACCCGAAAGAGGACTAATATATTTACCATTTCTATCATGTATACATCCTTACGAGTGAAACTCTTGGTATCAATATCAATATTGCAGTGAGCAATATGAGATGAAATTTATTAGACCGTTCTCTAAAATAAGTAGTCAGAATGCAGCTTTTGCATAAACAGTTGGCAACATAGGGGGTTGATACCAATGCAGTATCAGTTAGTTATTGTTGGATCATAAAATGATCTCTCAAACCTTATCAAATACAAAGCTTTAGTGCAGTGGCGAATATATGATAGCGAGGAGAGCACCCAGCGTCAAATCCCACTAGAACATATTAAAAATAGCTGAATAAAAAAATAATGCATGGTCAAAACCTTATATTTCTGATGAGGCCAACTCGAGGCTGCGAGCTATGAAAATCAGTCAAAGACTTGGTCAAATATTAAGGTAGGTTATTTTTGTTTGAGCAGTTTATTTAGTTTGATAATGTTTACTTTGTGAGTAGTTAATTTAGTTTGATAATTTTAGATTTGACTTTTATTTCCTTTCTAAACAAGTGGTTTATTTAGTCATAATATTTTATTTGAGCAAGCTAATTTAGGAGTGCTTAATAGCTATGTATAAGGCCTTTAAGACAGACATTGATTAGTAATTTTTTTATTAATAAAATTGCTCAAGTAATAACTCAATTAGGACGGATTCCAGATTTTTTTTTGGTAACATACAGCATAAAGGATTCCAAATTGTTTATTGGCTTCACAGCAATAACCTCCTACAATCGAAATGTTTGGTTTCGATGTCATTTACTCTACTAACGCCCACATCAGAGGTGGTAGTAGGGCACAGAGCTGGCTGCAATAAGTAGAGCTGATACACTCCCTATGCAGGCAGAGATGAATAAATTCAAGGAAAAGCTCATGAAGTAGATAAAGGAACAACTATGCCCTCTGATAAAAAAGATTTTGGGTCAAATTGAACTTCATGATGACAAGAAATAATATGCACGCAAACCAATTGATTATACCATCAGATGATTGATGCAAATCTAATCAATGAAGCCAAGATTGAAGAATGGATGAATGATGCGGATTGGAATGAAGCAAAGCTGGCTATCTTGGCACCTTTCCATGTAGGTGCAATCAGAGGTTGCAGAAGGAGGCTACAATTTCCCAATTTGAGGTGCCCAAAGAGAAATATTCACTGGCAAGAAAATATACTAGACATTTGGACATAAGGAGTGTAATAACGATTGATCCTGCATTACGACCAGGAAAGTTGGGTCTCACATGGGGAATGCAGTGGTCGGTATGGAGGTTGCTGAACAATAAGCTACTCTTGGCAAGACAGCTCGCAAGCCGAAAAATTATGGTGTCCAAGAGTGGACAATGCGAAGAACATGGGCTCAAAGATCTGCGGTATTTGTTCTTTGATTGTTTTGGATGGCAAAAAATTCTGTCCATGATAGCATGAGTTGGGATTTGAACCTTTCAGGAATCACCCTTGATGATATTAGACTGGCTTTTGGGAGTCAGGGAGGGGGGAGGGGAGGAGATGGCTGCTTGAGAACCGAATAGGTGGGCACTGGCAGCATGAATGTGGTTGGAGCTCAGTTCGGATATCAGGATGGAGGAAGGGCATGTGCAGGTGCAGCAAGCTGTTAATCAACAGCAAGCAACTACACTAGAATTTCTTAGTTATCTACTTTTGGGAAACTTACTTGGGTTAATATCAGTATGAAAATATAGAATATGACTGAACACAAAATCAAGCCAAATGTCGGTAACGGTGAAGTCCAAGAAGCTGCCCATGCCAATCACGCTATACATAAGTTCAAAGAGAACATGCAAGCAATAAAGCGACTGAGTAGTATCCACATAGTGGTGATCTTCTTGAGCTTGAGCACAAACTCAATTGTGAGAGAGGAGGATCTAAAAGGTTGTCTCAACGAAAGGCTAATAAAGTTGGAGAAAGGAGGCAAGTGAACTACCAATGAAACAATAATTATTCAGTCAGTTAATCAACAGGTTGACATTAGATGGTGGCAACTATCGAAAAACTTACAGGAGATGCAAGAAGTCATTATGGCTAATAACCTAGTATTACTGGAAAAGCTACAGAAAAAATAGATAGATAGATAGATAGATATCGTTCTGTCGTTTATATCTGAAAAGTACAAGAGTTTTCCTTCCGATGGGATACCTAATGAGACAGTGGTGGGACATTTTTCAACATTAATGAAGGCAAGTTTCTAGTTTACTTCTAAACTCCATTCTCTATATTTTGCCGAGATGACTGTCAAGGATAGAGACAACTCTTAGGAAGCTAGAGGCATGGTGTTCCCTACAAGAGTATTGCTTATAATGAGAAAAATGTGCATCTCACCCATCTTATTGCTCTTGACGTTTGGAAGATCCTCAGATTTTTCATCTAGATTAGCTTACTGATCAGGATAAAAGTCGATCTTGGGTTTTATGAAGGGACTGATGTAGGATAACCTAAGTCTGGGATTATGGAAATGCTTCACTAAGACTTGGTCTAATGGTAGTCAAATGTGAGAGAGAGAAAAGTAGATAATTTAGTTTGTTAATATTGAATTTGCAATTAGTTTATTTAGTTGGTAGAAATTATATTTGATTTTATTTCGTTTTTAAGAGGGTGGTTTATCTAGTTTGGTGATGTTAGATGTTTAGTCATACTAGATTTAGTGGAGCATATATGACTATATATAAGATGCCTTGTTATAACCCTTTTGGATTGGGGCTCTAAATAATATCTATTCAAGTTATATCTCAATTCTAATGGATTATAGATTTAATTTGTTTGGTGTTTAGTGGATTCCAAGAAAAACACCCTATGATCAATAGCTTTAGGTTTGATCGCCACATATCCCACGAACGATGCGTCAATTTCAACCCACAAAAAGAACACTCAACCTGCAAAAGTATGTTACAGTGTCAGAATATATAGAGATCTTCCTCAATCAACATCAGAACATATTAAGATTAGGTGCAATGAAAAGGATATTAGAATTATCACAGATAAACGCACCAGATGCCACAGAATCTCGATATCAAGAATACTTACTTCGCTTTTCTAATCATATGCTCAGGTATTCGTCCCAATACCTTCTCCATCAAGGCCAAGTGACGAAGATCGTCGTCCAGTGATGGAAACAATTTTATCCCCTGAAATAGTCGCAGAGAGTTTGCTTTTTGAAAAAAGGGAAAGATAAAGAGCCAAGGTGCGGCTAAACATTCCAAATAATGATTGGAGAATCTATGGTAAACATCAAAAGCTTCAAGCAGATGAAGTTTCATTGACTGACCGTACAAAGTTCAGCAAGGATGCAACCAATACTCCATAAATCGCATGGATAACCCCAACCCAGGTCTGGCATGAGGAAATCAAGTAATTATATTCACATTTCACATGCATATCAATACATGACGCTTCAAGATAAAGTTTCATAACTGAAATGATGGATACATAGAGTCGGTTAAACACCTTCAGAAAATTTATATACCTAGTACAATCTCAGGTGCCCTGTAATACCTTGTTGTCACAACGACGTCCCGTCTATGCTTCGCATTAGCAGTGCTACCAAAATCGATCACCTTTATGGCGCTAGTCATGGGCCACCAGTTCTTCACCTCAATTTGGGTGTTCTTCGTTAGATTCTCCCGATAGGCATTCAGTAGATTTACCTAAAGCATTCAGCCAAGATAATTGCTGAGTCCATACATCTAATGCGATAAAAGAAACAAAAGCTAATGAACTGCAATAGACTTGACACCATGGACTTTGGAGCCTCTATGCGTTCATCAGAAACTAGTAGAATGTTTGCAGGCTTGAGATCAGTGTGAACAAGCCGTAAATCATGCATACCTATGGTATAAGGAAAACAAGTCAAAAAGATAAATGTCAAACCTGCAACATTACGATAAAAGGAAAAGCCGAGATCTGCAAGATAGGATATAAAGTTCAAGCGGATGAAATCAAAAGAACAAAGAATGACCCACGCACGCAATACAGATTCGAAAAGTTGATGTCCAATCTCCCGGACAAGTTCTACTGGGAAAGTAGCATATGTATTTCCCGTTAAGTAGTCATACAAGCTTGGTCCAAGCCTCTCACATACCTGATAACAGCATTGAATCCCATTCAAAGAAAAGGTTCATATTTAGTACTCAAATATCACAATCAATATTTTTAAAGTCAGAACATATATATCATCTATCAACACCCAGGGACTTCCACATAACTACACAAATCTTGTAAACTTATTAGGTTAATTCAACACAATTAAACAGTTGTGTGCATGCGTGTGACTGTGCGCCTGCGTGTTAATTCCCGATAATAAGATGTAGAAGAAGGTTAACAGTGATCTATTTGTTAGCTAGTTCTTCTCCAACAAACCACCTTTTCAAGGGACCAATTTCCTCTCTCTCCATCATTAAAATGTTGCTTTATCAACTTGTGAGATCTCGTCAGACAACAAAGAGACAGCGAAACCCTTTCATAAATTCTTTTTGGGAAGGAAGGTGGCCTTCGATAAAATTATTATGGGAGGGAATGACAGTGATTTATAGAAGTCATATAGTTAAAAAGATCGCTGTATGCTATTAAACAAAATGTGCTTCTATAGCCACTTATCTAAAAAATGTGGTTTAAACATCGAAACATTTGAACATGTGCCTACAAAGAGCAGCTGTCTAGGAAAAGGACAACATGTAATCATCACAACTGTGTAATTACTGAATGAACCGTGGATAGACATTAGGAACCAATACTCACAATGCATATGTGATTCCGGTAGTAAAACAACGTCAGGATCTTGACAAAGCTGTATGGCGAGAAATACAAAAGCAAACAATATGTGAAAACGACAGCAAGCTGAAAGGAATATTAAAGCAATTTTGGTTATTAAAGCATACCGTGAACCCTCTTTATCATTCTTAGCCAGCTTGGGGCACGTCACTTCTAACTACCTTGATAACCACAGGTTTTCGAACTCCACGATCCCAACATTCCAAAACCTGACCAAATTTACCTGCAGCATTGTGCCTTGCTAATTTAGGAGTACGTGGAGCTAGTATGGTATCAATTAAAGGAAATAAAGTTTTGACATAACACCTTTTCCAATCAAGCTACGTATTTTATCTGCAAAAATGGAGGCAGCAAATGTTATAAAAAATTCTCAAAATAATAAAAGTTAAAATTGGGTGAACATAACTCGATCGCAAGGCAAGGGTTTAGTAATATATTCTGCACAGATGTATAAATGCAAATGATAGAAATGTGTGCACAGATGGGTAAAGTGAGATCAATTCATTTCTCTTTTTTTGATTAATATTCATCTCTTTGTTATATCGTATGGCAGTGCATGTTGCATATTAGTATTGTACACTGAAGAATGTGAGTGAGAGAAAATAGAAACAACCTACATTTAATGCAAACCCCATGACAATGCCTGCAATTTGGCATGGAATATAGTAGTCATGGACTCATGGCCATTATGTGGGGGATTTGGCTTGAACAGAATTTTTACTTACAAAAAGAAACCAATAGCTATTTAGTTGCAGATATAGGTATAGATGTGGTTAACTGGTCTTTCCTTGATTCATACAGACAATGAAAGACTTTACCGGAGTTTGTGGAGGACTCTCAAGCCGAAACCCACGAGTTGCCAAGCAATGCCAACAACAGTGCATCTGCATAGAAAGGGCAGTCTCAGGTTTGAGGACTGCAGACCACACATTTTTACCCCCCTATTTATGATTCTGCTGATAGGCTTTATGATTCTACACCCTTTTGATTTGTTTCAGGTGTGATGATATCTATTAGTGATGGTATTGTATGATTTAGTAATGTTTGCACTTTTATATGTCCTATATTTGTAAGGGCTATAACGTTGAACGTCCACATTGGTACGTCATGGTTTATGTAATATGTTATTGGGCACTTCATTCTCTTCTAATGATATGATGGGATTAATCAACCCATCATTTTTCTCCAAAAAAAGAATGTCTGCAATTCGAAACGCCATTTGGTGTCTTCTCAAAATTTCAATCTAATATGGCAGGTCCACATGTCTATACCCTCATAGTCTATTTCTCTCTTTAAACTTAAACTCTTAAGAGACTGGTATGGCTTAAAGTATTCGAACATCAATTAAACATAACTATTTCCCGGTAAATGATCTATCTCTAAATATATGGTGTGCTTTTTCTTTTTTGAGATGTGTAGAAAGTATGAGCAAAAATTGTTCGCGAATGTCTTAAATTGTAAACTAACCATAAAATGATGACATGTTTATATGACCCAGCATAACAAAGTGGCCAACGACATAGACTAAAGACAGACACATAGATTATGTTTTTTAAAAATGGTAATATGTTAGTTAAGCACCTAGTACAAGCAATTAAGCACAGAACACAAGCAGAAAAGGACTAAATGGCGGGAAGTCTCCTTCTATACTCCCATTATAACAGGAACAGCCCCTGCCGGTTTTAAACTTTGCACGTTACCCCCTTTGATCTAATTCATTACTTATTCCCAAAATACCATTCAATAAATTGTTTTTTCAATTACGGTTTCAGTAATCGATCTTAATTAGTAGTTTAACTGAAAGGGTTACCGGTCATCAAAACAAGGGGTTTCCTGCTATTTAACCAAAGAAGTTTCCTGCTATTTCTCAATTCTTCATCATGCTCCAAAAATGCTCTCATATGTCGTAACAGTATTTGCTAACATTTCGTCTACAGGTTCTATCGATTTCCTCACCAATGGAAACAACAAAAAAGTGCAGATAAAAAATCTCACAGGGATTTCATCATCAATCCTCATCATATCCCCCGTAAAGATTGCATCAATTTGCTCACAAAAAATCAAGAAAACGTCTTACATCGACGGCTCAGATAATCTCCGCGCTCGAAAACCAAGTGTTTGCCATAAACGTCTCCCCGCATCGGAGGCGAAGCGGCTGGACTTTCTCCCTACACGATTCAATCCCCTCAAGAATTCAAAACCAGGAGCGAAGAAACCCAAAACTCTAACCCTAGAAATTGGAATCGAAACCCTAAATTTCTCACCTGTGGAGACGAAGCCGATGCCTCGTTCTCGTCTGCTAGGGTTTCTTCCATTCCGATCCGATCGCTGAAATTCGAGATCTTTGTTACGGTTTTTCGTTTCTTGCGATCTGTGAAAAAATCGAGAGTTTTGAGAGAAAATCCTCAAGAAATTGGGTTGGTGTTTTGGGGATGAAAAATGGCGGGAATTGGCTCTGATTGAATGGAACGAGAGCTGGATTCGGGTCTGGAATATATTCTGGATCTGGCCCAAAATAAAATACTGGGTTGATGTGGATTGGATCTCAGTATCGGCTCTGTTGGCGCTGATTTGCTGATGTTTCTTTTGATACCGCAGCTGAGATCTTTGCAAAGTGCAAGTAATGATGCGTTGAGCTTCTACGGATGCAAATCTAATTGCGTCAATGTCTTTGTAAATGCCTAATCTTATCTTTTCCGGATATTATGCTCATTGTAGAGTGTTTTTCGTCACCATATTGAGATGGATGTGCTTGCGTGTCAGACGTACGGATTCTTCTGTTTAGGATAGATGAAGGTTTATTGATTGTGCGAATTCTAATATCCGGCAGCCGTGGACAAAACTGCCGTTAATTACTCTTACTTTGAGATGGAAAACCTCCGATTAACAGGTCATGCGGATCGTGCGAACCCAATATGAAAATGTGTGCATTTGTGTTTGGAAAACGATATCTAGGCCTTTTAGAACATCCCAGGGACCTCGCATTTGGAGCACCCCGAAGCAGTGGGATCTCTAAGGAGGGCCCGAAGCGATGGGACCTCTTTGGAGGGTCCCGAAATCAAAAGCCCTTGTTCCCCTCGGAATGGCGGCCAAGACTGGACGTCCTGCCTGAGATTCGGGACAGATGCTAATTGGTTTTATCTGTCCACCTCTCCGAAGATACCAAGTTGGTTTATGGCACCGTGTATCGAAGGTTTAGACGGATGCGGCCGATATAGCAGACTTCGTCAGATTCCCCCTCACTTGAGGGTTTTTTGATCGTGGGGATGTCTTCCCTGCAGGCGCAAGCCCCTGCGGTTAATTACGTTACCGCATCGCGGTAACCACTTTCTCCTTCTCCAGAAATTGCACTTCGTGTCGTGTGTGTTTGTTTTGTTTGTGGATGTCCGTGGATTGTATACGGAGACTAGGTGATGCCGTCGTCCGTAGGACGTGGATTAGTCCAAATCCGTATTTACTTAGATTTGGGTTTGGTGTTTTAGTTTAAGGATACGGTAGTCATATTGAGGCTAAGATCAACTTAAACGTTCATTAAGGATACATTAGTCTGATTTGAGACTAATATCAACTTAACGGAAATAGCATTTAGGGGCTCTATTGTTCCAGTTTAGAGACGTAGTGGTCCATAATATGCATGGCCATCGGGACCCGTCGCCTCTCTGACGTCGTTGAAGGATTGCAATGATAGGTGTCAGAGGAGTTCAGAGATGTACCCTTAGACCAAAGTTGATTGGGGGTCTTATAGTCCAATTTGGGACTAAAGTCTGTTTGAATGTTTAAGGATACGTTAGCCGTATTTAAGGCTAAGATCAACTTAAACAGGACCGTTTAGATCCGACAAAAGAGCATTTGAGGGCTCTATTGTTCCAGTTTAGGGACATAGTGGTCCATTGCCAGTTTAGGGACATGGTGGTCCATTGCATTTGTGGCCGTCGGGACCCGTCACCTCTTTGACGTCGTTGAGGGATTACAACGACAGGTGTCAGAGGAGTTCGGAGATATACTCTTGAACCGGATGTAAATTGATTTAAGAGAGCAGCCGTGCTCGGTCAATTTAATTTGAGGACTTACGGCCAGGATTGGGCTAAGTCCAGTTGAAGATGTTCAACGTTTTTATTTGTGATTGGCCTGTTAGAACTTGGCTTGGGCTTTGCCCTTTGCAGTGCATTTTGTCTGGCCTATTAGGCCCCCTTTTAATTGGGCTCTGCCCTCTTTAAATGATGCACAGCATCTATTTTGAGCCCGACAGACCTTTGTTTGGACTTTATCCCTTTTAATAGTGCATAGCACTTTGTTTGGTCTGATAGACATTTCTTTATTGGGCTCTGCCCTTGATAATGTATTGCATTAATTAGTCTGACAGAGTGCCACATGACTTGTCAGGCGCTTTGCGCTGATTGAGGAGCGCAAGGCGCAAGTCCATGTGGAGGCGACGCATGTCACGTTCTGGTGAGCGCAAGCGCAGTGCGCTGCGCTGTTGCGCTTCTGACACATGGCGCGCTCTGGTGGGTTGCGCCAATTCATAAGAGCAGTGCTCTATTTTAAAAGTGCATAGCGCAAGTTGTTCTGGAGCTGACATGTGGCGCTCTCTGGTGGCTTGTGTCAACCCAGAAGCGCAACAGTGCAGTTTTTGCAAGTGCAAGACACTATTTTCAATAACTTGAGAATTTTTAAGATTGCAGAACCAATGGTTCATAAAAAGTGCAAGGCACTGTTGTTATTTATTTTTTATTGAAGATCATTGATCTTGTTCTTAGATCAATGATCTTTTCAGAAGAAATTCTTCTTTTTTTATTCAGAGGGTTTACCTTTTTCCCTTATCGAGTTCTTCTCAAAATTTTCTTTAGAGGAGTTCTCTCTGTGTTGATGTTTTTTTGGAATTAGGGTCTAGAGGCCTTTTTATAGTGCCCATTAATTTGTTAAATTTGTTAAAGAGATCATTCTCTGAGTGATTTGGGGAATTTTCCCCACCGTTGGATTTTTGATCCAAGAGCTTCTGTTTTACAGAAGATAATTTTCTTGTTTTAACAAGAACAGAAAGATCTTACTGGAATTTTAATCCTATTTGGCGCAAACGCACCAGCGCTTGACACGTGTCACGCAGCGCAGAGCGCAGCGTAACTGCGCTGACACGTGTTGCGCTGCGCAGCGCAGCGTAACTGCGCTGCCACGTGGCGCGCAGCGCAGAGCGCTAGCGCAACTGCGCTGCCACGTGGCGCGCAGCGCAGAGCTCAAGTCAGCTGAAGCGTTGCTTCTTTAATTTTTATTTTAATTTTCAGAACAGAGCCTTGCTCTGATTAAGGGAAACAGAAGCGTTGCTTCGTTTCCCGCCTTGGAATTTGAACAGAGTTTTGCTCTGATTGTGGTAAACAAATGCCCCCCCACCGTTTTGCTTACGTGGCCTCCAAACGTGAGCGCAGCGGTGGCAGAATTCCAACCGTCGCGTCATCCCTTGGAAGTTGAAACGGCTTTTCGATGCCTATAAATAGGACTTTTGGTCTCTTAGATGATTTTCATCTCTTCATAAGAATTTTGTTCAGAGCCTTGCTCTTTTGTTTAAGCGCTTTTAAAAGTTCAAACTCTAGAGAATTTTAGGTAAAAATTAATTTGGATTAAATTGAATCAATTTTAAGAGCCTTGCTCTTAATAGATCCCTGATCTAAAGAAAACCCATTTAGGGTTTCACTTAGCAGAGCTTTGCTCTAAGGGGGTCTAAAGAGAACTAAAGGGAACCCTATCAGAGTTTCATTAATAGAGTTCTGCTCTCTGAAAGATGTTTTTTCTTGTATATTCCTGATTCACCAATGGAGCTTTGCTCCTTCCAAATCATATAAAAGAACTCTTAAGAGTTTTCCATAGATCCTGGTGGTTAGAGATGACGTTCTATTTTTTTAATGAATTATACTGTCTTGCTTAATCAGGCTGTCTGCTAATTTTGTTAGGTTTCTTTTACAGAAGTAATGGACGCCCACATGTACGATCTCGATGAGATTATCTCTTACGGGGACATCCGCCGACTCGGCCATTCTCAGAACCGAGAATTTACCAACGCCGAGTGTGCCGAAATCATGAGCCGCTTCGACGCATACAACGGCCAGCTGCTTCCTCGGCGCTCCCCTCTCCTGAATCTTATTGTAGGAGCAATTTGGGAAGCGCTTCCTCTGTTCTGTACTGGTGTGCCACTTGGGGCATTGGATGCCGCCGAGGATAAGGTGCACTCAGTGTATGTGATGAGCCTAATCTCAAAGAGGAGGCGAGATAACCTTATCGATCTTCTGCACCAAGCTTTTCAACAGTCTGCAATACTTGCTGCCTATCGGAGGGAGGAGGACATCAGTGGGGATCCCGACGTTCGTGCTCGCGAAAGGAAGCACACTAGGATGGTTCGCCGGTCTTAGATTGTCTTGGACAAGGTTACTTTTGAGTTCCTCAATCCATGTCCTGGATTTGAGGTTTTTCCATTGTAATCATTTGGATAATATCTTTGTTTATTGCCTTTATTGATGTAAAAACTTTCCAAGTATGAATGACAAATCTTTTGCCTCCTTCCTTTTATTTTCTGCTTTGTTACTGGCACATTCTTTAAATAAGCATAGCCTGTAAGCGGTATAGAACATCTGTCTTGAACATCTTAAGGAGTAGTGATGGCTTAGGAAGCAGGTTCAGGTCTGTTACCTAAGGCTTTTCAACTCTATGAGCCGTGAGGGTCTCATAAAGACTTTTCTCTCTACGAGTCGAGAGGATCTCGTAGGTGTATTTTCTCCTTAGGAATCGTGAGGATTCCTAAGTGCGTTTTCTCTTATAAATCGTAACGATCTTATAAAAGAATTTTCCCTCTTACGAGTCGAGAGGACCCGTAAGCGGTTGTTTCCCTCCTTGTCGAGATTCGACTTCGGAGAGTGAGACTCGTGGATAGTATGCAAGAGACCGTTTTGGGCCGACTTGCAGGATCCCAGTGCTTAGGAAACAGTTTTTTTTTTTTTTTAAATCCCCGCTGCCTAAGGCTTTTCCTTACGAGTCGAGACGAATCGAGCAGTTCTCGCAAAGACATCAATCTCTTCACGAGTCGAGATGAATCGAGCATTTCTCGCAAGAATATCCTAACGTCACAGTTAACCCCTGCTCTTTATGACAGAAGTCCGTTAGGGTCTGTGGTACTTAGGGTTTTGGCCGTCGTACCGTTGCATCAGCTGATATATTCCTCGATATGCAATCGTGCTGTTCGAGTAGCTCTGCGACTGCTGTGTCTCTGATCCCTTCGGGGGCTGGACAAGACGTCTTCAAGCAATCCTCCATGGCAGTTTGACCGTCAGAAGAGCAAGCGTTAGGAATTTTGCCATGCCGCTTTTTACTTGAGGTTAGGCTTACTTTGGAGAGCCCCGATGAGTTATAACCACTCCGCGCTGGTGTGGGATGATCTCCGATAGTCTTTCAGGTTTTATGTGAGTTGCCGTCAAGACCCTGAAGGTAGGAATTTGGCCTTTGCTTCGTTTGCCGGCATCGCGTCTGCTGTATCGAGACGAATGTTGCGGTTATCTCTAGGCTGCTGGTGAACTGTCGAGGTTTGGAACTAGGGATTTTGCCGTGGCTCCATTAGTTTGACTGTCGCGTCTGAACCCTGCTGGAGGAAGAACGTTGGGGTGACATCTCGTCTGCTGTATCGAGACGAACGTCGAGGTTGTCTCTAGGTTGCTGGTGAACCGTCGAGGTTTGGAACTAGGGATTTTGCCGTGGCTCCGTTTATTTGATTGTCGCGTCTGAACCCTGCTGGAGGAAGAACACTGAGGTGACATCTCGTCTGCTGTATCGAGACGAACGTCGCGGTTGTCTCTAGGTTGCTGGTGAACCGTCGAGGTTTGGAACTAGGGATTTTGCCATGGCTCCGTTTGTTTGATCGTCGCGTCTGAACCCTGTTGGAGGGAGAACGCTGTCTGCTGTATCGAGACGAACGTCGCGGTTGTCTCTAGGTTGCTGGTGAACCGTCGAGGTTTGGAACTAGGGATTTTGTTGTGGCTCCGTTTGTTTGATTGTCGCGTCTGAACCCTGCTGGAGGAAGAACGTTGAGGTGACATCTCGTCTGCTGTATCGAGACGAACGTCGCGGTTGTCTCTAGGTTGCTGGTGAACCGTCGAGGTTTGGAACTAGGGATTTTTCCGTGGCTCCGTTTGTTTGACCATGGGGTCATTCGTTGGCGTTGTATATGCATCTTGATGGACTGCGAAGGAACGCCGTTGCTAACATCTCGTCTGCTGTATCGAGACGATTGTTGAGATGAAGCTGGGATTTTGCCGTCGCTTCGTTTTGTTTTGACCGCGAGGTCTTTTGTTGGCGTTGTATCTGCATCTTGATGGACTGCGAAGGAACGCCTTTGTTGATTCTTAGGCCGTAGATATTGCCGTTAAAATCTGGAACTAGGGACTATGCCGTGGCTCCATTTCATTGCGACTCTGAGGTCGGTTGTTGACGTCATGTCTGCGTTTGGTTGGAGTAAAGAGAAACGCCGTAGGTGATCTCTAAGCTGTCGATATCGACGTCGAGACCCTAAAGCTAGGGATTTTCTTTTTGCTCCGTTTGTTGATATTGCGTATGCAATATCGCGACAAATGTCGAGATTGTCTCTAGGTTGTCTATGAACCGTCGATATTTGGCTTCGCTTTCTGATGAAGCCTGTTGGGAAGGTATGGTTTCCTCTTTTTCGTGCCCCTAGATTGTATATAGGGATCGACGTGATCTCACCTGTAGGGCAAAAGTTTCATCATATTTTATTGTTATTGTTTTGTTTCCGCGGTGCTCTATCATTTCAGCTTTTATATCGCGAAGGTCGCGATTGCCCAATCATTTCGGCTATTTTTTGCGGTGCCCAATCATTTCGGCTGTTTATTTTATATTTACTCGCTGCCTTTTTTTTATTGCGAGTTGCCCAATCATTTCGGCATTTAATTTTTCGTGCATACATTTTTACTTGCTGCTTTTTATTGCAAATTGCCCCATCATTTCGGCTATTTCGTATGCACGTGTGGCTTGCTGTCCTTTTTGCCGCAAGCTTGGGATTAGACACCGATTTCGGCATCAGCACCGCTACGACTGGGATGTTGCCAGGAGCGAATCATCATTTACCTCCGTCGATGACGAACAAAAGTGGCTTAGTGAACAGGGTTAGGGTCATGTCGACTAAGGCTTTTGACTTCATGAGCCGTAAGGGTCTCACAAAGGTATTTCTCCCTACAAGTCGTGAGGATCTTGTAGGTGTATTTTCTCCTTAGGAATCGTGAGGGTTCCTAAGTGTATGTTCCTCTGTAAGTCGTAAGGATCCTACAAGAGGGTTTTCTCCTTGTAAGTCGAGAGGACTTACAAGGGTTGTTCACCATATGGACATATCCCTAGTCACGGGTGGGACTTGGTTAGGAAAATGTTTATTCGCACCCGTGGATTGTATACAAGAGTCGGTATTGAACCATTTGTAGGGCAATATCGAAGGTTGTGGGGGTTGCTTAAGCACAGGTTTAACTCTCTGTAACTTAAGACTTTCAAATCTTATAAGCCGTGAGGGTCCCATAAGGGAGTTCTACTTACGAGTCGTGAGGATCTCGCAAGTGTATTTTCTCCTTAGGAATCGTGAGGATCCCTAAGTGTGTTGCTCCCTTGTGAGTCGTAAGGACCTCACGCGGGTGATTTCTCTTTACAAGGTCGAGAGGATCCTGTAAGTGTCCCTTAACGAGGTTGCGCCTGTTCCCCTCCGAAAGACGGCGCACAAAACTGCGAAGTCCTGATGCTGAGATTCGGGGAAGATGCTATATGGTTTTATCCGTCTACCTCTCCGAAGATGCCAAGTTGATTTATAGCACCGTGTATCGGAGGTTTAGACGGATGCGACCGATGTAGCAGACTTCGTCAGATTCCCCCTCGTTTGAGGGGGTTTTGATTGTGGGGACGCTCTTCCCTGCAGGCGCAAGCCCCTGCAGTTAATTACGCTACCGCATCGCGGTAACAACTTTCTCCTTCTCCAGATTTTCACTTCGTGTCGTGTGTGTTTGTTTTGTTTGTGGATGCCCCTGCAATTTATTTTGGCCTACTAGGTCTTTTTAATTTGGGCCTGGCCCTTTAGCAAAAGAAATGCATTGCATTTGTCAGGCGCTTTGCGCCAATCAAAGAGCGCAAGCGCTTGTGGTGATGACACGTGTCATGCAAGCGTAGCGCGCTGCGCCAGCGCGCTGCGCTTGCGCTGCTGACACGTGGCGCGCTGTGGTGAGTTGCGCTAGTTTCAGAGAGCAAGGCTCTATTTCAAAAGCGTATAGCGCAAATGATTCAGATGCTGACACGTGGCGCTCTCTGGTGGCTTGCGCCAACCCAAAAGCGCAACGGTGCAGTTTTGCAAGTGCAAGGCACTATTAACTTGAGAATCTTTTAGATTCCAGAACCAATGGTTCATAAAAAAGTGCAAAGCACTGTTTGTTTTCTTGATCTAATTTAGATCAAAGAAAACAAGTTTCTCTTGTTTTTCAGGGAACCAGTGGTTCATAAAAAAGTGCAAAGCACTTATTATTGTTTATTTTTCTTCTTATTGAAGATCATTGATCTTGTTCTCAGATCAATGATCTGTTTATAAGAGAATTTTCTCTTTTTTTTTAAAGGTTTTTACCTTTTTTGTTCTTGAGGAATTCTCTCCAATTTTTCAAAGTTCTCAATGATGATCTTGATTTCTCACAATGTTGATGCTTTTGATTTGGGGTCTAGGGGCCTTTATATAGTGCCTATAAATTTGTTAAAGAGATCTTTCTCTGAGTGATTTGGGGAATTTTCCCCACTGTTGGATCTTTGATCCATGGGCTTTTGTTTTACAGAAGGCAATCTTCTTGTTTTAACAAGAACAGAAAAATCTTACTCGAATTTAATTCTGTTTGGCGCAAACGTCCCAGCACGTGACACGTGTCAAGCAGCGCAAAACGCTGCGCAACTGCGCTGACACGTGTCACGCAACGCACGGCGCAGCGCATCTGCGCTGACACGTGTCGCGCAGCGCAGCGCTTGCGCAACTGAAGCGTTGCTTCCTTTAATTTTGTTTTAAATAGAGCTTTGCTCTGATTGGGCGCGCTGCCTTGGGCGCTGCGCTGATGTATCAGCTTTTGACACGTGGCACGTTGCGCGCAGCGCAAAGAATCTGAAGCGTTGCGTCGAATTTTGAATTTTGAAATTCAAACAGAGCTTTGCTCTGATTGGGGGAAACAAATGCCCTCCCCCCACCGTTGCGCTCACGTGGCGCGCACGTGAGTGCAGCGGTGGCAAGATCTTGGTCGTTGGATCAACGGGTGAGCTGAAGGGGCGCAAGCGCCTTATAAATAGGACCTCTGGCCCTTAGAAAATTTTCACCATTTTCTAGATTTCGATTTCCAGAGCTTTGCTCTCACTTAAGAACTTCAGAGCTTTGCTCTTGTTTCCAGAACTCTAGAGCTTTGCTCTCATTTCCCAAAGTTAGAAAAATTTTAGGTAAAATTAATCTTAGATTAAATTAATTTTAATTAACCAACAGAGCTTTGCTCTCATAGATCTTCTGATCTAAAGAAATCCCCTTTGGGGTTTCACCAATAGAGCTTTGCTCTCACGAATCAATAGATCTACCGAGATCTTGTTCATGGGTTTTAACCCATGAGCAGAGCTTTGCTTATGGATCAAAAATAGATCTTTTTGATCTAAAAGTGCAGAACTCCTGAGAGTCTTCAAAAATTTTAATTTCTTTAGGAGTTTAAATAGGTTTTCTCATCATCATCACAGAGCTAGGCTCTTTTAAGGAATCTTATTCCCCTGAGACCAGAGTTTGACAAGTGTCACTCTGTGACAGAGCTTTGCTCTGAAAGAGGAGATTTTCTCCTTGTCTCTAGAGATTTTTTTTATTATTAATGGGAATATTTTCTTGGGGATTAACTGACAATCTCATCCAATAATGGGGTTGTCTTATTAACGTATTGTCATCCAGATTTTGTGGGCCCCCCTTCGGTCTCCTACCTACTGCACTGCTGTGTGGTGTAATTAATTAATCCTTAATTTAATTAATCTTTAATTTAATTAATTTAATTAATGATTTTTTTCAAACGCCAAGCGTTGGAATTACAACACTAACGGCTAATTTCTTTTCCCTTGCAGTGACTATGTCTTTCGACACTTCGTTCCCGTTCGCTTGTTCGGAGGAGGGATTTCCTGAAGCGCCCTTGGACCACGAAGTCCTAACCATGATCAAGGACCACGACCCGGAATATAAGAGTCTCCACCTTTGGGGGTCGTGGTATAATCAAATTATCATGGGTCGACGGAGCTTCACGTGCGCAGTGCCGTCAGAACCTATTACGGCGATCCACTACGCCAGCCCACCCCCGGTGCAGTATGCCGTGGAGATGGTCGATTGGACCTCGAAGGGATTTCTTCATCCCGCCATAGATGCGATCCCGGTCCAGCGTCCTATGGTTTTGGATATCCTAGGACGTCGTATATGTCAAGGCGAGGCGCGACCTTGGGGGCAATCATATAACATAGGTCTGATCCCCCGCCATCCGATCGGCTACCTGCCGTGGGCCCGGTATATCCTGCCGGCAAAGAAGTCACAGTTGATAAGTGTTAGTGTTTATGCCCTAGAAGGCCATTACTGTATCATACTAGCTTGTATATTACTTAATGGAAGCTTGGGATATTCACATGTATATAACAGTCTTGCTAAACATGGTAGTATGCTACTTGGTTTTTCTATCTTAATATGTGAGTGTACGTATTGATAGAGCTCTTAGGATCTTGCTTGGCTACCAGCGTTGTGATGGCAGTCACACTAGTGGGGGCTGGGTAGTCTACAAGCACATCCTTATTCAGGTCCCTGGTCGTTGGATTATCGAGACAGAGCATCGATACTCCGGAGTAGACTAGTGCGTACGCTTCTCATCCCAGTTGGGGAGATGGTCTGTCCCACAGCCATCAGTACGTCGTACTGGAGATAGTATACAGGTGCTCGTTAGGTTACGGGTACACCGGACAGGACTCACAGGGAACTGTTGGTTGGTTTGATACCAGTCGTCAGTGAACAGTTCCCAGGTGACATGAGTACAGCGTAGTCCGCAGACTTGACACTGCTACTTCGCCTCGAGTGTGTCCCACTGTTCTTAGATTGCTACCCTACCACGGCTCAAAGGAGTCGTGCAAACAGGTAGCAGTTGGGTGCAGTCCCGAGCACTTGGAGGCAGTGGCGGTTAGACAGGATTCGTCCCTCCCGGTATTGGGAGTAGATATCGTGCTGTGTCAGAGAGCCATTACGCAAAGTCCCTGGCCAGGGCAAGCGAGATTTGCTGGTAGGTTCCAGCAGTTTCTCAGGGTGTAATGGGCTTCACTCCGACACGACTTATACCGCTATTAGGGGACTGACGCTTGCCGCCCCCCTAGGCCCGATATGCGATAGTCTTGGACGAACGGACCGGACTGTATGGAGATTGTCACATCAGACTCAGCAGGAGTTCGGATGGGTTTACTCATCGGCCTTCTTATCGACAACTACCTGGGGACCGTTACGTACAGCTAGTGCCGCTTGCGGTCTGTGGTTAAACCCACTGCCAGCGTAGTAGTCGAGTCTCTAGAGTCCCACACAGAGAGTTTCCTACTCCAGGCGAAACGATATAGAGGTTGCATGGTTTTGCGACAAAGGGTTCGGACGCATACGTGCGTTTACGCGCGTACGACTTTCGGACAGATTTTACCAGTCGGCTTTGGTTTAAGCCAGTTACTGGTATCCGGTTATTGGATTTTTACAGTCTAAAGTTTTTCCGTATTTTTTACGGATCGGAGGGGCGTTCTCGTAATTACTCGAGAAGCTTCTAGAAGTGGTGACTAAGGAGGTTTAGGTGTCATTTGCATTAAATGAGTTTAGTGAGTCATGAGGGTGATTCATGCATATCATTAATGCATGATAAATGCTTAATGAGTCATGGTTATGAATCACCACTAGATATTTATGAAACTTCATTATTCATCATTTTAGTTTTCTTTTATGGATGAATATTAAAGGTTCATATATATTATGATAGAATTACTATTCTCATTACATTCATTCTCACCTTCTCTCTCCTCAAGCTCTCTCTCTTCAAAAGACTAATCCTCACCCTCATGTGTTGAGATCTAGGATTAGTAAGACTAATCAATCCATAACCATCTCTATATTACACCTAGCTTCTTTGATTAGCAATCCAAGAAGGTTAGTTACCTCAAGTTAGAGGTTTAGCTTGGAGTTTCGCTCTCGGGTGGATCGTCTACTACCTAGAGAAGGCCGAGGAGAACAAAGGAGGACGTGAAGAAGAAGGACCGGTTTCATTAGGTATAATCCCTAATCTCTTATGAAAAGAAACTCATAGAATACGGTTATTTAGAGTTTAGCTTCGATTCAAGCGGTTAGTCGATGTTCACTGTTTAAACTTGATAAGTTTTTGTTAATTCCGCCTCCCCATAAGTACTGGGGTGTACTACATCGACTTACAGTGGTATCAGAGCCTCGCTAAACACTAAATAACTTAATCGCAAATTTGTACGAATTTCGAACGAAAAAACGAAGCCGGAAAACCCTAGTTCTGTTAAGTTTCTGTCGAACTGAAAATGAAGTCCTAAAATTTTTCTGGAGTGTTCAGAGAGCTAGAAAGGGGTCCAGGAGAACACCCAAGAAATTCGAGCCCATGAATCGGCAACTCGGCCGCGGAAGCGCGGCGGATCGGTGGGATCTGCCGCGCATCCGCGGCGCTTTGGCCGAGTCATGGACTCGTCTTTCTTGTGTGGGTCCCCTGTGACATTTGGGGTTTTCTGGAATATTTAATTATTGCTCAGGTTACTGTTTAACAGAGCAGATTTTGGAGCAATATTGAAGTTGTTTATTCGATCGAAAAATACAGTATTTGCGTATTGGATTATATCTGTGATTGTTTGATGTGTTCGTAAACCTCCCCCAACTGCTAGTATGTCGGTTGGCAGGGGGTTGCACATTTCTGAAATGGTTATATCTGTTTGTGCATATAAACTGTATTGGACTGTTGTGGTGTATAGCCGGGGTTAGCAAAGGGTTATGGTTTAATTCATTTGTTGTAAGTGTAATTTGTTGTAATATTATTTTTGCGGGGCACTTCCAGGTTGCGGTCGTAGCCACCGTTGTATTATTTCATTTTACTGTTTTTGCTCCTAGGACTGACCCAAGGTGGGGTACACAGACTGCCGGGTGGGTAGTTTGCCGTACCCGTAGGGGTCGAGGGTGGGGTAAACGGCTATTCATCACAACTGTGTAATCTGTCTTTTCTTGCAGGCTCAAAAGAAATACAGATTGCTTGCAAATCCAATATTGTTTATCTGTGTTCTGGAATGAATATCATTGCGTCAGACGAATGTAAAATATCTATATTTATTATAGCTATTTAGACGTCACTTATGTTTTACACCCGCGCTAGCCCAGCCCCCGCTCTGTCGTTAGTTAAGTAACCTAACGGGTGATGACGGGACCCCGTGGCGAATGCGGATGGCATAAGAGGACGTTATATTTTCGTTGTTTTCTGCAATGATAGGTTAATGATGGGACGCATTATCTATAATGCAAAGTAAAACAAACCAAAGTATAAATCGTTGGAACAATTTAAAAGAAACCACTAGGTTATTTTTAAAACAGATATTTTTAAATGCGGAGCTTTAACCACTCCTTTTAAAAGCTATCAGGTTCCTTCGGTTATATCAAGTTCACTACGTTCACGGTTTCGCCAAAACCAGTCGTAGCCCTCCGTCATTTCTTATGAATGGTCAGTAGTATTCAAGCTATGTTTGTTTGGCCCTTAGTCAAGACATAGTGATTGGTAGCTGCTGGGGTATTCATTTGTTGCATAGATAGATGAGTTGGTTTGGGACAGTCGTATTACTTTGTTGGCCCTTAGTCAAGAGTATACGGATGGGTTCAAATCAACAGGATAATGATGGGCAGAACTTGACATGTGACTTATGATTTGTTGGCCCTTAGCCAAGATCATAAGAGCATGGGGCAAAAATCAATATCGGGAATTTCTAAAGAAACTGAAATTTGCAAAGAGATGCATACCATTTGGAGTTTGATGAATGTTGGTAGGATTCCTTCAACATTATCATACGATGATATTTGGATCCCGATCCTACTGTGAGTATATGCTACTTATCAGGATATTCGTCGCTTAACGATCAATGCTATAAACCTAGTAGGTGTCCAGAAAAGTGTCAGCGGGGTTACGCCCCCAGAGAAAAGAGGTTACTTAATTAAGGAACTTCGCGAAAGCGTTGGAAAACCTCCCTCGAAGTATCGACACCGGCCTGGCTGAACGGTTAAGCAAGTATTGTACGGTGAGAATAGTCTTGGCTAATTCTTCTTTTATGGTTTGAGGAAGGATTCGAGAAACAGTGGGAGCCATCCAGTTTAGATAAACTAAAAACCACTCTAAACTTGCAAGAGCATCATGCTAAAGAGTTTTCTTCTCTCTCTCCTAATTGCAGCGACCCTGAAAATGACTGGACTTAAGTTACTTTTAGAGAAAAATATACTGACGGGGCCAAACTATAAAGATTGGCTGCGGAATGTCAAGATGGCTTTGACCTATGACAAACTGGGGTACGTCCTCACCGCTACGGCACCTGCTGTCCCTGGTCCCAAATCCAGCAATGCGGATAAGGAAATCCGCAAAACCTGGGATTTAGATTGCGCGAGAGCCAAGTGCATCGTGCTTGCCTCGATGAATAATGAACATCAGAGGAGGCACGAGGATATGTCCTTAGATGGCATATTTCTCCATACAAAGGAACTTTATGGAGAGCAATCTCGTATAGCAAGATACGAGACCTCAAAGAAATTGTTTCGAGCGAGGTTGGCTGTCGGGTCATCGGTAGGTGAACATGTCCTACAGATGATTGGCTATATAGAAGAGCTCGCAGACCTTGGGACGACTTTGGATAATGAGCTATATACAGACCTTGTTCTCCAGTCCCTTCCTCCCACCTACGCCCAGTTTATCCTCAACTTCAATCTTCAAGGAAAAGAAGTTGAACTTGCGGAACTCCTAAACATGTTAAGGAGTGCAGAGGGCACCTTGCAGAAGGCAAGGGAAACACCCGCTATGTTTGTTGGCGGTTCATCTTCTTCCGGGTCCAAGGCTAGGGCCAAAGGAAGGAAGAAGAAGGCCGCACCCAGACCTAGAGGAGGTGTTAGTAAGGTGGGAGGGAAGGGAAAGAAAAAGAAAGCAGTACCGATAGTTGGTCAGGATGAGTGCTTCCATTGTCACAGGAAAGGGCACTGGAAGAAGGATTGCAAGGCGTGGAACGCCAAGAACCAGGAACCGAAGCAAGCTGTGGCTTCGACTTCAGGTGTGTTTGTAATTGAGAATTGTCTGTCGATCAACTCTACTTCCTGGGTATTGGATACCGGGTCAGGATCTCATATTTGCAATTCATTGCAGGCACTGAGAAACCGTAGAGTGCTGAAGGAAGGTGATATGATCCTCAGGGTTGCTAACGGAGCTAGCGTGGGAGCTGCGTCCGTCGGGGATTATCACCTAGGATTGACGAGTGGACACATTTTGGTTTTACATAACTGTTATTTTGTACCCAGCTTAACGTGTAATATCATATCAGTTTCCTTGTTATCAAATAAAGGTTATGATTTCACGTTTGTAAGAGATGTTGTCAACATCCACCTTAATCATGGTTTGATTGGGTCCGGTACTTTAAATAACGGCATATATGTGTTAAACCAACTCCAAATTTTCAATGTCCAGAACACACTAAAAAGAAAGTCTCCAGATTTAAATAAAGCTTTCTTATGGCATTGTAGACTAGGTCACATCAATGAGAGAAGGTTGACTAAGTTGCATAGAGAAGGATATTTGGACACGTTCGAATATCAAACTTATGACACTTGTCAATCTTGTCTCAAAGGAAAGATGACAAAGACTCCATTCACTGGACAAGGAGTAAGAGCGAGCGAGCTCTTAGGACTCATACACAGTGATGTATGTGGTCCAATGTCTACACATGCGAGAGGTGGTTATTCCTACTTCATTACTTTTACAGATGATTTCTCTAGGTATGGATATGTTTTCTTAATGAAGCATAAATCAGAAGCCTTTGAGAAATTCCTGGAATTCAAGAGTGAAGCGGAAAACCAAACAGGCAAAAGTATTAAGACACTGAGATCTGATCGAGGTGGAGAATACTTAAGTGCCGAGTTCCTAGGTTACCTAAAAGAGAAAGGAATTCTCTCTCAGCTTACTCCTCCATACACTCCACAGCACAACGGTGTATCGGAGAGACGGAATCGAACCCTATTGGATATGGTACGATCCATGATGAGTAATACTGAGTTACCGCGATCTTTCTGGGGTTATGCGCTAGAATCAGCAGCATATCTTTTGAACCAGGTTCCAACCAAGACTGTGCCTACCACACCATATCAGATGTGGAGTGGGAAGAAACCCTGTCTAAAACATTTTAGGACATGGGGGTGTCCAGCTTTTGTAAAAAAGCAGCATGTGGACAAGCTCGAGGCACGATCAGTACTGTGTAAGCTTGTGGGATATCCAAAGAACTCCAAGGGATATTATTTCTATTACGCAGAGGAACAAAAGGTCTTTGTTTCTCGTCATGCCACCTTCTTAGAAACTGAATTTTTAGAAAATCAGAAGAGTGGGAGCGAAATAGAACTGGAAGAAATTCCAGAACCACAAACTGCTACTGAAAGTTTGGTAGAACCAGAGGTTCAAGAAGAACAGAACATTCCCGCACCCCTCCGCAGGAGTAGTAGGTCGTCTCGTCCGCCTGAGAGATACTACGGTTTTCTCATAGATGGGGATAGAGAGGATTGCATCATAGATGATGATGAACCTACTGACTTCAGGCAGGCCATCCAGAGCGGCGACTCGGTACGATGGCTAGATGCAATGCGGACCGAGATGGAGTCCATGTACACCAACAAAGTATGGACTTTGGACTTTGCTCCAGATGGGGTAAAACCCATAGGATGCAAATGGATCTTCAAGAAAAAGATTGGTGTAGATGGACAGGTGGAAACCTATAAGGCTAGACTTGTTGCAAAGGGTTTTCGTCAAAGACCTGGTTTGGACTATGACGAAACTTTTTCTCCAGTGGCTATGCTCAAATCCATTCGGGTCCTTCTTGCTATTGCTGCCTTCCATGATTATGAAATCTGGCAGATGGACGTAAAGACGGCTTTTCTGAATGGAAATTTAGAAGAGAGCGTCTATATGGATCAGCCAGAGGGTTTCAATCAGAGTGGGAGCAGCGGGAAAGTATGCAAGCTGCTTAAGTCCATTTATGGACTAAAGCAGGCATCGCGGAGTTGGAACATCTGTTTTGATGAGACAGTCAAAGAATATGACTTTATCAAAAATCCAGATGAACCGTGCATATATAGTAAAGTTGTGGCAAGAAGTGTCGTATTCCTCGTCTTGTACGTGGATGACATTCTATTGATAGGAAATGACATTCCTATGCTACAATCTGTCAAAAGATTCTTGTCACACAGGTTCTCCATGAAAGACCTGGGTGATGCCTCTTACATTCTGGGGATCCGGATCTATCGTGATAGATCCAAGAGGATGTTGGGACTTTCGCAGTCCAGGTATATCGACACTGTACTGAAAAGATTCAGTATGGAAGATTCTAAGCGCGGTAATCTACCGGCTTGTCACGGAATCACCCTCTCCAAAGAGATGTCTCCCAATACTGATTTGGAAAGGGAACGCATGTCTATTATACCCTACGCTTCTGCGGTAGGCTCTATAATGTATGCGATGTTGTGTACCAGACCAGATGTAGCTTACGCACTGAGCGTAGTAAGCCGGTATCAGTCAGACCCAGGGGAGAAACACTGGATAGCAGTAAAGAACATTCTCAAGTACCTGAGGAGGACTAAGGAGATGTTCTTGGTTTACGGCGGAAAAGACCTCAGGTTGGAGGCCTTTGCTGATTCCGGCTTCCAGAGTGATAAGGACGATTCCAAGTCCATGTCGGGTTATGTCTTTACCCTCAATGGAGGGGCGGTGTGCTGGAAGAGCTCCAAGCAGGACACCGTTGCTGACTCGACGATGGAAGCGGAGTATATAGCTGCTTGCGATGCCGCAAAAGAAGCAGTCTGGATGAAGAAGTTCCTAACAGAACTTCAGGTGGTTCCTACCATAGTTGATCCAATACCTCTGTATTGCGACAACAACGGAGCTATAGCTTTAGCGAAGGAACCAAGGTCCCATCAGAAGTCCAGACACATCTTGAGGCGGTATCACCTGATCAGGGAGATCATTGATCGTCAGGAGATCGAGGTTCGGAGAGTTGCTTCAGAAGAGAACATTGCTGATCCATTCACGAAGGCCCTTCCTCAGATTCAGTTCGAGAGGCTGCTCGAGATCATTGGTCTGCGATATGCCAGTACATGGCCCTAGTGCAAGTGGGAGATTGTTAGTGTTTATGCCCTAGAAGGCCATTACTGTATCATACTAGCTTGTATATTACTTAATGGAAGCTTGGGATATTCACATGTATATAACAGTCTTGCTAAACATGGTAGTATGCTACTTGGTTTTTCTATCTTAATATATGAGTGTACGTATTGATAGAGCTCTTAGGATCTTGCTTGGCTACCAGCGTTGTGATGGCAGTCACACTAGTGGGGGCTGGGTAGTCTACAAGCACATCCTTATTCAGGTCCCTGGTCGTTGGATTATCGAGACAGAGCATCGATACTCCGGAGTAGACTAGTGTGTACGCTTCTCATCCCAGTTGGGGAGATGGTCTGTCCCACAGCCATCAGTACGTCGTACTGGAGATAGTATACAGGTGCTCGTTAGGTTACGGGTACACCGGACAGGACTCACAGGGAACTGTTGGTTGGTTTGATACCAGTCGTCAGTGAACAGTTCCCAGGTGACATGAGTACAGCGTAGTCCGCAGACTTGACACTGCTACTTCGCCTCGAGTGTGTCCCACTGTTCTTAGATTGCTACCCTACCACGGCTCAAAGGAGTCGTGCAAACAGGTAGCAGTTGGGTGCAGTCCCGAGCACTTGGAGGCAGTGGCGGTTAGACAGGATTCGTCCCTCCCGGTATTGGGAGTAGATATCGTGCTGTGTCAGAGAGCCATTACGCAAAGTCCCTGGCCAGGGCAAGCGAGATTTGCTGGTAGGTTCCAGCAGTTTCTCAGGGTGTAATGGGCTTCACTCCGACACGACTTATACCGCTATTAGGGGACTGACGCTTGCCGCCCCCCTAGGCCCGATATGCGATAGTCTTGGACGAACGGACCGGACTGTATGGAGATTGTCACATCAGACTCAGCAGGAGTTCGGATGGGTTTACTCATCGGCCTTCTTATCGACAACTACCTGGGGACCGTTACGTACAGCTAGTGCCGCTTGCGGTCTGTGGTTAAACCCACTGCCAGCGTAGTAGTCGAGTCTCTAGAGTCCCACACAGAGAGTTTCCTACTCCAGGCGAAACGATATAGAGGTTGCATGGTTTTGCGACAAAGGGTTCGGACGCATACGTGCGTTTACGCGCGTACGACTTTCGGACAGATTTTACCAGTCGGCTTTGGTTTAAGCCAGTTACTGGTATCCGGTTATTGGATTTTTACAGTCTAAAGTTTTTCCGTATTTTTTACGGATCGGAGGGGCGTTCTCGTAATTACTCGAGAAGCTTCTAGAAGTGGTGACTAAGGAGGTTTAGGTGTCATTTGCATTAAATGAGTTTAGTGAGTCATGAGGGTGATTCATGCATATCATTAATGCATGATAAATGCTTAATGAGTCATGGTTATGAATCACCACTAGATATTTATGAAACTTCATTATTCATCATTTTAGTTTTCTTTTATGGATGAATATTAAAGGTTCATATATATTATGATAGAATTACTATTCTCATTACATTCATTCTCACCTTCTCTCTCCTCAAGCTCTCTCTCTTCAAAAGACTAATCCTCACCCTCATGTGTTGAGATCTAGGATTAGTAAGACTAATCAATCCATAACCATCTCTATATTACACCTAGCTTCTTTGATTAGCAATCCAAGAAGGTTAGTTACCTCAAGTTAGAGGTTTAGCTTGGAGTTTCGCTCTCGGGTGGATCGTCTACTACCTAGAGAAGGCCGAGGAGAACAAAGGAGGACGTGAAGAAGAAGGACCGGTTTCATTAGGTATAATCCCTAATCTCTTATGAAAAGAAACTCATAGAATACGGTTATTTAGAGTTTAGCTTCGATTCAAGCGGTTAGTCGATGTTCACTGTTTAAACTTGATAAGTTTTTGTTAATTCCGCCTCCCCATAAGTACTGGGGTGTACTACATCGACTTACAATAAGATTAGGATTGTACACTGCGGTTTATATCTCCCTCTTCCAGTATCCCACGCTTCCCACCTGGTGGTTCAAGGCTTTCTTGGAGCAGTGGAACATCCCCACTCACACTTTCCTCGCAATGGATTGGGAAGTGTTAATTTCTCTGGAGGAGTTCATAGAGGTCTCCGGTTTACCGGTTATAGGGGAGCACTATGAGGAGTTGCTTCCGACAGACGAGTATGTCTTTGGTGCCAAGCCGGCGATAAGGGGCCTCACGCCGGAGAATGCTGTTCAACACCAATTCCAAAGTTTGATCAAGGTGTTGAACATCTACGAAGCCCTTTTCATCGAGCGTGGGAGTCGCGGAGTTAGTTTTGAGGATTTCATCGCCCGGTTCCTTCACCCAAGTGTCCTCTCGGCAGAAGCTGCCACCCTTTCGGTTTAGGTTTGGATAACCTACCGGCGAAGGAAATAGACCAAAAGGGTTTTTTCCTTCCTAACTCCCCGACCATGTCTTTTGCGGAAGTTGCAGCCCCTGAGATGGACGAGGAGGCCTTCTTTTTAGGATTTCTTGGGCTATGGCTGAGTTGGTTTGCGCTCCCGATGCACTCTCGCCATATGCGGCCCTTTGTCTTTTACCCGGCTCACAGGATGACCATCGGGGTAAAGGTAGCTATTTGGATAGCCGGCTTGGCACATTTGTACCGCGGCCTCAGTCGAGCGGCGGATGCTAATGAGCCTGGGGTACTGCACGTGATCTTCCCGATGCACTACTTCATATCGTGGCTCGAGCTACACACATCGGGTGTCTTCGGCATGCACAAAAGGCCCTCGTTCTACGACAGGTGCAGCTTCCCTCGCATCATACAGTTGATTGGCGCATCAATTATGAGTCCATCGCCACAAAATGCCAGGGGTTTACTCCTTCGCCCCCACACCGTTGGAGACGGTGTGTCTTTTGTCGACGAGGTGTTGACTATTGAAAATGCGTCTACCACTGCAGTGCGGCCATTGCAAGACACTTTCAAGGATGGAGCTTCAGTTTTGACGGCCCGGGAGACCCTCCACTTATATTCTATTAGACCGGGCTTCTTGGTGTTTAGGCAGAATGGGGCGGCGATTTTCATGAGATATAACCCGCATCGTTTCGCCCAACAGCTGAGCTACAATCAAGGGGTACCACTGGAGGCTTTCTTATCGGAACCTGCTGCGACCGAAGAAGGGATGGAGAGCGCGCTGCATCATTTCATGCATCTAAACACGGGCTCCCACTTCTTTATCAGTGAATCGGCTTGCGTCCTACGACTCCTCAAGGTATATACAGAATGGTACAGTCATTCGACGGGAGCCGTCATAAAGGAGGAAAGGCGGTTGCTGGTCAACCATAAGGGCGCACCTCCAGGTAGCGACCGCAGCGCTCCTTTGGTGCCAAGGACCACGGTAGTTCCCCCTTTAAAAGATGCCAGAGCCGGACCCTCGTGTGCGCAGAGTCCCCCACGCGAATTGTCGCTCCCTGATATTGCGGATGCACCACCAGCGCCCTTTGCTCCAGTGGAGACAGTGGTTGTAGCCTCGCCGGAGTCTGGCGTGGGTGCGGACATTGGGACCCGCCCCCAAGGTGGCTGCCAAGCGTAAGTCGATCCCGGGGGCACCTAGGGTTGGTGGGCAGAAGAAGAAAAAGAAGTCGCTCTTCGCCGTTGACGTCGTGTTCGGTCAAGAACCCCACGCTCCCTATGCTGAGGGCCTGAGTGAATATGGGACTAACGAGGGATTAGTCATGCCACCGAATGACACGGATTTGGAGGCCGCCCTCGAAGCTTCAGAGCGGTTGGCGAGGCGTGATGCGTGGCTGGCTAAGCTTGCGGCATCAGGTAATCACTAGTCGCATTTTCTATTGCATCATATCTTTATTATTGCCTTTGACTAACATTTTTCCCCTTTTTCTTCCAACAGGCATCACCACTGAAGAAGCCATTGCCGCTTCCCTCAAGACCTTCCAAGAGGAGGAACGCCTAAGAGCGTCTTTAGGCCTTAGTAAGTTTGAATTCATCAAGTTTTTATTTTCCTTGTGTTATGGTCGATCTAACCTCTCCCTTTTTATCGCAGGAACCTCAATGTCATTCCCGCCAAGTGACGCGGATATTCTACCAGCTGCCGATGTTCCTGCTTCCTCACGGCTACCGCGGGAGGTCCGTCTTGAAGAGACGATGAGAGATGCCTTAAAGGCTCTGGAGGCATCTCTAAACGAGGACGACGACGCCTTAATGAAAGAGGCGTCGAAGAGGTCCATCGCGACAGCCCGGGAGGAAAGGAAGCGGTCGAGGCGCGAAGCAAAGGTACGCAGAGCTGCCTTGGCCATTGGAGCGGGCCCAAGCACCGTTCCTCGTGCCGATACTCCGTCAAAAGAGCCCCGGTTGCCTTGTCTACAGCTCATAGACAGGCGATTCGCGCCAATAGGGAGGCTAATGACAAGTCTACATCAGGTAATACTTCTTTCAGAATTTTGTTGTAAGACTTATAAAGCTGTCGGTTCTTATACGTTCTACGCTGCAGGGCCAAGCCCAACCGAGGGGGAGGCGGAGACTGTCGAACCTGAGGGGCTAAGGGAAGAGGCATTGGTTGAGCCCGAGCCGGTGGCGGATGACACAGCTGGGATTGCTGGGTCCGAGATAGTGGCTGACGAACTGGTTATGTCCACTATGCCTGAGCAAACGGTTGTTGTTGAGCCCGAGGTGGCGGCGGGCGGAGTGCCTGAGGCCGATGGCCTCGTGGTGTCGGTGAACGAGACAACCGCGACTGCTGTTCATACCAGAATATTGCATTTTATACCGCCCATTCTTACGCTCGTTTGTTTATAGGCAGGTGCTTTTAATCAGTGTTTGCTACATAATTGCAGGATACTGGTCTCAGCTCTAAACAGTGAATATCATGGAAAAGTATGACAAATACCGGATTACTGCCAACAACAGATAAAACACGGGTCTCCGCTCTCTATCCGTGTGTTGCCACAGACCAGTTTAAGGGACAAAATGGCAAATCGATGTCATTTTCATGCACAAAGCTCAATGTCAACACAAGATCCAACATATCTACGCGGAGCTCGAGGAAATCATGGCAAAAGATCCATGTTCCCCTCCGAACGGCGGCCGGGACGTGTGGGCGGCGTCTAGGCCTGGGGTTCGGGGCAGATGCTAATTGGTGCTATCCGTCCATCTCTCCGAAGATGCCAAGTTGATTTATGGCACCATGTATCGAAGGTTTAAACGGATGCGGCCGATGTAGCAGACTTCGTCAGATTCCCCCTCGTTTGAGGGGTTTTTGATTGTGGGGACGCTCTTCCCTGCAGGCGCAAGCCCCTGCAGTTAATTACGCTACCGCATCGCGGTAACAACTTTCTCCTTCTCCAGATGGTCACTTCGTGTCGTGTGTGTTTATTTTATGTTTTGTTGCTCGTGGATTGTTTACGGAGACCGAGTTATGTCGTCGCCCGTAGGGCGTGGACTAGTCCAAATCCGTGTTATCTTAGATTTGGGTTTGGGGGGGTTTGGTTTGAGGATACGTTAGCCATACTTGAGGCTAAGATCAACTCAAACGTTTGTTAAGGATACGTTAGTCTAGTTTGAGACTAAGATCAACTTAACGGGATCGTTTAGATCCGACAAAGGAGCGTTTGGGCTCCATTGTTCCAGTTTAGGGACATAGTGGTCCATCGTATGTATGGCCGTCAGGACCCGTCACCTCTCTGACGACGTTGAAGGATTACAACGACGGATGTCAGAGGAGTTCAGAGATGTACTCTCGAGCCAGAGTTAATTGGGGGGATTCGTAGTCCAGTCTGTTTGAAGGTTTAAGGATACGTTAGCCATCTTTGAGGCTAAGATCAACTTAAACGGGACCGTTTAGATCCGGCAAAAGAGCATGCGGGGCTCTATTGTTCTAGTTTAAGGACATTGCGGTCCATGGGTAGTTTAAGGACGTTGCGGTCCATGGGTAGTTTAAGGACATTGCGGTCCACGGGTAGTTTAAGGACGTTGCGGTCCATGGGTAGTTTAAGGACATCTCGGTCGAGGTTAAGGACGTCGTAGTCCATGGGTTTAAGGACTCCACAGTCCGGTATGTGCTCTGGATGCTTCACACGGGTTCACTGCCGTGCTTGGCGAGGACCAGGCTCCGCTCTGGGCGTTCTACGCGGGGTCAAAGAGTGACATTATCCGCGTTTCACGTAACCAGGAATTTTGCACTAGATGCTTCACACGGGTTCACTGCCGTGCTCGGCGAGGACTAGGCTCCGCTCTGGGCGTTTTCCGCGGGGTCAAAAAGTGACGTTATCCGCGTTCCACGTAACCAGGAATTTTGCATTAGACACGGGTTTAAGGACCCCACAGTCCATATCAATGTGTGGTCGTCGAGACCCGTCACTTCTTTGAAGGCATTGAGGGATTACAATGCCAAGTATCAAAGGAGTGAAGAGATGTACCCTAGAACCGGAATGGCTTAAGTAGTCCTTGGCCCAATTTGGGATCAAGACCGATTAATTATGTTATGAGCCCATTAGCCCAGTTAATTACGAATTGAAGACTCATGGCCTAGCTTGAGCTAAGTCCTATCATGTCTGGAATATTGGCTTCTTGTTGGTCCATTGAAGGAGAGGCTTTGCCTCTATCCCCTTAGCCAATTGGGCCAAAGCCTAGTGTTAAACACTACAGAGCAATCAGTGTTGAACACTGGGAATGATGTTGACAAGTTAGTGTTTAACACTAAAAGATAATTGGTGTTAAACACTAGCAACAAGGCTTTCAAATTATCATAAACACTAAAACAGATCAGTGTTGAACACTGGCAATGGAGATCTCAGATTAGTGTTAAATACTAAGGTAATCAGTGTTGAACACTGCGAATAAAGTTCTTTGATTAATGTTGAACACTAAGGCCCAATAGTGTTTCAATACTGTATTCAAGAGTTCCAATTTAGTGTTAAACACTAAGGCAAGAGGGGTCACGTGGCAACACGTGAGAGCGCCCTCCCTTCATTTATTCTGCTGAGATTATCGCATCACGTGCCCTCACGTGAAGGGTATTTAAATGCTTATATGTTAAAGCTTCTGCCGAGGGTCACGTGGGTCACGTGGGGTGCTACCTCAAAGGGGTTTTCTGTAGATCTCTTGGGGGGTCACGTGGTGACACGTGACCCTGCCTCTATATATGTTGTTTAGAGGATCTGTTAATCTTTTCCAGGAATTAAATTCCTCGTAGGGTTAAACCCTGACAGTAATTTCAGAGGAATTAAATTCCTACTTCCTTTTGAAGACTTATATTCTGAATAGAGTTAGACTCTGAATTTTCTGTAGGAGTTAAATTCCTCATACATGTGAAGAACTAAATAGGGTTAAACCCTGATAAAAGCTTTTAAGGGATTAAATTCCCATTCTCTGTTAAATTATGATTAAGGGAATTAAATCCCCGCTGTTCCAACAGAACTAGGTTCTTAATTAGGGTTAAACCCTGTTTCTTTCTGTTCTGAAGGAATTAAATTCCCATAACACAGGGTCAAGCCCTAATTTTGTTTTAAAGGAATTAAATTCCTATAGTTCTGTGAGAATTAAATTCTCGTGCTTCCATTCCCTCTCTATGTTTTGGATCTACATGGCAGGATCTCAACCCATTGAGAATTAAATTCTCAAATTCAAGGGGAGATGTGCACTTTGCAGATCCTCTATCAAAGAGAGAAGAAATATATTCTTCTGTTTTATATATATATCAGAGTTAAACTCTTTCGAGAATTAAATTCTCCTTTCTTTCAAGGAGCCTTCTCTTTCTTACCTAGGGTTTTCTTTTGCAGAAGATCCAAATTCCTCGAAGTATCAAGGCTCTCTCTCCCTTTCTTCCCTCTGCGTATCTCCTTTTTTTTGTGTCTCTTGGCTCCTATTTATAGGAGAAGCAGCCGAGTCAATTAGTTTTTTGACGAATCTTCATTGAGAGATTTGATTTGCATCCATCATTCGTTCTGGACCTTTGGATTATTAGGTGAATTTTATTCACCATTGGATTTCAAATCCAGGGATTCTCCTTTGTGATTTCTGTTAGATTTAAAGGGGAAATCTTTCCAAATTCGAGATTTTCCCATAGATAGATGATATTTAATCACCTCTGAATCTTTAATTTAATCGGTTGCTTTTGGAAAGATTTGAGAGTTCTTTTCTCAGAATTTAATTCTGTTAACAAATGGGCTTTGAAGTCGGTCACGTGTGGCCACGTGACCCTTGGTCACGTGTGGGCACGTGACCCCCTTGGAACGAGCCTTCTTCCATCTTTTTACGCTCTGTCTTCTGGTTGCTGCTTAGCTATCACGTGCCACCACGTGACAATTGGTCACGTGTGAGCACGTGACCCTAGCATGGAGCCTTCTTCTTGATTTAACCGGAGAATGAGTCTGATGTTTTGAGTGTCACGTGCCAACACGTGACCCTGGTCACGTGGGAGCACGTGACCTCTTCTGAAGCCTTTTTCTTGATTTAATCGGGAAGCGTTGGGTCTTTGCCGCTGCTTTTAAATGTCACGTGCCGACACGTGACCCAGGTCACGTGGGAGCACGTGACCCTTACTGAAGCCCCTTTCTTTGATGTAGTTGGGAAACTGAACTTGCCTTGCCGATACTTTTAGGTGTCACGTGCCAACACGTGACTGCTGGTCACGTGTAAGCACGTGACCCTTTTCTGAAGCCTTTTCCACAAGCTTTTCTGATTTTAAATCAGGAAACAATCCACATCACATCACCTTTTGATCTACTGAAATTCTGGAAGAATTGTGAAGAGATTCTGAGAAAAGTACTATACCACACTGAAGAGGACCACAAACTAGGGGATACGACAAAATATGAAGGCACAAGCCTTCTAAAGGGCCGTGGAACCGCGGCATAAGCGCGCTTAGGCCGTGGATCCGCGGCCATGTCGGCTCCTCAATTGATGAAATTTTAGGGGTATATTGGTAATTTTATATAGAGGCAGATTGTTGCCCTAGGTTTCCAATTCCCTGCCTATAAATTGCCCAGAACTTGCCAAGCCAATGGTGTTCTTTATTATGCCCACTTTTTGTTAGTTTTTAGTTTGTTTCTTCTTCTTCTTCATTCTTTCCTTCATGAAAATTGTAGTGAGAGCTTTTTGAGTAGAAGATCAATGAAGATGAGGGTTGTTTTTATCTTGTCTCTTTTATTTATTGTCTTATAATTTTATTATCTTGTATTGTAATTTTATTATTTGTTGTTAACTAGTTGTTGTTATTTCTTTTCTTGTTCTCTTTTATTTTCTTCTCTTATCCGTATTTTCAAGCGATGATACTTGACGGAGTTCCTTGCTAAGGTGAGGACCCAAGAGTTAGCTTGCTTCACTTGTAAAACCGTATTTTCCTCTTTTCTTCCTTCTTGTTTTGTTTTCTTTTCTTTAATAATGTGTGAATAATTTCCCTCTTGTTAAGGCTAAGGAAGGTGGTATGAGGGACGGAGAAATCCCTTGTGCTTCTCTTCGCCAAACATCTTGAAACGAACCCCGACCAAACAATCGCAACCCCCTCGCTTAGGCGCGCTATACGTGACATATAGCCGCGACCTAAGTCGAGAAGTCCTTTATGCGCACTACAAAGTGACATGTGGTTGTGACTTAATTGGATACATGGTTGCGGGTGTTTGGTCGAGATTTGGAAATAAGCGTATTTAGCGGACGGACAAGGGGCACTAGAAATGGATTTAGCGTTGGAAAGCTTGCTTAAACTCGCAAATCCCATTCCTATGTCCTCCTAATCCCCGCTACTTTCGATTATCCTAACATCGTCTTAAGAATGGCTAAAGATAAGTACAAGACTAATCCTAACTCTACTAACCAAGCTTAACCTTAACAAGCTTACTTGAACATAAATACGAACACTTAGGATAGAACTGAACAAACATATACACATTATTTATTGACTCGTCTAAAACTCGAACGGACATACAACCATCTCCCTGTGGATCGACTCGTACTCAACCGGCTAGCTACAAGCGAAACCGTCTTGATTGCGGTAATAAACTTAGCATGCAAAAACTCTACCAATCAAATGGCGCCGTTGCCGGCGAGACGGTAGCGTATTTTCTTTCTTGTTATTCGGGTTAATATTCTTTTTGTATATATTTATAAATAAAAAAATTTAAAAAATAAAATAAAATCTTTTTGTTATTTTTGATAATTTTTGTGTGCAAGTGTGCAGGTTAATCTGGAGCAAGTACAGTAATCCAAAAAGAAAACAGAGAATTTTATTTTGGAGAAGAGACCAAGGGGAGTGCAGGGACCCAAGTTGAATCCCTAACTAAGCAACTTGACCGCGGAACCGCGGTCAAAGGGGGGCTTTAGCCGCGGTTCCGCGGCCGTATTGAGGCCTCAGTGCCCCAATTTTTTTCCTGCCCTGTCTCTGTTCTTTTATCGTCTCTGTAAATTCCACTATACTGTATTTTCTGCAGATTTTTGCGGATTTGCAAACGGCGATTGTGGGTAGCAAAGTGTACGTTTAAGGCTAAGGTGATTGCAAAGCACAGTGCCAAAGATCCGGGTAGTTTGACCCGCGCAAGCGAACTTTTCAAGCTTACCGGATTTGATTCAACGGGGGTTTCCTAACCCAAAAACTTAACGGTACGTACTTTATTAACACCTTCTTCTCAAATCCGACACATCCAATATACTATTCTTTGCAGGATTCTTTGCAAGTTCGCTAGCAAACGCTAAAAATTGACTAACCCGTATTTGTTGCAGTGCCGTGCTTAAACTAAAAAACGATTGTTTGATTCTTTATAGAATTTTTATTGAATTGCGCATTGCATACATTAATACGGACTTAAAGGCAAGCGAACCCCACAACATACGGTAAAGGATTTCATCACCTTTTCCGTGGCCCACAAATCACGAACTTGAGCATAACGTTTACCCGCACAAATTTTAAAAGAAATTAGACTTTAACCCTTAAGGACATCGCGCTCACTAGGAGAAGTTAACTGTGTTTAGAACCTCACTTAACGGTATATTGTTTACGGGGTGTCTAGGAAAGTGTTAACGGCGAAACCGCCAAAAGAGAAAGGGTTATTTAATTAAGGATCTTCGCGAAAGCGTCGGAAAACCTCCCCTTATCTCTGCACTTACCTGGCCTCGTGATCAGTGTATTTTGAGCCCGTTTCTCGACACAGTTTTATTTCGACAATCATGTTCTGGAGCAGGTCTAGTTGACCTAGGCGAACCCTAGACCAATTAGGTGCGTGGTATTTTTGTGTCGTGATTATTTTTGTCCAGATTCTTTTTGTTTGTATATTTCATTTTTTTGTTAATATCTTACTATAAAAAAAATCACATTCTTTTTCCCCTCATTTTCTCTTCCTTTCTTTCTTTCTCTCTTCATATCATGGGTACTCCACCTAGAAAAACTCTTGCCGAACTTTGGTACCCACAACCAGACATTACTTCTTACGGTTCTTGCTTTGGCCGAACGTTGAACGATCCCTCCATGCCCAAAATCTCTTTGAAAGATCGGATAGACGCGTCTAGGACAAACACTTGCCCTCCGCAATCCACTTTGTATCAACCTTTTCAACCTCCCCCACCCTCTTATGTTGATACCCCTTTTGCAAGTCGTCATTTGTCCGTCGCTGAACATATTGAACAATCCTATAGCCGATCTTTCACTCCTTACACCACTACAGATTCTTGGGATCAACAATTCCATTCACCTTCTTATCCAATTGTTGATCCTTCTTCTGTCCAGCCATTCAATTCCTACCAGTCCTACCCGACTTTTGCACCTTCCCTAGACATTGCTTCTGAACCGCCATTTGGGAGTTTTCAGTATCCAAACAACTTTGAATCTTTTACTGAAACCCCTTCACAACCCATGTCTAGTCTGGAACAGTCTTTGAAAGACTTTATGGTAGTGTCGTACCAACAGATGATGGATTTGAATGCGTCCATGGCCGTCCTCATACAACCTAGTGACCCGGTTGCTAGTTTTCAACTAGCAACAAATTTTCCAATGTATGAAGAGGCGATAGGACAGGTTGAGAATTTGAGTGGAGAGAGTGAGATGCACCCCCTTCCGAATCAAGCCTACCCGTTTCAACTTGAATCCCACAACTCCGGTTTTGAATGTCTATCTAGTGTTCCAAACGATTCATTGATTAAAGATAGAACAGATAATGAGTTGTGTGACTTTGTAGTATTTGATTTGCCCGATTGTGAAAGGTCCTTTTCGAGTGAAACCACACCCAATCCTTTTGACCTCTACACCTCCACTCTAGAACCTGAATTGATTAATATCCATGCTTTTGTTGAGGTGCCTGAGAATATAGATTTTCACTTGATTGAGGATATTGACGCTGGGAATATTTTGGATGATGAACCCGCAGATTTGACTGAGTTTTTCTCTCCAATTCATCATCCCGAGTCATTAAATGTTTTTCCCGAACCCCATATGCGTCTGGATTTTGAGGATAAATGCATGGATGTGCTGAATTTTGAGGAAAATTTTGAGGATAGTTTTGAGGATGAACCAGTTTTAATTGATGAGTCGGATTTTTTAATTCATCATGTTCCTTCCATTGACTGTATACACCCTCCTGAACCTTTAACCGATAACCTTCCTCAATCACCTACCTCCATCCTTTCCATCGTTCCGACCTTGCAAGAAACCGTCTCACTTTCATTTCATATGTCTGGTTTACCGAGTTTGGCGTACCCATGGTGTCTCACGAATCTTGAGGGATTTGACCCCATTTCTCGGCAGGTTAATAGATTAGCACATTCGCTTTTTATACATCAGTCATCACAAGTTGTGTTAATTTATTCGCTCCATTTCCACCCTCAAGTTCGTATTCCACTTCTTTCTCCCATCCGCCATTCTTCTCTTCCACCGAGACCGGACGCCACACGGTCTCGCGTGTTTCTTATTTCTTTTCTTTACACTCCATTCTTTCACCAACCGTCGCTTTATAACGATAAAATCTTTGAATGGTTGGTACTCACTTTTGGCCTGTGTAAGGCCTTGTATAGTTTGAAACTGTTCTCTTTCCCCCCCTAATCCTACACTTCAACGCTTAACAGTGGAAACACTGTTTTACTTAAGTTTGGGGTGGACTATTTTTTTTTGTATATATTTTTTGTTTCCCTTTTTGTTTTGTATATAATTTGTTTTTAGGGAGAGCGCCGACAATTTTGACCCTCTTGGTATAGCCTGACAGTGAGGGCACTGTCAAATTTAAGTTTGGGGGTGTGCTCGGTAAGCTTTCTTCCTTCGCATTCATTTGTATATTTTGCATTTGCATACCTTATTAAAAACCCACAAAAATTGAAAATTTTCCAAAAAATATAAAAACTTTGTCGTCAAGTTAGCTAATAAGGTAACTTAGATTTTTATACTAAAAGTTTAGTTAATATGTTAGAAATAACTAAATTCTAGGCTTAGGAATAGAAAACCCTTAAAATAACCCTCATTCTGTCTAACTTTGGTAAGTATACGTCCTTACAGTTTTTTTTTTAGAAATAGGTAATCTTGAGTTCAGTTCTTGAGTTAAGTCAAGATGAAGGGAAAGTATTGAAGCTTTACTGGAGGATAAGTCTGAAAAATAGTTTCTTTTCTTGAGTTCAAATTTAGAAAGTATATACCCTACAAACTGCACTTACACGCACCTTGAAACTTGGGATAGTAGAGGATACCTAGAAATACTCTTGCCTGAAAGCCTAGTATGAAAGAAAAAACGGTATTTAAAGCTAAACACCAAAAGAGCATATTGAAAAATATATCCGGTCTTGAAAAAGAAAAAGAAAAAGAAAAAGAAAAAGAAAAACAGAATAAAGCCAAAGACCTGGAAACTGCTATTTACGCTTTAAAGTTCACACATTCAGTAATCGGTCGTTAGTGCCTCAAGAAGCATTAATAGTCGCATGAAAGGTGTGTGAGCAAATCCGTCCATCCTTAATGAAAAGAAGTAGTATTAGGTATTAGGGCAAGGGTATTATAGGTTGAATTGAATTCTTTAGTGTAGGGGTGCAAATATACACACACGTAGGGGTATACAATCGATGTTTGGATAAAAGATAGAAATAAAGAATAAGACTTGTGTTTTCTGTAAAGTTGATAAAAATCCCTGATTTGAGGCCGCACTTTAGAAGGAAAACTCAGGAAAACCAACATCTTTCTAAACTTTTTTGGAACGTATAGGATACAAGGTTAAATAGATAGGAGGTGTGAAAAATAAGGGTTGGATATTTCTAACTTAGGATGATAGAATTTCTAACGTAAATACTAAACTGTAGGAGTAGAATCAACGTTAACTTATGACACCAGCTTGACGGGATTTTGTGGGTGTAATCTGCTGAAAACCCTCAGTAGACAACACTCCTCCTACTATGGACACCTAGAGGTTTAACGGCTTGTTGCACATGCTCAGTGCAATCGCGTTCCCTGCGAAAATGCGATTAGTACTTTTTTATGAATAATTGGTTTTGCTCGGGACAAGCAAAAGTTAAGTTTGGGGGTATTTGTTCATACCAGAATATTGCATTTTATACCGCTCATTCTTACGCTCGTTTGTTTATAGGCAGGTGCTTTTAATCAGTGTTTGCTACATAATTGCAGGATACTGGTCTCAGCTCTAAACAGTGAATATCATGGAAAAGTACGACAAATTCCGGATTACTGCCAACAACAGATAAAACACGGGTCTCCGTACTCTATCCGTGTATTGCCACAGACCAGTTTAAGGGAAAAAATGGCAAATCGATGTCATTTTCATGCACAAAGCTCAATGTCAACACAAGATCCAACATATCTACGCGGAGCTCGAGGAAATCATGGCAAACGATCCACATCACATCACATTTTGATCTACTGAAATTCTGGAAGAATTGTGAAGAGATTCTGAGAAAAGTACTATACCACACTGAAGAGGACCACAAACTAGGGGATACGACAAAATATGAAGGCACAAGCCTTCTAAAGGGCCGCGGAACCACGGCATAAGCGCGCTTAGGCCGCGGATCCGTGGCCATGTCGGCTCCTCAATTGATGAAATTTTAGGGGTATATTGGTAATTTTATTTAGAGGCAGATTGTTGCCCTAGATTCCAGTTCCCAGCCTATAAATTGCCCAGAACTTGCCAAGCCAATGGTGTTATTTCTTATGCCCACTTTTTGTTAGTTTTTAGTTTATTTCTTCTTCTTATTCATTCTTTCCTCCATGAAAATTGTAGTGAGGGCTTTTTTAGTGGAAGATCAATGAAGATGAGGGTTGTTTTTATCTTGTCTCTTTTATTTATTGTCTTGTAATTTTATTATCTTGTATTGTAATTTTATTATTTGTTGTTAACTAGTTGTTGTTATTTCTTTTCTTGTTCTCTTTTATTTTCTTCTCTTATCCGTATTTTCAAGCGATGATACTAGACGGAGTTCCTTGCTAAGGTGAGGACCCAAGAGTTAGCTTGCTTCACTTGTAAAACCGTATTTTCCTCTTTTCTTCCTTCTTGTTTTGTTTTCTTTTCTTTAATAATGTGTGAATAATTTCTCTCTTGTTAAGGCTAAGGAAGGTGGTATGAGGGACGGAGAAATCCCTTGTGCTTCTCTTCGCCAAACATCTTGAAACGAACCCCGACCAAACAATCGCAACCCCCTCGCTTAGGCGTGCTATACGTGACATATAGCCGCGACCTAAGTCGAGAAGTCCTTTAAGCGCACTACAAAGTGACATGTAGTTGTGACTTAATTGGATATATGGTTGCAGGTGTTTGGTCGAGGGTTGGAAATAAGCGTATTTAGCGGACGGACAAGGGGCACTAGGAATGGATTTAGCGTTGTAAAGCTTGCTTAAACTCGCAAATCCCATTCCTATGTCCTCCTAATCCCCGCTACTTTCGATTATCCTAACATCGTCTTAAGAATGGCTAAAGATAAGTACAAGACTAATACTAACTCTACTAACCAAAATTAACCTTAACAAGCTTACTTGAACATAAATACGAACACTTAGGATAGAACTGAACAAACATATACACATTCTTTATTGACTTGTCTAAAACTCGAACGGACATACAACAATCTCCCTGTGGATCGACCCGTACTCAACCGGCTAGCTACAAGCGAAACCGTCTTGATTGCGGTAATAAACTTAGCACGCAAAAACTCTACCAATCAAATGGCGCCGTTGCCGGGGAGACGGTAGCGTATTTTCTTTCTTGTTATTCGGGTTAATATTCTTTTTGTATATATTTATAAATAAAAAAAATTAAAAAAATAAAATAAAATCTTTTTGTTATTTTTGATAATTTTTGTGTGCAAGTGTGCAGGCTAATCTGGAGCAAGTACAGTAATCCAAAAAGAAAACAGAGAATTTTATTTTGGAGAAGAGACCAAGGGGAGTGCAGAGACCCAAGTTGAAGCCCTAACTAAGCAACTTGACCGCGGAACCGCGGTCAAAGGGGGGCTTTAGCCGCGGTTCCGCGGCCGTATTGAGGCCTCAGTGCCCCAATTTTTTTCCTGCCCTGTCTCTGTTCTTTTATCGTCTCTGTAAATTCCAATATACTGTATTTTCTGCAGATTTTTGCGGATTTGCAAACGGCAATTGTGGGGAGCAAAGTGTACGTTCAAGGCTAAGGTGATTGCAAAGTACAGTGCCAATGATCCGGGTAGTTTGACCCGCGCAAGCGAACTTTTCAAGCTTACCGGATTTGATTCAACGGGGGTTTCCTAACCCAAAAACTTAACGGTACGTACTTTATTAACACCTTCTTCTCAAATCCGACGCATCAAATATACTATTCTTTGCAGGATTCTTTGCAAGTTCGCTAGCAAACGCTAAAAATTGACTAACCCGTATTTGTTGCAGTGCCGTGCTTAAACTAAAAAACGATTGTTTGATTCTTTATAGAATTTTTATTGAATTGCGCATTGCATACATTAATACGGACTTAAGGGCAAGCGAACCCCACAACACACGGTAAAGGATTTCATCACCTTTTCCGTGGCCCACAAATCACGAACTTGAGCATAACGTTTACCCGCACAAATTTTAAAAGAAACTAGACTTTAAGCCTTAAGGACTTCGCGCTCATTAGGAGAAGTTAACTGTGTTTAGAACCTCGCTTAACTGTATATTGTTTACGGGGTGTCTAGGAAAGTGTTAACGGCGAAACCGCCAAAAGAGAAAGGGTTATTTAATTAAGGACCTTCGCGAAAGCGTCGGAAAACCTCCCCTTATCTCTGCACTTACCTGGCCTCGTGATCAATGTATTTTGAGCCCGTTTCTCGACACAGTTTTATTTCGACTATCAAGTTCTGGAGCAGGTCTAGTTGACCTAGGCGAACCCTAGACCAATTAGGTGCGTGGTATTTTTGTGTCGTGATTATTTTTGTCCAGATTCTTTTTGTTTGTATATTTCATTCTTTTGTTAATATCTTACTATAAAAAAAATCACATTCATTTTCCCCTCATTTTCTCTTTCTTTCTTTCTTTCTCTCTTCATATCATGGGTACTCCACCTAGAAAAACTCTTGCCGAACTTTGGTACCCACAACCAGACATTACTTCTTACAGTTCTTGCTTTGGCCGAACGTCGAACGATCCCTCCATGCCCAAAATCTCTTTGAAAGATCGGATAGACGCATCTAGGACAAACACTTGCCCTCCGCAATCCACTTTGTATCAACATTTTCAACATCCCCCACCCTCTTATGTTGATACCCCTTTTGCAAGTCGTCCTTTGTCTGTCGCTGAACATATTGAACAATCCTGTAGCCGATCTTTCACTCCTTTCACCGCTACAGATTCTTGGGATCAACAATTCCATTCACCTTCTTATCCAATTGTTGATCCTTCTCCTGTCCATCCATTCAATTCCTACCAGTCCTACCCGACTTTTGCACCTTCCCTAGACATTGCTTCTGAACCGTCATTTGGGAGTTTTCAGTATCCAAACAACTTTGAATCTTTTACTGAAACCCCTTCACAACCCATGTCTAGTCTGGAACAGTCTTTGGAAGACTTTATGGTAGCGTCGTACCAACAGATGATGGATTTGAATGCGTCCATGGCCGCCCTCATACAACCTAGTGACCCGGTTGCTAGTTTTCAACTAGCTCCAAATTTTCTAATGTATGAAGAGGCGATAGGACAAGTTGAGAATTTGAGTGGAGAGAGTGAGATGTACCCCCTTCCGAATCAAGCCTACCCGTTTCAACTTGAATCCCACAACTCCGGTTTTGAATGTCTATCTAGTGTTCCAAACGATTCATTGATTAAAGATAGAACAAATAATGAGTTGTGTGACTTTGTAGTGTTTGATTTGCCCGATTGTGAAGGGTCCTTTTCGAGTGAAACCATACCCAATCCTTTTGACCTCTACACCTCCACTCTAGAACCTGAATTGATTAATATCCATGCTTTTGTTGAGGTGTCTGAGAATATAGATTTTCACCTGATTGAGGATATTGACGCCGAGAATATTTTGGATGATGAACCTGCAGATTTGGCTGAGTTTTTCTCTCCGATGCCCCATTGCTCGAGGGAGTGCCTTCAACTACTGCCTTGGCGGTGGTCACCTCTCAGCCCTCTCTCATACCATCGAAGATGTTGGAAGGTATGGGTTTGCGACTTATTAATCTTATCTTTCAGACGTATAATTTGTGTACTAAAGTCATACTGTTGTGTCTTTCAGGAGTGCTTTTTGGCCATCTCTATCAGGTGTTGCTCCCACACTTCTCCTTCCCATCTGAACTCGCTTCTTCCTCTAGTGATGCTGGTGAGTATGGTTTCCCATTGATATCTTTCTTTTTCATTGATGGAATTACTTCTAACTTTTTTCTCGTCCCGACTGCAGTGCTACGAATTGAAGAAGGGGATGAAAGATCGGCCGCACCACCGGCCCTTCCGGCCTTGCCATCCGCCGCAGCTGGTACATCAACTATCACATTGATAACTCCCTCTTTTTTTTATCTCTTGAACTGTTATCTGATCATTCTTGTTTTTTTAGTTGTCGTTCCGGTCTCGGCGCCCTTCGAGCCTCGCATCACAATGCCGGCAGGTCCTTACCTGAGACGTCCATCTTCGAAAGGCGCCGCGAATAGTTTGCGTATGTTGAGCGACTACACTGAGGAGATCGACATCGAGACACCTACGTCTGCTGCGGATTTCGCTACGACGGTTAACCCGATGCTGGTGATACTCGTGAATTTCCATGACGAGGGCATCATCGCATCTTGGGTTAACTATTGTAAGGAGATCGAGGCTTGCCTGCATCAGCTGGAGTCGATGCGTCCCGCCCCTGTGACTTTAGCCGCGAACAATGAAAGAGCAGCATGGATCGAGGAAAGCGCTTCTTACGTTCACCACTTGGAAGAAGAAGCAGCTTTAAGGCTAAGGGAATGCCAAGAGACCTCGAGCGAGACGGCTCGTCTGCGTGCTGAGGTTGAGGCGAATGCTGCCCAAGTGAAGGCTATCTTTGAGGGTCTCCTGGAGCGCATCTCTCATGGGCTAAACTTGAAGCGAAAGCTTGATGTCGCCGAGCGTGACACCCCAGGCCGCGAAGCTGCTCATCAGGCCGTCAGGGAGCAGCTTGCATCTGTCTTGCAGCAACGGGCCCAAGTGGAGGCGGAGCTGGCAGTGGTGGCCGATCAGGAGAAAGTGGGGAAAGAAGTGCGCGGACAATTGCTAGAGTTATGCATGACGCTTCCAGCCCAGTAATTCCCCTTGTATCTAGCTACTTGTAAAATTTTTCTTTTTAAATAATATGTATCCATTCTTCATTCTTTTGTACGCTTCACCTTGTACTTGATTACATTCAATAAAGATACACATTTTTCTTTGCAATGTCTTGTACTATTTCTTTGCTTTTCCCTTTCTCTTATTATCAGCATGCTGTCTTGATAAACACATTTGACCGATAATAAAGTAAGCGTCTAGATTTTTCAAGAGATAGCGATGGCTTAGGCCGCAGGTTCAGATCTGCCGCCTAAGACTTCTCAACTCTATGAGCCATGAGGGTCTAATAGAGACTTTTCTCCCTACGGATCGAGAGGATCTCGTAGGTGTATTTTCTCCTTAGGAATCGTGAGGATTCCTAAGTGCGTTTTCTCTTATAAGTCGTAAGGATCTTATAAGAGAATTTTTCCCTCTTACGAGTCGAGAGGACCCGTAAGCGGTTGTTTCCCTCCTTATCGAAATTCGAATTTGGAGAGTGAGACCCATGAATGGTATGCAAGAGACCGTTTTAGACCGACTTGCAGAGTCCCATTGTTCAGGAAACAAGTTTTTAATCCCTGCTGCCTGAGGCTTCAACTTGCAAGTTGAGACGAATCGGGAATTTCCCACGGAGACACTGGTTTCTCTGTGAGCCGACGCGAATCAGGAGGCTCTTATCAAGGATGCTTGTTTCCCTGAATTGAGGTATTTGCCAAGGATATTTGTTTCCCTGGTGTTGAAACGAGTCGAGAATTTCCCGCGGAGACACTGGTTTCTCTGCAAGTCGACGCGAATCGGGATTTTCTTCGTCAAGGACACTTGTTTCCTCAAGTCGAAGGATTTGTCGAAGACACTGGTTTCTTCGGGGTTGAAACGAACCGGGAATTTCCCGCGGAGACATTGGTTTCTCTGCGAGCCGATGCGAATCAGGAGGCTCTCATCAAGGATGCTTGTTTCCCTGAATTGAGGTATTTGCCAAGGATATTTGTTTCCCTGGTGTTGAAACGAATCGAGAATTTTCCGCGGAGACACTGGTTTCTCTGCGAGTCGACGCGAATCAGGGGGCTCTCATCAAGGATGCTTGTTTCCCTGAATTGAGGTATTTGCCAAGGATATTTGTTTCCCTGGTGTTGAAACGAATCGAGACTTTCCCGCGGAGACACGGGTTTCTCTGCGAGTCGACGCGAATCAGGAGGCTCTCATCAAGGATGCTTGTTTCCCTGAATTGAGGTATTTGCCAAGGATATTTGTTTCCCTGGTGTTGAAACGAATCGAGAATTTTCCGCGGAGACACTGGTTTCTCTACGAGTCGACGCGAATCAGGGGGCTCTCATCAAGGATGCTTGTTTCCCTGAATTGAGGTATTTGCCAAGGATATTTGTTTCCCTGGTGTTGAAACGAATCAAGAATTTCCCGCGGAGACACTGGTTTCTCTGCGAGTCGACGCGAATCAGGAGGCTCTCATCAAGGATGCTTGTTTCCCTGAATTGAGGTATTTGCCAAGGATATTTGTTTCCCTGGTGCTGAAACGAATCGAGAATTTCCCGCGGAGACACTGGTTTCTCTGCGAGTCGATGCGAATCAGGATTTTCTTCATCAAGGACGCTTGTTTCCTCGAGTCGAAGGATTTGCCGAAGACACTGGTTTCTTCGGGGTTGGGATGAATCGTCGAGATTTGGCTTCGTTTTCTGGCGGAGCCTGTTGGGAAAGTATGGTTCCCTCTTTGTTTGCGCCCTTGGATTGTATACAGGGATCTATGTGATATCAACTGTAGGGCCAAAGTTTTATCATTTTTTTTGTTTTATTTCCGCGATGCTCTATCATTTCAGCTTTTATATCGCGAAGGTCGCGATTGCCCAATCATTTCGGCTATTTTTCGCGGTGCCCAATCATTTCGGCTATTTATTTTATTTTCACTCGCTGCTTTTTATTGCGAGTTGCCCAATCATTTCGGCTATTTTGTATGCATACGTTTTTACTTGCTGCTTTTTATTGCAAGTTGCCCTATCATTTCGGCTATTTCGTATGCATACCCGGCCTATCGGCTTTTCACCGTAAACCTGAAATTAGACACCGATTTCGGCATCAGCACCGCTACAACTGGGATATTGCCAGGAGCGAATCATCATTTTCCTCCGTCGATGTTGAACAAAGGTGGCTTAGCGAACAGGGTTAAAGTCCTGTAGACTAAGGCTTTTAACTTCATGAGCCGTAAGGGTCTCACGAAGGTATTTCTCCCTACAAGTCGTGAGGATCTCGTAGGTGTATTTTCTCCTTAGGACTCGTGAGGATTCCTAAGTGTATGTTCCTCTGTAAGTCGTAAGGATCCTACAAGAGGGTTTTCTCCTTGTAAGTCGAGAGGACTTATAAGGGTTGTTCATCATGTGCACATATCCCCAATCACGGATGAAACTTGGTTAGGGAAATGTTTATTCGCGCCCATGGATTGTATACAAGGGTCAGTATTGAACCACTTGTAGGGCAGTATCGAAGGTTGTGGGAGTTGCTTAAGCACAGGTTTAGGTCTCTGTAACTTAAGACTGTCAAATCTTATGAGCCGTGAGGGTCCCATAAGAGAGTTCTCCTTACGAGTCGTGAGGATCTCTCAAGTGTATTTTCTCCCTAGGAATCGTGAGGATCCCTAAGTGTGTTGCTCCCTTGTGAGTCGTAAGGATCTCACGCGGGTGATTTCTCCCTACAAGGTCGAGAGGACCCTGTAAGTGTCCTTTAACTTGGCTGCGCCCTTTCAGGTTTTCACAAACACTCGCCGGTAGTCCTGCTGTTTTTACTCACGGAGCCCTTTCGGGTTTTCATCCGTGCCCATTTTGCTTATGGACATACCGTTTGTTTTTTTTTATTCTTTTTATTTTTATATATTTTTTTTACGAGGTCGCGCCCTTTCGGGTTTTCACGAACACTCGCCGGTAGCCCTGCTGTTTTTACTCACGGAGCCCTTTCGGGTTTTCATCCGTGCCCTTTTTGCTTATGGACATACCGTTTTTATATATATATATATATATTATTTTATTTTTTTATTCATCTCGTCAGCCTAAAGATGCTGCGGTAGTAGTTTAAGGACGTTTCGGTCCGTCATTAGTTTAGAGACGTTTCGGTCCGTCATTAGTTTAGGGACGTTTCGGTCCGTCATTACTTTAAGGACGTTTCGGTCCGCCATTGGTTTAGGGACGTTTCGGTCCGCCATTAGTTTAGGGACGTTTCGGTCCGTCATTAGTTTAGGGACGTTTCGGTCCGTCCAAGAGAGGGCAGGCTACTGCTTATAAAGTTTGAGCTTAGGAAGATAGCGAGCGGACATAGTCGTCGTCATCTATCATTGACCTAGGCAGCAACTTGCTAAGTGTAGTATTTCTTTAGGAATCGACCATTTATTGGCTTGTAAGGTCTTTCACCATGCATATCCATGAGTAGATAGGCTCCATCCTGGTAGACCTTGTCTATGATGTACGGGCCTTCATAGTTTGGCTCAAATTTTCCCCGTTTGGCTTGATTGGGGATCATAGGTCTTTTGACCACTAGCACGAGTTCGCTTTGGCGGAATGTCCTTGGTCGGGTGAATCTATCATATGAGCGCGTCATCTTCGCTTTATAAGCTTCCGGATTTTGTTGTGCTATGAGCCAGGTTTCATCAAGGGCATCAAGCTCATCAAGCCGAAGGTGAGCATTTTCTTCGTCCGTCAGCTCGTAGTGGACTGCCATTCGTAGAGAGGATAACTCTATCTCAAGGGGGAGTACTGTCTCTGTACCGACCAACGCATATGGCGTTGTGTTTGTGGCTGTCTTGAACGTAGTTCGATATGCCCAAAGAGCCTCTTACAGTCTCTCATGCCAGTCCTTCTTATTTCGGGACACCGTTTTCTTCATGATCTTTGTCAATGTCTTGTTGAAGGCCTCGGCTAGACTATTAGCTCGCGGATTATAAACCGAGGAATATCTCCAGTCTATGTTATGCTGCTGCGCGAAACGACTGATCTTATGGCTTCTGTAGGCTGGCCCGTTATCGGAGATGATCCGTCGCGGAGTTCCAAACCGATATATGACGTGCGTCTTGAAGAAATGGAGGATATTCTCCGTCTTCACTTTCCTCAGCGGTACTGCTTCTGCCCATTTGGAGAAGTAGTCAGTCGTCGCCAGGATGAAACGGTGTCCTCTAGACGATGCTGGTTCGATGGGGCCGACTATGTCAGTTCCCCACATTTCAAATGGCCAGCTAGCCACTGTTGTGTAGCGGATTTGGATGCTGGTGGATGAAGTCCCCATGGATTTGGCATAAGTGGCATTGCTTCGCATACTCAAGGCAATCCTGAATCATCGTGGGCCAGTAGTAGCCCATCCGTTTGATCTTCAGCTTCATCTTCGGGCCCGCTTGGTGAGAACCACATAGTCCGTCATGAACTTCCTGAACGACTCTTTTCGCTTCGTCAGGTCCCAGACATCTTAACCACAGAGAATCAAATGACTTCTTATACAGAGTATCATTGACGAAGGCAAAAGACAAAGCACGTTTCATAAGCTGATGTCTTGAGGATGCATCTTCGGGCGTTCGACGGTATTTGAAGTAGTCTATAAAGACTTCTCTCCAATCCTCGGTATTTTCCCGATCTTTTATTTGTAGGGTCGTCTGCTCAGTCGCTCCCTTCTCTTTGGGTAATTCCGAAGATATTTCTGCTGGGGCAAGCACCCGACGGCTTTGTACCACAATTCTTACGTCATCGAGGTTCTCATCAGCCAGTTCCTTGGCGAGCTTGGCCAATGCGTCCGCTTTGCTGTTTTCCGCGCGTGGTATGTTTTCCAAAGTATAGGAAGGGATTTGGGCCAACAGTTGCTGCACCTTCTCGCCGTACTTCACCAACTCTGGTTTGCACGTCTGGTAGTCGCCATTTACTTGACTAACGACTAGTTAAGAATCTCCATATATGAGGAGGTTTTCAATTCCCATGTCGATGGCGATCTCGAGGCCTGCTATCAAAGCTTCGTATTCGGCTTCATTGTTTGTCCTCGGCTCCGTCAGGGAGAAAGCAAAGCGCATTATCCCTCCTTGTGGAGTTACAAAGATGAGTCCTACCCCCGATTTGATTATAGGGGTACTTTGTTTGCGCTTCTTCACGGAAGATGCTCCATCGAAATAAAGCTCCCATCGGGTATCACCACCGTCGATCGCATCAAACGCGTGTTCGTCTGGAAGATCACAATTCAGAGGAGAATCGGCGGGTATCGGATGCTCAGTGAGGAAGTCGGCGATGGCCTGGCCTTTTACCGCCTTGGGAGGCTGATAGGTTATCGAGAACTCCATCAAGAGCAGGGCCCATTTAGCGAGTCGTCCTGTCAATATGGCCTTCGACATAAAATATTTAAGAGGGTTCACCTTCGAAATGAGACGGACTTCATGTGCCAACGCATAGTGTCTGAGCTTTGTTACCCCAAAGATCAACGCCAGGCAGGGTTTTTCAATGGGGGAGTAGTTGCTTTCTGCCCCCAGAAAAACTCGACTTAAGTAGTAGAGTGCTCTTTCTTTCCCTTGATCGTTCTCTTGTGCCTATAATACGCCTAAGGAACCTTCGAGGGCGGTTGTATAAAGAATGAGGGGTTTCCTTTGACCGGAGCAGCCAACACCGGCGGGTTCTGCAGGTAGTATAGCGCACTTTGGCATTTTTGGTCCCAGACGAACGGGGTTCCCTTCTTCATCAGGTGGCTGTAAGGACGACACTTGCCTGAAAGGTTGTCTATAAATCGCCATATATACGCGAGCTTCCCTTGGAGAGACCGCAGCTGTTTGAGATTCCTTGGCGGAGGCATTTCCATGATCGCCTTGATCTTTGATGGATCTATTTCAATACCTCGGTGTCGGATGATGAATCCCAGGAATTTGCCCGAGGAAACTCCGAATGCACACTTGAGATGGTTCATCTTCAAGTTGTATTGCCGAAGGCGTTGAAATACGGTCTTCAGATGCTCAAGATGTTCCTCGTATGATTTGCTTTTCACTACAAGGTCGTCGATGTAACATTCAACAATCTCATGTATAAGGTCATCGAAGATCTGCGTCATGGCTCTTTGGTAGGTGGCACCGGCATTCTTTAAATTGAAGGACATCACCTTGTAGTAGAATATACCCAAAGGAGTCCTGAAAGCGGTGTGCTTCTGGTCTTCAGGATGCATCTTTATCTGATTATACCCTGACGAGCCGTCCATGAAGGAGAAAACCTCATAAGTGGACGTATTGTCTATCATCAGTTCGGTGACTGGCACTGGGAAATCATCCTTCGGCCAGGCTTTATTGAGATCCTGGAAATCTACGCATATGCGCACTGTCCCATTTTTCTTCATCACCGGGACGATGTTGGCGATCCATTCCGGATATTGAACCTCTTGAATAAAGCCGGAGTCGATCAGCTTTTTGACTTCAGCATTGATACTCATTTCAAGCTCGAGCCGTATTCTTCTTGGCGCCTGTTTGACCGGCTTGACGTCCGGGGATATCGCCAATTTATGCACAGCAATTTCTGGATCTAGTCCTGGCATTTCGGAATAGTTCCATGCGAAGCAATCTTTATGCTGCATAAGCAGGTCTTTTAATGAAGCCACCCTTTTCTTCAGATAGCAGCTCACTAATGAATGTCGGTCGTGGGTCGTTTGCCGTCCCCACTCAATTTTCTTGAGGTTATCTGCAGTGGTATGGATTCCATCTTCCAGCTCTTTCGGCGCTGGTGGGAACTCTGAGATCACCTCATCGTTGCTGTTTTCAAAGCACCAGGGAAGGTCATCCATGTTCTCGGGCTCTTCTTTTGATATGGTTATCACGTGACAAGTACGAATTCGCTTCCAATCCCAATGTGGAACTGGTTCTTCTTCCGTGGCCTTGGGTTCGTGCTTCTATGGTGGCGCTACCTTCCAGTTGTCGGACAGAGCGAACTTTCCAAGCCGATACTGATCTTCAACCCAATTCTTGAAGGTGAAGCAGTCCTCGAGAGGGTGCCCTATCACTCGGTGATAAGGGTAATAGTCCGGATGAGAGACTTCGCCTGCTTGTTCGGGGTGTTTAGACTCCGGCAGTGTAAGCATCTGATATTTTAAAACGAGGTCAAGTATTTTCTTGGTTTTGTCCCGAGGAAAAGAGTATACTCGACCCATTTTTCTCATAAGGGATAGATCGGAACCGCTCGATTTTCGCTTGAGTGGCCTCTTAGACCCGCTTCGTTGCTGTTGAGCGCCTTTTCCGCGTTTTGACTTGTTTCTGCCTCTGCGTCGAGCTTTTTTTATAACAGGTTGACAAGGAGCGGCATTTTCATCTTTCACGGCCTGTTGGAGAAAGCGTAGCGTTTTGGCTTTCTCGTAGATGGCCATTTCGCGGTTATGACCGTCTTGGACTTTTTAACCAGCTTCCCTTATAAGTTTGTCCATTTGTTCTTCGAATGACGGACTGGGCACTTTTGCATCTGGAACTTTCACTGGCTCAGGATTAGCATCTTCCCATTGAGCATCCGCTTCTTCATCGAAGTCATGCACGACGTAGCAACCGTGGAGTAGTTCTCGTTTCTTGGACCGAATGTATCCAAGCCCGATCATTTCCATTCTCCCATTAGGCAGTTTGCGTTGCATCCCGGGAATGTTCCAGACTTTATCATAGAACTTGGCTTTTCGAATGGTCTGCTTGAAGGATATCCCCTGGCGCTCCAGCAGCCTCTTCAAGCCTTCTGTATAATATCTGGGGAGACGAATGGGTTGAAGCCTGTCAAGCGTAGGATCCGCGCCATGCCAGATTTCTTTCTCCACTCTGGTTTCTTCAGAGCGGTAGAATAGAATTTCCTTTTCTCCTTCTCGCCTGGGAGGGATATAGAACGTTTGCAGCTCTTCTACATTGTAAATATCAAGTGCATCCAGTTCTTTACGGTGTTTAAGCGGCACCATAGCGACTTGTAGACTTTGTTCTTCGTCAGCGGACGTTCGTATTGAAGTCCGAGCAGAGAATAGAGCATGGACCTCATCTTCCGAGTCACTACCAAAGATCAACGTAGGAGCAGATGGTCCCGGCTTGTTGTATTGGGGCAGACCCGAATAAACTATCTCCTCTTCCTCTTCGGTATCACTCCCGAAAACAGGGATGGTGGTGTTATCTTTGTTCTCCGGCTTGTGACACATTTCCGTGTCTTCGAAATTCGGTAAGAAGTATTTGGCATCTTCATATTTGCGGACTTCGTTCACGGAAAACGGATTCAGTTCTCCTGCCACGGTATACTCGAGACCATCCTGAGCGTATTTCATACACTGATGTTGTGTAGAAGGGATGACATTGTACTCGTGTAACCACGGTCGGCCGAGCAAAGCGTTGTAGCATGTCTTGGCGTCTATGACGTGGAACTTAATGTCCGTGACGAGTAGCCCAAAGCGTAGTGTCAGTATCACAGACCCAAGAGTCCTTGATGACTGGGAGTCGAACCCGGAGATGGTAATCTTATCCCGAGCAAGGTGCTGGACGCTCATACAGATTTCTTTTAACACCCGCACATTGAGGAGGTTAACGGAGGATCCATTGTTGATCGGGATTTTGCCTATCTTTATATCGTGACAGTATCCTGAGACATAAAGGGGGCGATTGTGTTCGCACGTCAGAAGGAGAAGGTCTTCAACCCCAAAAGCGACATCGGCCGTGTGCACTTCCTCCAATTCATCTTTCATCTTTTCTTCAGCCAGGAAAGCTTGGAATTGTTCCGGATCCTGTAGTGCCTTGATTAATGAATCTCTCGCATCCTTTATTAGCAAAAGGGCGTCAACAATGCTGAGCTGCGAGGGTAGTTTCCTCAGATGTGCTAAGACGTTGTAATCGACCTTATTTCTCTTCGGCGGGTCCTTGACTCTTAGCTCCTCCAGAACTTGGTCATCTAATACGATATCTTCAGAAACCTTTTCTTTCCCTTTATCTTTTCTGTTTGAGGGTCCGAGATTCTTTTCAGGCAGCGTCCGATTACGCAACCGGATATTTTCGCAAACCTTCGGCTCTTCTTCTTTTCCCGAAGTAGACTCTTTAAAGAGAGGGGCAAGTTCCAGCTCCTCATCAGAATCGCTCCCGAATGTAGGCACCTGTGATCCCCCGGCGTTAACCATGCGACAATCACCGGTAGTTCTGTTAAACCCTTCGGTCTTATTTTTCCGCTCCTGACGAGTTTTGCGCTTCTCCCGCTTAAAATGTTGTCGATGAGCAACATATCCTTGCCACCATCTATCGAAAGCATTGCACTCCTCAGTGGGGTGCGAAATCTTCCGATGATATAAGCAATAGGAGGAGTGCATTTCCACTTCACCAGTAATGTTTTCTTCGGAGGATGGTAGCTTCATGCCCATTAATATGGCCTTAGCAAACCTTTTCCTCACCTCGAATTTTCTTTTGTCCGTAGTGGATGTATTTTGCTCCAGCGGAAGTGTCTCAGCTCTTTCGTCAAGTCGCTGGCGCTTGGCCCTTTCAAATATAGCCGCCTCGCATTCCCGATCATCTTTACTTTTTAAGAGAGCTTCATTGAGGAATGCGTCAATTACTTCATCCGATGGCCCCAGAATTTTTGGTTCAGGATCTGCCCCCAGCGTTTCAGTACAAGGAGTCTCCTCATCGTCTATGAACGAATGGGAGATCACATGGCAGCTCGCCACGTATTCTTCAGATTCATCAGATGAATTTTCTCTCTCATCTTCCTCTTGAAAGATATGATTGAGGAACTCTTGGAATATAATGGGAGTCTGTGCCTTCTGGTTGTATTCCTCCAGCATGTCAATTTGTTTTTGCAAGTCCGTGCGCTTGTCGCCAGGCTTCACGGGCTTCATTGATTTCTTTTTCTTCTTCTTTGAAGATTTCGACGGCTGGTTGTGAATGCTTGGGCCACCTCCATCGATCATTCGAGTTGGACGCGGCTTCAACATTCCTTCAATGATTTGAGGTTCCAACGGGTTCTTCCACCTAATCGCTGGGCATGTTTGAAGATCGTTTAGCATCCTTTTTGTCTTGGCTGATAATACAACCTCCCAAGGAGCTTCTTCAACGACAGAGCATGTTGCCCCCGGCGTATTCATCCTCTTAGAGGCGTGGGGCTGCGGGGGATTCACCTTCCATTTGTCAGATAACGCGAACTTGCCCTGTTGGTACTGGTCTTCAAGCCAATTTTTGAAGACGTAGCAATCTTCGATCGGATGACCCAGTACTCGATGATAAGGACAGTAGTTGGGCTCATTGGCATCATTTGGTTGCGACGGACGTTTTGGATCCGGCAGATTTATGAGCCGGTTGCGCAACGCCAGCTCGAATAACCTTCTTGTTTTATCTCGGGGAAATGAGCAAGAACGTCCTAGCCTCTCCTCAAAGGCTGCGTACGGACGTATATTATTTTGACGAACAACTGACTTCGAGTTGCTCGGTTGTTGTTGAGCATTAGCGACAACGATCGCTTTTCCCTTCCCCTTGTCATTTCGGGAGTCCGGCTTTGGAAGAGGGGGTCTATGGCCCATCTGATCCATTTGCGCTAGCTTGTCAATCAAGGCCTGGAAGGTAGTCGGCTTGAAAAACATCATAAATTGCGAGATGGTTGCTTGTGGATCAAGGGTTCCTACAAACATACCCACCGCGGGAGCTTCTTCAATGCGCTGCTCGCACTTCGACCATAAGTTCCGCCACCGTATAGCATATTGAACCCATGTCTCGCCTGGCTTTATCCTGGCGTTAATCAGTGCCGTCATCGGGGTGCGTTCACTGGCGCTTGCAAAACGCTGAGTAAACAATAGCTCCATCTCCGCGAAGGTTTTGATAGAGTCGTTCGGAAGCTCAGAGTACCACTCGAACACCGTATCTGATAAGCTTCCAACGAACTGGCGACGCAACAACTTGTCATCACTGCCGGTGTTGCCACAGAGTGCCCTGAACTGGGCAACATGCTGGTGAGGATTGCCCGTCCCCTTGTAGACATGGAACTTGGGAATTGTGTATCCCGGCGGGTACTTGATCTGGTCGTACCAACTCGGATATGGCCGTCCTGTTTTTACGACCTGGCTGGCCGCTTCAGTCGCATGATGAACCCGCATTTGCTGGGCTATGTACTCGTCCAAATCAGCTTTGGAGATTGTATCCTCTTTAGCTGCTGACAGAGCTGGCGGAGGATTTGACGTCTCTCCCCTATCGTCTTCAAGGACGATTGGGGGATATTCGGCTGGAGGATCTTGCTGGATCATCATCCCTACCATGTCTTGGAACAGGAGGCCCATACGCTTTATGTTGGCTGCTTGTTCAGCAGCCTCTTTATCCTTCTTCTCCAATATTCGACGAAGGAATTCAGCGTCGGTTTCTTGCTCCTGGCACTCATCCGAGGACGTTTCAGGGTTTTCTTTTGGCCCTGTAAGTGCGGCCATAGCGTTCATCATCTCTTGGAGCTTCTGCTGCTGCTCCTGCGCTTTGGTCACCGATCGCGTGAGCGGTCTATGACCTGTTGATATGCGGCTGTCCTCTTTACCAGACGCCATATAGACGGTATGAACTACCATGCCCCCAGACTTAGGGCGTTTGGGTTCACCACCTTTGATATTCGCCATGGGTGTAGGGACTTTTTCTGGCCTTCTTCTCTTATGGGCCGTAGAAGTTGAGGGGGCCGTTGCTTTGGGCACCCAAGTGGTCGTCACCTTTCGTTGCTTGACCGGGGGATTCTCTTCTTGCCGACCTTTCGACTTCTTCTGTTGGCGAGAGAAATTAGGATCAATCATAGATTCTCGGACTCGTCGCCATGTCTTATAGATCCTGGAGGACAGCGATTGAGGAGACTGCTCCGGCTTTCCTGTTTCCACGGTAGTCTCTACCGGTAGAGATCTTTTGAGCACCGCAATTGGTGAGTTTCTGCGTACCCTATTCAGCAGCTTAAAACTGTTCCCAGTTGGAACAGCAGAATTGACTTCCACCGTTGGAGCTGGTGGAGCTATCCCAGAAGGGGAGTTGACCCCGGTCTTCCTTATCCGGCGCCGGTGGCGTCGGCGGGCGCGACGAGTCGTCGGTATTGGTTCAGAGACAGAAAAAACTTCTTCTTGCCCCCTATTCAGGTGTGGGGCTGTTGCCGGTGTCAGCCTATTGAAGACTGACATCTTTTGAGCAGCAGGGGCAGGAGTGGGATTTGGGACGGTCGGTCTTGTAAAGACCGATCTCTTAGCCGGAGAAGCCGCCATGACGACTTCAGGAACAGGTTTGGCTACTATTTTTGGAATAACCTTTTCTGGGACCGCAAGCTTTATTGTGGGCCCGCAGGAGTTTTGGCCCAGTCTGGAGAAGACCGAGGCACTGGTGTTGGGCGACCTGTTGAGAGGGGCCGCAGTAATTGTAAGTCGATCGAAGACCGACTTCTTAGGAGCTTCTTGTACGGGCACAGGGGTGCTGAAGCTTGTTGGCGGAAGCATGGTTCCGAAAACCAACCCTGTGGTGGCTTGAGTAATCTGCTCCACGGGCATGGTGAACAAAGAGGCCGCTTGGGGCCCGTAGGTTATGCCCCCAGTTGAGGCAGGACGCGCGTTGCAGCTGCAGTTGGAGCACTTCGAACAGGTAGAGGCCATCGATGCTTGATTTCTGTGCCAGGCAAAAGACCAAATCTTAGTAACTTAAAATCCAAAGGCAACCATTAACAAACCACGATTCGTTCGCGAATACGACATGCGAAGTGTGGAGTGGAAAGAGGAAAAGGTCCCACCGGGCATGCCAGAATCTGTTCCCTTCCAAAAGACGGCGCACAAGACTGCGAAGTCCTGACGCTGAGATTCGGGACAGATGCTATATGGTTTTATCCGTCTACCTCTCCGAAGATGCCAAGTTGATTTATAGCACCGTGTATCGGAGGTTTAGACGGATGCGGCCGATGTAGCAGACTTCGTCAGATTCCCCCTCGTTTGAGGAGGTTTTGATTGTGGGGACGCTCTTCCCTGCAGACGCAAGCCCCTGCAGTTAATTACGCTACCGCATCGCGGTAACAACTTTCTCCTTCTCCAGAATTTCACTTCGTGTCGTGTGTGTTTGTTTTGTTTGTGGATGCCCGTGGATTGTATACGGAGACTAAGTGATGCCGTCGCCCGTAGGACGTGGATTAGTCCAAATCCGTATTTACTTAGATTTGGTTTTGGTGTTTTAGTTTAAGGATACGTTAGCCATATTTAGGCTAAGATCGACTTAAACGTTCGTTAAGGATACGTTAGTCCGATTTGAGACTAAGATCAACTTAACGGGATCGCTTGGATCCGACGAAGAGCATTTGGGGGCTCTATTGTTCCAGTTTAGGGACGTAGTGGTCCATAGGTAGTTTAAGGACATTGCGGTCCATATTCCAGTTTAGGGATATGGTGGTCCATATTTAGTTTAAGGACGCTTAAGTCCGTGGGTTTAAGGACCCCACAGTCCGTATTTTAGTTTAAGAACGCATAAGTCCGCGGGTTTAAGGATCCCACAATCCGTCTTTTGGTTTAAGGACGCTTAAGTCCATGAGTTTAAGGACCCCACAGTCCGTGTTGATGTGTGGTTGTCGGGACCCGTCACCTCTCTGACGTCGTTGAAGGATTACAACGATAGGAGTCAAAGGAGTTCGGAGATGTACCCTCGAACCGGTCGTAAATTGATTTAAGAGAGCAGTTGTGCTCAGTCAATTTAATTTGAGGACTTACGGCCATAATTGGGCTAAGTCCAGTTGAAAAATATTCAACGCTTTTATTTATTTTTGGTCTATTAGACCTGTGCTAGGGCTTTGCCCATGTTTAAATAATGCATTGCATTACTTTTTATTTTTGTTTGGGCTCTGCCCATAAAGGATGCAGAGCATCAATTTGTTTTGGGCTCTGCCTATTTATAAATGATGCAGAGCATCAATTTTACTTGGGCTCTGCCCTTTTATAAAAGATGCAGAGCATCAATTTTACCTGGGCTCTGCCCATTTATTGCTTTGCAATTTATTTTGGCCTACTAGGTCTTTCTAATTTGGGCCTGGCCCTTTAGCAAAAGAAATGCATTGCATTTGTCAGGCGCTTTGCGCCAATCAAAGAGCGCAAGCGCTTGTGGTGATGACACGTGTCATGCAAGCGCACTGCACTGCGCCAGCGCGCTGCGCTTGCGCTGCTGACACGTGGCGCACTGTGGTGAGTTGCGCCAGTTTCAGAGAGCAAGGCTCTATTTCAAAAGCGCATAGCGCAAATGGTTCAGATGCTGACACGTGGCGCTCTCTGGTGGCTTGCGCCAACCCAAGAGCGCAACGGTGCAGTTTTGCAAGTGCAAGGCACTATTAACTTAAGAATCTTTTAGATTCCAGAACCATTGGTTCATAAAAAAGTGCAAAGCACTGTTTGTTTTCTTGATCTAATTTAGATCAAAGAAAACAAGTTTCTCTTGTTTTTCAGGGAACCAGTGGTTCATAAAAAAGTGCAAAGCACTTATTATTGTTTATTTTTCTTCTTATTGAAGATCATTGATCTTGTTCTCAGATCAATGATCTGTTCATAAGAGAATTTTCTTTTTTTTTTTAAGGTTTTTACCTTTTTTGTTCTTGGGGAATTCTCTCCAATTCTTCAAAGTTCTCAATGATGATCTTGATTTCTCATAATGTTGATGCTTTTGATTTGGGGTCTAGGGGCCTTTATATAGTGCCCATAAATTTGTTAAGGAGATCTTTCTCTGAGTGATTTGGGGAATTTTTCCCACCGTTGGATCTTTGATCCAAGAGCTTCTGTTTTACAGAAGGCAATTTTCTTGTTTTAATAAGAACAGAAAAATCTTACTCAAATTTAATTCTGTTTGGCGCAAACGCCCCAGCGCGTGACACGTGTCAAGCAGCGCAAAACGCAGCGCAACTGCGCTGACACGTGTCGCGCAGCGCACGGCGCAGCGCAACTGCGCTAGCACATCTGCGCTGACACGTGTCGCGCAGCGCACGGCGCAGCGCATCTGCGCTGACACGTGTCGCGCAGCGCAGCGCTTGCGCAACTGAAGCGTTGCTTCCTTTAATTTTGTTTTAAATAGAGCTTTGCTCTGATTGGGCGCGCTGTCTTGGGCGCTGCGCTGATGTATCAGCTTTTGACACGTGGCGCGTTGCGCGCAGCGCAAAGAATCTGAAGCGTTGCTTTGAATTTTGAAATTCAAACAGAGCTTTGCTCTGATTGGGGGAAATAGCGCCCTTTCGGGTTTTCACATACACTCGCCGGTAGTCCTGCTGTTTTTACTCACGGAGCCCTTTCGGGTTTTCATCTGTGCCCATTTTTTATTATTATTATTATTATTTTTTTATTCTCTTTTTTTTACGAGGTCGCGCCCTTCCGGGTTTTCACGAACACTCGCCGGTAGCCCTGCTGTTTTTACTCACGGAGCCCTTTCGGGTTTTCATTCGTGCCCATTTTGCTTATGGACATACCGTTTATTTTTTTATATCTTATTTTTTTTACATCGGCTTTGTGATGTTTCAACCCACCGTAGTTTATCGACATCTCGGTCAACAGCCAGTTTTAGGACGTAGTGGTCCGTCATTAGTTTAAGGACGTTTCGGTCCGCCGTTAGTTTAAGGACGTAGCGGTCCGTTGTCGCCGTATTCGAGGCGAATCTCTAGTTTACTGACTTTCCGGTCTATGGGGCTTTCTCTATGAATGAGCATGATGCCCCCGGCATCTCCATCTTTCCCGTCGCGTGCGGTTGTGGCGGGCTCACCTTCCAGTTTTCGGATATGACGAACTCGCCTTGTTGGTATTGATCTTCAACCCAGTTTTTGAAGACGTAGCAATTCTCGATCAGGTGACCTACCGTTTGGTGGTAAGGGCAAAAATCGAGATCGTTGACATCGCCTGGCCGCAACGGACGTTTTGGACTCGGCAGATTGATGAGTCTGTCGCGCACTGCCAGCTTGAACAGCCCCCTTATTTTATCTTGCAGAAACGAGTAAGGACGTTTCAACTTTTACTGGAGGGGTTGCCGCTTGTTGTTTCGGCAAACAGCCGTCCTAGGGCCACTCAATTGCTGTTGAGAATTGGCTACGAGGGCTGTTTTTCCCTTCCCTTTATCCTTTTTGCTCGATCCTTTGTTTACGGGGCCGAGATTTTTTCCCAGTAGCGTGCGATTGCACGGCTGAACGTTCTCGCAACTCCCCAATTCTTTCATTTTTGAAATAGATTCCTTGAGGAGAGGGTTGAGGGCAGCTTCTTCATCAGAGTCGCTTCCAAAGGTGATAATTTGCGATCCCTTGGAGTCGGCTATATGACAGTCGGCGGCGGCTCTTTTGCACTCACCTATCGCATTTTTCTGACGTCTACGAGCTTCATGCTTTGTCCTGTTGAAGTGTTGCTTTTGAGCGACATACCCTTGCCACCAACACTTAAAGGAGTCGCAGTCTTCGGTAGGATGCATGATCTTCTGATGATATAAGCAGAAGTTAGGATGCATCTCTACTCCACCGAGAGTATTTTCTTCAGAGGGCGGTAGCTTCATTCCCACTGATAGGGCTTTGGCGAACCTTTTCCTCGTCTTGAATTTGTTTTTATCCGCAGCGAATGACTTTTGATTTGACGGAAGTGCCTCAACTCTTTGGTCTAGTAGTCGGTGTTTGACTCCTTCCAGTATGGCCATCTCACGCTCTTGCTTGGCTTTGACTTTCAGACGAATATCATTCAGGAAGACATCGATCAACTCGTCTGACGGCCGCAGAATTTCTGGTTCAGGGTTCGCCCTCGGTTTCTCGGCGTAAGGAGCCTCTTCATCATCTGCCAATGAGTGAGAGATCACATGACAAGTCGCTACGTAGTTTTCGGATTCATCTGATGAGTCTTCTCCATCGTTTCGTCCTTGACAAAAGAACAAGTTGCCCCCATCGTGTCCGTCTTCTTTGGAGTGTGCGGCTGTGGTGGGTTTATCTTCCACTTTTCAGACAGCGCAAACTTGCCTTGTAGGTACTGATCCTCGATCCATCCCTTAAAGATGAAACAATCCTCGATCGGGTGACTTACCGTTTGGTGGTAAGGGCAATAATTGGGATTATTGAGATCGCCTGGCTGCAACAGACGTTTTGGACTCGGAAGATTGATGAGTCTGTTGCGCACTGACAGCTCAAACAGTCTTCTTATCTTATTCTGAGGAAATAAGTAAGGACGTCATAGTCTCTCCTCAAGGGATGGGCGTGGACGTACGTCGTTTTGGCGAACGACTGGCTTTGAGTTGCTCGGCTGCTGTTGAGCATTGGCGACGACGATCACTTTCCCTTTTCCTTTCTCATTCTGAGAGCCTGGTTTTGGAGGAGACGGTCCATGGCCCATCTGGTCCATTTGGGCTAATTTGTCGATTAAGGCCTGGAAGGTGGTCGGCCTGAAGAACGTCACGAATTGCGAGATGGTCGCTTGCGGATCGAGAGTGCCTACGAACATGCCTACCGCAGGTGCCTCTTCTATGTGTCGCTCGCATTTTGACCATAGGTTCCGTCATCGTGTTGCGTATTGGACCCACGTTTCACCTGGCCTTATCCTGGCATTTATCAGTGCTGTTATCGGGGTGCGTTCACTAGCACTCACGAATTTTTGTGTAAACAATAGCTCCATCTCTGCAAATGTTTTGACAGAGTCGTTAGGTAGCTCTGAATACCATTCAAAGGCTGTTTCCGCTAAGCTGCCGACGAATTGGCGGAGCAACAATTTGTCATCGCCTCCAGTATTGCCGCATAAGGCCCCAAATTGAGCGACATGCTGATGCGGATTCCCTGTCCCTTTATATACGTGGAACTTAGGGATCGTATATCCCGGCGGGTAACTGATTTGGTCATACCAGCTTGGATAGGATCGTCCGGTTCTAACAATTTTCCCAGCCGCCTCATTCGCCTGATGAGCTCGTATCTGCTGAGCTATATAGTCATCCAATGCGGCCTTGGAAATGGTTTCTTCCTTGGCTGCTGAAAGAATCGGAGGAGGATAAGATGTTTCCCCTCTATCGTCTTCAGTAATGATCGGAGGGTCTTCAGCCGGAGGGTCCGGCTGTAACATCATTCCTACCATGTCCTGGAACAGGAAGGTCATTCGCTGTATATTGGCTGCTTGTTCGGCAACCTCTTTATCCTTCTTCTCCAATATCCTACGAAGGAATTCAGCGTCGGTTTCTTGCTCCTGGCATTGATCGGATGACGCTTCGGGGCTTTCTTTTGGCCCAGTGAGTGCGGCCATCGCGTTCATCATTTCCTGGAGCTTCTGCTGTTGCTCCTGAGCTTTGGTCACTGACTGTGTAAGCGGTCTATGACCCGTGGATGCACGACTGTCCTCTTTCCCGGATGCCATATAGACAGTGTGCACCACCATGCCCCCAGACTTAGGGCGTTTAGATTCAGTGTCTTTGCGATTTACCAAAGACGCAGGGATCTTCTCCGACCTCCTTCTTTTGTGGGCGGTCGAAGTTAAGCGGGCCGTTGTAGTGGGCACCCAAGTAGCTGTTGCTTTTTGTGGCTTCACGGAGTAACCCTTCTCCTGCCGAACTTTCATCTTTTTCTGTCGGCGGAAATAGTTTTCATCAAATACTGACTCTTGGACCTGTCGCCAGACTTTGTAAATTTTAAAGGGCAGCCGTTGAGGGGGCTGCTCTAGCTTTTTCTCTGGAGTATTCTCCACAGGTGAAAGAGTTCGTTTCAACACCGCAGTAGGAGAATTTCTGCGCACCGTGTTTAGCAATTCAAAGCTGTTCCCGGTTGGAACAGCAGCGTCAACTTCCATCGCTGGAGCCGGCGGAGTCAGTCCAGAAGGGGAATTGCCCCCAGCTTTCCTCACTCGGCGCCAGTGGCGACGTCGAGCACGTCGTGCGGGTGGAATTTATTGAGCCGCGGGGGTGACCTCCTCATGCCCCCTGTGTTGGTCAGAATCTGCTGGTATCAGCCTTTTAAAGACCGGCGTCCGTTGAATGGGGACGGCCAACCTGTCAAAAGCAGACTTCCGAGCAGGGGAAGCAACCTTGGTGATCTCGCCTGAAACTGGAGTAGGGATATCTATCCGCTTCGGGATAATATCTTCTGGTATTGCTGGCTTTTTCATGGGCCCGTTGGAGCTCTGACTTAGCCTGTTAAAAACTGAGGCAGTGGAGTTGGGCGACCCGTTGAGAGGGACCGCGGTAGTGGTAAGTCGATCAAAGACCGACTTCTTTGGGGCTTCTTGCAACGTCATTGGGGCATTGAAGCTCATCGGTGGGAGCATGGTCCCGAAGAATAGCCTAGTGGCGGCTTGAGTTACCTGCTCCACTGGCATCTTAAAAAGAGAGGCCGCTTGGGGCCCGTAAGTCACTCCTCCAGCAAGGACCGAGCAAGAGTTGCACTTGCAAGCAGTGCAGTTTGAAGCCATTGCTCTTCTGTTTTCTGCACGGAGCAAGACACCAAATCTTAGTACCTCGAATCCACGGGCAACCACAGCAAACCGCGATTCGTTCGCAAACACGACACACGAAGTGTGGAGTGGAAAGAGGAAAAGGTCCCACCGGGCGTGCCAGAATCCGTTCCCCTCCGAATGGCGGCCAAGACTGGACGTCCTGCCTGAGATCCGGGGCAGATGCTAATCGGTTTTATCCGTCCACCTCTCTGAAGATGCCAAGTTGATTTATGGCACCGTGTATCGAAGGTTTAGACGGATGCGGCCGATGTAGCAGACTTCGTCAAATTCCCCTCACTTGAGGGGGTTTTGATTGTGGGGAAGCTCTTCCCTGCAGGCGCAAGCCCCTGCAGTTAATTACGTTACCGCATCGCGGTAACCACTTTCTCCTTCTCCAGAAATTTCACTTCGTGTCGTGTGTGTTTGTTTTGTTTGTGGATTCCCGTGGATTGTATACGGAGACTAAGTGATGTCGTCGTCCGTAGGACGTGGATTAGTCCAAATCCGTATTTACTTAAATTTGGGTTTGGTGTTTTAGTTTAAGGATACGTTAGCCATATTGAGGCTAAGATCAACTTAAACGTTCGTTAAGGATACATTAGTCCGATTTGAGACTAAGATCAACTTAACGGAAATAGCATTTAGGGGCTCTATTGTTCCAGTTTAGAGACGTAGTGGTCCATAATATGCATGGCCATCGGGACCCGTCGCCTCTCTGACGTCGTTGAAGGATTACAACGATAGGTGTCATAGGAGTTCAGAGATGTACCCTTAGACCAAAGTTGATTGGGGGTCTTATAGTCCAATTTGGGACTAAAGTCTGTTTGAATGTTTAAGGATACGTTAGCCATATTTGAGGCTAAGATCAACTTAAACAGGATCGTTTAGATCCGACAAAAGAGCATTTGAGGGCTCTATTGTTCCAGTTTAGGACATAGTGGTCCATTGACAGTTTAGGGACATGGTGGTCCATTGCATTTGTGGCCGTCGGGACCCGTCACCTCTCTGACGTCGTTGAGGGATTACAACGACAGGTGTCAGAGGAGTTCGGAGATGTACCCTTGAACCGGATGTAAATTGATTTAAGAGAGCAGTCGTGCTCAGTCAATTTAATTTGAGGACTTACGACCAGGATTGGGCTAAGTCCAGTTGAAGATCAACGTTTTTATTTGTGATTGGCCTGTTAGAACTTGGCTTGGGCTTTGCCCTTTGCAGTGCATTTTGTCTGGTCTATTAGGCCCCCTTTTAATTGGGCTTTGCCCTCTTTAAATGATGCACAACATCTATTTTGAGCCTGACAGACCTTTGTTTGGGCTTTATCCCTTTTAATAGTGCATAGCGCTTTGTTTGGTCTGATAGACCTTTCTTTATTGGGCTCTGCCCTTGATAATGCATTGCATTAATTAGTCTGACAGAGTGCCACATGGCTTGTCAGGCGCTTTGCGCTGATTGAGGAGCGCAAGGCGCAAGTCCATGTGGAGGCGACACGTGTCACGCTCTGGTGAGCGCAAGCGCAGTGCGCTGCGCTTTGCGCTTCTGACACGTGGCGCGCTCTGGTGGGTTGCGCCAATTTATAAGAGCAGTGCTCTATTTTAAAAGCGCATAGCGCAAGTTGTTCTGGAGCTGACACGTGGCGCTCTCTGGTGGCTTGTGCCAACCCAGGAGCACAACAATGCAGTTTTTGCAAGTGCAAGGCACTATTTTCAATAACTTGAGAATCTTTAAGATTGCAGAACCAATGGTTCATAAAAAAGTTCAAGGCACTGTTATTATTTATTTTTTATTGAAGGTCATTGATCTTGTTCTTAGATCAATGATCTTTTCAGAAGAAATTCTTCTTTTTTTATTCAGAGGGTTTACCTTTTTCTCTTTTCGAGTTCTTCTCAAAATTTTCTTTAGAGGAGTTCTCTCTGTGTTGATGTTTTTTTTTTGGAATTGGGGTCTAGGGGCCTTTTTATAGTGCCCATTAATTTGTTAAATTTGTTAAAGAGATCATTCTCTGAGTGATTTGGGGAATTTTCCCCACCGTTGGATCTTTGATCCAAGGGCTTCTGTTTTACAGAAGACAATCTTCTTGTTTTAACAAGAACAGAAAGATCTTACTGGAATTCTAATCCTATTTGGCGCAAACGCACCAGCGCTTGACACGTGTCACGCAGCGCAGAGCGCAGCGCAACTGCGCTGCCACGTGGCGCTTAGTGCAGAGCGCAAGTCAGCTGAAGCGTTGCTTCTTTAATTTTTATTTTAATTTTCAGAACAGAGCCTTGCTCTGATTGGGGGAAACAGAAGCGTTGCTTCGTTTCCCGTCTTGGAATTTGAACAGAGCTTTGCTCTGATTGAGGTAAACAGCCCTATCGTGGGAGGTCCGAAGAGAGAAACACTTTGGGGGTTCCAAAATAGAGAAACCCCTTTGAGGGGGTTCCGAAAGGGGGGTCTGGAAAAGGACCCTTTAAATGGGATCCGGAAACTGAATATGGGTATATCCCGTGTTCATGATTTGATAAGAAAAATGGTTTATGACACATGTTCCCATGGATCTCGTGGGAGATCCGGTTCCAAGAAAGTTATGAGATTTCACCTCAAATTCATCGATTCTATGTGCCTGAAGGGTGAGACTAATGGGTTTCATCAGGTTACTTCATCCATGATGCTTGTTTGAGGTGAAATCCATCCGAGAGATTGCTTTATTTTCTTTTCCTTAAATTTGATGAAGAAAAGGAATGCATTTTCTCTTATTTTGGGTTTTAAATTAGTTTTATTTGAGGTATTAAGAAGACAAGAACTTTCTTTTGTGAGTTTTCTAGAAAAAGAAGATGAAGAAGAAAAAACCTCGCCGCTTTCTTGATAGAAACTCAAAACTCTAACAAATTTTATGGGAAGGAAAAGACTTGTTTATTTCATCATATGTGTTTGGGTTAAAATTTACACCCCATTGACCATAGGTCAAAATCAAAGTCAAATCGCGGACAGATAGGCCTGAACCAAAGCAAACGGATCTTACCGTCGAATCCAAATCGGGCCTACACCCGAACCCATGCCAGGCCAATGCCCGAACCCATGTCGGGCCTACGCCCGAACCCGAATCCAAGCAAGTGGGCCCAAGCCCAGACCAACCCTATGGCAGGAAAATACAACAAATAAATGTAATATTTAAATAAATGGACAAAAAACAAATTTTTGTAAAGCCTACATGTCTCATGTGCAAAAAGAAATAAGCACATAAGATATAAGATGGGCAAAACGCCATTTTGTAAAGCCCAAGGGGTTATGTGTAAATTTATAAACCTATATAAGGCAAATTATGATGAAATGAAACATGATTTATTCCCCTCAAAATTTCTAGGGTTCGTGCATCTTTCTTCTTCAAGATTCAAAACCTTCTTCTCCTTTCTTTTTTGAATTAAATCAAGAGTATAACTCTTGTTTTCTAAAAGAGAAACAGTTTTCCATCATAAAATTATTGAAGGAGAGTCCAAATATCCCATCAAAACCCTTGAAAGGGAGATTTTAAATCCCATCACCCTTCTTCTCTAAGATCCAAAATAAAAGAGAAGGAAGAAAGAGACTCGTATTTAAAATTCTCATCTTGGGATGGATCCAAGGCTCAAAGAGAAGAAGGGGTCCCCTCACCATCCATGATATGGATCTTGAAGTTTCAGGACGCTCTTTTTTATTTTCTTTTCAAATAAAAGTTTTGGGAGCTTAACTCCGCATGAAATATTTTGGGAGTTCTTCAAGAGACTCTTTTGATTTTCTTTTCAAATAAAATTGTTTTCAGAATTTAACTCCACATATAAAATATTTTGGGAGTTTAACCCCAAATAAAATATTTTGGGAGTTTAACTCCACAAAAAATTGTTTTGGGGGTTTAACTCTGAATAAAACTGTTTTAAGAGTTTAACTCCAATTCCGGTCAACGCAATCCCGTGCTCGCATGCATCTCACGTTCCCCCATGTGACGCCCGCCCGCCTGCTCACGTGCCGCACCGCGCGCACATGCGCTGCACGCTTGCGCTTTACCTCCACACCCGTTCATAAAAAATTTAAAAAAATGTTTCTTTAAAATAAAAAAAATCTTTTGTCACAAATAAAATAAATAAATAAATTGAAGTGAATACGCCCTTCTCCATCACTTTCAAACACCAACATCTCATATCGAGTTCGCATGACCGGTTTGACCCGTCAATCGGAGGTTCTTTCACTCTAAAGTGAAGGGTAATTAACGGTAGTTTACTCTGCGGCTGTCAGAGATTTAGATCCCCACAATCATTAAACCCCTGACTATCTTAGGCATGAGGAATCTGTACATGTTCGATAAGCACGCGCATTCCCATCTCAATTGGGGCGACGAAAAACACTCTGCGATATGGTTGGTTTAAATACCCTTCCACATTTGCACTTAACCCTTTGGGCTTTACAAAATTGGTTTTCTGCCCATTTTTCTTACAATATTTATACTAACTTGTCACGACCCGAAAGTATGGAACATGACCGGCACTTAAACTACGAAATGTCTCGAGGCGTACGTAATCTAAGTAAGCCGAAAACCCAGAAATCCAAACCAAGAAAAGTAGTAGAGTGAAGGAAAAACCAATTTAAATCAAGTAGTTTGCAACAAACGCCGAAATATGCATTTTTAAAATCACAGGTCTTTTCTAAAAATTTCGACAGAGTTTCCTTTGTAAAAACTGACCCCAAACAGGTACAAAACCTGATAAAGCATATATAATGAATAAAGGCATCCTCAAGCGGGAGCTAGCTCTTCGTCAATCGACGGTCACAACCACGCAAGCAATAATATACAACGCCGAAGGGCGAGGATTGCAACAGAAAAGGAAACTCAAAACTGCATGAAATCCATAGAAATACAACGCGCGACTCTAAGGTCGAATGAATAAACATCACTGGTCTTTATCTGAAATAAATACATGTTTGGTTGATGGAGTTTACTAGATACAACTGAATAATAATATACAAAGTATAATGATGGTCACGATGCAAGTGAACCCACCTACTAGCAAATCACCCGGAAATGGAAGTAGTGCCAACAAAGCCGTAATGAAACCTGTACGGCAAAACCTCCAAGAAACTGTGGCACAACGGGAGTGAGTTACCAACCCGTGAGTAGAAAACATCTACGAGCAGAAATCGTATGAATAACCCAATCCTAGGTCATACGATCACTATATATATAATCCTCAAAATGTGAGTCTGAAGCATGAAAAGGTGGCAAGGGTAACCATCTAACCCAAGTGTAATCCCATGTGCTCGTGTCAGTGCCTCTGGTAGCAATATATCATATGGATGAGGTATGAATGCATGAAAACAGAATACATGTCAATGAAGAAACTGCTTTCATAACTTAGTGAGACTTCTGTATATTTAAAACGAGGTATCATAAATGAAATCAGTATAACCAGTGTCTAGTATCGACACAAAACATAAATCCCAATATCTCAATATCTCAGGCTCCGGCTATCCGGACTGGCCTGTATCATCAAATCTCAAAATCTCAGTGTCTCAATCTCACTATCTAGGGCACCGTCAATCCGGATCGGCCCCTAACATCAATCACAGGACCACGACGGTATCCTCCGGATATCCAACGCGTCAGATAAAATCACCGACAGGTAGTCTTCCCCTGCCAGGCTCATCGTCTACTCCTCGATCTTCTTGCCCCAAGTTACCTTACCGGGCCCACCATGTACCCGAGACGGTTCATCCAACTCCTCGAAACGGGTCTCGAAAACCAACAGAAAACTCATGGTGGACGACACAAACATCATGAGAAAGCTGCAGTTTTTATTTAAAAAAGAGAGAGCAAGAATTTTATATGTATTCTTGCGGTTTTCTCCCAAATCCAGGAAATCTCATGAAAGTCCGAAATCCAATCATCAACAGCACGTAAACAGTGAACATAGGCATAAGACTCCATAATACTGCACAACAGTGAATAATAATATGCATGAAGTAGTGAGTAATAACTGCAATGTCTAAACTGGCATATAAGGCAAGTACACTAATATCATGTCGAAACTATCAGCTAACAGGCTATATCAATGAAATAATATTCTCTAAAGTGTACGTGACATGGCAATTACCGATGATGGTATGTGTGAGCTGGCAAGTAAATGTATGTGGAACATACGCATCATCGGTAATGGTGCTGGTGTCCTAACAGCATGATATCAATAATGGTATATGAAATCACAATACAAGTATGCGATGCGGAGCGAACAGTAATAATGTGCTGGAGCTAAATGGTAAACACGATGATAACTAATCTGCATTTAATATAAATATAAGTCATACAGTAGTGCCTTTTGAAATAACACGAATCGCGGTGTTTTGGAAATAAGGGCTGCGGTGTTTTTAAGAAAAGATACGTCCTTTGAAATATCCGTAGAATCCCTTGGCCTGTCTTTTAAAATACCCACGATTCGTTAGTTTTTGAAATAGGTAGGAATCTAATCTAGTCTAACAACTACACTAAACTATAGGGCTGAGCTAACAAGCCGAACTAAAGGTAAGGAAACCGCCTAACATCTGAGTCGATATATATATTAGTCGGTGATCCCGCCTCAATAGTATCACATCCGATACAATATCTATAATCAGACATCCCCAAGTCAAGAGTGCGGATCCATCATCAATCTATAGCTCGTACGTAAATCCGTCGTACGACAACCCAAATCTGGGTACGGGTCAAAATCACATTCATCATATTATTCATCTGGTATCCTCTTTATCAAAGATCATAATCCGGGGTACTGATCTACATCTAGCACAATACTGATACCACCTAAGTATGCATGCACGTGTGGGAAACACTACGTCAAAGGACCCGCTACAACGTCATGTCGTATCTCAAATACGAACCCCGCCATATCACCGATCTCACGGCCTCAAATCAAATCTCATCGACTCATCTCAATCCCAAGTACTATCCTCAAATCCAGTATATGATCACATAGTCCCATACCCATGCGAACACATAAATATATATTCCCATATACGCACATGTGAAAGAAAGAATGTATGCAAGTATGTGTGTGCGTGTGGGTGTGGGTGCAACCACTACTCTAGGGTTTCGCAACTAACACTAAACCAATCCAAGAACACCAAAAATCCATCTTTATCATCAATCAACTCAAACAACATATAATAAGTATATGTGTGTATACGTATTCGTATACATCACCACGAACTGCGGGGGTGCTATACGCCATCCATCCGACTTCTCCCCGTAGATATAAATCTACTCACCTTGCTTCTCGTGTGCCGATGCCGATGCCGCCGTCTTCATATTCAACGCCTCGACATCACGTAGGGTACCTACAAAGATAACACAATCGCAAAGCACATGAAAATCACATCGGAAAACCAAAACGGCACATGCTACTCTCATAGGTAAAAACCTATAGTCTCGCATGCAAACACGACCAATAACCCTTTGCCGTTGACGTTCAAACGCCACACGACAGAAACGAATCACCAAATACCAAAATCCATGTTAAAACAAGTCGTAAAACCACACGCCAACACAAGAAAATTACCCCAGATTCTACCCTAAGTGAAATCAGTCAAAGTTGCATATGCCAAGGGTCTAGTTTATAGGGTATAAAGCTACAGAACCAAAACAGATCCCAGAACCCATGCTCTGGCCTCAAATTGCGGCCAGAAAGGATTAATTGGCGGCCAGGTTGAAGGGTTAGGGGCTAGGGATTTGGGTGATGGTTCCTAGGTGCCTGCATGTATCACTGCCAATCCAAAATAATTTTCAGGTGACCCGGGTGTTAGCAAATACAATCACAGATTCACAGTTTTTCCCGATATCGTTTTTCTAAATCCGTATTCCGGGTTCTAGTTTCTGGTTTGGGTCTCCAATCGATCACCATAGGGGTTGTAGTCCCTAATTACACTTCAATTCACCTTTGAAATCAAATTAAACCCTAAACCCTAACTTGGAATTTCCAAAGTTCATCAAAACCACACAATATCGACATGAAAAAAGTATGGATGCATAAGGAATTGAAACACTCTCTAATGGTGAAGAAATTACCACCTTTGGCAACTCAAGAATTTTCTTGAGTTGCTCAAAGTCCTGAAAATCCTCTCTTTCTTGGTCCAATGTGTTCCTCTCGAGCTTGTACACAATATTTGTGAAATGGGGATAGAGTTTTGGGGTTGTATTCATGGTGTTTTGGGCTTGAAGATGGAGGAGGAAGAGGGAGGGAGGCAGCAGCAACAGCTCAAGGGAGAGAGGGGAGAGAAATGAGAAGAAGAAATGATGGGGGGAATGGCTCACAACAAGGGGTTGACCCCTCACCTACTCTTTCTCTCTCTTAATCATACTTTCACTTTTTCTTTTCTTTTCCTTTTCCTTTTATTTCCTTCTCCTCACAGTAGTAAACCCAAAACAAACCATGCACCCAAAACATGTAAGAAAATGTAGCAAGTGTGGAAAAAATGATATGTGCATGTTTTGCAAAAAAATGCTAAAAATCCGATTAGCGATTTTTAATCGCGATTAGCACTAAATTAGCATATAATTAATCATAAAAACTTTAAAATGGCATAATTCCATAATATACCCTATTTTAGAATTTTCCATAATTTTTCCCATTTATCGGTATTTAATTATATCGAAATATTAAAATATTCAATAAAATAATATTAAATTATAAAAAATCCTAAAAATAATATTTTATTTTTTTTAAATGTTACCAACTACAAGATATATCTAGCTATTATATTTTAATTCTTTTCTTGGTATTGGGTCGGCCCCCATGTTTGAGCTTTGGACAGGTTGGGGCCAAGCTTGGGCCCACTTGTATCGGGACCCGGTTCTTACTCACAGAACAAGATGCCATACGGAACAAAGTGCCACGCCAAGTGTAACGACCCTAAAACTTCTATATATTTTTATTAATCCAATATTAATAAAAGAGTGTATTTCTGTTCTGATTTCGAATTTTAAGTTATTTTTTATAACTTATGTACAAGAAACAACATATAACCCACTGCTTAATACTCTTAATTGTTGTTCCATAACCTGCAAGTTCGAATCCCATGAGTTCTGATTATTTTTAATATTTTTCTTTTTAATTTTTTGGAAGGCCAAGAGTTGCACGTGCATTACATGGAGAAACGAAGAGTTGCAAATAAATCAAACAATAAAAATGAGGCATAGATACTCAAATGAAGGCACTGCACGAACCACGAGACAATTGCCTCATTTTTTACCGCATATTTTTGCCCAAAAACTGCTACCGGCGGGTGGAATAGCCCCAAATCCCTCTAGTTTTTGCCCGTACATCCCTTCAGCTCCCCACTCCTTATTTTTCCTATTTGATTTTTCTGAAATTAAACAGAGAGCTCTCAACCTTTTATATACCCTATTAACACTCTTTTATATCTTTTTAATTCACCCTATCTCCATACTTTCTCCTATAAATATCCTAGTCTATTCCAAGCTCTCCCCCTCTGAATTAAATAGAAAGTCCACCTTAAAAATCTCTCTCAAAACTATTTTCCTCCTAAGTCCTATTTGAACCATCGCCGTAGGCATCGAAGCTTCGTTCCATCACGAGGATAACGTGCCTTGGCCAAGCATCCTCTAGCTTCTTATCATCATCACCAGCGACGTTGCCGCCATCTAACATCACCGCCATCATAGAATCCGTAACAACCACGCATCGAAATCTATCTTGCTTGTAATAAACCGGAATATCTTTTCGTATGCGTCGGTCTCGGTTCTTCAATCCGAGTCTACTTCTCTCCATTCCGTCATTCGTACAAATACGAGTGGTTGTCGAGTAAGTCCCTCCTTCTCCTCTCTCAATTCGATTTCTCCCATCGTTATTTAAAACAAAAACCGACAAAGTGGAGTTAACAATTAAAATCATTTCTTTTCAACATTTTTATAATATTTGATAGGTCAATCTAAGCCACACAAATACTTCTAACACCGCCTAAAATACTATTCATCTCATTTATTTTTAATGTGTTCACAATTTAATGCAAAATAAACACACATATCAGATACTTTTCATATAAACACCATGAATTTTAAAAGTAACCTTTATATCGATACCTAAAAATATATACTTCTGAAAATTTCACGGGATAACGACCTACCCTACTCACAACACCATGCTTTCATAGCATGATATTTTGATTAAGTTTTATTTAAAAGAAACAATTTACATTAAAATACCATCGCTTTTATAAAATGTTTTATCGTTATTTTTAAATCCTTTGCATGTTAAAATACCACAATCATTTTAAGGGAAGCCATCTACGGATAGTGCGGGTTATCGCACGTTCTTGGGATAGCACAGTGAGGTACAGAGCTTCTCACGGAGAATTTGGTCTCGAAAGGAAATAAAAATACGGTTTTTAAGAAATACGATCTTTTCTAAATAAAACAATTTTTGAAAAATTTATATAAAACTACCAATCCGTACATTCAATAAAAACAATTTGTGAAAATATATTTTTAAAAGGAAGATTGAAATTTTAATAAAATACCAACAAGTTTCCAAAAGTAATAGTTTTCATAAAAACATCATAAACTTTTAAAAGCTAGATTTTATCACTAAAATACCACTAAAACTAAAATATATTTTCATAAAAACTCTAAATATTATAAATCACCCTCGAGATTTATTTTTAAATAATATTAGTATATTCTTCACAAAACCCTATCGAGAAATGCAAATAATATAAACACAAACTAAATAAACAATAATAAATATTAAGGACTCTAGATTAATATAGGTTTAAGCGGTATCATTTCTCTTGAGCCCCGGAGAGCCGGAGAAAGTGAATGCTTGCCTATTTAGGTTAGACAACTTAACGGGGTTATCAATGGTAATTGTCTTGAAAAAAGACACAAATCCTGCCGTCCATGTGCAGCAGTCACCCGATTGCTCCAAAACTTAAGAAATTCAAGAGCTAAATCATTTCATAAAATATTTATTCTAACATGAATACAAACTTAATCAGGATCCAAATTTTAACATAAACTTGAACCCTTGATCATGAACCGGAACACTTAAACTTGAATATCCAAAAACTTGAATACTAGAGTATTATGACTTGACATGAACTTCACATGAATACCAGAACACAATAGCTGCTATTGAAACCGATTTGACTCGAACCGTGGATACAACTTGACATAAATACATGAACGCTTAACACGAATACTTGACATTGACATGAACTCAATCTTGCAACTTAATGTATTCATGAATTCGAGCAAGGCTGGTAATTTTAACTGTAACCTAGAATACACGGGGTATTGGGATAGTTCAAGTGCGAATCCAGCGAAATCTCATGAGTCTCCCTAGATCATGAGTCCATATCTACTAACACAGGCTATCATGAAGGCCCGTATTTCCTTACTCCTGAATTATAGCCCGTTGAGTTTGGAATATTTCAACACTAGGTTGAAGTCCCGTTACTAACATTTCATTCGGGCTCGTGGTTCCTTACCCCTGAATTACAGCATGTTGAGTTCGAGAACACTCTTGAGATTGTTTGGCATTCACCATTGAACTTACGTTAAATCAGTTTACCTATGTAGAGACATTTTAGGACGCTTACATGCAGTTCATGTTCACTATACCTGCACTACATGCCCATGCTATACTATGCTCATGTTACTTTGCCATGATATATATAGAATTGCATGCTAAATATAATTGTCATGCTTACATTAAATGGTATGTTTAAACACCATATCTCATAGTCCATTGCTTCATGATATCTATTTTTCTTTGTCATTATACTTTTATACTTCACACCCTTTTTCTTGGGGACTTACCGAGCGAAGATTCGCCGACGACCATTCCACTCGCCTTTGTTTCTTGGAATATTCGTCAGATACCGTGGAAACCGAGGATGAGCACGATTAGATCACGACTCGGATCTAGACTAGTCATTTTCTTTCAGTTTATGTAAGCCACCTGTTTAGACATTTCTGTTCTTGTAGTTTCCTTTTCAGTTGAATTAATGCATTGTAATTGTAGCAAGTTTGAATGTAAATAAAATTGTTGAAATCTAAATCTCATGTTAATTTCTTTTTCTTTCATATTGCTTATTTCACGCTTAGCGTATTTACTCTGGGAAGTGACCTTCTCGAAATAAATATATCGCGGGCTTATCACGTGCCATCACCGTCTGCTGGGAAGCGGGGCGTGACACCAAGTGTCATACCGAGAGGGCGGGGGCCACATCCATAAGAGCCGCCTCTTGAGTTCGTGGGACCCACTGTAGAGCAATGAGGAGTTTTCGGAATACATTTTGAAAGAGGGCAGATCCGGAACTATAAATAAAATGATATCACTCCTAAATCACAGAGGTACCTTTTAAGTGAACCGGCACTGCAAGAGTTTGAGAACTCCATAATTAAGCGCGCTCGAGCCAGGTTAATTTTAGGACGGGTGTCCTCCTGGGAAGTAACCCTGGTCGGGTCCGGTTCGCTCCAAAGAATAAAACCGTGCAGTTTCGACCATAGCGGACAATACCGTCTGTTGGAGGTCGATCGTGACAGAATGGTATCAGAGCTGGTCCCTCAATAGTAGGTCCGTGGTTCGAGGACGAACCATAGTTCAAAGATGGGGAGGATGTCGGGACCCGGTTCTTGCTCACGGAATAAAGAGCCACAACCCGGTTCTTGCTCACGGAATAAAGTGCCATGCCAAGCGTTATGCCAAAGAAATTTTAGGAATACATTCCGAAAGACGGCGGATTCGGAACTATAAATAAAATGATACCACTCCTATAACGCTGAGCCGCCTTTTAAGTGAACCGGTACTACAGAAGCTTGAGAACTCCGTAGTTAAACGTGCTCGAGCCAGGAAAATTCTTGGATTGGTGACCTTCTGGGAAATGGCCCCTGGTCGAGTCTGTGTGGCTTAGCCAAAGCGGGTTGGGTCCGGTTTGCTCAATACAGTCTGTGTTAGGGGGTGGGTCGAGTCAACTTGATTTGGGTTGGGGCCCATTTGATTTGGATTCAAGTTTAAGCCCTGGCCCACTTTTTGGGCATTTTGATTTTTTGGCTTCGGCCGCGGGGTGTAAATTTCAACTTCAACAAAATGCCCCCGTCAATAAATGCATACGACATGTATGTGTCGTATGCATGAAATTGATGGATCTTTTTTCGTGGAGAGGTTGGTTTGATTTGGTTACCGTTTTTGGGAGGTCAACACTACCCTTTTACGACATTGACGGTCATATCTCGGGGCGGAGCTTGATTTTGACCCTGGGGCAGATATTCCGAGGCGGAGCTTTATTCCGACGAAAGAAGATCCGTATCAAACTACATGTGAGAATTGATGTGACGCGGACTTTTATCGGATTTGGATTTGAAAAGGCTGCTAGTTTTTGTTTTATTCTCGAATCCTCTTCCATCAAGAAAAAACATCAACTCTTGCCGGCCTTTTGTTTTACCCAATATGGGTCGATGGATTCAATATGAACGGATTGTAACCGGCAAATAATAGTAGCCACCTAGAATCCTTTTTCATCTCAACTCTTAATCTTTTGATGTGACACATGCCTAATCAACGGTCGAGCCCATTTTCATTTATATATATTAATGCAAAAAAATACTCTTAACTATCATTTTCATGAAAATACATAAATGTTTTGTTATTACATTAAAATACCGAGAACGATGGATTGTAAATGATTTTCTACTAAACCACTCTCAAAAAACAGTTGGAAAGGTAATTTAGTGAAAAACTTTGACTGTTAAGGTATAGAGGAAATAAAAGTGTAGCTATTCTCATGGTTTTATTTAAAATATGATGAATCATGAGCTTGAGTTGAGAACGATTGTGGTCAGTATATCTATCTCAATACTGTGTGTGATATAACGAATTAAGTAAATAGTATGAATACATGCTAACGATTTACTGGTTGAAAGGCCGGCAGACTAAAATCTATTTTCATTGAAAGGCCGGCAGACTAAAATCTATTTTCATACTCTTTTGTATACTACCTACATTTTAGTAGGAATGACATGTAACGGACTAAGAAATTTATGTCAGATGGAGCAAATTTTCCGGAATGTTAATATCAAATATCAAATAGGAAAAACATATTGATTAAACATGGACCGGAGTCAACATAAATCATTTGAAATTAAATCTTCAGCTGCAAACCATTTTTTAAGTTAATGTCAACCTACTTTTTTCCTGTTTGTAAAGTATCACAGCTCATTGCTAAACTTTATACAATACTTCCTCTGTTTCATGTTACTATGTTTTTTTCCCACTTTATTTTTTTCTCAAATTAGTTATCGATTTAAAAAATTCAATAAAAAATTGGTTTATTCAATGCTCATATAATCAATGCACTTGATTAAAATATTAAAACTACTCAAAAAATTTGGAAAAGTAGTAACAAGTTTCAAGAGAATAACCGAAGGCTATTACTATAAGGTTAACTTAATAATTTATACAAAGCAAAAACTCTTCATAGTGAAAATTGATAAATGAAAATGAAAGGTGATGTGAATTTATATGTGGAACTCAACGTTTGTAATTGCTCACATTAAAAGCATCAACTCCCTAATTAAAATCCTAACATTCAAAGCATTAAACTTCCTTAATTACATCCTGCGTTCCCATTGAAAGCATCAACTTCCCTAATTATATCCCTGTTTTCTTCTTTTAATGCCTCACATTAAAAAATTAGCATATATATGTACACTTGAGTCAGTTGAGTTGTCACATGTGCTCGTATTTATTTCTTTTAAAAGTAAATTTGAGTCTTAATCAACAATTAATGAAGCCAAGGAGCCAAGAGAGAGAATATAGTTTGATATATTCATTTTAATTAAGCATAGGATTAAGGAGAGTGATGGCTCATTCCACCAATTAGGGGCACTTAACATATAGTGATCTTTAAATAAAAAGTTTGGGCTAATATCGTATCATTTCCAAGCATATGCATCCATGTGTTAGCTAGGTATTGTTGATAATTAATGACTATGAGATTTTTTTTTCTTTCAAATGAATATTAAACTGGGGACGTACAAAAAATAATTCACGAGCAAGATGGAAAAATGAAATTAGAGGAGCTACCCGTCTAGTTGATACATCCATGTATTTGCCTACGTATCCTGTGTTTGATTATATATAAATTATAATATTATATCTCTTCCTTTATGTTTTTTCTTCGTATTTCTCTAGATGTTTATACATATGTATATACGTTTACACAAAAATAGGTATGCAATAATGTTTGGTAACCCTTATCATCTTAACTCGCACAAGCGATCGATCACACCATGGATACGGGATAACGAATAAACGAGTATAGATTGATCTCAAACCGTGTTGCGGTTAAAAGATATAAGACGTTTAATGAACAAATTTTGCAAACTGAACAAGTCTTGGCACTGAACATATCCAACAAACAAAGCCTACCCAAAACCTCACAATCCATTTATAACTCCCAACCCCAACCACACAATGCACTCCAATTGAATTCAATGTAACTCTCTCCTCAACCCCATCAGTTTGCATAACACACACCCCCCCCCCCCCCGCCCCCCCCCCCCCCCCCCCCCCACACACACACTAACTAACCCTGATTTCATCACACATCCCTAACTCCTATTTAAACCCCCTGCATCCCCTATTCTCCTCCCATTTAAATCAAGCCACCTATCAAAATGCCCAAAAAACTTGGAAAATCCCTCAAAGTCTACCTCTCAAAGCTCAAGAGAATCCCAAGTCATCCCCCAAGCACCTCCTCCCTCCTCTCTGCATGCAAGTACCCCAAGACCCCCTCCTTCGCCCTCGGCCGCCGCCACGCCGCCGAGCCCATGGGGCCCGCCGCCACCCTCTCCGACGTCGACCGCTTCCTTCAAGAAAACTTCCACTCCCTCTACCTCGACGACGGCGACGACGTCAGCACCGCCACCGCCGCCACAGACGTCATCAAGCCCTCTGCCCGCTTCTTCGTCTCCCCCAGCCGCACCTCGTCGTCCCTGGTGGCCACCTCCTCGTCGTCGTCGTCCAATGACGACTTGTTAGCTGTCCCTGCCACCAGCGTGGCGGTGGTGACGCTATCGCATGACCCGTATAACGATTTCCGGCGGTCAATGAAGGTCATGGTCGAGTCGAAACAGAATGTCAGCGCTAATCTTAAAAAAAACCAAGAAGAGAGTAGCACTAACGCATTGGATTGGGATTTCATGGAGGAGCTATTGTTTTGTTATCTGGAGCTCAACGATCGGAGCGTGCACAAGTATATCCTAAAGGCGTTCACGGATTTAACGGTGAGCTTTCGCCGGAGAAGGAATATTCCCAAGGACATCCCCGCGGAACGCAGTCGGCGGAGGAAGGTGTATAAAGATTTGCAAGCACCAAGCCATAGAGAGGGATCCACAAGAGAGTAGAGATTTTAGAATGCACATGTAAAATGTACGTAAATTTCGTGATGGAAGTCACATGCAAAGGATTTGAATAAAGTTGTATGATGATCATATTAGCTGAGGTTGGATTTGAATAAAGTTATATGATGATCATATTAGCTGAGGTTTTGGGTATAATATGATGTGGTTTTTGGACAAAATTTAGGAATTGTCAAGCTTTTTGAACGATTTAACCGGGTTTGAAAATTATTTAGGGATTTATTAACTTTGGATCACATCAAGACCATTTAGACGTCACATATACAAGCGGCTGGAAAACCGGACGGGTCTTAAGCCGCACTTTGCAAGTGCGGATTCAACTCTCTCTTCCCACGCTCCTTTCTCTCTCCACTCGATCTCTCTGTGAGGAGGGTCACAATCTAGCGCCCTCATTTTCTCCTTCAAGGTCTTTGCCTCTCTTAGGTTCGATTGGAGGGAATCGAGGCGGGAGATTTCCTGGCTAAAGTTGAATTCTGGCAATGGGGCTTGCTCGATGGGGATGGAGACAGCGAGCTTCTTGTTGTTTTGGGAGGAGAGAGGGGGAGGGGTTTTGCTGAGGCGGAGGTTGCGAGGGCGAGGAGAGAGGAAGGAGGTGAAGGAATCATTGGGTCTGAAAGGAGTGTCGGGAGAGAGAGAGAGAGGAGCATGGGGGGAGAGGGAGAGGGAGAGAGAGATCGAGATCCGCACTTGCAAAATACGGATTGAGACCCGCTCGGTTTTCCAACTGCTCGTCTACACGGCGTCCAAATGATCTTGATGTGATCCAAAATTACTAAATCTCTAAATAGTTTTGAGACCCAGCTAAATCTCTAAATAGTTCTAAAAACTTTACAATTCCCAAATTTTGTCCTTAATAGAATGTGAAGGTGGAATATGTTGACTAGATCTATTGTCAAGAGCCATGCAAATATGTTGAGGAAACTAACTACTAGAAATATATGTGTTGCTTGTGGGTCGTCACATAATCCAATAGACAAGTGGTTGTTGATGTATGAGTAAAATTTTCATTTTCCTATAAAACCTTTGATTTAATAGGTCATTAGAGTAACCCATATGCTAACTGGCAGGTACCTCAATCAATACAGATAAATATATATTATTGTTTTATAAGAAATAAATATCTTACATCATTTTATTTCCTACAGAACCATTTTTTTTATTGTTTCGAGGCTCTATTTAAGCCGGTCAAGGAAACAGCTGATACTGAAGTTGATGGTAATAATTTTACCTAAATTGCGTATAAGTCTTCATAAATTTCTTGAGATTTGCATACACACACGTGCAGTTTAAGCTATGTTGATTATTAATGAGAAAAATACTTAAATGGTGTGATATCCAAACCTATGAAACAATAATAAGTTGAATTTTTCAGGCCAAGTTATTTTAGGATTTGCCGAAGTTTCGATGGTGCTAAATGGTAAAAGATTGCAGTAATTGACATGAATAGATAAAAACTAAGCAAATTAAACTGTATGTGTAGACACTTTCACACTTGCGTATAAGTATAATAATCATCATCTAAACTATATCACATCATAACAAACTTGGCTGTGAGAGCAAACAACTGAGAAGTAAACTAAACGGGTATCGAGCTGATATCCATATTTGATAGTCGTTGGCAAGCTTTGAAACAGAAGTGGATAGCTACCAGAGATGAAAAGTACCATCTGTATTTCACAAAAGTTGGATATGTGTTAGAAAATGTATACTGGAAAAATAATTGCCAGATAAAATAATAGCATCGGTTCAGAATAATAGTAAATAACGAAGTAAATTAAAATAAAAAAAAAATCTTAATACTATCCGCATGAAGGAAACCTAATAGCTCAAATGGCTAAATGCAGCGGTTCAGAACCAACCACATGCAAAGTTTGAGCAGTTGCTTTTAGTTGTCACTTCCAATATCTCCCAAACAAAAGAAGCTATCAAAAAGAAATAACATGGGCAACATCAAGTCCATGTCAACTGCTTTAAGGTGTTTTTTGCAGGCCCAAGAAATCAACTGATAGGAGTTTGAGGCACCTTATATAGGGTGTATTGATAGATTACACTGATAACAAGGGTAGCTTTGCCCTCTCGAAAAAGCTCAACTGAGTTTGACACAAAGCAAGCTTATAATATGGGATGAAAGTAAGAAACAGGAAATAAAATTCACTTGCTTGGGATCAAAGGTGACCCTACAGACCTATTGGTAAACAATAAACATGTGGCAATGAGGATGAGATGGGACTCTAGGAGAGTAAAAGAGTTGCGAAGCAAGGATATATCGAAATCCAACAAAGTTTCACGAGCGACTGTTGACCATAAACAAGCAAGGAATTTTCCATGGCATCCTCCAACTTAACCAAGATTGGAGAAAGCCTGAAACAAGAGAAAAAACGATGGCAAATTTTGAAGATGAATCTATATTTTATTCAAACTGAAAACCAAAAACAGAAAAGAACACATCTCTAATTATGCAAATAAATATATTTAGTTCTACAGATTAGAGCTGAAATGCACAAAATCAACTGAAGCAACATACCAATTATGTTTACCATAACACATCAAACTGCCTGCTTATACTCGAGACCTGAAACAGCAAAGCGCAACCACTGATACAACAGGATCTATTGAATATGAACACATATTTCACAGTACACAAGGTAAAGATGAATCGTGTACTATCAAATTTAATGCAAGAAAAAATGGTTCATCTGTTGGTCAAATTTAATGCAAGAAAAAATGGTTCGTCTGTTGGTCAAATTTAATGCAAGAAAAAATGGTTCGTCTGTTGGTCAGTTAATTAGTAAACTATATCTTAACCTAAAAGAGAAGTTCAATGCATACTCAAGCAAATATAAGATTCAAAGCGTAGAGAAACTTTTGTTACCTCACTGGCGATCGATCAAGATGAGAGCTGAGATATTAGTTTAAATCTCAGATCTACCTGCCATCTAGCAGATCAAATTGGTAAGAAGATATCAGGATCCGAAACCAAGAGAATATATGAATAAAAGTGTTGGGAACAGGAAACATAACCTGTTTGCTGTGGACCAAATTTGATCTTCAAAATCTCCAAAGTGGGAAAGAATAAAAAAGGAGCAGAGATTAGACTGCACAAAATAGCATCTTCTAATTATGGCTACCGGTGTCAGCTACATGAAATATATGGAAAAACTTTATGATCTAGTACAGACACAAGTATTATCATATATCTACTCATTTTCATCTCTACAGCTCAGTCCATATTAGTTTAGAAAGAAGGAGAAGGTTATTGATCAGCATCTCATCTCTTTGCTTAGTCTTGACGCATAAATATTATAATTATTACTATACGTTGAAAATGGTGGGGCTTTAAACCCCAAAGTACATTTTTAATAAGATTTTACATTGTTACAAAAATTCTCAAAAAGAATAAACAAGAGGCCACAAAATGAACGCCATCAGATATAGTCAAATGAAACCAAAGTCGAATTCCAGAAGCCCCAACGCAAGCAAACACCAAAAATTCTTATGACTCCATATCTGTGTCTCCCTTGTGCCACAAGGATCCGGGCCACATACACTAATAAAAAATTTGGAGTTGGTCTTCAATTGAAGCTTTAATGTACAGAACAGTCCTAGTCATTGAACAAAAGACAGAAAGAGAAAAATATTGTTGAAAAAAACGTAGCTAATAAAGCAAATGAAATTTAAGTTGGGAACTAAATTTAGAGGTCAAAACCTTTAATCGAGAAGATGACATCCTTTCTTCAATGTCCCAATATCACATTTTCATTAAGCAAAAATTGCAAGCACTATGGAAACTTTGTATTTCAAGAGTAAATTTACTTGTGAATACGCATTTTTCTCTAATGAACCTTGGCAAATGTGACGCAAAACAAACTGATTCTCAGGATCCAGGTACAATAGGAAGATACATGAGTGGGACAAAAAATTTGCCGAATTTTACCACCAATTATCCACCTGCAAGAGAATTAAACATCGAATAACAATGAATAGAAGAGTGAAATAATAGCATAGCAAAATATGGAGCAAGTACGATAATTTCACGTCCTGCCCAGCCTTGCTTGTGCACATAGGCAGTATTAGAAATAGAAAAAAAAAAGGAAATGCTAGCTGTATCTTCTATAAACTTCATTAGTAAACTAACAATTTGAAGTTACAACATGCCATGCCTTCATGGTGAAAGATCAAGATACCCAAATGCACAAATGGACAGTACAAAGCTCTAACACTACAGAGGGGACCAAGTGCATGCAGCCATGCATAGAATTCATCAAATACAGCAATTACCTTCAAATAATATGACATAAAAATGACCACCTAACTCGTGCTATCCGTAAAGATGTTGCAGAAAACCAAAATAAACTTGCGTTAAGGACCACATTGTGTTTCCAACATAATAGAGGATTGCCCTTATAGACGTAAAGACAAATACACATGAAACTACTATTTGATCATGAATGCACTAAATTATGCAGACATAATACCAAAACTTTAACTTCATCATCACCATTTATTTCTTTCACATCACAATGGGGTCATCTATGAAGCACAATGCTTCATGAAAGCTTTGACAAATTTATGTGACAGATCGTCAACTTGGAATCAGCTCTCTCTCCATCAGAATCAAAACAAGGATCTGACATAATTCTAATAACAATCTGATGCTCAAATAAAGACAAGTGGAAACACGATATGCTACTCATGCCGGTCTTTATCTCATTTTACATAAGAAAGTGTCGAGGCTTTTTAATGCTAGAAGAACATTAACGTCAAATATAATTTGCAGTACGTTATATTTACAAGCATGAGGATTCGGAGAAATCAGTCGAGCCTGAAATGATTATCATTTGTTCACATAGAGTGGTTATCAATCAAGCACTTTCGGAATTTTTTGTTTTCTCGAATTTTCAATATTTTGTATGCTAGACTATTCAAATCAGAAAATTTTCATTAATTTTTTTCTTTCTTGATTTTCTTAAATTTCATATGCTATAACTTGAAACGATTTAAGAACTTTATTTTTTTATTAAACTGTTGATTTTTTTATGTGATATAAGCCACAAAATTGGTGAAATTTCACAATCTTTTGTATTCTCATGTTTTTTTAACATTTCGCATGTAGTCCATGAAAATCGGTAAAATATAACTTAAAACGTCTACTTTCTCGATTTTCTGGTATTCAACATGCCATAACTCATGAAACTTGTGAAAAGTTGTAGATTTCTATTATTATTTTTCGTAAACCATCGTTATTTCATTTACTATAGCAACTGAAAATAGGGGCAACTTCAATTTTCTTTGTTTTCTTGAGCTTTCAGCATTCAAATGCTATATAGTGCATAAGAATAAAAAAAAATCACAATATTATATTTCGGGTGCAATTGTTTTGTTTTGCATTCAATGCTATTGTAGCTTATGTTTCGCTGCAATATGGTGAGCACCTTGGAGGACTTATTTAGCTTTTAGGATTTATATATCTTCGTTTTCCCTTCTTTAAGACGTGTCTCCATAGTCTACAATAATTTGGACGGCAACTGGTCATTTAGTACTTTGACGAGCCCCTCTATTGCCATAGTGTTCTAAATCAGGAATTGGGTACTTATTTGGAGAGCTGTTGACGTACGGTTAATAGTCGATTATAATACTTCGTTACATCTTTACTAATGCTTTGGTTCATAGCCGACCCGTTACGATGGCAAAAGGCTTAGATGATGATGATGAGTTGAATGCAACATATCAAAGAACTGCGAACTTTCTACATTTTATCTCTGTAGTCTACAAGAAATGCAAAACATTGATAATTGATCCTATGTTACAATGGGCTTGACCTACTGACCTATAAAGTAAGCTTCTCTTCTCACACTTCTTGCCTTAGAAATTAAATGCCACTCAAAAGGATTGAAAAATCTGTTCTACTCTTCGCAAAAAATGGTCACTGGCTACAGACTATAGTCAAACAAGGGAAAATGCATAGATTATACCAAGTAACAAGCTCAAGATGAGGAATCGTACTAACAAGATAGATCAGATAACATTAAGAGAATGCAATATATTCCCCTACAAATAAGAGTCTTACATCAACTGTCCCTAGTTCTAAGATGCTGTTCATATATAGGCCGATACTTTGCAGGAACAAAATCTTTGAACCTGTTAGAAAACGAGTGTTAAGGGGGAAAACATATAGTTATCAAGTAATGAGAAATGACTGAAGTAAATATTACACCAAGAAAGCATATATCATAAATAAATAAATAAAAACAATGGTATGGAAGGCTTCACCATACAATGTAAAGTCAAAAATCTACCAAGCCAGGAGAAACACCAAAGTAGTGGCAACCAATCATGTGCAGACAAGTAATAGATTTTATTTATCAATAAGCTGAATGATATGAATCTTGCTGAAGAAAATTGTGATCAATGATATGATAACCAAGTTTTTGAATGTTCATGAACAAGTTTGAATTATGGACGCATTTAAGTGCAGATATCCAGAGACATGTGAACTGTAGATGGACAAATGTCAAGGTAATAATCAAAATCGAGATAGGCACCATTTTAACCCACCCCCACCCCGACCCATGCCCGCCAACACATTTAATAATAGTAAATCACCAATGAGAAAAAGCTCGGTTGGTATGGCACTTCCCCTCCTGGGGAGAGTGCGGGGTTCGATCCCCAGGAGGGGAAGTGGCCACAATTTAACGCTTTTAGAGCAAATTTGTGGTTCCACGGGTGCATGTGCGTGTTATGTGCTTGTGCTGCATGGGTTCCACGGGTGCGTGTGCGTGTTATGTGCTTGTGCTGCGTGGGTTCCACTGGTGCAGGTGCGTGTAATGTGCTTGTGCTGCGCGGGTGTGTTGTGTGTGTGGGTGAGGCTTATGGGCCAGTTCCAACAACAACAAAAAGGTAAATCTAGTGCCAAACGTTAAGTTTTCTCATTAATCAGTATCTGGTAGTAACAGCTTGAAATCTAAGTAATACCCTTCAAGAAGCCGAAACCTATGTGGGGCAGAGAATAATGTTGCAATGCGCTCCAACACAGCTATTATCTTCATAGTCTTGGATTTCAGAGCCTTCATGAGACCAACAAATTCTTTATATTCATCAGAAGTAAGTTTTTCTTGAACCTGAAGGATTATCATGGCAAAAAGGATCAGCACAAGTTGTATCACTATAGTGTGCAAAGTAAGATGGTAATCGCCAACAGGAAGAAAAAGCACCAGTCATCATTTAACATCATCATCCTTTCATAAGTTTCCACAAAATCATATTTCAACCAAAAAGAAAATCATAAAACATCTTGAACCAACTGCTAACTCACCTACACAGGTAAATAGAGATTGGTCAAGTGCTGATTGTTGTTAACACAAAGATTTTAGCTAACTCAATAAACATTTCATGTACCAAACTAATCTTTTGACTGTGATAAGACGGAAGAAATTCCTTTACATAGCGCTAACTGATGGAAATATGATTTTGAAAATGTAAGGTTTATGTTGTATTAATAGTTAAACTAATAGGCAGCATGGAACATAATATTGTGAGAGCATGGGCAATCTGAGGAGAAGTTTATGTCACATATTCCAAAGATTCAGCCAATATATAATTTTGAGCATGCTAATGGAATAGGTTCTGTTAGACTTAAATTAACAGCAGCATCAAATGTGCAATAGTTACACTATATCAGTCTGAGGATGAAGAAAATAAGTGAATTATGCAAGTTTTAATGAATCTCAGTTTCAGTCGATCTTCACAATAATACTTGCAATCATAGTCAAATAATTCGCGAATTATTCGGCGAATTCGCGAATTTTTTATCAGCCGATTAAATCTCCGATTTAATCGCCGTTACCGAACGCACCGAATAACTCGCGAATTATTCGAAAAAACAGCTAATAATTCAAAAAACAGCGAATAATTCACAAAATCAAAACCTAGCGTCTCATATATTAATTTCTTGCTCGAACCTTCCCGAACATTTCCCGAACACTAGCCGAATCTTTCCCGAATAGCTGCCGATTTTTTCTGAATAGTTCTCTAAATCCGAATTTTCAACCTCGCCGAATTATACCCGAATCACGAATTTATGACTATGCTTGCAATGTGTATTTGAGTGTTATAACAGCTATTAGATTTAAAGTTCCAAAGTATATCAGATAAGATAATAATAACTGAAAGCCATGTTCAAATGAATCTTAACATATTTCAACGTACTAATCTTAATTAGAAAATTTGCGCTATTTCAAGTCTCCAACGATATTGGAATTAAAGTTTTCAACTTTTAAATCAGATTAGGAAAATAAGTGGACAAGACATGCTTCAAATCAAGGTTCCAAAACTCGGGATCAATGTCGGTATTGACTAGCGGTTTTGGGCACGAAATCAGTCGACTCAGATCGGATATATCGGATTTGGAATTCTTATATTGACCGATTAAATCAATTTTTTAAAATGTAATTTTTTTATTTTATATAAATCGTAAAAGAGACCAGAAGTATTTTTTGAGATTTTTCAATTACTTATATTCTTTTATCATATGAGATTGACTTCCGATTGTATTTTATCCTATATTTTGCAAGCTTATATTTGTTTTTGTTTTTTTTGGCTTTTCATTTTTATCTTTCCTTATTACTTAACATAAGAAATTTTAGATATTATTCAAAAAAATGACATGTTTTGGTAATTCAAACCAAAGATGTCTTTAAAAGAGATCTCCCTTCTCTTCCCTCTTCCCAAGATTCCTCAGAATCAGCCTGACCCGGCCTGGATCAGACCGAGGCAGGCCGATTCCTATAAATACTCCAAATTTTGGACTGCAAAAGCCAGTCCCGAGTTCTTAATTGCTTTTCGGATCCTCCACTTCAAACTTCGATCTGATCCAGTCGATCCTGACCGGGATCTTTTCCACACCTTGGTTCAAATCAATGAAACTAAACTGCCAACTTTCAGCTTTTACCATGATAATTAAATAAATATCAATAACCGCTTCTACTCTATTTTAGCATTACAGATTATAAAGTAAACATTAAAATTCATGGAAGAATGCATCACAGACAGAAACTAAATTTAAGAAAAAATAGAATAGAAGAAAACCTCTACCTGTAACAAGAAAGCAGATCCTCTTGCTGCTGCACCACCATGAGGTAAAGAAGAACCCTGATCAGCCTCCTTGATTCCAGGTTGAGCACTTACTTCGCATCTTGACATCATTACTGAACCAACTTGTGAATATTGAGTTCCTTTGTCCTTGTCATATTTTCTGGTGTCTGCAGAGTCAAACGCTGAATGAGGTGATGTTTGTTTAAAGCATATTCCTGAACCATTACATGCAGAAGCTACTTGCTGGATCTGCCTTGAATCAGCTTTATATAACAGTGTTGAAGAAGGATTATTCTCACACTTGTCAGTATCATCATGCAATTTCAAAAATTTTGCCCTTTTGGAAGAACAAGGTGTAATGATATCAACTCCTGGTTGTTTGTGATAATGATCATCGCTAGTCAAATCTATTACTTCATTTTCCTGACACTGGGTAGAAGCTCTAGCGTTTTCACGAGTTTGTAATGCGTTCTGAGAACAAAATTGATATTTTGAACACAGTCTCCTTAAGCTATCATTCTGATTGTCAGAAAGATTTGAACGATTGGCTGGTACAATCTGCTCCAATTGAATGGGAGTGTTTCCACTGGTGACTGCAACAGTAGATGATAATGGTTTACCGAAACAATCTTCAGAGTTTGTAACCTGGGACAGGAAAAATCCAGGAGACAGATGCTTGACATCAAAAGAGAACCAGAAGTAGCCATAATATTTAATTTGGTCATTTCAGAAACATACCAAACAGGAAAGACTTTTTGAAGATAACATTTTGTTCTGAGGCACCACAGGATTCACTACAAAAGATTACCATATGATTTAAGATGAGTTAGGAAAACAGGGGGAGAGAGATTTTAATCAAGAACAATATTCTTCCAGTTTCGACAAGGTTATAAAGATAAATGTGTTACCATAGCGCAACTACCAAGCAGGAAAACACAAAAATAAGCCAGACATTCACCAGATAGAACACAGTAAACCAAAAGAAAGCCATGAATTTTCACGTGTTCAAGGCGAAAGGAAAACATATTTAAGACATTGATAGTTGATGAGGCATCAAAAAAAACGTTAAACATCACATAAACCATTGTTGTTCTGTTGGCTGTCTTCCCACTCAAGCATACCCTCAAAATCCAAGTCTACATGACTCCGTAAATAGGATGGCCTATATATTTAAAATTGAAAAGGCCAATACTATTCAAACAAAATGAAGGAGAATAATCACACTAATTGACTTTAATTATTCTTTTTTTCTGTTTGGGGGGGGGGGGGGGGGGTAAAGATTTCTTATTTCCAAGACATGCATTTTATGGTTCTCATAAAAATAAAGGCAAAAAATTAGTAGTTCGGCTGCAAGAACAAAAACCTTCTCCACTTTTTTACTTGGGCTGGAAAAACAGAATTCTTGTGGGTTTGTAGCATAATCAAAAGAAGACAGCCATACAGCTAGCAGAATAGGTTACAGCAGAATACACACACTCACACACAAAGAAAACACTTTTACTTCAACATATAGCGGCTAAAAATTACTATACCAATGATTAAATTTTCTTCTTGTTTTGGCTTCACCAAACTGCAACTAGCTCTGTCCCTAAAGAATCTGGTCAGCGTGAAAACTACATCCCCGAATTTAGGGTAGCACTGCGGAGAAACACAAAAATTAGGACCAAAAGTTACAACAGAGAGCTGCAGAATTAAGTATGAATACAACCTTGACAAGAGGCCGGAGCCAATATGACATTTGGCATTGCCGATTTTGTTGGGCAAACCTGCATGTGGCAGAAGGAACAATATATAGCTAGTATTACTGAAGCCTGTGATATTTCGTTTCATAAAACTTATAAAAGATTAATTTGAAAGAAGTATATGCAAGCACTAAAAGTATTATGAAATGAACAAGGCGTGAGCTAGGACATATTAGAGGTAACTCAACCTGAAAAATCAAATGGTGTCATTTGTTACGATATTGGGCAATGGCACAAGTCATGCTCCAATACTGAAGAAGGGTGTAGGATATGAAAATTACTAAAATCAAGGCTTCACTAGATGGGAAACTTCCTTTAATTTAGGGAAAATATACGACAATCCGGAACACAATCTCCAAGAACAGAATCGTATCAAGCCATCAGCAACATTAGAACTTGGACGAACCTAGCCGAAAAGCTACAAGCCTGTCTGCTTAAGAAGTCAAATTATGCCATCCAGCATATCCGATAAACCCCAAATCCAGATGAAACTACTAGCAAAACACATTTGGGTAGATGGGTTAAAAATTCTCTCAGGCTGTCAGCAAATATATAATGCTTCGTCTGTAGAAAACTGCAGATTCCTCCAGCAACACATGCATGGCTGTTGACCTGTCCAACTCAAGGTTATGACGTATCCTCACCTATGAAGCACGGATACTTGTATATGCTTCACGAATTGTCCCCGATCACGTATCGGAGTCCGAAACTCTCAGAATCTCTCAGATTCTTTCGGACTCGCTCGGACTTGTAAATGTCTCTCAAACCTCTCTCGAATCAACACATCTTCTTTCTCTCTCGAAAATTAAGGTACTCAAAAGTTTGAAAGTGTACTGAATATCTAACATAATGCCATTATTTATTTATATTATTATGTATTGGTATGTATACCTTAATATATATTCATATTTAGTTAATTTAAATTCAATATAAAAAGTAAAAACGTATACCATATCCTAGGTTTTTGGAAAATTACGAATCCGCGCATCTGTATCGTATCGTATCCCGTATCTAAACCCGTGCTACATAGATCCTCATGGCAATGTTCTACAAATTGTGTTATTGATTTCAGTATCAAACACTGATGGCTAAAATTTTCGTGGTTATACATGCAAAACACTAAGTGAAACTTAGTGGTGATATTCGTTACTTGTAATTTGAGATAAATACACTTTATGCAAGTCATGTGATTTCAAATTATGGAATTGCAACTACAAATCATATTGTAAAGCTATTCAGATGTTAAACTGTACCTATAATGTGACAAATTTTCTCGCTTGGATGCATTTAATGATTATAAAATTAGAAATAAGACATATGATGCAAAAAGGCTGCTGATTAGAATTTTTGAATTGGAATTCACATATATTCAATAGAAAACATTGAGCTGCTGATAATGCTGTAATTGGGTTACGTCAAATAAGAAACTCATCCATAACGTACTTTCAGAATGCTTTACAGATTCCAAAACAGGCCATTGTTGAGAACATAGAACTGTCGTAAACAACAGCAACAACAAGCCTTCAACTTCGTAATTACAGGAAAATACAATTGAAACCACAAGGTCACTTGATGGTCTTCTTTTCGAAAACGAAACAGAAGTCTGGAACAAAATGAGTTTACCTTTCATCACAAAGAATTATAGCTCCATAATCATGGCGGTGCCTAATAACACGCCCAACTGCCTGATTCACAGCCCTTGCTGCTTGCTGAACATACCATTCCTCACCCGTAAGAGCCTGTAAGATACAAGTGTTAAGGATAACAAAAAAGGTATCAATGGAATAAGCTTCGGTAACAAACAAGGAAACATGTCAGTATTCTGACAGTGAGTGCACGTCCCCGAAGCCAAAACGAAGTGTGCGCGTGTGTAAGAGACCCCCCCCCCTTTTTCCAGGGGAGGGGGATCCATCTTTTCGGTATTAAAAATTGAAAATGTATGTGTAACTAAATGGTCAGGGTATTTATGATCAAATTAGGAAAATTATAGGTTCCTTTATTCAACAATTATAACAAGAAAGTAATGCCTGAGCTTACCTGTCCTGTAGAATTTTTCTTTTGAGAAATGGCCTGTTGGTTTAAGTACTCACGTTTGAGACGAACCTACAACAAATAGGCCATGCATGAAGTAATGAGAAATCTTGGGCCATGAGTCAGGACTACGGAGTAAAAAACTGAAATGGGCCAAATGGCAAACATTTTGTCATGTATTTTGCGATGTCATTTGTTCCAAAAAAGGGTTCTGCCTCAATCATCTATAACTACAAATTGCCCTTATACATTGTCTTGCGTTTTAAAACCATACTAAACTATTTTGTGATTAAGAGTTTCTTCATCATTAGGGAATTGATTTAGTTGTTTCATAGCGGCAGAAAATAGGGATTTTAATAGGGTTTTAATGACAGATCAGGATTGAACAATATGAGAAACTGAGCTAGGAACTAGAAAAGAAGGAAAAGATAAGAACACACCTCAGTCTCAACCCAATCAGAGCATTGAGAAAAGCAAAATTGCAAATTGCTTTTGAAAAAACGATATATAAGTTTAAATGGTCAAAAGAACAATAAAGGAGGTTTTACACTTCAAAAAACTTTGAGGGAAAAAAGGCTGGCATGGATTTTTAAGTATTAAATTCAGAGTACTATTTGACTTCTAAGATGAGAGAATTGCACATACAAGTAACATAAGAAAAGAAAGCATAATTTTACCACGAAAAAGCTAAGGTCCTGCCAAATATTCAAATGGAGCATATGGAAGCAGACTTTGTCTATTCTTATAGTTTAGCTCTACAGAACGTGTGCATCGGTTATATAAGTAGGATAATAAAAAGAAATACGAGATGGCGGCCCCTTCTTAAGAAGAGCCACGCCTCAAAACACACATGACACATACCCCCGTGTATTTCGCTGATCCAAACCGGTCATCTTGATCTGCATATGAAGACATCTAACATATCCATCAAGCAATCACATTTTTCCTATACCGATAAGCCCTTAATTTTTTAATCCGCTTTTAAATCTAGAGAATTTTTATACATATGGGATTCTACAATACATAGATGCGGTTTGATCAATGAAATACAGGAGGGAAGATTTTTTTCCTTCTCTTTTCAAAATTTTTTCTGTTTTTTTTTTTGTTCTTTCTTCTTTTTCCTATTTTTGGGGGGCGGGGCTTTTTAAATATGCCTCGTATATCTGACCTGGGTAACATAGTAAAAGCGAAGTTGCACGGACACGGCACAATTGACACAGTAAAATCCCAAAATATAGGACATGGGACACAATTGCGTGTGTGTGGAGAGAGAGAAAGAAGCTATAATCCTATCAGTAGGATTTTGAAACAAATCTTGCCCATCTTAAAACCATTGGATATGCATTGGGATGTGTGCATGCAACCATGTGATTAATAAGAATAGTGAACGCTTCTTTTCATACTTGCTTGAACCCATCTCAATACATATCCAACAGTTAAAAAATGGTAGGATTTGTTTTAGGACACATACAATACGTATATGACACATATACAGCATATCCGATACACGTCGTGCAAGTGTTGGTACATGTCGAAAAAGTCCATGCAACCTATAGTAAAAGCAATGAATATCAAGGCAGTGCACTGAGGAATTTTTGTTTTCAAAGAGTTGCTTTATTATTCCTTCTGTTTATGAGAAACCATATGTTAATAATTATTCATTTTATTCCGACTCATTTAGAAAATAAACTTTATTGGTAAATCATATTTTAGATAAGTAACTTATCAAGAACATTAACCTTTGGATCTGTTTTCATTGTGAAGGGCATGCCAGTGATTATTACCGCTCTCCCAGCCTGATCAGCAAAATCCAGCCCCTCGCTTACCTGAAATGCACAAGAGTTCCACAAAGTGAAAAGTCTGTATGTCTCCTACATATGAAAGCTCTACCGTAAGAAAACATACAAGGGAAAAAAGAGAATCTATGGAAAGAACGCTCTAATAAAACTAAAGGCTAAATTTCATAAAAATGCCATGACTTTTCAGTATTTTCAGACAAATACCATTTACTTAGGAAATTGCAAGTAAATACCATGAACACGGTGCTTTAAAAATACAATTTCCAGTAAGTACCATGAAAGTAGTGTTTTAATAACAGATAATAACATATCACATGCTTTTCAGTATTTTTCAAATTTTCATGAGTACTCCAAAGCCGAAATAAGATCTAATAAACTCTTGCCTGTGTGAAAACTGACGTGATTATATACAGGTGCGCACACACACAGACAAAAAAAGCCTCAACTTCTCCCGAAACACCCAAGATAATTATTAATTAATATTGAAGAATTAGCTCTGAGCATTCAGAGTTGCAGACAGGCATTTTAATTAAGGCACAGTCAATTAACAACGGATAATTCTAAAAAAAGTAAAGTAAACGAAGCCTCAGCTTGAAGAAGTATTGAGATGAATCAATGATGTACCTAAATACTTAATGTATTCTTGAACTATGTTATGACTGTTGGGGTCAAAAATTACCCCGGTTGACCAAGTCAATGTCAAAGTCAACCCCAAGTAAGCGAGCCCAACCCAGGTTAAGTGGGCCTATGCCCAAGTCGAGCCCCGCGGCCGGCCTCTCCCATGCCAATATGAAAATTATATAATAAATAATTTTGATGTAATTTTTATGAATAAATATTAGAAAAATGGGCATAAAGCCAAATTTTTTGTAAAGCCCATGGCTCATGTGCAAAAGAAATGAGCACATGAGGCATGAGATGGGCAAAATACCATTTTGTAAAGCCCAAGAGGCTATGTGTAAATTTGTAAGCCTAAATAAGGCAACATGATAATGAAATAAAGGGCAATAATTCATTCCCCTCAAAAGTTAGGGATTCTATGACTCCTTGTCCTTCCTAAAGGTTCTAAACCTTCTTCCTTTTTTTTAAAATTAAATTAAGAATTTCACTCTTTTTTTCCAAAAGTAAACAGTTTTTCACCATAAAACCCTTGAAGGGGAGCTCGGATCTTCCATCAAATCCCCAAAATGGGAGATTTTTAAGTCTCACCCCCTTTTCTCCAAGATCCAGCCAACAGAGAGAAGGAAGAAGGATACCCAACTCCAAAGACCCCACTTCGGGAAGATCCAAGGATCAAAAGAAGATCCAGGGCTAAAGGGGAGAAGAAAGGGATCCTCTTTGATCATCTCCAAAGATTTCTGGGAGTTCTACTCCATTTGTCAAGATCTTTTGGAGTTTAACCCCATAAATAAAACCCTTTTTTTTGAGTTTAGCTCCATTCAAAATCTTTTGGAGTTTAACTCTACAAATAAAACCCTTTTAGGAGTTTAACTCCATTCAAAATCGTTCGAAGTCTCCATAAATAAAAATCCTTTTTAGGAATTTAACTTCACTCATAATCTTTTGGAGTTAAACTCCATAGATAAAAATCTTTTTCGGAAGTTCAACTCTTCACTTTGGGGCTAAGCCCTTTTTTTCTGCATGCTCTCGGCACCCACGTGCCGGGCGCGTGAGGCGCTGACACCTGCCCAGCGCCTAGCACCCACACGTCCTTAGGACGTTACTCACCGTTTTTTTTTCCATACATTCCACACTCAAAACACGTCCCCGTAGACTCTACGAGGCCCCCGATATACCCAAAACCCCTCAAGATACACACATACACACAGTGCATATTGAGTCCGCATGACTAGTTGACCCGTCAATTGGAGTTTCCTTTGCTTCAAAGGCGGGGGTAATTAACGGTAGCTTAGTTCACGGGTGCCGGAGATTCGGATCCCCACAATCAATAAACCCTGGCCTACCCTAGGCAGGGGAAGTCTGTAATGCGCCTGACAAGCGGCGCGCATTTCCCATCTCAATAGGATGACGAAAAACACCCTACAGATTCTGGCATGCCCGGTGGGACCATTTCTTTCCTCCCATATTTCATGTTAAACGTTTATGCGAACTCAATCAACATATACATCGATCGTCTGTACTGAAATCATACTTCTATTTGCAGGTTAACAACTTTCGATTGCAATCTCGAACGCAGCGACCATGTTCCCAAGACAAATTTCGTTTCTGACGCAACTCCAGTGACTTACGTGGTCAAGACAAACGGCCACGTGATCCTCCTGGCGAGTCTCATGAGGCAATGGGCACACCAATTTGGTTCCGTCATCATCTACCCCGCTAGAAGCGCTCATCTGGTGGAGACTCCGTCAAACCAAGTGGCCAAATCGACCTCAAGGGGCAGGAAGCCAAATGTGGTAGTCTCGAGGGCGTCCCAACCCAAACGCATGTCGGTGTCCGTGTTGGAGATAGTGCCCTCAGAGTCAATTATTGGATCACAGGCGCGTGATTGCAATGATTGAGGGAGGACCTATCCCGGCAGGACAGTCTTACTCGAGATGATAGTATGCTATCTGGTTTACCTTTATCATCGTGTACTGCTTTAGGTGACCTGACAGGTCGCTATTGCACGTTGATAGAGCCCCTAGGATTCTTGCTTGACTGCCAGTAGTATGAGGGCGATCATATAAGTGAGAGCTGGAGTCTATAAGCACATCCTTAAAAGGTCACTAGTCGTGGGAGTTTCGAGACAGGGCATCGATTCTCCAGAGTAGACTAGTGTATACAGTCGAGACCCCGACGAGGGACGGTGGCCGGTCTCACAAGCCACTGGTGTCAGTTGGTTCACCTAAGATGTATACAGGTGCTCATTGGGTTATGAGTACACCGGACAGGACTCGCCGGGAACATGCTAGTTGGTCTTATACCTGACGTCAGATAGCAGTTCCCAGATGACATGTGTACAGGTTAGTTCATCGACCTGGGAATCGTCATTTGTCTCGTGTGAGTTCCCACTGTGCTTTGATTACTACCCTACCACGGCTCAAAGGAGTCGTGCAAACAGGTTTTAGTTGGGTACAGTCCCGAGCCACATGGAGGCAGTGAGCGGATCTTCAGGGGTTCGTCTCTCCCGGTATTAGGGGTGAGTTCGCGCTGTGTCTAGGAGAGCCATTACACGAAGTCCTTGGCCAAGGCAGGAGATTTACTGGTAGGTGTTCCAGTAGTATCTCAGGGTGTTCTGGGTTACACTCCGACACGACTTGTACCGTTTTTGGGGGTCTGACTTTTACCAACCACCTAGGCCCGCCATGCGATGCTCATAGACGAACGGACCGGACTGTACGGATATTGTCACTGACAGGCTCAGTAGGGTGTCAGAATGAGTTCGCTCATTGACGTCCCTTTTGGTCAATAGCTGGTGGCCCGTCACGTATTGGCTTATACCTCTGACGTGCTAGTGGTTAAATTCACAGCCATAGTATTGACGAGTCTTTAGGGTCCACCACGCTTTCAGTTACTCAAGCTTTCGGGCGAAACGCTGTAGAGGCCGTATGGAGATATGGCAGGGTCCGATCAGATACGTGCGGTATTGCACGGATCAGGATCGGACGGTTAGTACTAGAGGCCGTATGGATATATGACAGGGTTCGATCAGATACGTGCGGTATTGCACGGATCAGGATCGGACGGATATTACTAGCCGGCTTTGGTTTAAGCCGGATCCTAGTATAGTACAGTGTAGATTTTGTCTCATTGCATTTGTATCCAGTCGGAATACAGATGCGGGTGTGTATGCACAGTATCGGGGTTTTCCTGTAATTTATTACGGGACCAGTTTTCTGGAGTTGCCAGTTTGCATTTCGTTCCGGCCGATTTTCCTTTGTTCTTTCCCGGCCGGACTTTTCCGATGGAGGGGGTTATTTGCAAGTTTGCAAATAACATTTGTGGTAGGGGTATCTTGCATATTGGTGGCATCATGATAGTTTTTCATGATGAGATTCTTTTTCCTTCTTATCACTTGCTTTTTGGTGATTAGAGTTTGATGTGAGATTGTTATCATTTCCTTAGGGTTGTGGTCATCCCCTTACTTTTACTACACTCACCTCCCTTATACATGATGCTTTTCCTCCACCATTCTCACTTGAGGAGAGAAGAGGTTGGCCACACTTGAGAGAAGAAAATGATTGAGTTCATTTTTGTTATGTGAGGAATTCTTCATCTCATCTTCTTCTTGCTAGAAAATTGAAAGCACCAATTTTCCTTACCTCTTCCTCCATCCTCCAAGGCAACATAAACCCCAAATGAGACATAGCCTCTACACTACACATTCTACAGCAAATCTTGGGCACGTCGACTTGCCAGCTTCGTGCCCGAGTTGCCTCGGTATTGAGGTGGGAGCCCGTAAAAGATGCAGGCGATGTGGTGCCCTTCCGGCGAGGAGGCGACGACCGGAGTTTCCGCAGGAGATCGGGACGACGACGAGAAGACCGAAGGACTCGAATCACTCGGTATATCTCTTCCCCATCTTGTAGTTAGCTAGAACTAGTTTAATGGTCCGATCCGGGTGTTTAGTGCGCGGTGGTGCCGGTTTGCTAAGTTCGCAAAATTAAAGTTTATCACCGCTTCCGCATTTGGCCGTCGGATTGACGGCCGGGACGCCGCCGTGCACTTACAGTCCGAATAGCTCTCTATAGTCCCAGCTGAGGGAAAAGCCGTCAGAACAAAAGAAGTTGCCAAACGTCGCGGGCAAGCTCCAGATGATGCCTTCAACGGACGCACGAGCGGATGTCTTCTCAAGCCTCCCCATCACTCGGCCTACGGTGGCTTCCCGAAGAACAGAAGCCTGCTAGGCGCTCAAAACAAAGAAGCTGAGGCAGAAGCGGCTCAGATACAGAGCCAACAAAAGGGCCATGGCTCCGTCCAAGTTGAATTTTGTGAAGTTCCAAACCCTGGATTGCTCCACGACCACAGATGTGCCAGCCGTGAAATTTCGCAATTTTTTCGAACCCTTAAGATTAAGAAGGCCGTAATTCAAAATGTGCTACAAAGAGAAGTGTCCACACTCCGGCACAAAAGGCATGACACCCTCTTTTCAAGAGTCTACCAAGCACTTCGTGCAGCGCGAAAGCAGCGGGGCAAAACCAAAAAAGGAGCGCCGGCGCCACCCAATGACCCATTCAGGCCAATCGTCTTCAGTCGCTTGTCCTTTCCTAAAGAGGAAGGGCCACGACGACGGTCCGAAAAATCAGCCGCCAAAGATAAAGAGATGGCTGGACATGTGGTTCACACTGTCTACATGGTGGGCACACGCAGCAAGAGCAAGGATGGGGCCACCACACCTCAAATCCAATCTGGTGTGAATGCGGTTGTCACTTCCCAAGACCAACCTCCTCTGGAACGTAATGAAAACCCATCCAGTGAGACTGATAAGCAGAGAGATCCCTCAGTTCATAAGGAGTCCAGCTCGGAAAGTGAAGAGCCAATCTTCCATTCCAAGATCGCAGAGCAACTTCTCCAAGAGCTCCAAAAGCAGCTCAGAAACAAAGACAAGAAGATGGCCAAGCTCAACTCAAAGATTGATGACTAGACAAACGTCGTCTTACAGGTCACGGCCCAACTTGCCTCTCAGCCGTCCAATCAAGCGCTGGGTTCTGCTCATGAACCGGGAAACGGTGTCCCGAGGCAGCCGACGCCTATTCCCTCAAATCCAAAGGTGGGCGAGCCGCATGAAAGTCGGTCGCATCCTATCTTGGGAAATGTTTTGACTACAGATGACATCAGCCCACTAACGCAAGATCAAATCATGGATTTGGTCGCCAGCAAAGTCAAAACATTGGTAGCCGAAGCCGAAGTGCAAAAAGATATCAGCGGTAGTGGGAGGCCATGTCCTGCTCGGTATGATCTGGTAGTTTCCTGGCGGCTATGTCATCCTCAAATTCGGAAGATTTGATGGGACGGGAAATGAGAATCGAATCAGCACATCGCCCACACTAGGGGCAATGATGCACTTCTCCTCCGCCGGTTCGTTAATAGCTTAACCGATGTCGCTTTCGACTGGTACACTAGCATACCGGATGGCTCCGTTACTATTTTTGTCTAAATGGAATCTCTGTTTCGACAAAGTTTCATGAGTATCAGCGATAAGATCACCATTGCCAACCTCATAAGGACCAAACCAAAGAACGACGAAAGCGGCACTGATTTTATAACCCGATGGCGCAATCTCTCCGTCAAATGTGAGCCACCGTTGGAACAAGACCAATCCATCAATATCCTCATCGAAAATCTTGACACCTGGATGAATTCTTTTCTATGCACCGTAGGTCTCAAGACGTTCCAAGAACTAACAAAAAAAGTTCAAATGTTGTTGCGCTCAAAGCAGGAATCTTCCTCGGATTCCCAAAATAGCAATAAATTCTGGATGAACCGAAAAGGCGACAATCGCAAAGGCGGAAATTTCGACAATCTTGAATCGTTTAACACTTCGGCTACCGAAATAGGCGAGGACAAGCGGGCCCAATGTCAACCAACCTCAAAGGGGGAGGAGAATCGCCTTGAAAAAAACTCGATAAGGTTTATTCCTTCAGAAGAGACAAAATCCGTAAAATATTCAAAGACGCCCTAAAGAACAGTCTACAATTGCCAGAATCAAAGAGACCGCAAGAAGCGTATATGACCGACGACTCCAAATACTGCCCCCATCACAGAGTGATAGGTCATGTTATTGAAGACTGCTTCGTATTCAAAGATTAGGTTGAAAAGCAATACAAGACAGGAGAGATAGAACTGCCTAAAGACGTGTTAGCAAACAATCAAGCTGCGACCGCTAATTTCATACAAACGAAGACCGAAACCCTTCGGGAATCTTCTGCTCTCAATCGTCTGCCCTTCTTAGAAAGGAGCGGGCTAAGGCAACAAGCCAAAAACCCAACGAGCAATGTTACCAATGAAGAGACAGTAGACGGTACACAATCCATACGATCTACATGGTGGAGCCCAGAAGAACAAGTCCTCCTACGCCTCGTACCTATGACAATGACGTGGTTGTTGCTACTCAACATCGACTCGGTCTAAATGATAAAGAGCCCGCTCAGGCCATTAAGCCAAAGGAACCCGTGGTTCTTGCTGAATCAAGCTCAGGCGGTAAGAACGACCCCGTTGTCATACCCGGAACTATAGAACAAGCATTATTCCAATGGCTTCAAAGGCAGCTTCAGGACACGAAAGAGAAGATGTCCAAGGTCCATTCCAAAGTCGACGAGCTGGCAAACGTCGTGGCAGATCTCACGACCCAAGTCGCCCGATTGCAATTACAGCAAAATCAAATTTTGGTTCATGTGCCAGGGATTGATATCCGGAAGCAGCCAACCGATACTCCCTCCAGCCCATGAGCGGAACAATTTTGCGAAAAACGGCCGCGATCAACTTCCAGTCTCCCCGATACGTACACTGAATGCGCTAAACGGACAACAAGCGAAACAAAAACTGATCGGCTTCAAGAAGCAGCATCAGGAAAGGCACCTGCTCTAGTAGAGAGAAAGAAAAAAATATACCCCTTCAAAAGGGATGAAGTCCGCAAAATATTCGAGGATGCCTTGAACAACGGTCTGCAACTGCCTATTCTAAAGAGGACACATAAAATGAACATGACCGGCAATCCCATATACTGCCCATATCATAGAATGATGAGTCATACCATTGAAGACGGCTATGTTTTCAAAGATTGGGTGAAGAACCAACATAAACTTAGGAAAACCTCACAGTCCTCGGATCAACCGGCAAGTCATAAAGCTACGGTCAACAACACAGCTCTGCCAATATCAAAATTCAAGGAGCTGGGATAAGCGAACACACATGACCACCACGTCGTTAAATTAGGAACATTCGACCCCCAAGTCGTTGAACTAGGGGTGTAAAAAAATTGTTGTGTAAATAAAAGAAAAGCGATAGGACAACCGTGAATAAATAGCCGAAATGATAGGGCAATCGCGACCTTCACGATAAGAAAAGCTGAAATAATAGAGCAATCATGGTAAAAAAACCTCCAAAGGCGAATGATGAGTCGCTCCTAAAACCATACTTCAGTGTTAGCGATGTAGACGCCGACAAAATTTCAAATCCATGAATATCCCAATGGCGAATAATGAGTCGCACCTGGTACCATCATCCAGTGCAGCGATACAGACACCAATCAAAATCCAAATCCCTAAATTCCAAACGGCGAATGATGAGTCACTTCTGGTACCATATTCCAGTGGAGCGATGCAGACGCCAACCGAAATCCAAATCCCTAAATTCTCCCTGCCTTACGGTCAGTTCCCAAATGGACTACCGTATACAATTCACGGGCTCAAATAATCCTCATCACAAGCCCTGCGGCCGGTCTCCGTCCTCGGGATTATGCTCCATTTAGGAAGACTCACTCATGTGTCCTCACGATACATGAGGAGAACAAACCTTACGAGATCCTCTCGACTCATAAGAAAACGTCTTCGTGGGATCCTTACGACTCACAAAGGAAAAACACACTTGAGGCCCCGACGACTTCGAAGAAGAAAATACACCTACGAGATTTTTTCGACTCGTTGGGAGAAAATGCTTTTATGGGACCCTTACGGCCCATAAAATTGAAAAGCCTGAGATAATGGGGACCTAAACTCGTCTCCTAAGCCATCACTTCCCAACAGGAAAAGGCAAATGATGAACTGCTTCTTGCACTTGTGCTCCAGTGTTAGCAACGCTGATGCCGACCCCAACCCTAAAATTCCAAACTTGCGATCCAGTACCCCTAAGTCGTTAAACTGGGAACATATGACCTTTAAGTCGTTAAACTGGGAACAGATGACCCCTAAGTCGTTAAACCGGGAACGGCACAAATCCAATGTTCTCCACGATAAATGATGGTTCGCTCCTGCTACCATATTCCAGTATAGCGATGCTGACGCCGAACAAAAACCCAAATTCCAAATCCTAGGCTCAAAAGCCCCGCTGGACGGATAAGAAACTCCCAAACCAAATCAAATTATCAAGCCAACCAATGACCTCCCCATCGGAATCAAGCTCTCCTCGGAATCAAGTCGACCAACGACCTCCCAGTCGGAATCAAGCTCCGCCTCGAAATCAAGTCGACCAACGACCTCTCCGTCGGCATCGCGTTTCGTCTCAAAATGTACCCCGTGTCGAAATCATGCTTCGCCTCAGAGTATCTGACCTCCCTATTGGAATTATGCTCCGCCTCGGAATCAAGTCAACCAACAACCTCTGCGTCGGAATCACGTTTCGTCTCAGAATGTACCCCGTGTCGAAATCATGCTTCGCCTCGGAGTATCCGCCTTCCTTGTTGGAATTATGCTCCGTCTCGGAATCAAGTCAACCAACAACCTCTGCGTCGGAATCATGTTTCGTCTCAAAATCATACTTTGCCTCGAAGTATCTGCCTTCCATATCGAGATTATGCTCCACACATCGGAATGATGCCTCCGACCCCCCGAAATTATGCTCCGCTCTTCAGAATGATGCTCCAACCCTGGAATTATGCTTCGCAAATCGGAATGATGCTCCGGCTCCGGGAATCATGCTCCCGAAAGGATGCTCCACCCCCGGAATGATGCTCCACCACAAAGTCAAATTTTTGCAGAACAAGATCCATCAATTTCATGCATACAACTCATATACACGATGTGCATTTATTGATGGGGGCACTTTGTTGGGGTCAAAAATTACACCCCGGTTGACTAAGTCAAATTCAACCCCAAGTAAGCGGGCCCAAGCCCAGGTCAAGTGGGCCCATGCCCAAGTCGAGCCCCGCGTCCGGCCTCTCCCATGCCAAAATGAAAATTATGTAATAAATAATTGTGATGCAATTTTTATGAATAAATGTAAGAAAAATGAGCATAAAACCAAATTTTTGTAAAGCCTAAAGGACTGTGTGTAAATTTGCAAGCCTATATAAGGCAATATGATAATGAAATGAAGGACAATAATTTATTCCCCTCAAAAGTTAGGGTTTCTGTGACCCCTTCTCCTTCTTTAAGGTTCTAAATCTTCTTTCTTTCTTTTTTGAATTAAATCAAGAGTTTTAACTCTTCTTTTTCCAAAAAGAAACAGTTTTTCACCATCAAACCCTTGAAGGGGAGCTCAGATCTTCCATCAAATCCCCAAAATAGAAGATTTTTAAATCTCACCCCCTTTTCTCCAAAATCCAGCCAACAGAGAGGAGGAAGGAGACCCAACTCCAAAAACCCCACTTCGGGAAGATCCAAGGCTTAAAATAAGATTCAGGGCTAAAGGGAAGAAGAAAGGGGTCCCCTTTGATCGCCAAAGATTTCTGGGAGTTCAACTCCATTTGTCAAGATCTTTTGGAGTTTAACTCCACAAATAAAACCCTTTTTTAGGAGTTTAGCTCCATTCAACAAATAAAACCCTTTCAAAAGTTTAACTCCATTCAAAATCTTTCGGAGTTTAACTCCATAAATAAAAATCCTTTTGGGGAGTTTTAACTTCCCTCAAAATCTTTTGGAGTTTAACTCCATAGATAAAAATCCTTTTCGGGAGTTCACTCCTCATTTCGGGATAAGCCTCTTATCTCTGCAAGCACCGTGTAACACCCTTGTCCGATCGTACGTTCCTTTTCTTTTTGGATATATTGGGCTTTGTTTTATTATTATTATAATTTAGAGTTTAATACTTTTAATTAAGATATATGCATACAATTATGGTTTTTTTCAAGTTTGTTAAATATGCATATTATTAGTATTTAAATATTTATTTGTCTAACACTATTTTATAACCATATTTATATTTTAGTATCATAATTTAAACAAAAGATATTTTATTTGGTATTTCTTTAAACAATACATATACATAAGATTTTACCCATTTTTAAATTCTATTTATAAGATATTTTGTCTTACGATATTTATTTGGTTAGAATATTTAATTTTGAAAAGTCATGAGAGCCCATGTTAAATCTTTTAGCCATATAAATATTTTTACTAAACTAACAACTCAATTTTCTCTCTCCAATCACCATATATGTCTCACCTGATAACTTGATTCTTTTTAAAACAAATATTTTCTCTCTCCAAACTAAATAATTTTACCAAACCAAATATATTTTTAAATCTTTTATTAATCCTTGTCCTAACAATCACTCATCTAATCTCTCTCAGCAGATTCTCTTTCTCAAATCTACTCTCTTTAGTTATTTTTTTCTACAAATCTATATACATACATACATATATATAATTGAAGATATTTTGTTATGATAGTTTAACTGAAAATATATTTTAGTTGTTTGATATCATAAAATCTTATATATATAACTAATTGTATTTATTTTTATTAACCCATAACTATATACATATCTACATATATTTTCACTATATATTAATATGTATATATATACATATACTTTTCTATTATTCTAACTATATACAAACTAATATGTATATATACAACTTTTCTAATATCTTATAGAAGTATATGACAACCCATCATATCTCTCTTTTATAAAATCAAATCCAAATCTCATCTTATCAGAATATTTCTCTCTCCAATTATAATACTCTCTCTAATCTTTAAACATCTCTCTTCTCTATAAATAACAATCTAATTATTATCATCTCTCCCCTTCTCATATAAATCAACCTTCTCTTTTTCCAATCACAATATTTTCTTCTTCAAAATTAGCCGAGCAATCAAACCTTGGAGTTTTTCTTCGTGTCGTCGTGTTTATCTGTCTCCGAGGCAAGTACTCTTACTCTTTTATTTTTTAGTCAATGCAACATCGGGAATTCTCTAAATAAATTATTAACTTACAATATTTAAATAAAATTGTAATATTTTGCCGCTTTATTAATATATTTTATAATACTTGTACATATGATGAAAACCCTAGGATCTAGAATACCTATTAATCATTTCATCAAGTGAACAACTGTAAAAATGCAAACGTAATAAAATAACTTTTAACATGTAAATGTGGTTTAATATATAAAAAGCTTTATAAGTAATTATATGTTTCTGTTGCAACAATATTGGTATACACTAGCATGCAAAATATCAATACTTATATCATAATCTAAAACATAAAAATATACCATTATTACTGTTAATCAATAAACACTTTGGGCTTAATATTTTATATATATATATTAAACTTTCTACATTATCACTCCTTATAATATCGCTGCACTCTATGTGTCCTAGTCATATAAATTATTTTGATACTATAATTTGTATTAATATTTTCTATTATCACATGATTATAAAACTTATTATTAGCACTTACATGATAACTAGTCAATCTGTCATTTATTTTTATCTTACTTACTATTACCTCGTAATTATACTATTACCACCATCCGCTTTATGCATCTGTAATTTGTCATTCCTATTTAACTATATTAACACTTTAAAACCATATTACAATTTATTATTCTTTTCAATAAATAAACTCGGATATTAAATACAGATACTTGCATATTTATGTTGAGTGTTGTTTACATTTTTGATCTTATCATATTCTATCATCTATATTTAATATTTTACTTGAGACTATCATTGTCGGCATGATTGAGAAACCTTAATATGCTATTCTTGTTTATGGACACTATCATTTTATAACTATTGTACTTGACATGCCATGATTACTCATTGCTCCAGACTACTCATATTAAAACAAGTTCTCTAATTTGAATGCTGAATTACATGACATGACACACCACTATTCACCAGTTTTATTTCCATACAATTACCATACTACAAGTTCCTGTCTTTTCAGCATTCTTATTTAGTGCTCCAGTCTTTACCATAGCAGCTTTAAATACGTGGGTGTTGGGGTAGTTTGAGTGTGCGTTGTACAACAGGATCTCAGGAGTCCCATGCCGGCAGCTCATACCGGGCTATAGCGGTCACATGATTACAGCTCGTACCGGGCTATAGCGGTCACATGATTACAGCTCGTACCGGGCTATAGCGGTCACATGTTTACAGCTCGTACCGGGCTATAGCGGTCACATGATTACAGCTCGTACCGGGCTATAGCGGTCACATGATTACAGCTCGTACCGGGCTATAGCGGTCTCTTGTTCATTCCACAGTTGGGCCCGTGTTTCCTAGCCCCTGGGGCACCACTCTTGGGTTAGGAATACTCCTGCAGAGGTTGACGCACACACTCAAGCTTACGATAGGATAGTGTACCTTTTAGTGGCCAGTTAGGTTATGACATGATCCCTTACATACATGTTTCATAGTGTTAGTGTATTTAATTACTTATATACATGTTTTCTTGCGCACCGGGCTTCACTTTTATATATTCTTGTTATTATGCTACACACTTTATACGTTGAGTACTTGCTGGGGTGTTCTGACATCCCTGAGATTTGCCATCTCAGGTTTAGAGACAGGTTTTTAGGCTGAGCGGGATCAGAGCGGCTACCAGGACTTTGTTGAAGATCAGTAATCGTAGGTTTATTTTCCTTTACTTTTAGTCTTTAGCATGTGCGCCCTTATGGGACATTAGGACTTTTGTATCTCTTTCGGATCTTATTTTATTCCGAATCTTTTGTTTTGGATCTTTAATTGCATCAATTATCTAGTGGACCCATTTTTAGGATTTCTTGTGGTTTCATTGCAGCATGATTATCAGTATTATTTCTTTTGGTATTGGATTTTATTTTTGTCAGGTTAATCTAGACAGCCTTATGTGACTATGGAAGGACTTTTCCTTACCGTAGGTAGCACGGCTGGCCTTCGTCGCTTCCCGTATTCCACATTTTGGGAAGCGGGGCGTGACAAGGTTTTGTTGGTATCAGAGCCCAGGCTGACGTCAAAATTAGTCTTGGTTCTACCGACCTTTTAGGTTAGAATCACACGTATAGGTTCTCCCCAGTGTGTCATGCTGCATATTTCCTTGACTCTGATTATAGGATTCGGGCGACTGAGATGGAATTACGATATTGTACCCATGTACCGCGGCATGGTTACAATGCGCCATTCTGTTTGAGTAACTTAGAGTTCTATTTGATTTGTTTCCACTGATTTGATTTTCTTGAACACGCCGATTTCTCAAGCCAAGACCGTGACTCTTCATGCCCTCATTTGTTTCCTTGATCCTTGATTTTTCTTACCCATCTATTTTCATTGATCCTTGTAATTAGTTCATGACCTTGTATTTTCGTTCTTCAAATTTCGAGGACGAAATTTCTTGTAAGGTGGGTAGAATGTAACACCCTTGTCCGATCGTACGTTCCTTTTCTTTTTGGATATATTGGGCTTTGTTTTATTATTATTATAATTTAGAGTTTAATACTTTTAATTAAGATATATGCATACAATTATGGTTTTTTTCAAGTTTGTTAAATATGCATATTATTAGTATTTAAATATTTATTTGTCTAACACTATTTTATAACCATATTTATATTTTAGTATCATAATTTAAACAAAAGATATTTTATTTGGTATTTCTTTAAACAATACATATACATAAGATTTTACCCATTTTTAAATTCTATTTATAAGATATTTTGTCTTACGATATTTATTTGGTTAGAATATTTAATTTTGAAAAGTCATGAGAGCCCATGTTAAATCTTTTAGCCATATAAATATTTTTACTAAACTAACAACTCAATTTTCTCTCTCCAATCACCATATATGTCTCACCTGATAACTTGATTCTTTTTAAAACAAATATTTTCTCTCTCCAAACTAAATAATTTTACCAAACCAAATATATTTTTAAATCTTTTATTAATTCTTGTCCTAACAATCACTCATCTAATCTCTCTCAGCAGATTCTCTTTCTCAAATCTACTCTCTTTAGTTATTTTTTTCTACAAATCTATATACATACATACATATATATAATTGAAGATATTTTGTTATGATAGTTTAACTGAAAATATATTTTAGTTGTTTGATATCATAAAATCTTATATATATAACTAATTGTATTTATTTTTATTAACCCATAACTATATACATATCTACATATATTTTCACTATATATTAATATGTATATATATACATATACTTTTCTATTATTCTAACTATATACAAACTAATATGTATATATACAACTTTTCTAATATCTTATAGAAGTATATGACAACCCATCATATCTCTCTTTTATAAAATCAAATCCAAATCTCATCTTATCAGAATATTTCTCTCTCCAATTATAATACTCTCTCTAATCTTTAAACATCTCTCTTCTCTATAAATAACAATCTAATTATTATCATCTCTCCCCTTCTCATATAAATCAACCTTCTCTTTTTCCAATCACAATATTTTCTTCTTCTTCAAAATTAGCCGAGCAATCAAACCTTGGAGTTTTTCTTCGTGTCGTCGTGTTTATCTGTCTCCGAGGCAAGTACTCTTACTCTTTTATTTTTTAGTCAATGCAACATCGGGAATTCTCTAAATAAATTATTAACTTACAATATTTAAATAAAATTGTAATATTTTGCCGCTTTATTAATATATTTTATAATACTTGTACATATGATGAAAACCCTAGGATCTAGAATACCTATTAATCATTTCATCAAGTGAACAACTGTAAAAATGCAAACGTAATAAAATAACTTTTAACATGTAAATGTGGTTTAATATATAAAAAGCTTTATAAGTAATTATATGTTTCTGTTGCAACAATATTGGTATACACTAGCATGCAAAATATCAATACTTATATCATAATCTAAAACATAAAAATATACCATTATTACTGTTAATCAATAAACACTTTGGGCTTAATATTTTATATATATATATTAAACTTTCTACATTATCACTCCTTATAATATCGCTGCACTCTATGTGTCCTAGTCATATAAATTATTTTGATACTATAATTTGTATTAATATTTTCTATTATCACATGATTATAAAACTTATTATTAGCACTTACATGATAACTAGTCAATCTGTCATTTATTTTTATCTTACTTACTATTACCTCGTAATTATACTATTACCACCATCCGCTTTATGCATCTGTAATTTGTCATTCCTATTTAACTATATTAACACTTTAAAACCATATTACAATTTATTATTCTTTTCAATAAATAAACTCGGATGTTAAATACAGATACTTGCATATTTATGTTGAGTGTTGTTTACATTTTTGATCTTATCATATTCTATCATCTATATTTAATATTTTACTTGAGACTATCATTGTCGGCATGATTGAGAAACCTTAATATGCTATTCTTGTTTATGGACACTATCATTTTATAACTATTGTACTTGACATGCCATGATTACTCATTGCTCCAGACTACTCATATTAAAACAAGTTCTCTAATTTGAATGCTGAATTACATGACATGACACACCACTATTCACCAGTTTTATTTCCATACAATTACCATACTACAAGTTCCTGTCTTTTCAGCATTCTTATTTAGTGCTCCAGTCTTTACCATAGCAGCTATAAATACGTGGGTGTTGGGGTAGTTTGAGTGTGCGTTGTACAACAGGATCTCAGGAGTCCCATGCCGGCAGCTCATACCGGGCTATAGCGGTCACATGATTACAGCTCGTACCGGGCTATAGCGGTCACATGATTACAGCTCGTACCGGGCTATAGCGGTCACATGTTTACAGCTCGTACCGGGCTATAGCGGTCACATGATTACAGCTCGTACCGGGCTATAGCGGTCACATGATTACAGCTCGTACCGGGCTATAGCGGTCTCTTGTTCATTCCACAGTTGGGCCCGTGTTTCCTAGCCCCTGGGGCACCACTCTTGGGTTAGGAATACTCCTGCAGAGGTTGACACACATACTCAAGCTTACGATAGGATAGTGTACCTTTTAGTGGCCAGTTAGGTTATGACATGATCCCTTACATACATGTTTCATAGTGTTAGTGTATTTAATTACTTATATACATGTTTTCTTGCGCACCGGGCTTCACTTTTATATATTCTTGTTATTATGCTACACACTTTATACGTTGAGTACTTGCTGGGGTGTTCTGACATCCCTGAGATTTGCCATCTCAGGTTTAGAGACAGGTTTTTAGGCTGAGCGGGATCAGAGCGGCTACCAGGACTTTGTTGAAGATCAGTAATCGTAGGTTTATTTTCCTTTACTTTTAGTCTTTAGCATGTGCGCCCTTATGGGACATTAGGACTTTTGTATCTCTTTCGGATCTTATTTTATTCCGAATCTTTTGTTTTGGATCTTTAATTGCATCAATTATCTAGTGGACCCATTTTTAGGATTTCTTGTGGTTTCATTGCAGCATGATTATCAGTATTATTTCTTTTGGTATTGGATTTTATTTTTGTCAGGTTAATCTAGACAGCCTTATGTGACTATGGAAGGACTTTTCCTTACCGTAGGTAGCACGGCTGGCCTTCGTCGCTTCCCGTATTCCACATTTTGGGAAGCGGGGCATGACACACCGGCACCCGGCGCCTACGTGCCGGACGCGTGAGGCGCTGGCGCCTGGACACCCATGCCGGACACGTGAGACGCTGGCGCCCAGCGCCCACACGTCCTTAGGACGTTACTCACCATTTTTTTAGGAAAACAAAGTTAAGAAAAGAAAAGTAAAAAGAGAGTTAAGAGTGAGAAACAAAAGAGAAAGAAACAAAAAGAAGATATTTAGGAGAGTGAGTGTAGGAAATATTTAAGTGAGAGAGTGAGCATAAAAGAGAGAGTGAGACTTGGCTGGCATAATTCTTTCCCCCGTTGTTTTCTTCATCTCTTTCTTCATGCCTCATTCATCCCTCTCTACCTCCATGTATCATCTCCAATTCATAACCAAAACCCCATGCCACCTTCACAATAAAGATGCACAAGCCTATTCTAAACCGTTACCTTTCAAGTTTGGATTTTGAAGACTTTGGGCAACTCAAGAATTTTCCTAAGTTGCCAAATGAGGTAATCCCTACACTTTTAGATTAGTATTTGTGATTATATATCCTAATTTAGTTTAGAATTTGATTTAGTTTGGTTATGTGATCTTGGTAATTTACAAGTTGATGTTAAGTGATAAATAGAGGTGTAGTGAGTGTTTGCAAGACGAGTGATAATTTCTGGACCAAGACCTGAGACTAGAACCCAAAACACGGAGTTAGAATTTCCCCGATATCGTATTTTGTGAGAATTGTGATGGGATACTGAGATCTGCCCGAGACCACTATAAAATAAGTTCCCATAACAGAGAGACGAGCAGGCACACAAGAAGCCGCCCTAGAAACCCGAGCCCATTTACCTGGTGTCAGGCCGCATATTTAATCATGGTGGCCGCAAATTGCGGCCACAATGTGGTGAAATTGGTTGGTTTTTGTTCAGTGGATTCCTTATGTGATATCTAGAGCAACCCCATGTGCAAAATTAGCTAGTTTGACCTAGGGTAAAATCTGGGATAAATTTCCTTAGTTGCTGATTTCGTGTTGTGCGATTTGTGAAACTTGGTTTTGGTATTTGATTTTTGATTCTGTCGTTGGACGTTCGTACGTCAACGGACGAAGGTTATTTGGTTGATTTTGGAGTTTAACTCCATAGATAAAAATCCTTTTCAGGAGTTCAACTCCTCATTTCGGGGTAAGCCGCTTCTCTCTGCAGGCGACGGCGTGTCAGACGCATGAGGCGCTGGCGCCTGAACACCCATGCCGGGCACGTGAGACGCTGGCGCCCACACATTCTTAGGACGTACTCACCGTTTTTTCTTTTCTTTTTTTCATACACTCCACACTCAAAACATGTCCCCCGCTAGAAAAAAATTCTAACGGGGCGCTATCCCGCACTCCGCAAAGGGGCTGCTAGCCCCCTTGACCCCCAGCCCGCTATCCGGATAGCGGGACCCCCCCTAAACTCTGTGAGGCCCCCGATATACCCAAAACCCTTCAAGACACACACATACACACAATGCATATTGAGTTCGCATGACTAGTTGACCCGTCAATCGGAGGTTTCTTCGCTTCAAAGACGATGGGTAATCAACGGTAGCTTAGTCCACGGCTGCCGGAGATTCTGATCCCCACAATCAATAAACGCCGGCCAACCCTAGACAGGGGGAATCTGTAATACGGCTGACAAGGGGCGAGTATTTTCCATCTCAATGGGTTGGCGAAAAACACGCTACAATGACCTGTTAACATAGAGCATATAGAAGAAATGGTTGCCTCAATTCTATTTTCATTTCTAATCTCCTTTGCTTTAATAAAATGAACTGTGTCTAAAGGGTCGAGGTCACAAAAGAACAAACATACTACAATATATAGATTGTTTAAACTCCCAAATCCCAATATAACCCCCTAGTATTGTTCTTTATTAACTAACAAATGAACATGTTTCTAATTAAAACTGAGTATATAAGCATCATTTACAAAACATGCAGAATAAATGGAAACTGCGAATATTGATACAAATAAGACTGACTTTGCCACGACAGACAGCAAAAAAGACTGCCCCAGAAGTAGCATTATCACGCAGTTTAGCCTCAAAATCCTGCAAAACGAATTAAAGCCTGACAAATTAGACAAAGAAAGTGAAGCTGTAAAAACAACACAACCTATCAGGAGGTGTGCAAACTTTCAAAGCATAAGGTAAATGAGAAGGAAACCACCTCGATAGCATCTGAAAAAAGCACTGACTGCTTAGGCTCTACCACAGGTTGTTTGTTTTTGCAAATCCTTTCCCATATTGTACTGAAATTTGTTGAACTTGCATGGCTCTGTAAGAGATTAGATGTGCTCAGAATAAAGGATTTCTGTAAATATTATGAGTTCATGTGATTGCTTACCATACTTTTCCAGCAGTCAATGCACTGATCCATAAGGTAGTAAGAGGGGAAGAACACGAGTAATCCATCAGGCACTAATCGAGAAAAATTCACTGCAGTACAACAAAATAACAAAGGGGGAAAAAAGAGTTTCTCTGAATCATGATATATGATAAATAAATAGTTGTCACAACTTATTTGCCACAGCATTCTCCTTTACCTACCAATAGCATTGCCAAGCTCTTGTTTATATTCTAAAGAATCGCGGGTTCTGTAGGAAGAATTAAATGAATAGCCAGATGGGCCACTAGGTACAACTCCAACCCAAACTTGATTAGGAGATACAACATGAGGGTTCTCCAACCTGACTGGAAACTCTCTTTGTAGGGAAAAAATATATAAATAAAAAGATCAGGCTTCTAATATGCTTTGCAGAAAATAAAATGAAGATTAAATGGAAATAAAATGAGATTTGACATACAAGTTCAGTTCAAGTGCAAATGAGTCTAGGGGAGACAAAGTGCCAGATGTCAATAAGATAGTCCGTACTCCCAATTTTATGAATTCTTGCATCGCAAGTCCGGGATTAAAGCACCACCAACTAAGAATCCGTGATACCTTGCCTATAGACATTGTTAACAAAACAAAAGCAAATTAGCCGTGAAAATTATATCCAAAAGTTTCCATGCTTGTTCCAATCTAGAATCTGATTATGACATACATGACTGCATGACATGAAATTTTGCCAGCAGACTTTTTGGTACATACCATGCACGTGCAACAATAAACAACTGCATAAATGTAATGCAGATAGAATTTACACAAAACTTGTGTAGAAAAAGGTGTGGGTGCTGTTACAAACTAATCATAGAAAGATTCTTAAAAAGCTTTGACGATGAATCTTGATGCATGTGCCAAAACATAAGGTAAAGATTCTATTTTAATTTCTAAAGCCTTTGTGTTGTAAACAAAAGATTCAAAACTAAAGGTAAAAGGGAACTATATTACGATGTGACCAACGCATTGGCAAGCATGACTGTTATTATGATATTCTTGCAGGAACACTTAACAGGAGAGCTAGAATAAGACGATATAAGAAGAATTTGACTGGTTGAATAGGCAAGAGTAATATGTTCATTTGCACTGCAGCCAGAATTAAATAAATGTGTACAACTACAACAATTCAACTGCAATAACCTTTAGAACTTGAAAAAAATAGTATTTATTACCTTTCATAGACTCTGTTGGAGTTGACTTGGATTCCTGCACATGGAACTGCAAATAAAAAATGTTTAAAAAAACAAAAAATTGTATTAAAATAAAATAATTACATGAAAAGCAAAAAACATATGAAACCAGAAAATCTAAATCAGACAACAAAATAAAGAGAACTCGGAAGAATCTTACTTACACGATAATATTTTGCATGTTCTTTGCCACCATCTCTGAAGATAATATTTAGAATATCCCGGATGCTCTCTAATCTGCATATTGTTCCCTTTGCTTTAATTGGGTAAGCACTCCCAGTCGGATTTCCTAATGTATATAATGTACAATGCCGATTAATCAACAAGGCTTTATGAGATTATATCATTAAAAATTAAAGGGTAGTCAATCTCCGAAAAAGATCTAAGAAATATGTTTAAAATAAGAAGGAAGGAAGAAAAGGCAGTCGAGAAAAAATAGTATTTCATGATGATGGCATACCCTCTTCAAGAAGCAGGGCAGCATTGTCGATTGTATCGATGAGCATGTTAGCGGTCTCGTATGTGATATTCAGGTCAGCAAGGAACTCATAAATATAATGCCCAGGTTGAGTATAACCCATCTCCTTAGAACCAATTGTAATTTCTGCAACCCGTTTCTCCAGCTTTAGTAGCAGAGCTGCAAGAAGTTGCTGTCATTACGCATAACCAATCTGTAATCAAAGGACACTCACGAGCATGGAAATCAAGTCAAATATGCATTGCATGTGAATTAGGTTCATTATCTAGATAGTGCCTGCTGGTTGTGAAGACAAATTAACTATCTATAGATCATCCTTTAAAGCCACATGGATGCACTTTCAATGTCTCAACAATCCTGATTCCTGCAGCGTTCACTATCATATATAAAAAATGCACCCAAAAAAATGTACAAATGCAGGTTATATCCAAACCGTTATGGACTCGGTTTTTAAATACCTTCGCTATATGATCGTAATTATGGTAGTACTGCATAATTAAAAATTATAAGTATCATAGTCTAGATATTTATAACTAATATAACCAGAAGTAATATCAGCCATCTGAATTACTATAACCCGCGGCAACACTCCTGACTAACAGTGTAAGCTTATGGCCTTGCATAAATTACTGCTACAAATTGACTAATACTAGTTGGTGAATTTTGAACCCAAGGTTATAATAGAAGCTATATAAACGAAGAATTGCCAACCACTTCAACAAATTCAACCTTCACAGTGATCATTTCAGTTCTTCAAGCATGTAGCACTTCCAAAGACAGAAAGTGGGACAGGAACATGAAGCATGCAAGAACATGAAATGGTCCAATATGTTATTTTGAGGAACTAATGAAAAAAAGAGTGGGAGGCTGCAACACAAATGCCTGATATTTAAATCAAAAGTCTTGGGCAATTAAAGGCATTATGTTGTTCACATGTTCAATATGTTATTTGAGGCACCGATCATGGAACCAAAGCAATGAATAAAGTAACATGGGTAACTAAAAAAACCAGATAAAGGGGTGAAAGACATCAAAAGACACAGAGTCATGGTAAAGAGGTCAAAATCAACTTTCCAAAAAGATTACACGTCGTCATAGTACCAACAGAAGAACATTGGTGGCTTATTCCAGATAAAGAATACCGCCTCATGAGGGGCTTTATTGACTCGGACCATAAGTATCTGCTTTCCATCTAGTAGTGAAACTGTATTTGGTAAGAAGAAAGATAATAGATCTATCATCAACCACAGCCAAAATCAGATTTTAATCCAAAAATAAAAAGGTCTAGAAGGACATGTATACACACTACTCGAACCCTTTACTCTTTAGGACTCAATCCCATGAATGTAAAGCACCAATAAATTAGCAATAAGAAGAGCACAATCATTAGACACGCAGTATAATTACCTCTCAGAATTGCATAATTCTCTGGATCATGTTGTTTATCACTTGATTTGTCAATTGTTCTCCTCTTTATGCAGAGGTCCACACATTCCTTCGCTTCCAAAATGCAAGCGGTCAGATGAGCTGTAGGCAAGTCGAATGAAGCCGCATCAGCGCATATGCTTTCCTGCATATGGTTTCCATGACAAATCCATTCTTAAGTAGCTAGAAATTATTAAAAGATTAAATAAAAGTATTGTATGTCATGCCATAATAATAGAATCTAGTAGCTAAAACATAATAAATATAAAGGTGAAATTCACTGAATGCTTCCTGATATTGGCATGATGAGCGAGCTAATATTTGATAGGAATCAAATAATTTTATTAATATGTTATCTTACTGTCAGAAAATAAAATTAAACTTGAATTTAAATACCAGGTTGTGTGCTTCATCAAATATAAGTACAGCATTGTTCCAATTGATGCCTGTTAGAGAACGCCGGTTTCCAGGATCAATGAGATAATTGTAAGGGGCAAACAGAATGTCGACGGACTTATGAAGCTCCCGAGATATGTAATAAGGGCATCTGCAAGAAGATTAACTCTCTTATATGCAATGTAATTAATGATAATGGGTTAAGCAACATATGGGAAGAACAAATTGATTTTTTTTAATTATTTTGAGAAGGGAAAAGATCAAATAATAGTAATAAAAACAGAAGAGAAGTAGGAACTTACGGCCCCTTAGTTCTTCCGATCTTAACCAAGTCTTCTATATCAAAGGGCTCATTCCCAAGTTCATGATTTTTCTTCATAAACTCTGCAAGAATTTATCCAGAAAAGACAATAAAGAAAACAATAAAAAAGGAAATTTATTTTATAAATTTACTCAAAGAAGAGTAGGGAAAAGGTCGTGTGGTAAGAAAGTCAAGGTGCATGTCACTACACGGTTTCTTTCTATACAGTGTATAAGTCAGTTTTAAACTTTTACGAACAGTTCTGTGTCCAACTGAGATAATAGATGCAGTGAGTCTGACATCATTTCAGATAATAGTCTGAACTGAAGATCTTAAAACTAGATTAGAATGTACAGAAGTGTTCTATTGCAAATCCATATCAGTTTTTTTTTCTAAACTCTTAAAATGCATATGTAGATTCTAGGACCATGGCGTCGAAAAATCTGAAAATCAAAGTAAGAAATGTGTATACACAATTTTGGCGAAGATGTTTTTTTTTTAATAAAACAGTTATTAAGTAAACATTTTAACACACAATGAACAAGCATAGCAATGACTCCAGGCATAAAATGCCCAGCTTCAAAAAATTTATCATTAGGCAAGTATTTTCTCATTGCAGTTGCATTATGTAGAACAATAGTGGCATACCAAAAAGCAGTTGTATTGTATCAAAAGAAATTAAAGGTTTGTATAGGTGTTGGAGAAGTACCAGAAATTTTAGTTTGATGAAGGCACAATCGCTTTTTGCACAAGTATTGGCAGGCATTGTTTTGTGCTCTACCTCGAATCAACCGCACTTCATCATGAATGCACATCTGCTCTCGAGAACCTAGTATTGACATTTTAGGCCTGTGATCTTGAATTACTCAAGTGTTAGTTTTCAAACTTCAAAACGATTCAAGAGTTTCTACAACAAAATGCCTCTCTTCACCATTAAACTAGATATTATTTAAGATGGAAATGGTTATATATTGGGCTTTCAATGATGAAAGAATAAATGCTTAAAACCCAAGCCAAAAGGAAGACCTCACAAACATATAAAGATAAGAAATGCTTCAGTTGAAACTGAAATCGGCTATCCAGTTGTTAACTATCTAGGTTCTTCTGCAAAAAATGAACTTGCGGAGGCTGATGGAGATGAGAGTTTATGAAGTTTTACATCATAGCTCCTGGAAGAAGCATAGCAGTGCGTATTGGCATCATAACATTAAAACGACTTTGAATCCTTAGGTTATTCGTTCTCCTAATCTACATCCAACTAATTCTTTTTTCGTCGTCTTCTTGTTCAAGGTGAGATATTTAGCATGCATGCATGCACACCCCAAAAAATAGGTAAAGAAAACATTAACAAAATCTTAATGAACAACAATCTCCAAGCATCTAATTGATTTTAAGTCTGCGAATGAATTCTAAATGTTATTATAGAAAAGGTTGTCACCATAACAACTTTATCTTCGTGATGGACATGAATAGGGTCAACATCAACATTGTAATTAGTTCTACATCTCCTGGAATAGGAGTTATTATGCAAGGAAAATTAACCTGTAATTGCTTGTCCTTAGTTCTCGGATAACCTGCTTCAGCTGGCTATGTGTGCGAGAAGTATAAACAATGACAGGATGTTTTGATCGTTGAGGCTCTGTCGTTTGACTGCTAGATGGCTGGCTTCCGCTAAACCAACCCTTCTCCTCATTCACATGCTGGCTTCCAGGAAAACAACCCTTCTCGTCATTCACATGCTGGCTTCCAGAAAACCAACCCTTCTCTTCATTTGAGTGCTGACTTGAACTGCAGCTCCTGTCATGATTTGCAGGAGTTAAGAAGTCTCCTAGGCTCTTCCTCCATGCCAATGTGGCACATAGAAGGCTCATAGTTTTTCCTGTTCCAGTAGGACTCTCTAACAAAGCATTACAGCCCTGCATCAGGAAGAAAAGAAATACATATATTTCTGTATGATTTGAGCATAATGTTTAGAATATGTTTATTCTTCTGGAATTAAATAAGGTTAACTGAACGACAACCAAATAAAATTAGATAATAAACTACAAGTGAATCATAATCAACTCAAACTTCTACACAACATTTCTATCTTCCAATAATAAGAGCAAAACATGTGATTGCAGTTGAAAAATAAAACAAGAGTTACACTAATGCTGATTTATACACAGTTCTTTGGGGTGTTGAGAGCACTGCAAAGATTACGAGATATAACCGAAGCATGCTGCAAGTTTAATCATTATCAAACAAAATTAAAGCTTTAATTACTAGAAAATGAAAGTAATGGACAAGACTAAAATGTTCTTCATGATAGATCATAGGCTTGATGTCGTAAAATTGACACGGAACTTTCCCAATTTCCCAACACACTCCCATGAACTTCAAAATTACCAGATTTCCCAGCCTGTCTTTCAAAGTGTACGGAAAATTAGGTAAGATTCTAGGTAGTCAGGGTCGATCCTAAGAGGGTCTGGTTTAAGCATCCCCCTACCAAGATCGAGAGTTTACTAAATAAAAATGCAGTTAAGTGGATGGATTATTAGTATAATAAATTACGGTATGTTGAATTTTACAAACAATCTACTTTACCTAGTTGGTTAGAGGTTGAAATACCATGGTGATGTGTGAGGTTCCGAACCCCTTTCTTCTTTGTTTTCTTTTTCTATTAATTATTTATTTTTATTTTTTGAACAACTTATCTTTAGTGGGGTTTGTAATAAGAATTTAGAAGATTTCGCCTGGTCTTTAAGGAAATGTCTATTCAATGCCACATGGAAATATGAAAGGTAGCAACCCATCAGGCTATTACTTTAAAGTCTTGTGTTTTTGTAACTCCTTCAATTTATTCAACTATGCTACAGATAGCTAACAATAAATTGTTCATATAAATATGGGCTAAGTTGCACAAATGTACCCAAAAACTTTTGCCATATTTGCGATTGATACCATGTAACTTTAATAATTAAAGATTGGTACCTCGAACTTTTCTTTTTGACATAAATACCATACGGCGTTAAATTTGCTGTATGAATGGACCATTATACCCCTCAACAACAACAACAACAACTAAGCCTTTTATCCCAAGCATATGGGGTAGGCTACATGAACCAACATGAGAATCACGCCGGGTCCAGCACATGAATCCTCCGCCTCCACTCACTCCTATCGAACAATATACTTTCATTGAGTCCTTTGGCAACTATATCGTTTCGTATCACCTTCATCCATGTTTTCTTCGGTCTCCCTTTTGCCCTTTTGCCATTACCCATATCGAGAGTATCTATTCGTCAAACCGGTGCTTCCATAGGTCTGCGTCGCACATGACTAAACCATCTTAACCGGTTTTCCCGCTTCTCCTCCACAGGTGCTACACCAACTTTTGCACGAATATCCTCATTTCGCACATTATCTTTTCCAGTGTTACCGCACATCCAACGAAGCATGCGCATCTCCGCTACGTGCATATTCTGTGTATGATACTTCTTAGGAGCCCAGCATTATGTACCATATAATAAGACAGACCGAATAGCGCTCCGATAAAACTTCCCTTTCAATTTTAACGTTAAGTTACGATCACACAAAATCCCTATTGCACTCCTCCATTTCAACCAACCAGCTTAGATCCTTTGATTAACATCACTATCGATCTCCACATTCTATTGGATGATGGAACCTAGATATCTAAACTGGTCGCTCGGTGATATCTCATGTCCTTCAAATGTTATACCAATATGTTTTTGACTTCTCTGGTTACTAAATTTGCAATGCATATATGCTGTATTGGATCTGCTCAATCTGAATCCCCGAGATTCCAATGTCTACCTCCATAATTCCAATTTGGCATTAAACCCTGCTTTCGTCTCATTTACTAGAACAATATCATCAGCGAATAGCATACACCAAGGTACCTCATCTTAGATAGTTCTAGTAAACTCATCCATCACGATGGTAAACAGGAATGGACTTAATGCAGATCCTTGATGTAAACCAATTGTAATCGGAAAATCACTCATTAAGCCGCCACAAGTTCTGACATTTGTCACTACTCCATCGTACATATTCTTGATTATGTCAATATACTTGACGGGGACCCCCTTCTTCATCATTGTCTCCCATAATACCTTTTTAGGTACCTTGTCGTATGCTTTTTTCTAAATCAATAAATATCATATGCAAATCTATTCTTCTCTCTCGAAAACGCTCGACAAGTTGACGAAGCAAATGAATTGCCTCTGTCGTCGATCGTCCAGGCATGAACCCAAACTGGTTCTCTGTTATCTTAATATCATTCCTTAGCCTGTGTTCAATCTCTCTCCTAAAGTTTTATGGTGTGACACATAAGTTTTATTCCACGGTAGTTTGAGCAACTTTGAATGTCACCCTTGTTCTTGTAGATAGGTACAAGGATACTTTTTCTCCATTCATTTGGTATCTTTTTTGTCTGCCAAATCTTATTAAATAGATCTGTCAGCCATTTGACGCCTATTTCTCCTAAGCATCTTCAAATCTCGATAGGACTGCCGTCAGAACCAACCGTTTTTTTTAAACTCATTCTGTTCAAAACTTCTTTAACCCCGGGTAGTCTTATTTTACGCATAAAATCACGGTTTATATCTTGAGATTGAATGACAAGTCAATCCTAATTCTTAGTAAAGCTCTCATTGAACCATTATACCCCTCGACTTTTATTAATCTTTTCCCTATTAAAAATTTCTTTATTCTTTATCCTTTTACCCTTTTCATTTACCTACTCAATAGTAAACAGTAAATCCTAAAAGAAACAAATCATCCCTCATCTTCCAAATCGATTTCGACCTCGATCTCGTAATCGAAAACGATGATCCGCAAAATCGACGAGGATGATCAAATTTATGTGAACATGTGATTTTTTGGAATCAATTCACGGATCTCTCAATATCCCCCAAAAAGAAGAAAAAGTTCCCCAAAATTGTGATTTTTTGAGTTTGTAGCAATCAGAATCAATGGTGAATCATCAAATAAAATAAGATATCGATCTCCGAATTCAGGCACAGACTCTATAGGTGTCAAAAGGGTGGGTCGGGCCACCCACGGGCAGGTCATTGCGCGGATAAAAATGCCCGGATTTAAGTAGGTCATAATTTTTATGCCCAGCACACGACCTGAATACGGCAGGCGGGTGTGCGGGTAACCCGTGCATGAATAAACGGGTCATCCATGAACGGGTTAATGGGTTAATAGATAACTTATATTGATTTTTATGATTGTTTTCAAGATGGTTTGCAATCTAACATAAGAAAGATTTGACTTTTTGACGTTTAAATAGATTAAATATCATAACTAAAATTGATAACTGAACTTAAATGTACATTCTAAGGACGAATTAATATTTATGATATAATTTTAACATGAAAAGATTGTTGAAAATGACTTGAAAAACAACATGATAAGTTACTGATATTTCGATGTGAGCCAGGTAAAACCTATGAACCTGAGGATCGGGTCAGTAAACCATAAACCCGGGAGCCGGGTCGGCCCGTTAAGACTTTTAAACAGGCGGACCGGATATGGGTACAATTTAAACGGGTTGTAAATTTGACCCGTGACTGTTATACGAGTCAACCAACGGGTCAAACCGGTCATGGGTTGTTCTTGACACCTCTAGGCACGGCCTCGAGGAGCTGGTATGCGGCCACCTCGACGACTGCATCACCAACTTCTCCTGCAGCTCCATCGTCCCCGGTGACAATAATGAAGACTCTTCCGTCTTCGCCACTGAGCGCCGCCGTCATAGATCAGACCCTAACGGCGACGAACTCGTTGGGTTCATTGCCACCGCCAGCCCCACTCGAGGATCCTTGGCATATGGGTTGCGAAGCATGCAAAGGAGATGGTCACCACCATCGAGCCCCGTCTTCCAAATAGTAGGAGAGATAATGTTAAAGTACCCTACGTTAAGAAATGGATGTTGTATTTAAAAATATCTCATTGGGGTAAAATAGGAAAGGCGGTTCAAAAAGTGCTAACGTGGTAGCTTAACGTTTCCAGACGGAAAAATTGTTGATGCTATTTAGTTGCAACTAAAGGTGGTAGTTTATAGTACTTATTTGTAATTATTAAAGTTTACGGTATCAATCGCATAATTGGTGAAAGTTCATGGGTATGCTTGTGCAATTCAGCCTATAAATATGTAATTCAACACCTTTTAAATTGTTTCAAGTATTTTTTTCATTAGTCTCTTATAATGGTTATAAGAGGCAATAATTAAGCTTGTTTGACTAAATGACAAGCCTTCACTTGTCTATCATTTTTTCCCGCATTATCTATGTTGTGGTTTTATGTATTTCTATTAAATTTTAAAATTCATTATTATATACACTCTCAGCCTACCTGACCGAAGGTCCAGACCCCACAACTAATGCTAGTTAGCCAAAATTAACCAAAGCGTACACAAAAATAAAAATAAAAAACATTTTTATGTTATTGAGCAATCAAAACTGTACATATCTAACATGCGCTTATATAATAAGCCAAAAAGACCAAAACGTTTTCATTTTAGACCAGATTTGGACAAGAAAGAGATGAAAACAAACCAATCTTAGTGCAATCAAGTCAAAATTTGATATTTATTCTTTCAACGAACCGACAGTGAGCTCACTAACAATGAAATCAAGAAACGGACACAATTTCATGAAAAATGTTTCCATAAGAGAAAGAGATCTAAGAAATCGCACCTCTTGCAGCGATTGAATGACCTTTTCCATGTAGACAATCTGGCAATCATACGCCTCGAAGGGGAAATCGACGTCGATCCCTCTGATCTTATAGATCGGCATCGCTTTCGTCGCAAAAGAGAGATTTTTAGGGTTTTTTTTTTTTTGAGAAAGGTCGAGTGTCGAAACCCTAGTAAGCTTGTAGCAAAATGAAGGGATGCCTATTGCTTCCCGCCTGTATAGGGTATTTTCGGTACTCGAGTGATCGGGTCGGGTTATGTGGAGAGCTGTTTTCGAATCCGGACCAGCGTTTGGCCCATGCCTGATCTGGGCCCTTATTCCATTGAAAATATATGTCTCTGATAATTTCATGCCAGAGTTTCCAATTGATTCAGAAAGTTAATTTCGTCTTTAATCATGGTATTACCATGGCAAAAATAGATCCAAAAGTGCTAACAAGCATGTGAAGGATGCATGGTTGATCAAAAGAGTGTGATGTTTAATATGTCGCTAGCTGATATTGATGCAGGTCGGTTCGTCGTTTATCCGATTGTACAAAAGCTTATGGTTTGATATATCTTATTCCGGTCCTTTATATCCATCTTTAACTGAACTTTTATATTATATATCCCAGTATCTTGCACGTGTTAAGAGAATAATGTTCTTAAAACCGTGAACATATAAATGCTATGAAAACAACTTCCTTGATCGATTGTGTCTGTCATTGTTGCTGACTTGTTCAATACGCAGGTTTTCTTCTTCGTTTTTTAGTCATGGTTTAAAATCGATCCGGTATTGGTAGCTAAGAATTGATTATATGGTTATAATTAACTAAGTCGGTGTCTAGCTGGATCAAGGAAAAGCTGCCATTATTTTCTTTTGATGCTTATGTGGTGTTATTGGATGCATGTTTAGATGGTTGAAGCGATATTCTTTAGATTTAAAGATTGATCTCATATGCAGGAGAAGTGTCTCTAAGATTGGATTTCTAGGTAATCATGGATCTTTTCATATCCTAACACTTTGATCTGGGGCGGTTTTCCGTCAAATTCCACGGTTTAGTACAAACAATCCGTCAAAGATGCCTTGCCGGCCCGAACATGAGGATGATCCGTTTCTAGGCCTCCAAAATTTTTTGACGATAATGATAAAGATTTTAGGGACTTTTTAAAAAGATTTTCAAGATTCATAAAATTTGAAAAGTGGTTTTTAAAATATTTGGGTTAATTGCATATATAGCCCTGCATCATAGATGTTTGAGCACTTATACCCCTACACCGTCATAATAAGCATCTAGACCCTTATGAGCATAAAGTACTTTTCTAATTCTGATTTTATCCCTTTCTTATTCATCTCTTCAACGTTACAGAACACGCAACCCTAATTAAAAATTCAAATAGATAGTATAATCTCTAGCAAAACAACTTATGAAAACAACATCGTAATAAATAAAAAATGCTCATCTTGGGTTTTTTTCCTCATTGGAATTATCAAAGAAAATATGTTGTATATCATCATATTTTGAAGAAAAAAAATAAGAGCAGCAATTCAAAGTATGAATAAATTAGGGTGGATCAAAAAGAGGATGTGAATTCTAATTAGATTAAACGAATTAAAAGAAAATTCTTTAGGTTAAAATAATTAAACTAATTAAAAGCAATGATTAAAAGAAATTCTTTCCAAGATTTATAAAAGTTGAATATCGAAAACATAGAGTTTTGAATCCCTTAAATCTAATCACGGCGAGTTTAATTAAAGTGCTTTTCTTTTCTTAATTTCTACCTTTGAGATGATTTTTTTGCTAGATATGTATGCCCTAAAGACCATTATTGTATATTATAGTGGATACTTGGGTATATGTACATAACAGTCTTGCTCAATATGATAGTATGATATTTGGTTTGTTCATTTATGTGTATAGTTTTACTTGATATTGCTACCGCTAATGCATGCTAATAAAGCCCGTATGATTTTTGCTAGACTACCAGAATTATGATAGAGATCGTACTAGTGGGACCTGAGCAGTTCATAAGCACATCCTTAAAATGTTCCTATTCGTGGAAGTATCGAGGCAGGGCATCGATACTCTAGAGTAGACTAGTGTATGCGTTTCTTGACCCCGACGGGTCAATATCTGTCCCCACAGATATTGGTGTTTGACACCAAAAATTATAAACAGTTGCTCGTTAGAAAATGAGTACACCGAACAGACTCGCCAAAAACTCCTATATGGTATTATATTTACCGTCAGACAGCAGTTCTCTGATGACATGAGTACAGGATAGTCTGTAAACCTGAGATCGTCGAAGTGTTTTGTGTGTTTCCTACTGTAGTTTGATTATACCCTACTAGGGTTTTAAAGAGCCGTGCAGACATTTTTTAGTTGGGTACAGTCACGAAACAAACCGAGACAATGAGCGATCGAAAGGGTTTCGCCTCTCAGATATAGGGAGCTAATGTCATGTTGTGCCTGATCGATTGTAACCATAAGTCTCTGATCAGGACGGATGAGATAGACTGATAAATGCTATCAGTTGTATCTATTGTGGTTACACGTCACTGATTGACACGACTTATCGATTAATGCAGGTCTCACGGATTCCACCCTCCAGACTTGATATACGACACTCTCAGACGAAAAGAATGGTGTAACATTTCAGAAAATGGAAAATATTATTTTAGAATTTAAATAATAAAATAATGAGCTTTACAGATATTATACCGAGTATGAATTTGAGTTTTCGTAAATTGGTATAATTATATAACTCTGTTTTAGGAAAATAATTAGAAATTAAAATGAATTATTATTTATGAATTTTTTTATTTAATTGGGCTTTTCATAAATTAGTATATAATTATATCCATACAAGTTATGATATTAAAACTAATTGATATTTTCCTATTTTGTGCATTAAACCAAGCTTTATTGGTTAAACCATGATTAGTGTGCATGACATGTGAATAAGTGAAGGTATATTAAGCTTTTTTTTATTCTTTTTTTTCATTTGTGTTTTAAATTTGGTTTTATAGTTTTTATAGAAAATGAAAAAGAAAAGAAAATGAGAGAGAGTGGAAGACATGAGAGTATGGTTGCATTATTAAAATGAGTATGGGCATGTGAGAGAGGGGGGTATTGTAATGACCATAAAATTCCTATACATTTTTATCGATCCAATGTTAATAAAAAAGTGTATTTTTGTTCTGGTTGCGAATTATAAGTTATTATTGTTAACTTATGTACAAAAAGCAATTTGTAGCTCACTGGTTAAGCCTCTACACTGTTGTCTTATATTTTGCAAGTTTGAATTCCATCAGTTCCAATTATTTTCAATATTTTTCTTTTTAAATTTTTCGGAAGCCCAAGAGTTGCACGTGCATTACACGGAGAACCGAGAAGTTGCAAATAAATCAAACAATATAAAGGATACATAACTACCCATATGAATACATTGTACGAACCTCGAGACCAAACTCCATATTTGGGCCGCCGATTTTCTCATTTTGACCGCCACTAGCAATTGATATGGCCCCAATTCCTCCCATTTTTTGCCCGTGCATCCCTTCAGCTCCCCATTCCTCCTTTTTCGTATTTGATTTTCCTGCAATTAATCAGAGAACCCCAGACCCTTCATCTACCCCTTTTACTCTCACTTTTAATACATTTTTATTATCTCTTTAATGTTGGATATGTATGCCCTGAAGGCCTTCATTGTATAGGATGCTAGGGATATGTATGTACATGACAATCTTGCTCAATATGACAGTATACTATTTGGTTTGTCTTTATCTTAAATTGTGATGTGTTTTATTTAGTATTTCATATATTGTATACATGTTTATAAAGCTCGTAGGATCCTTACTTGACTATCAGCGTTGTGATGACAATCATACTTGTGAAAGCTGAATAGTCGATAAGCATATCCTTAAAATGTCCCTAGTCATGGGAGTATCGAGACTGAGTATCGATACTCTAGAGAAGACTAGTGTATACATATCTAGACCCTGACGAGGGGTGATGGATTGGTCCCGCAGCCATTGGTGTGGTGCACCTAATATTGTATATAGGTGCTCTCCGGGGGTGAGTACACTGGACGGATTTGCCGAGAACTACCTAGATGATATTATACCTAACGTCAGATAACAATTCTCTGGTGACATGAGAGCAGGTAATCTGTCGACCTGAGGTCGTCATCTGTCTCTCGTGAGTTCCCACCGTACTTTGATTATTACCCTACCACAACTCTACTGAATCGTGCAGATAGGTTTTGGTTGGGTACTGTCCCGAACCACATGGAGGCAGTGAGCGACTGTTGGGGATTGTTTCCTGATTTAAAATCAGGAAAACTTATGGAGGAGGCATCACGTGCTAGCACGTGATCAACGGTCACGTGTTGACACGTGACATTTAAAAGCGGCGGCAAATGGCAGATTCGCTCCCTGTTTAAATCAAAGAAAAGGCTCCAGGAAAGGTCACGTGCTCACACGTGACCAGGGGGCATGTGTTGGCACGTGACGGCTGAGCAGCGGCCAGAGAACAGAGCGCAAAAGGAGAAGAAAGGCCCGTTCCAGGGGTCACGTGCCTACACGTGACCAGGGGTCACGTGGCCACATGTGACCGACTCTTAAAGTCTCTTTATTTAACAGAATTAAATTCCGAAGGCATTCAAATCTTTCCAAAAGAGAACGATTATTTGGAACCGTTGGATTAAAGATCTAAAGGTGATTAAATGTCACCTATTTATGGAAAATCTTGAACTTGGAAAGATTTCCCCTCAAAATCTAACTGAAATAACAAAGGGATATCTTGGGATTTGAAATCCAATGGTGAATAAAATTCACCTAATAATCCAAAGGTCCAGATGAATGATAAATGTAAATCAAATCTCTCAATAAACAAATCAAATCTTTCAATGAAAGATTCACTAAAACTGATTTATTTTCTTCCTTCTCCTATAAATAGGAGCCAAGAAGAATAGAACAGGGGGAGACACATATAGAGACATACAGAGAGAGAGAACTAGAGCTTTGAGATTTTGGGAAGAATTCGATCCTCTGCAAAAGAAAACCTTAGGTAAGAGGGGAGAGGCTAGAAAAAGAGAATTTAATTCTCAAAGAGTTTAACTCTTATACAAAAAGAAGAACTTAGTTCTTTCTCTAGCAGAGGATCTGCAAAGTGCACATCTCCCCATGAATTGAGAATTTAATTCTCATTGGGTTGAGATCCTGCAATGCAGATCCAAAGCATAAAAGGGGAATGGAAGTTTGAGAATTTAATTCTCACAGAACTATAGAAATTCAATTCCTTTGAGATAAAATTAGGGTTCAACCCTATGTTATGGGAATTTAATTCCTTCAAAATGGACGGAACCAGGGTTTAACCCTAATTAAGAACTTAATTCTATTAAAATAACAGGAATTTAATTCTATGATAGAATTTAGTCCTTCACATCTATGAGGAGTTTAATTCTTACAGAAAAGAAATCAGGGTTTAACCCTATCTAAGAATATAATTCTTCAGGAGAAAACAGGAATTTAATTCCTCTAAAATTTATTGTTAGGGTTTAACCCTATGAAGAATTTAATTCTTAAAAAGATAAACACATCTTTAAATAGGCAAAAAAGCAGGGTCACGTGCTACCACGTGACCCCTGAAAAGTTCCACAGAGAAGGGCTTTGAAGCAACGCCTCATGTGCCCCACGTGACCCCTTGGCAGAAGCTCTAACAGACAAACATTTAAATGCCCATCACGTGACAACACGTGATGCTCCAAAGTATGCAATACCTTTGGCAGAATAAAATGAATTGAGGGCGCTCTCACGTGCTACCACGTGGCCCCTCTTGCCTTAGTGTTTAACACTAAAGTTGAAATCTCTATATCCAGTTTCAACACTGATTTTCTTGGTGTTTAAACACTAATTTGGAAAACTCTATTTACAGTGTTTAACACTGACTTTCTTAGTGTTGAACACCAACTTGGAAGACCCTGTTTCTAGTGTTTAACACTGATCTGCCTTAGTGTTAAACACTAATTTGAAATCTCCATTGCCAGTGTTTAACACTGATTTGTTTTAGGGTATAAACACTAATTTGAAAGCCCTGTTGCTAGTGTTTAACACTAACTATCTTTTAGTGTTAAACACTAACTTGTCAATCTCACTCCCAGTGTTCAACACTGTTGGTCTTTAGTGTTTAACACTAACTTTAGCCCAATTGGATCAGTTTCTAGAGGCAAAGCCTCTCCTTCAATGGACCAACAGAAAGCCAATATTCTAAACATGATTGGACTTAGCCCAAGCTGGCCATAAGTCCTCAATTCAAACTTAACTGGGCTAATGGGCTCATAACATAATTAATTGGTCTTGGTCCTAAATTGGGCCAAAGACTATTTAATCTACCTTGGTTCAAGGGTACATCTCTTCACTCCTTTGATACTTGGCGTTGTAATTCCTCAACGTCTTCAAAGAGGTGGCGGGTCCCGATGACCATACATTGATACGGACCGTGGGGTCCTTAAACTCATGGACTATGAGGTCCTTAACCTTGACCGGGATGTCTTAAAACTAACATTGGACTGTGGAGTCCTTAAATCCACGGACTATGAGGTCCTTAACCTTGACCGTGATGTCTTAAAACTAACATTGGACTGTGGAGTCCTTAAATCCACGGACTACGACGTCCTTAATCTTGACCGCAACGTCTTAAAACTAACACTGGACCGCAATGTCCTTAAACTACCTATCGACCGCAATGTCACTAAACTAAACAATAGAGCCCCCCCAACTGCTCTTTTGTCGGATCTAAATGATCCCGTTAAGTTGATCTTAGTTTAAAAAAATTAGACTAACGTATCCTTAACAACCGTTCAAGTCGTTCTTAGTCTCAAATGAGGCTAACGTATCCTTAAACACAACCCCCAAACCCAAATCTAAGATTATACGGATTTGGACTAGTCCACGCCCTACGGGCGACGACATAACTCAGTCTCCGTATACAATCCACGGGCAACCAAACACAAAATAAACACACATGACGCGAAGTGAAATTTCTGGAGAAGGAGAAAGTTGTTACCGCGGTGCGGTGGCGTAATTAACTGCAGGGGCTTGCGCCTGCAGGGAAGAGCGTTCCCACAATCAAAAACCCCTCAAACGAGGGGGAATCTGATGAAGTCTGCTACATCGGCCGCATCTGTTTAAACCTCCGATACACGTTGCCATAAATCAACTTGGAATCTTCGGAGAGGTGGACGGATAGCACCTATTAGCATCTGCCCCGAATCTCAGGCAAGACGTCAGTCGCGCCGTCTTTTCGGAGGGGAACAGATTCTGGCACGCCCGGTGGGACCTTTTCCTCTTTCCACTCCACACTTCGTGTGTCGTGTTCGCGAACCAAACACGGCTCGCTAATGGTTGCCCTTGGGTTTCAAGGTACTAAGATTTGGCGTTTTGCTTATTGCAGAAAGCAAAGAATCAATGGCTTCCACTTGTGCGAAACGCTCCAACTGCAACTGCAACCGGCACTCCACCTCGCCAGGAGGTATAGCCTATGGGCCCCAAGCTGCTTCGCTGTTCACAATGCCCATGGAACAGGTCACTCAAGCCACCACCGGGTTGTTTTTCGGGACCATGCTCCCGCCAACGAGCTTCACCGCTCCTGTGCTGACACTGGAAGCTCCCAAGAAGTCGGTCTTTGATCGGCTTACACCTACCGCGGCCCCTCTCAACGGGTCGCCCAACACCAGCGCCTCGGTCTTCTCCAGACTGGGCCAGAACTCCTGTGGACCCGCAATGGGGCCCACAATCCCAGAGAAGGCTGCTCCTAAGAAAATAACCAGTCCTGCTCCTGAAGTCGCCAAGGCGGCTTCTCCTTCCAAAAAGTCGGTCTTTACAAGATTGACTGTTCCAGCTCCCGCTCCTGCTACCCAAAGGACATCGGTCTTTAACAGGCTGACACCAGCAGCGACCCCCCACATACACAGGGGCAAGACGAGGCTATCGCCCTCACCGAGCCGATTCCATCAGCACGTCACGCTCGATATCGCTACTGGCACCGAGTGAGGAAGGCTGGAGGCAACTCCCCTTCTGGGCTAACTCCTCCAGCCCCGACGACAGAAATTAATGCTGCTGTTCTAACTAAAAACAACTTTGAGATGCTGAATAAGGTGCGCAGGAATTCTCCTACCGCGGCGCTAAAGGGGTCTCCCCCTCCGCTAAAAAGGGCCGTGGAAATAAAGCCAGAACAGCCCCAATCTCCTCAACGGCTGTCTTCCAAAATCTATAAAGTCTGGCGGCAGACCCGAGACTCGGTGATCGATCCAAATTTCTCCCGCCAGCACAAGAAGCTGGAAATCCAACAGGAAGTCAGTCATCACGTTAAGCCACGAAAAGCTGTTTGGGTGCCCACCTCAACGGTCCCCTCAACTTCCACTGCTCATAAAAAGAAGGTCGGAGAAGATCCCCGGGCCTGCGACGAGAGCTAAAGGCGCTGAGCCCAGACGCCCTAAGTCTGGGGGCATGATGGTCCATACTGTATACATGGCGTCAGGGAAGGAAGATAGCCGTGCGTCTACAAGGCATAGACCGCTTACACGGTCGGTGACCAAAGTTCAGGAGCAACAACAGAAGCTCCAGGAAATAATGATCGCAATGGCCGCGCTTACTGGGCCGAAAGAAAGCCCCGAAGCGTCCTCGGATCAGCGACAAGAACAGGAAACCGACGCTGAGTTCCTTCGGAGGATATTGGAAAAGAAAGATAAAGAGACTGCGGAACAAGTGGCCAATATAAAGCAAATAGCCCACTTATTTCAAGACATGGTTGGGATGATGATTCAACAAGATCCTCCCGCTGAAGATCCCCCGACCGTCCTCGAAGATGATAGAGGAGAAACGTCGAATCCACCACCGGCTCTTTCAACGGCCAAGGAGGAGACAATCTCCAAGGCTGACTTGGACGACTATATAGCCCAGCAGATCCGGGTTCATCAGGAAACTGAGGCAGCTGGTCAAGTCGTAAAAACGGGGCGACCGTATCCAAGCTGGTACGACCAAATCAAATATCCGCCGGTTATACAATACCGAAATTCCATGTGTACAAGGGGACATGCAATCCCCACCAACATATTGCTCAGTTCAGGGCTCTTTGCGGTAACACCGGCGGTGATGATAAACTGTTGCTTCGCCAGTTCGTGGGCAGCTTATCAGAAATGGCGTTCGAATGGTATTCAGAACTCCCGAACGATTCCATCAAGACGTTCGCTGAAATGGAATTGCTATTCACTCAGCGATTCGCAAGCGCCAGCGAACGCACTCTGATAACAGCATTAATTAATGCCAGGGTGAAACCAAGTGAAATGTGGGTCCAGTACGCTATACGCTGGCGAAATTTGTGGTCGAAATGCGAACAATGCATTGAGGAAGCGCCCGCGGTGGGCATGTTCGTGGGAACCCTAGACCCTCATGCAACTATCTCCCAGTTCATGATGTTCTTTAAGCCAACCACGTTCCAGGCTTTAATCGATAAGTTGGACCAGATGGACCAGATGGGTCACAGACCGTCTCCCCCGAAGCCGGAGCCTCGGAGTGACAAGGGTAAAGGGAAGGCAACCTTCGTCGCGAATGCTCAGCAACAACCCAGTGCCCCAAAGCTGGCGGATCAACTGGAAGAAAGACGCCAGTATTATAATGAGAAGATGAAGCGCCCCTACTCGTTCCCACGGGACAAGACAAAACGGTTATTCGAGCTGGCCGTACGCAACAGGCTTATCAACTTGCCAAACCTAAGGCGACCGCCACAACCCACTGAGGTGAATAACCCCAATTATTGCCCTTACCATCAAACGGTAAGCCATCCGATTGAGGATTGCTTCGTCTTCAAAGGGTGGATTGAGGATCAATACCTCCAGGGAAAGTTTGTGCTGTCCGAAAAGTGGAAGGTGAACCCGCCACAGCCGCATACTCCTAAGAAGACAGACGCACCAGGGGCAACTTGTTCCTTTATTGAAGAAGCTCCATGGAAAATCGTGCTATCAGCTAAAACCAAAAAGATGCTGAGTGATCTTCATGCATGCCCGGCGGTCGAATGGAAAAACCCGCTCGAGCCTCAAATCATCGAAGGGATGTTGAAGCCGCGCCCAACTACAAAGATCGGCGGTGATGGCCCAAGTACTCACACCCAACCGTCAAAATCTTCGAAGAAGAAGAAGAAGAAATCCAAAAAGCCAGGGAAGTCTGGAGACAAGCACACGGACTTGCAGAAGCAGATTGACGCGCTGGAAGAGTACAATCAGGAGGCGCGGACTCCCATTACACTCCAAGAATTCCTCAACCACGTCTTTCAGGAGGAAGGTAATGGAGAAAGCTCGTCGGATGAATCCGAGGGATATGTGGCGAGTTGTCATGTGATCTTCCACTCGCTTACGGACGATGAAACAACCCCTGGCACTGAGAAACTGGGAGCACAGCCCGAATCGGAGCTTGTGTGGCCGACAGACGAAATGATCGACGCCTTTCTAGACGAGATTCGTTTGAAAAGTAAAGCCGACCAGGAGCGTGAGATGGACGCATTAGAAGGAGACAAACGCAAGCGACTAAACGAAAGAGTCGAAGCACCCCCGCCGGATAAAAAGACACCCGATGTGGATAAAAACATATTAAAGACGAGGAAAAGGTTTGCCAAAGCCATGTCGATGGGAATGAAGCTACCACCCTCGGAAGAAAACACGTTCGATGGGGCGGAGAGGCACCCTAATTATTGCGCATATCATCGGAAGACTTCTCACCCCACTGAGGAGTGCGACGCTTTTAAGATGTGGTGGCAAGGATATGTTGCTCACCGGCAACATTTTAAGCGCATGAAACACAAGACTCGTCAGGAACAAAAAAGTACGACCGAAGGGCGCAAAAGAACTGCCGGCAACTGTTACATGGTTAACGCCGGAGGGTCACAAGTTCTCACCTTTGGAAGCGACTCTGATGAAGAAATGGCTCTGGGCCCTCTCTTTAAAGAATCCGTTTTAGGGAAAGAGGAAGAACCAGAGACCTGCGAAAACATTCAGCTGCGCAATCGTACGCTCCCGGAAAAGAATCTCGGACCCGTGAATAGAAAAGATAAAGGAAAGGAGAAGGTCACTGAGGATATCACCTTAGATGACCAAGTCATGAAAGAGTTGACTGCCAAAGACCCTCCCAGTCAAGGGAAAACCCCTTATTCTTTATACAACAGCCCTTGAGGATTCTTTAGGCGCATTGTGGGCACAGGAAAACGACCAAGGGAAAGAGAGAGCGCTCTACTATCTGAGTCGAGTCCTACTGGGGGCAGAAAGCAACTACTCCCCTATCGAAAAACATTGCATGGCGTTAATCTTTGCGATAACCAAACTCAGGCACTATGCGTTGGCGCACGAAGTCCGCCTCATATCGAAAGTGGACCCCCTTAAATATTTGATGTCGAAGGCCATATTAACGGGGCGACTCGCTAAATGGGCCCTGCTCTTGATGGAGTTCTCAATAACTTATCAACCTCTCAAGGCAGTGAAAGGCCAGGCCATCGCCGACTTCCTCGCTGAGCATCCGATATCGGCCGATTCCCCTCTGAATTGCGAACTGCCAGACGAACACGCGTTTGATGCGATCGACGGTGGTAATATCCGATGGGAGCTTTATTTCGATGGAGCATCTTCCATGAAGAAGCGCAAACAAAGCATCCCCATAATCAAATCAGGGGTGGGTCTCATCTTCGTAACTCCACAGGGAGGGATAATGCGCTTTGCTTTCTCCTTGACAAAGCCGAGGACGAACAACGAGGCTGAATACGAAGCTTTGATAGCAGGCCTCGAGATCGCCATCAACATGGGAGTTGAAAACCTCCTTATATACGGAGATTCCCAACTGGTCATCAATCAAGTAAACGGCGATTACCAAACATGCAAGCCAGAGCTAGTAAAGTATGGTGAGAGAGTACAACGATTACTGACTCAAATCCCCTCCTACACCTTGGAAAGCATACCGCGCGCGGAAAACAGCAAAGCGGACGCGTTGGCCAAGATCGCTAAAGAATTGGCTGACGAGAACCTCGATGACGTCGGAATCGTGGTACAAAGCCGTCGGGTCCTTACCCCAGCAGAAATACCTCCGGAATCATATGAAGAAAAGGGAGCAACTGAGCAGACAGCCCTGCAAATAAATGACCAAAAGAAGGTTGGAGATTGGGGAGAAGTCTTCGTAGACTACTTCAAATCCCGCCGAACGCCTGAAGATGCGTCCTCAAGACATCAGCTTGTGAAACGAGCTCTGTCCTTCGCTTTCGTCAATAATACTCTGTACAAGAGGTCATTTGACTCTCTGTGGTTGAGTTGCCTGGGACCTGACGAAGCGAAAAGAGTCGTTCAGGAAGTTCACGACGGACTCTGCGGTTCTCATCAAGCAGGCCGGAAGATGAAGCTGAAGATCAAACGAATGGGTTATTATTGGCCCACAATGATCCAAGACTGCCTCGAGTATGCGAAACAATGCCACTCATACTAAATCCATGGGGGCTTTATCCATCAGCACCTAAATCCACTACATCCAACGGTGGCTAGCCGGCCGTTCGAAATGTGGGGGACTGACGTGATCGGCCCCATCGAACCAGCATCATCCAGAGGACATCGTTTCATCCTGGCGACGACTGACTACTTCTCCAAATGGGCAGAGGCAGTACCGCTGAGGGAAGTGAAGACGGAAAATATTCTCCACTTTTTCAAGACGCACGTTATTTACCGGTTTGGGACTCCGCGACGAATCATCTCCGATAACGGGCCTGCCTACAGGAGTCACAAGATTAGCCGCTTCGCGCAGCAGCATAATATAGACTGGAGGTATTCCTCGGTTTATAATCCGCGAGCTAATGGTCTAGCCGAGGCCTTCAACAATACCCTAACGAAGATCATGAAAAAGACGGTGTCCCGAAATAAGAAGGACTGGCATGAGAGACTGCAAGAGGCTCTTTGGGCGTATCGAACTACATTCAAGACGGCCACGAACACGACGCCATACACGTTGGTGTTTGGTACAGAAGCAGTACTCCCCCTCGAGATAGAGCTACCCTCTCTACGAGTGGCGGTCCACTATGGACTGACGGACGAAGAAAATGCTTACCTTCGGCTTGAGGAGCTTGATGCCCTTGATGAAACCCGGCTCATAGCGCAACAAAACTTGGAGGCTTACAAAGCAAAGATGACGCGCTCATACGAAAGATTGACCAGGCCGAGGACGTTCCGCCAAGGCGAACTTGTGCTAATTGTCAAAAGACCTATGATCCCCAATCGCGCCAAGCGGGGGAAATTCGAGCCAAACTATGAAGGCCCGTACATCATAGACAAGGTCTACCAGGGTGGAGCGTATCTACTCATGGATATGCACGGTGAAAGGCCTTTCAGGCCAGTGAACGGTCGCTTCCTAAAGAAATACTATGCTTAACGGGTCAAGGTCTAGGTCAATGATAGATGACGACGACTATGTCCGCTCGCTATCTTCCTAAGCCCGAACTCTAGGTAGTAACCAGCATCTTTAACGACGGACCGAAACGTCCTTAAACTAATGGCGGACCGAAACGTCCTTAAACTAATAACGGACCGAAATGTCCTTAAACTAACAACGGACTGAAACGTCCTTAAACTAACAATGGACCACTATGTCCTAAAACTAGCTGTTGACCGAGATGTCGATAAACTACGGTAGATTGCAGTATCTCAAAGCCGATAAAAAAAATAGATAAAAAAAATAGATAAAAAAATTAATAGATAAAAAATGGTATGTCCATAAGCAAAATGGGCACGAATGAAAACCCGAAAGGGCTCCGTGAGTAAAAACAGCAGGGCTACCGGCGAGTGTTCGTGAAAACCCGAAAGGGCGCGACCTTGTAAAAAAAAGATAAAAAGAATTAAAAAAAATGGTATGTCCATAAGCAAAATGGGCACGGATGAAAACCCGAAAGGGCTCCGTGAGTAAAAACAGCGAGACTACCGGCGAGTGTTTGTGAAAACCCGAAAGGACGCAATCTCGTTAAAGGACACTTGCAGGGTCCTCACGACCTTGTAAGGAGAAACCACCCACGTGGGATCCTTACGACTCACAAGGGAGCAACACACTTAGGAGTCCTCACGATTCCTAGGGAGAAAATACACTTGCGAGATCCTCACGACTCGTAAGGAGAACTCTCTTATGGGACCCTCACGGCTCATAAGATTTGAAAGTCTTAAGTTATAAAGACCTAAACCTGTGCTTAAGCAATCCCCATAACTTCCAATATTGCCCTACAAGCGGCTCAATACTGGCCCTTGTATACAATCCACGGGAGCGAAAAAACATTTCCCCAGCAAAGTCCCACCCGTGACTAGGGATATGTCCATATGGTAAACAACCCTTGTAAGTCCTCTCGACTTATAAGGAAAAAACCTTTTTGTAAGATCCTTACGACTTGCAAAAGGACATGCACTTAGGAATCCTCACGATTCCTAAGGAGAAAACACACCTACAAGATCCTCACGACTTGTAGGGAGAAATACCTTTGTGAGACCCTTACGGCTCATGAAGTCAAAAGCCTTAGTCGACAGGACCTTAACCCTGGTCGCTAAGCCACCTTTGTTCGACATCGACAGAGGCAGATGATGATTCACTCCTGGCAATATCCCAGTTGTAGCGGTGCTGATGCCGAAATCGATGTCTAATTTCAGGTTTACGGTGAAAAGCCGGTAGGCCGCACATGCATACGAAATAGCCGAAATGATGGGGCAACTTGCAATAAAAAGCAGCAAGTAAAAATGCATGCATGAGAAATAGCCGAAATGATTAGGCAACTCGTAATAAAAAGCAGCGAGTAAAAATAGAATAAATAGCCGAAATGATCGAGCACCGTGAAAAATAGCCGAAATGATGGGGCAATCGCGACCTTCGCGATATAAAAGCTGAAATGATAGAGCATCGCGGAAAAAGACATAAAATAAAAATGAAATCCATGCCCTACAGGTGATGTTACATCACTCCCTGTATACAATCCAGGGGTGTAAACAAAAGAAGTGATCGTGCTCCTCCCCCAGGTTTCATCATAAGAAGAAGCCAAATCTCGATGGGCCGCAAATGACCTGGAGATCGTCTCAACACTCAGACACAACATCAAGCGAAACGGAACAGCAGCAACCCCCAGTTCCATGGCTCGGCGATATACATATCACCAAGAGTCAAACCTCCATTCCGTGAAATGCGGATACAATCAGCAAAATTCCTGGTCACGTGGAATGCGGATAACGTCACTCTTTGACCCCGCGGAAAACGTCCAGAGCGGATCCCGGTCCTCGCAGAGCGCGGTAGTGAACCCGTGTGAAGCATCCAGAGCGGAGCCTAGTCCTCGCCGAACACGGCAGTGAACCCGTGTGAAGTATCTAGTGCAAAGTTCCTGGTCACGTGGAACGTGGATAACGTCACTCTTTGACCCCGCGGAAAACGTCCAGAGCGGATCCTGGTCCTCGCAGAGTACGGTAGTGAACCCGTGTGAAGCATCCAGAGTGGAGCCTAGTCCTCGCCGAACACGGCAGTGAACCCGTGTGAAGCATCTAGTGCAAAATTCCTGATTACGTGGAATGCGGATAACGTCACTCTTTGACCCCGTGGAAAACGTCCAGAGCGGATCCTGGTCCTCACAGAGCACGGCAGTGAACCCGTGTGAAGCATCCAGAGCGGAGCCTAGTCCTCGCCGAACACGGCAGTGAACCCATATGAAGCATCTAGTGCAAAACTCCTGGTTACGTGGAACGCGGATAACGTCACTCTTTGACCCCGTGGAAAACGTCCAGAGCGGATCCTGGTCCTCGCAGAGCACGGCAGTGAACCCATGTGAAGCATCCTGAGCGGAGCCTAGTCCTCGCCGAACACGGCAGTGAACCCGTGTGAAGCATCTAGTGCAAAATTCCTGGTCACGTGGAACGCGGATAATGTCACTCTTTGACCCCGCGGAAAATGCCCAGAGCGGAGCCTAGTCCTCGCCGAACACGGCAGTGAACCCGTGTGAAGCATCTAGTGCAAAATTCCTGGTCACGTGGAACGCGGATAATGTCACTCTTTGACCCCGCAGAAAACGCCCAGAGCGGAGCCTGGTCCTCGCCAAGCACGGCAGTGAACCCGTGTGAAGCATCCAGAGCAAACATCGGACTGTGGAGTCCTTAAATCCACGGATTATGAGGTCCTTAACCTCGACCGTGATGTCTTAAAACTAACATCGGACTGTGGAGTCCTTAAATCCACGGACTATGAGGTCCTTAACCTTGACCGTGATGTCTTAAAACTAACATCGGACCGTGGAGTCCTTAAATCCACGGACTATGAGGTCCTTAACCTTGACCGTGATGTCTTAAAACTAACATCGGACCGTGGAGTCCTTAAATCCATGGACTATGAGGTCCTTAACCTTGACCGTGATGTCTTAAAACTAACATCGGACTGTGGAATCCTTAAATCCACGGACTATGAGGTCCTTAGCTTTGACCGTGATGTCTTAAAACTAACATCGGACTGTGGAGTCCTTAAATCCACGGACTATGAGGTCCTTAACCTTGACCGTGATGTCTTAAAACTAACATCGGACTGTGGAGTCCTTAAAATCCACGGACTATGATGTCCTTAACCTCGACCATAATGTCTTAAAACTAACGATCAACCACCCTGATTCTGTACCGATTCTACCTTGGTTTAAGGGTACATCTCTTCACTCCTTTGATACCTAGCGTTGTAATTCTTCAACGTCTTCAAAGAGGTGACGGGTCCCTGCAACCACACATTGGACTGTGGAGTCCTTAAATCCTCGGACTATGAGGTCCTTAACCTTGACCGTGATGTCTTAAAACTAACATCGGACTGTGGAGTCCTTAAATCCACAGACTATGAGGTCCTTAACCTTGACCATGATGTCTTAAAACTAACATCGGACTGTGGAGTCCTTAAATCCACGGACTATGAGGTCCTTAACCTTGACCGTGACGTCTTAAAACTAACATTGGACTGTGGAGTCCTTAAACCCACGGACTATGAGGTCCTTAACCTTGACCGCGATGTCTTTAAACTACAATACCCTGGAAACCATCCCAAACCAACCCCTGACCCCGTGAAATACGGATAAAGGTGACCGCACCAAGCACTTGCGGGTCCTCACGACCTGCAAGGAAGAAAACTCTCTTGTGAGATCCTTACGACTCCCAAGGGAAAACCCGCTTAAGAATCCTCACGATTCTTAAGAAGAACTTACACCTACGGGATCCTCTCGACCTGTAGGGAGAAAAACTCTTTATGAGACCCTCACGGCTCATAAAGATTAAAAGTCTTAGGAGGCAGATCTTAACCCCGAATCCTAAGCCATCGCTGCCCTGCAAGTAGGCCAAGATAAATTGTCCGCAGAACACATTCAATGGAAAGGGGACACGCCATTGAGAAGAAAAAATATGTCTTTTATTCATAACTAAAATGGATACAAGGTACGAGTCATAAAAAAGCAAAAAAGAATATACTCTCATCCAGGAGTATGTACAAAAAAGAAAAAAAAAATACAAGTTTTCAAGCTGGCGAGCGATTTAGTAATTTCGCTAGCTCATCCTGCTTTTGTTGGGTCACGGCTTCATTATTCAGGATCACTAGAAGACGAGCCTCCGCCTGAGCCTGCTGGGCCTGATACGAAGTAAGCCGGCTTTCAAGCTCTTTCTCGGTGGCCTTGTGAGCCTCGACTCTCTCGCGAGTGAACGTGGCAGCTTTATCAAGAGTCACCACCTCCCTGATAGACTCTTGAAGCACCCGCCAGAGTTCATATGCTTGTTGGCCTTGACGGTAAGATTGGCTTGAAGCTCGTTCAGCGCCTTAGAAGCCAGTTCCCTCTCCGAGAACTTGCGGCCGAGCCTCTTCTCACACAACAATATGTTCGCCACGCGTCGCTCTATCAGGCCACATAAGCTCACTTTCGCGACCGCAACCTCGGAAACATGACATATACGCTCAAGGCCGTATAAACGAGCCTCCAGTCGACAGCAACAGTCGATCTAAAACGCGCTCAGATCACCTGGTACGGGAAGCAACAAAAAGTTCTCGGTGTACATCCTATCAAGCATGCATTCACAACTATATGAATATCCGAAAAGAAATAATACCCGAAGCTCTGATGTGCATGCAACATAGTGACAGTGTTCGCAATTAAAGAAAGTTCTCATGGGAAGAACACAAAGTTCATTTATGCAAGCAAAAACATACATACGGATACCCAGCACACATGAAAGCTCTGCATAAAGCATGCGAAAACTAATTTGAAAATAGTACACTAGCGGGAAAAGGTCGCCGAACAAAGGATCGGTAGTGCAAGGATTGACAAAACAAAAGACAAAATTCTCCATCTCTCTCTCTGCTCTCTCCAACACGTCAAAGCGCCGGTTCTCGCGAAGAGTCGCTCCCCACCGGTTGGCGCCATGTTCGTCCGCAAAAGCAGACATAATAGCCCGACGGGCTCTTATTTCGCTCAAAAGATGAACCGAGCGATCTTTCAAAGCTTGAGTGATTAGGCACGCTTCGTGAAATCCCTCAAGCTTTTCTTTGGCCGCGTCAAGCATCGCCAGGGTCATCTCCGCCGGGTGAGGAGGGACATCGGCAAGCACGGCAGCAAGGATCATCCGGAGCCAGAGGGAGCCCATTGGGAGGGGAGACCCCCTGCGGATCGAGAGTTCATACGCCGCTGAGTCGCAATCGTCGTCGAAAAGGAGGGGATCCACCAATCGGGCGACAAAGCGGGGGATCATCTCCTCGATAGGAACTTCCCATGGCTGTCGACGCGCATGAGGGTGATTGCAGGCCATGGCGCTCAGTTGTCTCTCAAGACAAAGCACACCAAAATGAGAATGAATTTCTCTGTGAAAAAAAAAGAAGGCCATGGCCCCAGGATATAAATAGGAGCATTAAGTGCTGCGCACGGAAAATCTTGCATGGTGAAGCTATTTCCAAGGCCCAAAAAGAGGAAGGCGTTGGAAATCAAGGGGATGGAACTATTTCCAAGGCCCCTTTTCTGCATATAAAGCTGTACACTAAAAATATGGTATAAAAATTGAATAGCCCCCATAAAAGGCCCCTCACGTGTGGAGCGCGTGAGCACCATGCTTGGTGTGTACCAGAAAGTGAAATAATACCCCACACACTAAACACATCAGCAGCAAAAACAAAAAAAAGTGATGATAAAATCCCATAAAAAGGCATGCAAACACAGAAAGGCACGATAAAGCTTATCATTCATGCTTTAAGAAGTTCATACAAAATGAAAAGAAAACGATTACAATGGCAAGACCTCAGACGCGGGGCACGGATTGAGAAACTTAAACTTGACTTTGTCCAAGATCCTCCAAGCATTTTGAACCATTCGAGTATGTTTTCTTTCGCGGTCACAAGCGTCAGGATCCTCACGAATGTCTTCTACCCTCCGATAGGCAGCAAGTATGGACGACTGCTGAAAAGCCTGGTGCAAGAGATCGATGAGGTTGTCTCGCCTTCTCTTTGAGATTAGGTTCATCAGATACACTGAATGTATCTTATCCTCGGCAACGTCCAAGGCCCCGAGAGGTACACCGGTGCAGAAGAGAGGAAGCGCCCCCCAAATCGCTAACACGATGAGTTTCAGAAGAGAAGATCGACGGGGGAGTAGCCGATGGTTGTACTCATCGAAGCGGCTCATGATCTCAGCACAATGAGCGTTGCCGAACTCCTGGTTCTGGCTACGGCCCAGCGCATGAATATTCCCATAAGAAACGATTTCGTCAAGATCGTACATGTGGGCGTCCATGATACCTGAAATAAAAATCATGAGAATCCATTACAAACCCTTTTCTTCTTCATTGATTACAGAAGGACAACCCAGGGCAAGAAAACCCTAAGAAGCCTCCATGGGAAGAACTAAGTTCTTCACAGGAATTAAATTCCTTACTGAGAGAAGGGAATTAAATTCCCAGAGACATTTTCCCTAAAATGGAATTAAATTCCTCGGAAAAGACAACCGCCATCATCATCTCCCTAAAAGATCAGATGAACCCTAAAAGGTTTACAGTTTGAAAATTAGATGGGCCTCTGTTCTCGTAGATGAACTTGAAAAAATGGGTCCGTGCTAAAAAAAAAAAGGGGTAAAAACCCTTGCTTTGGATTTAAAATCCAGAGGAATGTGAAAGTTCATCGTTCATTCAAGAGCATTACCTGAAGAAAAGAGTCTTTTTGAACAGAGTTAAACTCTGAAAATGTTTCAAGACAGAGAACTAAGCTCTGGAAGAAGAGAATTAAATTCTCAGAAAAAGTTTGCAAGGAGGAAGATAAGCAAAAGTGGAGTCGTTTCTGAAATGACCCCTATATTTATAGGACGTGATGGAGACGCTTCATCTCCCCAAATCCCTAGAGGAATCAAACGGTCACAAAAAGTGACAGCGTTGCACCCACGTACAGACACGTGAGAACAACGCTGTGGGGGCATTTTTTTCCTGATTTAAAATCAGGAAAACTTATGGAGGAGGCATCACGTGTTAGCACGTGATCAGCGGTCACGTGTTGACACGTGACATTTAAAAGCAGCGGCAAAAGGCAGATTCGCTCCCTGTTTAAATCAAAGAAAAGGCTCCAGGAAAGGTCACGTGCTCACATGTGACCAGGGGTCACGTGTTGGCACGTGACGGCTGAGCAGCGGCCAGAGAACAGAGCGCAAAAGGAGAAGAAAGGCCCGTTCCAGGGGTCACGTGCCTACACGTGACCAGGGGTCACGTGGCCACACGTGACCGTCTTTCAAAGCCTCTTTATTTAACAGAATTAAATTCCGAAGGCATTCAAATCTTTTCAAAGGAGAACGATCTTTTGGAACCGTTGGATTAAAGATCTAAAGGTGATTAAATGTCACCTATTTATGGAAAAATCTTGAACTTGGAAAGATTTCCCCTCAAAATCTAACTGAAATAACAAAGGGATATCTTTGGATTTGAAATCCAATGGTGAATAAAATTCACCTAATAATCCAAAGGTCCAGATGAATGATGAATGTAAATCAAATCTCTCAATAAACAAATCAAATCTTTCAATGAAAGATTCACTAAAACTGATTGATTTTCTTCCTTCTCCTATAAATAGGAGCCAAGAAGAATAGAACAGGGGGAGACACATACAGAGACATACAGAGAGAGAGAACTAGAGCTTTGAGATTTTGGGAAGAATTCGATCCTCTGCAAAAGAAAACCTTAGGTAAGAGGGGAGAGGCTTGAAAAAGAGAATTTAATTCTCAAAGAGTTTAACTCTTATACAAAAAGAAGAACTTAGTTCTTTCTCTAGCAGAGGATCTGCAAAGTGCACATCTCCCCATGAATTGAGAATTTAATTCTCATTGGGTTGAGATCCTGCCATGCAGATCCAAAGCATAAAAGGGGAATGGAAGTTTGAGAATTTAATTCTCACAGAACTATAGGAATTCAATTCCTTTGAGATAAAATTAGGGTTCAACCCTATGTTATGGGAATTTAATTCCTTCAAAATGGACGGAACCAGGGTTTAACCCTAATTAAGAACTTTATTCTATTAAATTAACAGGAATTTAATTCTATGATAGAATTTAGTTCTTCACATCTATGAAGAATTTAATTCTTACAGAAAAGAAATCAGGGTTTAACCCTATCTAAGAATATAATTCTTCAGGAGAAAACAGGAATTTAATTCCTCTAAAGTTTATTATCAGGGTTTAACCCTATGAAGAATTTAATTCTTAAAAAGATAAACACATCTTCAAACAGGCAAAGAAGCAGGGTCGCGTGCTACCACGTGACCCCTGAAAAGTTCCACAGAGAAGGGCTTTGAGGCAACGCCTCATGTGCCCCACGTGACCCCTTGGCAGAAGCTCTAACAGACAAACATTTAAATGCCCATCACGTGACAGCACGTGATGCTTCAAAGTATGCAATACCTTTGGCAGAATAAAATGAATTGAGGGCGCTCTCACGTGCTACCACGTGGCCCCTCTTGCCTTAGTGTTTAACACTAAAGTTGAAATCTCTATATCCAGTGTTCAATACTGATTTTCTTGGTGTTTAAACACTAATTTGGAAAACTCTATTTACAGTGTTTAACACTGACTTTCTTAGTGTTGAACACCAACTTGGAAGACCCTGTTTCTAGTATTTAACACTGATCTGCCTTAGTGTTAAACACTAATTTGAAATCTCCATTGCCAGTGTTTAACACTGATTTGTTTTAGGGTATAAACACTAATTTGAAAGCCATGTTGCTAGTGTTTAACACTAACTATCTTTTAGTGTTAAACACTAACTTGTCAATCTCACTCCCAGTGTTCAACACTGTTGGTGTTTAGTGTTTAACACTAACTTTAGCCCAATTGGATCAGTTTTTAGAGGCAAAGCCTCTCCTTCAATAGACCAACAGAAAGCCAATATTCTAAACATGATTGGACTTAGCCCAAGCTGGCCATAAGTCCTCTATTCAAACTTAACTGGGTTAATGGGCTCATAACATAATTAATTGGTCTTGGTCCCAAATTGGGCCAAAGACTATTTAATCTACCTTGGTTCAAGGGTACATGTCTTCACTCCTTTGATACTTGGTGTTGTAATTCCTCAACGTCTTCAAAGAGGTGGCGGGTCCCGATGACCATACATTGATACAGACTGTGGGGTCCTTAAACTCTGTTGGGGTAAAAATTTACACCCCGGTTGACCAAGTCAAAATCAAAGTCAACCCCAAGCCAAGTGGGCCCAAGCCCAGATCCAGTGGGCCCATGCCCGGGTCGAGCCCGAACATGAAGCGGCCGGCCTTCCCCCATACCAAGATAAAAATTTTTGTAATAAATAATTTTGTTGTATTTCTTTTATTTTATTTTCGGATAAATGTAAGAAAAATAGGCATAAAGCCAAATTTTTGTAAAGCCCATGGCTTATGTGCAAAAAGAAATGGCACATGAGCCATGGGATAGGCAAAATGCCATTTTGTGAAGCCCAAGGGGCTATGTGTAAAATGAATGGCCTATAAAGGCAAGGATAATGAAATATCCCAACAACTTTTTTTCTTTCTCCAAAAAAAAAAGTCTCAGAGCTGAGCTCTTTCTTCCATCTTCAAGGTTCCAAAACCTTCTTCTTTCTCTTGAATTAAATCAAGAGTTTTACTCTTCCTTTTTCAAAACTAAATAGTTTTCCACCACAAAACCCATTAAGGGGAACTCAGATCTTCCATTAGATCTCAAAAAGAAGAGATTTTTAGATCTCACATCTCTTGAGCCAGCCAACAGAGGAGGAAGAAGAAGAACCCATTTCCCCAACCAAAACATTCTTCTTTTTTTCAGGAGTTTAACTCCACTAATTTCTCTTCCGAGAGTTTTTGGGGCTAAAACCCCTCTTTTCCTCTCCAGCGCACTGCGCCTGTGCGCAAAGCGCCCACGTGCCGACACGTGGCGCGCGCTTGCGCTCCAGTGCGCTTGCGCTCCAGCGCGCAGCGTTCATGCGCAAAGCGATCACGTGCCGACACGTGGAGCGCGCGCTTGCGCTCCAGCGCGTTCATGCGCAAAGCGCCCACGTGCCGACACGTGGCGCGCTTGCGCCTGAGCGCACAACGCCCAAGGTGCTGCCCCACGCATCCTTTGGATGCCTTTTCCCCTTTATTTATATATATATGTATATATACATATGTATACAAATGTACACGAGAGCTTTGTGTAATGGCTCTCTTAGACACAGCGCGATCTCACCCCCAATACCGGGAGAGATGAATCCCCTGCCGATCCGCTCACTTGCCTCCATGTGGCTCGGGACTGTACCCAACTAAAACCTGTTTGCACGACTCTTTTGAGCCGTGGTAGGGTAGTAATCAAAGCACAGTGGGAACTCACACGAGACAAATGACGACCTCAGGTCGATGAACTAACATGTACACATGTCACCAGGGAACTGCTATCTGACGCTAGGTATAATACCAACTAGCAGGTTCCCGGCGAGTCCCGTCCGGTGTACTCATAACCCAATGAGCACCTGTATACATCTTAGGTGATCCAACTGACACCGATGGCTTGTGAGACCGGCCACAGCCCCTCGTCGGGGTCTCGACTGTATACACTAGTCTACTTTGGAGTATCGATGCCCTGTCTTGAAACTCCCACGACTAGGGACCACTTTTAAGGATGTGCTTATGGACTACCCAACTCTCACGTATATGATCGCCATCATACTGTTGGTAGTCAAGCAAGATCCTAAGGGCTCTATCAACGTGTAATAGTGAACATGTCACCTAAAGCTGTACACGACTGATAAAGGCAAATCAGATAGCATACTATCATCTCGAGTAAGACTGTCCTACCGGTATAGGTCCTCCCTCAATCATTGCAATCACGTACCTGCGATCCAATAATCGACTTTGAGGGCACTACATCCAACAATCTCCCGCTTGCACTTAAGGCGAATTATTGCGATGTCGCATACTCACAGCCCGTGTGATACTGAACACCCAACTCCTCTGCTAATTAGTTTCACAAAGCTCGTTTGTAAAACTCTTGTGTTAAAGAAATAGCCTCAATGAGTGGATCCGCCCCGATGTTTCTCTCTATGTCTCTCTTAATCTCAAGTTCGTGGAGAAAGCTATCTCCCGAATTGAGTAATACCTGTCTTAGAGTATGTCTGGATATCTGATGGACCTAGTTCATAAATGAACTCCAAATCCAAACTTCTTAGACTGTATCGACAACTGAATCTAATCAGTATCCAGCACCATGCCTCCCACAGTGTCCTCTTGGACCACCTGTCCATAATACTGCCCCTCGTCAGAGGGAAAACTATAACTCTGACAATCACTCTGTCATCCATGTCACCTTTGGAAGCCTGGAATGATAACCGTCTCCCGAAGGAGGCTGCCGTTATCAAATCCGTAGAACATCCACTTACGTTCTAAAACTGCTTCCGAATGTTTCTTTAGGATAGGATTAATATAAACTTATTGCATCTAGTGCAAAAACAACATCTGGTGTGGTACTTGACATCTCACGATTGACTCAATTGCCTAAGCAAGTGATATGCCAATCATGCACATCCCTCTCCCCTTTAGTCTGTAAGATACCTTTAGAGAGGGAGACTCCATCAACTGCAGGTACACCATCATGCCAGGAGACATCTATTCTAAAATACTATTAGAATACTGTCAAAGTACCCACATTGGGAAACTACCCAAATCTAGATCCAAAACCATAGATCTAGTAACCAGAATGTCAGATATTATATCCATATTCTTTGTGGAGAAACAACTGTGTGATGACCACAGTATAACCGATCGTAGTATAGGATTTTTACTTCCTTCTCTGTATATGTCATCCAAATACCAGGACATCACACACCCTACTACCTTCTTAACACATCCATCCCCTATTCTGATGAAGTCAAAGCCATGACTGTCACATCAAAATTAGATGATCTATCTTCGCTATATCTGCTCTAGTCTATAAATAGACATAAGCTCCTTGCCCACTATGCTTCCGCTGCTCCCACTGACCACAACAACTCTCTGGCGGAATAATATATACTCGCACTTCTAAAGCTAGTTTAGAACGACGCTATACTTAACCTCCTGCCGAGTCTCATAGCCTGGAACAACAGTAGTGTCAAGTCTGGGTAAACAAGAATCTCCTTGTCACCGTCATTGAGGCTACCGGAGTACCTCTCGGGTGCCTGAGATTACCCACCATATCTGCGGAGTGGCTAATGGAATGTCAAACCTGATTGAATTTTTAGGTTCTATTAAATTTTCCGTAATCGTTTGCGGTTCTGGAATCACTTCCAGCTCTACCATACTCCCACTACTTTATTCTGAAAAATCCATTTTACTAAAACTGTGGCGAGTCAAGAACAATATCACTATTGGTCTTCCAGATGGTAGAAAGTCAACCCTCGTCATAGCCTGGGTCAACCCACAAACTGCCATTACAGAAACGTGCCTTGAGTTATCCAGAGTCTGATTTTAAGCATAAGCCGGACAACTCCCCGTACCTTAACATCGTTAAGATAAGAACCATTCTATATCTAATATAGAAACTTTGGCACTTATTTAATTGGAACCGGATTCAAATCATGCAGCTGTCTCCAGTGCATATCATCTTAATGGAGAGAGGCTAATCAGCATTACTCAACTTAGGAATACATCCAATTATGATAACCTGAAAGAGAAAAAAGTTTCTCAAAACCATTAACTGAATACCAATCACAAGTATCTATATCTTCGATCTCTTTGAAGAATCTCGATACTTGCGACATCTGGTTCTCTACTTTATTCCTATACCCACAACTTCTCAAAACTTAGACCTTGTATTTCTACGAAACACTTGTCTAAAAACTAGAGAAGTCACAAGTAAACAGAACATAGTACGATGACCAACCCCTTTGTCCTAATGGACACTGGACAACATACAATACTCTGTATAAGTCCGCTGAGTTGAATAACTCAAAACCTGTGCATCGTAGGTTGAAAACCGTACTTATGGTTAAGAACTACTTCACTGTTCAATGCTCCTTACCCAATCGTCAACTGATATAGGTAAATGTCACGGACATAATTTTAAAAAGTTATATCTCACTTTATAAAAATAAACGTATAGATATATCAGTTTAAAATTGGTACACAACAACGGATACACAAAACCAAATACTTGTCGTTCGGCAAAAACCCAGGCGATTTCCTCAAATATCACCAATTACAACGAATGCCGATATAATGAGGATGATCACATATTTTCCAATAACTTACTCCCACTCATCATCTGTAAAACCATACAGATATGAGAATCATACCTGGTAAATACATACCCTAGAGTAAGTATCTAATCGGGAAATCAGTTTTCCTTTTAACAATGCACAGTGAAACTGAAACATGAAAATGTTTCGTAGGGGTATCCTGGTATTCCTAGTAATGCCTCTTCCATAATCCAATTCATGACTATAACCGTATATTTTTTTGCCATCTCTTCAAATCCCTTTACTTGTCTTTATTCATTACCTTCTGTACACCCCTTTAGGCTAAGTGGCTTTCTTCTTTCCCTACCGTTCGGCACCAGCCTATGGTTTGGAAGAAGACTATCCAGTAAGCATAATAGGTGTACTCTCCTAAACCAAGAAGTACTCGTAACCTGAGAGAATGTGATGATAAAAGACAACTGAATAATACCTTATTCTATTTCTCCCGAACTGGGGAAAAAAGCAAAGGTGAAGTAGGAGTGGCGATGAAGTACGCGGTTTGGTCGTGAATGATAGCAGTCACAATTTACTTTGCCCTCTTTCTAATCCCTTTATTTTGTCTTTACTTATTACCTTCTGTACACCCTACTTAGGCTAATTGGTTTTCTTCATTCCCTACCTTTCGGCACCTGCCTATGGTTTGGAAGAAGACTATCCAATAAGCGTAATAGGTGTACTCTCCTAAACTAAGGAGCCCTCGCAACCTGAGAGAAGGTGATGATAAAAGACAACCGGATAAACCAATTCAATTTCTCCTGAACCTGAATCCATCCTCGAAGAAGTCCCTTCGAGTTCGTATATAACCATACGATGGATCTATCCAATGGAAGTGGATGTTTGCAGTGATACGAGGTGTTCTGAGAAATGCAAAGGGTAAAAGAAGGAGCGGCAATGACTTATACAACTCAGACATTCCATTAGTCAGTATTTTAAGAAGGTTCGGTCAACTTGGTCACTGAGTCATAGTCCAGGGTCGGTCAAAGGTCGCTGCCAAAGAGAGAGAGAAAAGAAACACTCTGCGTGCACTCTAACCTAGATCGGAATGGTTATCATTTTATCTAATCAGGAAACCTCCCACTGTACTGTCAAATTCTCTTCCAAATCTGAAAGAAGAATCAATCGGGATCACCCGAAGAGTAAACTAACTCATCAGTGGGAATCGGGATCCAACTCTCATCGCATGATAACGTGAAGGAATCCACTCATGTTATCACACTCCAGAAGGTATGCGCATACCAGGCAAGTTTCAGTTTCTTTAGAAACTCCCGATGTGATTTTTACCCCATGCTCTTATGACCTTGACGAAGGCCAACAAATCATAAGTCACATGTCAAGTTATACCTGTCATTATCTTGTCAATTTGGACCCACCCATACATACCCTTGACGAAGGCCAACAAGGTAATACGACTGTCCCAAACCAACTCATCTATCTATGCAACATGTGAACACCCCAGCAGTTACCAATCACTATGTCTTGACTAAGGGCCAAACAAACATAGCTTGAATACTACTGACCATTCATATGAAATGACGGAGGGTTACGGCTGGTTTTTGGCGAAAAACCTTTAACGTAATGAACTTGATCTCGCTGAAAGAACCTGATAGATTTTTATAAAAATATAGTGGCAAAAACCTTTGCTAAAGAGGTCACTCCCGGTGAAGGGATCTCGGCTCTTTCCTCGTGGAATGAGGTGCAGGATATTCCAACTGAATACCGCGATGCAAAGCAACATGTAATCGACTATAGTGAAGTTATTACCCTGACACAAACGTCTGCCCAAGGGGTCACCCCTGGTGAAGGGATCTCGGCCCTTGCCTCGTCGAATGAGGTGCAGGATATTCCAACTGAATACCACTGTGCAAAACAAAAGGAAACGTCCTTGTAATAACACTTTTTAAAACTGTTCCAACAACGTCCAAACAGGTTTGTTTTCTTTTGCATTGATCAGAATCAATGCAGTCCTATCAATTAATCACACCAGAAAAGAACGAAAATAAAATGTACGTATATGCCATCTGCATTCGTCACTAGGTCCCGTCATCATCCGTTAGGTTGCTTAACTAACGACAGAGTGGGGACTGGACTAGCGCGTGTGTAAAACATATACAACATCTACTGGTATATATACCAATATACAATAATCGCTCCAGGCGTGATAAATGCAATATTACAGAAAAGTAATAAGTATCACAGAACAATACAGATAATCTGGGATCTCCGGGTTTCACAGAGCCGCTACTGAAACTCGACATTCCCCTGGTCGTGTGGATAGCCCGTGCAATGAAACCTAGACCCCTACGGGTATGGCAAGTTACCCGCCAAAACCTGAAGCGAGGCAGCCCCCTACAGCAAAGTGAATGGACCACCCTGCACTTCACGGAATCCGGTAACTTGAGCACCCCTCCTTGGGTCAACCTGTACCCCCTACGGCTGCGGCGAATAGTCTGCCAATTCTAGAGTGAGGCCCCTCTGCCTCTCAAAGCCATGAGATGCGGACCCGTTGCCCTCCAGAACCTGGCTATCCGTGCACTCCGTCGCGGGGTAAACCTAGTACAGAAATGAAAAATATGTACAACGGGTACATCGACCTTAGCCCGGTCGTGCCCCGAAAGAATATTATACAAACAGGCAGTGACGGCAGTCCACATGTTGGACGCTCGTCCCCCAATATCAAATGTACAAATAAATCCAAACTGCACTACCATTGCACACAGCTATCTACCACGACAAATCCGCAACATCACAGCACAACACAGAACATCAACACGAATGTCACGTTCGCAAACCCGTCTAAAAGGACTATAGCAATCAGACACGATTTACCGCTCGAATGACATTCACGGTCGGAGATATAATGTAAGTACTGTAAACTAACAAGTTTAAAATTCCGATCGAAAAAACTTCCCGAAGTGGGCCCCACGTACAACTGCAGTACACAAACAAAATCTGGGCCCAAACAAAATATTCCAGAAACCACAATTCCCTATGCAAGAGCCCCAGAAGAAATATGGTGCACTGTAGCCACAAACTGGCGGCGGAACCGCGGCAGTACTGTGGATACAGTGGACCAAATTTCTTCTAGAGTCTTAAAAAAGCCTGCTCGATTTTCTGAGATGCTCAAAATAATTTTTAGACGACAAAACAAAATCGACAGAAACTTTAACATTGAAATCGCGGTTTTGGAAATTTCGTTCGATCGATATTTTAAACACGTTAGAATAAGTTAGTAAAGGTTAATGGCGTGGCTCTGATACCATGTAAGTCTACGGTAGCGCCCTGGCCGTCATTCTGACGCCAAACGCGGAACAAAAACTTTTATAACTGGCGCTATCGCATACTATAATCCGGATCTTTCCATTAACGCTAAACTAACAAACTGTAAAGAGGTAGAAAGGCTATACCGATCGATCCGAGTCCTTCGGTCTTTAGCCATCATCCCACGCTCCTTGCGGTAACTCCGATCTCCTCATCGAGGTAGCGCCACGTCAACGGATCTTTAAACGGGCTCCCGCCTCTATACCGAGGCAACTCGGTCATCAAGTCTGCTAAAAGAGATGACCAAGATGAAGTAGAGAATGAGTAGAATACTTTGTCTCAAACACCCTAGGGTTCTCATCACATGAGAGGATTAGGGTGGAGGTTAAAGAAGATGCTGAGGATTGGAAATGGTGAGCTCAAGAAAAACTATCTCAAGAGAGCAAGAACTCAAGCATAATCAAACTTGTTATCATTTCTTTTGTAATTAGATATATATGGTTTGTGTAAAGAAAATATCTCAAAAAATATCTCCCAAAAATATCTCCACAAAACCCTAAAATATCTATTCACAAAACAAACTACAATTAATTCTATCATGATTCACTTAGTGACTCATTAGCATGAGTCACTAATGAACATGCTAGAATAAATGTGTCACCAAAATGAGTCACCCTTTCCAAAATCCATTTAATCATTTAAACCAAAATGATTAACCAAAAGAAATGCATCTTCTAAAGTAATCTCGTAACGGATTACGAGAATACACATCAACTGTAAATACATACATGTATCCGTATTCCGACCGAATACGAATACGAGAGACTAAAATATTCCGACTCAATATAATACTTGGATCCGGCTTAAACCAAAGCCCACCAGTATTATCTGTCCGAAATATGACACGTGCATAAATGCACGTGCATTTTCGAACCCTGCCATAAAACCATACGGCCTCTACAACGTTTCGCTCGAACTTGGGAAACTATCTGTGGGGGACTCTAAAGACTCATCAGTACCCTGAAAGTGGGTTTAACCACAAGCACGCCAGCGGCACTAGCTGTGCGTAACGGCTGCCCATGTACTGACCTCAAGGGAAGCCGATGAGTGAACTCATCCTGGAACCCTACTGAGCCTATCAGTGACAATATACATACAGTCTGGTCCCTTCGCCTATGAGTATCGCATATCGGGCCTAGGGGGCTAGTAACGTCAGACCCCCAATAGCGGTATAATTCGTGTCAGAGTGTAGCCCAGAACACCTTGAGATACTACTGGAGTAATTATAAGTAAATCTCCTGCCTCGGCCGAGGGCTTTGTGTAATGGCTCTCCTAGACACAGCGCGATCTCAACCCCAATACCGGGAGAGACGAATCCCCTGTCGATCCGCTCACTTGCCTCCATATGGCTCGGAACTGTACCCAACTAAAACCTGTTTACACGACTCCTTTGAGCCGTGGTAGGGTAGTAATCAGAGCACAGTGGGAACTCACACGAGACAAATGACGACCTCAGGTCGATGAACTAACCTGTACACATGTCACCAGGGAACTGCTATCTGACGCTAGGTATAATACCAACTAGCAGGTTCCCGGCGAGTCCTGTCCGGTGTACTCATAACCCAATGAGCACCTGTATACATCTTAGGTAATCCAACTGACACCAATGGCTTGTGAGACCGGCCACCGCCCCTCATCGGGGTCTCGACTGTATACACTAGTCTACTCTGGAGTATCGATGCCCTGTCTCGAAACTCCCACGACTAGGGACCACTTTTAAGGATGTGCTTATGGACTACCCAATTCTCACGTATATGATCGCCATCATACTGTTGGTAGTCAAGCAAGATCCTAAGAGCTTTATCAACGTGTAATAGTGAACATGTCACCTAAAGCTGTACACGACTGATAAAGGCAAACCAGATAGCATACTATCATCTCGAGTAAGACTGTCCTACCGGTATATGTCCTCCCTCAATCATTGCAGTCATGTACGTGCGATCCAATAATCGACTTTGAGGGCACTACATCCAACACGTATTTACTCTGAAGTAAATACGCTAAGCGTATCTAAGTAATATAAAAGAAATCTACACAAGAGACAAATGTAATGAACAACAACTTTATTTATTAACATTCTTTTACAGTACATGGAAAAGTAAATACATGGAATGAAAAGCAATGCCTAAACAGTGACATAACAGAAATGAAAAATACTGGAAATACAAATATCTAGAGCTCAAGGTCAAAGGCTGGCTGGTCTAAGTCCTCGCTGGCGGGCTCGATCTCCTGAAGATCCGAATCACCTGACAACATTCCAAAGAAGAAAGAAAGGGAATGTCGTCAGCGAACAATTCGCTCGGTAAGTCCCAAAGACAAGGGAGGAGTAGAATAGACAGAGAGAGAGTGTAACTTTTAAAGTTGTATTATATTGTTATAATGTTGTATTTAGTATTAACGATGCTGTTTGTAGCTTGGTACAGAAGAGGCCAGTGTATACGAGAGGAGTCTCAGTAGACCAGAGACTAAGGTGAGTGGAATATACAAGGAACCGTTTATACCACAGTACAACAGCAATGGAATACAGATTAGGTGTCTTAAATGTTGCTGTCGCATGCCACTTTTAACACCTTCCGTACCAATCTACCCCTTAAACCCCCGCGATGTCTTGATTTTATTGTTTAAATTGTATTGTCTTGTAATTTGAATTGTATAGATGGATAACTTGCCGAAACCATAATATCAGTAAATGTATGTAACTGGAGAATCATGTAGATGTATGTATATTCATGGTTCGGTTCAGTCAAGTTTTATAGATTGATTGATTGAACAGATTGAATACATGGATTCATATTGATTTGTTATATATACTTGAATCTCATTCAAGTCAGATTGATTATATCGAGACTCGGTCTGAATCAGACAATTAGAAAAGAAATTGAATCATGAATTAGGTTTTGGTGTTATCGGTAACCACTGCACATGGACAGTAGGATTTGTGTCTTTTTCAAAGACGATTACTATGTTGATAACACTGTTTGTTAAGTTGTCTACCTTAAATAGGCAAGCACCCATATCTCCGACTCCCTGAGGCTCAAGAGATTGGTCCCGCTTAAACCTATATTTACTAGAGTCCTTATTATAATTTATAGAATTTGTGGGGGGTTTATGTAAAAAATAATTTTGTATAATTTTCAAAATACACCTCAAGTATTTAATTATCGTGTTTAGAGTTTTCATAGATGTAGATTTTATATATGTGACATTTCTAGTGAGTAAAACCTAATTTCATAATATATGGTATTTAATTGTAAAGTATTGAACTTGTATGGAATTGCATGGTATTTTTATGTAAAGTGGTTCTTTTGATTTAGAAAAGTTGGAATATTTATACTATATTAAAAATAGATATTTTGATGATACATACATATATATATATTTATAAAATAATTTAATTTATTATTTTTCTAGAAATCTCTTTTTCTTAAGATATTTGTATTTTTAAATCTTTTGAGATCGTATGCTTCTTGCGGAGGTCTGCATCTCGCACTACTAAGTCCGAGGATGTGTGATAATCCGCACCATCCCGAACGGGTTCTCCGAAATGGGTTGTAGCGGCGCATTGCAAAGATTTGTTAAAAATACATATCTTGTAGAAAAATATTTTTATAAGTTTGAGATAGTTTTGTGTAAAATCGTATTTTCCTAAAATTGTGTTCCCAACCTAAGGAAGCTGAAAGATAAGATGACGTGGATCATCGTGCTATATTGCATATGAGTGTTGTGAGGAGGTAGGTCATTATCTCGTGAACTATCTAAAGGTATAGTAAGGAACTAGAATGATTTATGTCAAAACTAAAGTATATGGTATTTTTCTGAAAAAGTGTGATAAAAATTACAATATACATTCTTTTGATATGAAACTTGTTCAATATGTTTTATTAATAATTAATAGTTATGTTGTGAGAGTTTGGTATTGTTATTTTTAAGACATTTGGAACATTTTAAAGAAAACCGAGTCGGAAGTCGGGTTAACTCCGCTTCCGTCGGGTTTTAGGAATACAGGTTTTTAGATTTGAAAAGAGAAGAGAGAGGAGGAGGGACTTATGCAATTTTAGATTAGAGAAGAGGAAGAGGGAGTGGTAGGAGGTGCCGGTGCGTCGTTTCGTCGCCGGGATCTCCTAGGGTCACCGCCGGAATTTCGTCGGAGTTTCACTCTTTGCTAACTCCACTTGCACACAAAAAGTCTAGAGATTTTTCTTGAGAGTTTGGACTGAAATTTGGAGTGAGGGGGTGGAAAAGAGTGTGGGTATTTATAGGAGAATTTTAGGGTTAGGGTAAATGAAAAGATGTATTGAAAATTGTATTAAAAATAGATTAATGGGTTTTTAAAACGGCCCTGTTAATGTGCAGGGGATTTAAACCATACAGGGATTATAAGGAGGCCAAGAGTCATAGATTTCATGTAGGCCAACTCGGATTTTGAGATGATTCGGCCGAGTCGCCGGCCAATTTAGGCCGAGTCGGCCCCCCTACGACGCCACGTGTTCATTGTCGTTTTGTCTATCTTCTGAACTCGTTTGTTTTTAGTGTGACCTTTGGGTTTTACGGGTTATGAACGTGTAGACTCTTGGGCTTCTAAAAAGATTAAAAGAAATCAATATAAAAAATAATGTGGCCGATAGTATTTGAACTCTAGTGCTTTGGTTCAGCAGTGTAAGGTGTTACCAAATAAGCTACAAGCTCCTTCTTGTTGTTAAAAAGCAAAACAAATTTATAACTTGTGCTTAGGCAAAAGTTCCCCTTTCTGTATTTTTGGAAAAAAAAATTTGTACAGAAAGTTTGGGGTTGTTACATTCTACCCTCCTTAAAAAATTTCGTCCTCAAAATTTGTCAAAGGAAAGTGTAACGGATTCAAAGAAAGTTTGGTGATAGGACTATTGATAGTGTATGAAAAATATGTGAAAGAACGAAAGAATGCGAATGTTTTGGTAAGAATGTAAAAGAGGTGAGGAAATTTTGGGTTATGACAGATTCAAAATATATGATAAGATTCAAGGAATAGGTATTGTAAGGAATGTTTTCGGTTGCTGGTTCTTGTGTTATATTGCTTAGGTTGTTCACGCAGAACTGAACTGCATGGTAGGGTTCCATACAGCTCTGACCTGCATGGGCTACCAACAAAATCTGTCACGCCGCGCTTCCCGGTGTACAGGCAGAGAACGCGACGAGACCGCTACGTATTTACTCTGAAGTAAACACGCTAAGCGTATCTAAGCAATATAAAAGAAATATATACAAGAGACAAATGTAATGAATATCAATTTTATTTATTAACATTCTTTTATAGTACATGGAAAAGTAAATACATGGAATGAAAAGCAATGCCTAAACAGTGGCACAACAGAAATGAAAAAAATTGGAATGAAATGTACAAATATCTAGAGCTCGGGATCGAAGGCTAGCTGGTCCAAGTCCTTGCCGGTGGGCTCAATCTCCTAAAGATCCAAATCACCCGACAACATTCCAAAGAAGAAAGAAAGGGAATGTCGTCAGCGAACAATTCGCTCGGTAAGTCCCAAAGACAAGGGAGGAGTAGAATAGACAGAGAGAGTGTGTAATTTTTAAAGTTGTATTATATTGTTATAATGTTGTATTTAGTATTAACGCTGTTGTTTGTAGCTTGGTACAGAAGATGCCAGTGTATACGAGAGGAGTCTCACTAGACCAGAGACTAAGGTGAACGGAATGTACAAGGAAGCGTTTATGCCACGATACAACAGCAATGGAATACATGTTAGTCTTAAATGTTACTGTCCCGTGCCACTTTTAACACCTTCCGTACCAATCTACCCCTTAAACCCCGCGATGTCTTCATTTTGTTGTTTGTATTGTATTGTATTGTAATTTGAATTGTATAGATGGATGACTTGCCGAAACCATGATATCAGTAAATAGATCTAATTGGAGAATCATGTAGATGGATGTATATGCATGGTTCGGTTCAGTCAAGTTGTATAGATTGATAGATTGAATACATGAATTCATATTAATTTGTTATATATACTTGAATCTCATTCAAGTCAGATTGATTATATCGAGACTCAGTCTGAGTCAGACAATTAGAAAAGAAATTGAATCCTGAATTAGGTTTTGGTGTTATCGGTAACCGCTGCACATGGACGGCAGGATTTGTGTCTTTTTCAAAGACGATTACCGTGTTGATAACACCGTTTGTTAAGTTGTCTACCTTAAATAGGCAAGCATCCATATCTCCGGCTCTCTAAGGCTCAAGAGACTGGTCCCGCTTAAACTTATATTTACTAGAGTCCTTATTGTAATTTATAGAACTTGAGGGGGGTTTATGTAAAAAATAATTTTGTATAATTTTCAAAATACACCTCAAGTATTTAATTACCATGTTTAGAGTTTTCATAGATGTAGATTTTATATATGTGACATTTCTAGTGAGTAAAACCTAATTTCACAATATATGGTATTTAATTGTAAAGTATTGAATTTGTATGGAATTGCATGGTATTTTTATGTAAAGTGATTCTTTTGATTTAGAAAAGTTGAAATATTTATACTATATTAAAAAAATATATTTTGATGATATATATATATATATTTATAAAATATTTTAATTTATTATTTTTCTAGAAATCTCATTTTCTTAAGATATTTCTATTTTTAAATCTTTTGAGACTGTATGCTCCTTGCGGAGGTCTGCATCTCGTACTACTAAGCCCGAGAATGTGTGATAATCCGCACCATCCTGAAGGGGTCCCCAAAATGGGTTGTAGCGGCGCATTGCAAAAATTTGTTAAAAATACATATTTTGTAGAAAAAGGTTTTTATAAGTTTGAGGTAGTTTTGTGTAAAATCGTATTTTCCCAAAACTATGTTCCCAAAGATCATCGTGCTATGTTACATATGAGTGTTGTGAGAAGTTATGCATTACCTCGTGAACTATCTAAAGGTATAGTAAGCAATTAGAATAATTTATGTCAAAACTAAACTATATGGTATTTTTCTGAAAAAGTGGGATAAAAATTACAATATACATTCTTTTGATATGGAACTAGTTCAATATGTTTTTTTTAATGATTAATAGTCCTGTTGTGAGAGTTTGGTATTGTTGTTTTTAAGAAAATTGTAACCTTTTAAAGAAAACCGAATCGGAAGTCGGATTAACTCAGCTTCCGTCGGGTTTTAAGAATACAGGTTTTTAGATTAGAAAAGAGAAGAGAGAGGAGGAGGGACTTACGGGATTTTAGATTAGAGAAGAGGAAGAGATAGTGCTAGGAGGTGCCGGTGCTGTTGGATATATATGCCCTAGAGGCCTTCATTGTATAGGATGCTAGGGATATGTATGTACATGACAATCTTGCTTGATATGATAGTACGCTATTTGGTTTGTCTTTATCTTAACGTGTGATATATTTTACTTTGTATTTATATACATGTTGATAAAGCCCATAGGATGTTTGCCTGACTACCGGCGTCGTGATGGCAGTCATGCTTGTAGGAGCTGGATAGTCAATAGGCACATCCTTAAATGTCCCTGGTCGCAGGAGTATCGAGACTGGGCATCGATGCTCCAGAGTAGACTAGTGTATACATATCTAGACCATGACGAGGGGCGATGGATTGGTCCCGCAGCCATTGGTGATATGCACCTAAGATTGTATACAGATGCTCACCGAGTGTGAGTACACCGGACAGGACTCGCCGAGAACTGACTGGATGGTATTATACCTAACATCAGATAGCAGTTCTCAGGTGATATGTGTGCAGATAGTCTGTTGACTTGAGGTCGTCATTTGTCTCGTGTGAGTTCCCACTGTGCTTTGATTACTACCCTACCACGGCTCAAAGGAGTCGTGCAAACAGGTTTTAGTTGGGTACAGTCCCGAGCCACATGGAGGCAGTGAGCGACTGTTAGGGATTCGTCTCTCCCGGTATAGGGAGTTGATATCGCACTGTGATCGGTTGGTCATTACCATAAGTCCCTGGCCAGGGCTGATTGAGAATTACTGGTGGACTGATCAGTAGATTCTCGGATGGTCTTGAGCCACACCGGCACGACTTGTACGGTTGTTAGGGGTCTGACGTTCACCACCTCCCTAGACGATACATGAGATACTCTCAGACGAACAGACCGGACTGCGCGGATATTGTCACGGACAGGCTCAGTAGGGGTTACGGACGAGTTCGCTCGTCGGCCTCCTTTTCGACACGTACCTGGGTTGCCGTTACGTACAGCTAGTGCCACTGACGGACTTGTGGTTAAACCCACTGCCAGCGTACTGTCGAGTCTTTAGAGTCCCACACAGAGGGTTTCCCTGGATCAGGCGAGACGATGTAGATGTCGTATGGTTTTACGGCAGGGTTTCGATCGCATTCGTGTACTGGCTACTCGAATGACGATTGGACGGATAATACTGGTAGGCTTTGGTTTAAGCCGGATACTAGTATTGTAGTATTGGATTATACTGATCTCAGTGTATCCGTATTTTTCGGAATACGGATACGGGTATGAAAATACGGAAAAGGGCATTCTTGTAAATTCACAAGGTTGACCTTCTAGAAAGAGACACCTCATTATTGATTTATTCTTTTTCATTAAAGGATTAATGAGGTGGAATTAGGAGAGTTATGAAGCATGGGTTGAAAGCATGGCTATGGATTTATTTATTCACTTTGGAATTACTATTCAAGTAAGGTTGCCTTTTATTTGATTAAAGAATTCCATGGTTGAATTATTGTGAAAAATACATAGCCATTCTTACTTCTCATTTTCATATTCATTCTCACAAATGCTTTCTCTCTCCTAGGTTTTTCTTCTCTTCTTCATGAAACTCATACACTTGCATGTGTTGCAAATCAATGAGTTTTAAGATCAATTAATCCATTACACTCACTCTACATCTACTTAGTCTTCTCACTTAGCAAGTTTGATCACTAAGTTATCTCATGGAGGTTGGAGCTTGATCGTAGGCACCTCGGGTGGATCCATCTTTGACGCAAAGGAGACCGGCAACCGAACTCTTCCAAACCCTAGAAGTAGCCAAAGAAAGGAGATCAAGAACAAGGAGCTAGAACCAAGGAGCAAGGAGGAACTTAAAGATCCGAAGGACTAGACACGAGGGTATAACTTCTTAATCTAGTAGTTAGCACTCTCTTAGTTTAGTTTTGTTAGATAAGGCTTAATAAAGATCCTAAAGTGGGAAAAAGTTCATGATGCAAAGCAAAACAAGTTTCTTTTGTGGTGAGAAAACCGTTTTTAAAGTATTCCGCCTCCCCGCCACACGTGGGGTGTGCATCATGGACTTACAGGTGCGTCGTTTCGTTGCCGGGATCTCCTAGGGTCACCGCCGGAACTTCATCAGATTCGCCCTTTGCTAACTCCACTTGCACACAAAAAGTCTAGAGATTTTTCTTGAGAGTTTGGACAGAGTTTTGGAGTGAGGAGGTGGAAAAGAGTGTGGGTATTTATAGGAGAATTTTAGGGTTAAGGTAGATGAAAAGATGTATTGAAAATTGTATTAAAAATAGATTAATGGGTTTTTAAAATGGCTCTGTTAACGTGCAAAGGATTTAAACTATACATGGGTTATAAGGAGGCCAGGAGTCACAAATTTTATGAAGGCCAACTCGGATTTTGAGATGAATCGGCCGGCGGCGCCAGCCGATTCGGCTGAGTCGCCGACCGATTCATGCCGAGTCGGGCCCCCCTCCGACGTCACGTGTTCATTGTCGTTTGGTCTACCTCCTAGACTCATTTGTTTTTAGTGTGACTTTTGGGTTTTACGGGTTATGCACGTGTAAACTCTCGGGCTTCTAAAAAGATTAAAAGAAATCAATATAAAAAATAATATGGTTGATGGGATTTGAACTCTGGTGCTTTGGTTCAGCAGTTCAAAGTCTTACCAATGAGCTACAAGCTCTTTCTAGCTGTTAAAAAGCAAAACAAATTTATAATTTGTGCTCAGGCAAAAGTACCTCTTTCTGTATTTTTGAAAAAAAATTTGTACAGAAAGTTTGGGGTTGTTACAACTTGTCAGGTTATTAGGGGTCTGACGTTTTCCACCCCCTAGACCTGGCATGCGATACTCTCAGACGAATAGACCGTACTGCATGGAGATTGTCACGGACAGGCTCAGTCGGGGTTCGGATGAGTTCGCTCGTCGGTCTTCTTTTCGACAGGTACCTGGGTAGCTGTTACGTACAACTAGTGCCACTGACGGACTTATGGTTAAACCCATTGCAAGCATACCATTGAGTCTTTACAGTCCCACACAAAGGGTTTCCCTGATTCAGGCGAAACAATGTAGAGACCGTATAGTTTTACATGCAGGGTTCCGATCATATACGTGTACTAGCTGCACGAATGTTGTTCGGACGGATAATACTAGCGGGCTTAGAATTAAACCGCGTTCTAGTATTATATTACTGGATTATTTTTATCTCTTTGTATTCGTATTTTTTACAGTACGAATACCGGTATGTATATACGGTGAGGGCATTCTTGTAATTTTACAAGAGATGCTTCTAGAAGGGGACACCTTATTATTGATTTTATCTGTTTTTGGAAAATAAATTAATGAGGTGGAAATGGAGATATTTGTGGTATAGTAGAAACATGGCCAAGTCTCATTGTTTATTCATTTGACTTTATTATTCAAGCATGGTTGTATTTTTCTATGGAGAAATATTGTATGCTTGATTATTGAGAAAGACTTACCCATTCTTCACTTGCTCCTACACTTTCTCATTTTTGGGTTTTTTCTTTCTCTCTCCATTTTTTGCTCTCCTCCTTCTTCCTCAAATCCTAACCCTCACATGTGTTGTGAATCTTAGGGTTAATACTTCAATTAACTATCTACATCTTCTAAGCTACCTAGATTGGTAAACTAGATACTTTAGTTACCTCGTTTTTAAGATTGGAGCTTGAGCCATAGACTCTTGGGTGGATCATCTTCGACACAAGGAGGACGATGACCGAGCTTGATCCAAACCCTCTAGGAGCTCAAGAAGAGAAGAAGAAGAAGACCCGAAGGATTTGTATTCTAGAGGTATAAAACTCTTTCACAAGTAGCTTAGAACCTTTTTGTAGTTTAGCTAGTTAGGGTTTCTGAAAGATCTTGGTTGTTTGGTGATGTTGCAAGTCTAAAAATCGTTTTTTGTGAATTCCGCCTCCCAACAAACCATGTGGGGTGCGCGACATCGACTTACATTTAATTTTCCCTATACATATATTTCCCCTATAAATATCTAGTTTTTCCCCTTGGTTCTTCTCCTAAATTATTCTGAAAATACCACTTAAAAAAATTCTAATTCTCAAGTACTTTCAAATTCATCTCTCTTAAGATCAAGGTGAAGGAAAGCTCTCGAAGTCAAAGCACTCAAAAATCCTTCCAAGATTCCTCCACAGCTATACAACTTACGTAGGGGACGTCGGTAGATCAAGCATACTCTCTTAGTCACAATCTCGGTCCCGGCTCTACAAACCAAGATCTTTACTCTTCCTTCTCGTTCGTAAGGTTACGAACGCGCAATTGTAAGTCTTCATCCTTATCTTCTTTTTTCTTCCTCTTCTACATTTAAATTCATAAGTCCCTTCTTTTTCATCTCCATCTTTTCCCGTGTCATCTTGCCCTGAACCACCACTTCTTTTCATATCGCATCTATCCTATTTTAAGATAATCAACATACTTGTAATATAATGAAGTCAAAATAAAACTCTTTCTTTTCTTTTATTCCTTTGACAAACCTTATTTGTTGTACTTTGGAAACTGGGGACAAATGCATGATTCAATTTGTGTACATATCATGATATGACAATAAAACCTATCCATTGATGTTTGACTATTTTTGTGTACAGATCAACGTAGCGATTAAAATACCAAGTTTTATTATTTTGCTAATAATAGTTAGTGGTAGAATATTGTAGATAATGCATGGGGTAACGACCTACCCCACACGCACACTTGAAAATCATAGCGCAATCGTATGCTTGTAGCATTATTTGAAAAGTAAGCAATTTTCAATAAAATACTCTCGAATAAGAATACGATTGATAAATTTTATCCTTTGCAAATACTTCTCTAGTGTGGGTTATCGCTCATTCTTGGAATAGTAGAGTGAGATGCAGAACACCTCACAGAGAATTCGGTCTCGAAAGGAATAAAATACGGTTATAAAAGAAAATACGACTTTTAAAAAAAACAAGTTAAATAATTGGATAAGCCCTTAAATCATAAACTCGTATTTCTAAATGAAATAGTTTATGAAAACAAAATTTTTAAATGAAAGATTAAAGTTTCAAGAAAACACCAGCAAGTTTCCAAAATTATAGTTTTCATTACAATACCATAAACTTTTATAAGTTGGGTTTTATTACTAAAATACCATTAAAACTAAAATACATTTCTATAAAAACTCTTAATATTCTAAATCACTCTCGAGATTTATTTTTAAACAATATTAAAATAATTTTCATAAAATCCCCTCGAGAAATGTAAACAATATAAATAGATGTAACCAATCTAAGTACTCTAGATTAATATGGGTTTAAGCGGTATCATTTCTCTTGAGCCCGAGAAAGCCGGAAAAAGTGAATGCTTGCCTATTTAGGTTAGAAAAACTAACGGAGTTATCAATGACAATTGTCTTGGAAAAAACACAAATCCTGCTGTAACACCCGAGCCCAATACTACTATTTTCTGTTACTGCTTGAGCATTAATGTGTTACTCATTCCATTTAGCCTGTCTGTTTGTCACTTACTGTAAATTTTTATCCGGAAAAGTCATTTCTGCATATAACAATTTTCAGCATCTAAAGTGAAATTAAAAATATCTATCTTGGCCTACTCGACACCCCTAGCCTCGTGGTAGCGTCCGTGCATCGAGTTCTCGTCCCGTTCGGTGAAACGGGCGAGTTTGGACGGCTACGCGCGCGTACAGGTGTCCGTCTTGGGGGTATGCTTTTTTAATCATAAAACACCTCATTTTAAAATTCGGAACCCGCTTAAAATCCTATTATTTAAATTTCGAATTTTTGGACCCAAGCCGGGCGCGATTTGGAAATGTTTTATTTAGCGCCAAAATCCCAAATTTCTATAATCTTTAAAACCTTATATATTTCGTTCATATTAACCAATTCAAATATTTTCAACAGAGTAAATATTGGATGAACAGTATAAATCTTTGCAGTTTTAATTTTCAGCCAATCGCGAGGCGTTTAAGTTCCCGTGGGCCCCACCTCTGCAACCTCTCTCTACATCTCACATCTCTCTCTCTATATATCTTCAGATCTCTTTCTCTCTCTCCCTCATATATATTCCTTCTCCATCATATTTTTTTCAAAATGAAACCACGAGCAAAGAAACCCACCGAGAGCCTGAACCCTAGCCGCCTTCACCGTCGCCGCCGCAGCCCCGACGCCGGCGTCAACATCACCGTCACCCTCGCCTCCGCCTCCGTTCTCCTCTTACCCGCCGCCACCGCCTGCGTACGATTACTACGGGCCGCCGCCGCCGGCTACGGCTCCGCCTCCTCCTCAATACTACCTCCACCCTCCGCCGCCGGAGACCTCCGAAGAGGTCCGAACTCTGTTCGTCGCTGGGCTCCCCGACGACGTTCAGCATCGCGAGATCTACAACCTCTTCAGGGAGTTCCCAGGGTTTCAGACTTCTCAGCTCAGGAGCGCTGGGACCACTAGGGCCTATGCATTTGCTGTTTTCAATGATCAGCAATCTGCAGTCAATGCAATGGTATCCTTGAATGGGCTAGTGTTTGACCTTGAGAAGGAATCAACTCTTTACATTGATCTTGCAAAGTCCAACTCAAGATTTAAACGCTCAAGAAATGGTGATGATGTGCCACACTCTCCTGATAAAAAAAATTCAGGGCACCTGCATACTCAAGGAGCTTTATTGATTCAGGTGTTGGAAGCAATATTCACATGCCTGGAATGGCAAACTACATTCCTCAGAATAATAACCCTTGCTCAACACTGTTTGTTGCCAACTTGGGTCCAGCTTGCTACGAGCAGGAGCTAACTGCCGTATTTTCAAGATGCCAAGGGTTCATAAAATTGAAGATGCAAAAGAAAAATGGACTACCTGTTGCCTTTGTGGACTTCAAGAGCACAAATCGAACCCTAGTTGTGACCACGCACCAGATCGCGACTAGACCCGGTACCGTATCGTGACTTGTGCACCAGGCCGCCTGCATCTCGACCCTTGTTCTGAGGCAAGTACCCCTTGCTACATGCTATACAGTATATTTATATATATATTGACACCCTAAACTTATAAAACTTAACTTGGTATAGTCGTTTCCCATTTGGTTACAATATGTCATTATATCATTTTACTGTTAACATGGAATTTACAATTTAAACCTACTAATCAAATCTACCTATTTAATCACATTTTACTGTTTAAGAGATGGTAGCACTTACCCATGTAGTTCTATCATATTCGGACATTCGTATTCAAAGGCTTGATATAATTGTATTGCGCCAATACCTAAACTATTGCACCGCTAAGGGTGCTTAGACTTGTTAACATAATTAATCGGTTGCATTGTATTACTGCACTATTGTGATTAAATGAAACATGCTTATTATTTAATCCATTGCTTATTTCATGTTGTTAAATACCCTGTTCGATTATATATCTGTTTGTGAGCACACCCACGATATTGTTACATCTGGACTTGACATTGTCACACATGGTATACATTGATACACCTGACATGGTACCGTATGCTGTTGACTTGACCCGATGTACCATGACCCGACCTGTTACCTGATCTTGTGTCTAATGCCAACAAACCTGTCCTGTAGTCCTCATGGACCGTTCCTGTTGCCTATCCAGACAGACCTGCTTTTACCCGATTCTGTGTTGGCATTAGTCCTTGACTACTGAATACCTGACTTGACATACATAACTTGGGGGTATGGGGAAATCAAAGGTGAAACCGACTTGTAACTCAACAGTTCGATACCTGTTCTGATCAGTCTTACGGGCTTGGCCAGCCCCGGAGTGATGATGCTGACATCACTCGCCCATCCTGCTACCTATTACTGCTTAGCGGCACGTCTCGGATTCAGCCCCGAGGATCTTGACCGTGGTCCCGGGCACGCACGGGATACTATTGAGTTACATCGACGAGTCACTAATTGATTTCAAGGACTTTAGAGTAGAAACCTGATAGGACAGTTTAGTTACCGCTGCACTGTTATTCCATAGTACTGCTTTATTCATGTTCATACCTGCATTGTTTATTACCATGTTTATACTATATACTTGATGACATGACGCGCTGACGTCTGGGTTTTGCATGGCCCAGATTCTGTACCACTGTCGGCGACCGAGCCGGAGCACTTCAGCCAGTAGGCTGATCTGTGAGTTCCTTAGTGATTAGTTTATTTATTTCATTTCATTTCAGATGTGAGCCCGCATTATGGGACGTACTGTTTATTTATTGTAATGGATCATTTGCTTCCGCACTTATTGTTTATTGATTCTTGTTATTATGGATTTGGACATGTGTTAGATTAGTTCATTATCTTGTTCTTGATATCCCTACAACCGTAATGTGACTGTGGATGGATACTTCCTACCCACAGGTAGCATGGTTGGCTATGTCACATGCCCAATCTTGCGTACTCTGGGAAGCGGGGCGTGACATGGTTCTTTTGGTATCAGAGCCATAGGTTAGTTGGGTTGATTCTTTTGTAGTTGGGTATTGTATCCAATACACGAATCAGAATGCCCGTGTTTAGGAAACATGTCCTGCCACCTTACCGTTTACCATTCTTGAATCACATTCTTCCTGATTATATCTTTTACGATGTGCAAACTTCTTTTGCATATCGACTCGAAACCTGATTCCTTGTTATCTCTAGGACTTAGGCGACTTGGGTAGAGTTATGTAATTGTGTCTATGATACCGCGGCATAGTTACAATGCGGTACTCTATTTAAGTATCTTAGAGTTCTAGCCTTGATCTATATTCAAAATCTATCATCATGCTAATGTTGGGTATTTTGAGTTCAGGATTATGGCCGGTAAGAAATTGAAGACATACCAGAGGTTTGTGGACGAAGCCACCATGCTTGGAGTGATAAGAGGAATGCTGGAGAGTCAAAGAAACAGACCGAGCTGATCCAGCAGCAAGCGGACTCGTTTCGGGAAGGTTTGCAGATCGTTCAGCAGTCTGTGAACAATGTTGGAGCTAGAGCAGTTGACCGAGTAGGGACCGTAGCAGATTTCAGGCGGTTGGATCCGTCTACATTTACTAGTTTAAAGGAGCCGTTGCCAGTGGAGCAGTGGCTAGTTGACACAGAGAACTTGCTTTTTGCGGCGCAGATTCCTGATGACAAAAAAGTTGTTGTGGTACGCATTCAGCTAGTGGACTACGCCCGAGAATGGTGGCTTGTAGAGGAGACCCCCTTGCCCAAGCCGATCAAGTAGGCAGATTTTTCTAAGAGTTTCCTAGAGAAGTTCTTTCCGCGGACTGCACGGGAGGAAATGGAAGAGAAGTTCATCGGACTAAAGCTGAAAGGAGCACCCGAGATGTGCATGTAGCAGAATGGACGAGACTCAGTAGTTTCGCTGGACCTTTAGTTGCCAACGATGCAGACAGGGCACGAAGGTTCATGCGCAGACTGGACGTGGATATCCAGAGGCAGATTGTCTCCCTGGGTTTGACCACTTTCTCACAAATACTTGCAGCAGCCAAGAGCAGCAGAGTGTATCTGGGATTAAAGAGAGTTTGCAGCAGACGGCAGTTGCGTTAAGGAAGCAGTTCGGTCGGGCCGGTCGTATTTAGGGCTAGGCCGACAAACAATATTCTTGCATCAATGGAAGTGATGAAAGTAAAGAGCCGGCTATTGTTCGTGATTCTATGTACGTGTTTGAAGATATATCGGGTTTACCGCCGAGGAGAGACGTGGAGTTCGCAATTGATCATATTCCTGGTGCAGCTCCAGTATCTAAAGCGTATTATCCAATGGCGCCAGTAGAGTTGGAAGAAGTAAAGAAACAGGTTGCTGAATTGCTTGAAAAAGGGTTGGATTCGAAGCAATAACTCGCCTTGGAGAGCTCCAGTTCTTCTAGTAAAGAAGAAGGATGGCACAAGAAGGATGCGCATCGACTATCAAGAATTAAACCGGGTGGCTATCAAGAACAAGTACCCGATCCCTCGTATTGGAGAACTTTTGAGCAGCTTAGTGGCGTAAGGGTATTCTCGAAATTGGATTTATGATCCGGATATCATAAGGTCCGAATGAAAACAGAAGATATTTGCAAGACGGCGTTCTGAACTCGGTATGGACATTACGAGTACTTAGTGATGCCCTTCGGAGTAACGAATACGCCGGCAGTATTCATGAACTTGATGAACCGAATCTTTTCACCGTTCTTGGATCAGTTCATTGTGGTATTCATTGACAATATTCTGGTTTACTCGAAGAGTTTTGAAAAGCATGCTGAGCATCTGAAGATCGCACTGCAGACGTTGAGACATGAGAAATTGTATGCGAAGATGAGTAAATGCGAGTTTTGGCTGGAGGAAGTAAGGTTTTTAGGGCATGTTGTGTCTGGCGATGGCATTGCCGTCGATCCAGAAAAGATTGCAGCAGTTCGAGATTGGCCTATTCCAAAGAATGCTGCTAAGATAAGAAGTTTTCTTGGATTAGCCGGATACTACAGGAGATTTGTGGAGAACTTTGCTCGTCTGGCAGAGCCGTTGACCAAGCTTACGCGCAAGGAGGTACCTTTTGTATGGACGGATAAATGTGCGTTAGCTTTTGAGACGTTGAAGCAGAAGTTGATAACCGCCCCTATTCTGACCGTGCCAGACAATTTCGGAGGATTGGTGATTCACAGCGACGCATCTGGGAAAGGATTGGGATGTGTTTTGATGCAGCATGGGAAGGTTGTAGCATACGCATCGAGACAATTGAAGACCCATGAGAAGAATTATCCGACTCACGACTTGGAGCTTGTGGCTGTGATCTTCGCTTTGAAGATTTGGAGACACTACCTTTTGGGCGAAAGAGTCGAAGTTTTTACCGATCATAAGAGCTTGAAGTATGTGTTCACGCATCAAAACCTTGCTGTACCTTTAAGTAGATCACGAGGTAATGACCTACCCCTCACACACTCATATGTAACACAGCACAATACCCTCGGGAACATAGAATACGGGAAAACGACACCTTTTCATTTAAATGCCTTTTAATAATAAAGACATTTTCTAAACGATTTATTATTTATACAAATCTTTGCAAAGCAACGCTACAACCCATTTGGGGAACTCGTTCGGGATAGTGCAGATTATCGTACATCCTCGGGCTTAGTAATGCGAGATGCAGACCTCCGCAAGGAGCATTCGGTCTCGAAAAATTTAAAATACGAAAAATCTAAAGAAAATGAGATTTCTAGAAATATTATATATATTAAAAATTATTTTCATATAAATATATGTATATATATCCTTAAAATATATATTTTTCAATAATATAAATATTCCACCTTTTTCTAAAAATATCACAAAATTCATTTTACACCAAAATACCATGAATTCCCTACAAATCAATATTACAAATAAATAGCTTTATTTATGAAATTAGGATATTTTCACTAGAAATATCACAATATAAAATATACATTCATTACAACTCTAAAGACGATAACTAAATACTTGGGGAGTATTTTGAAAAGTATATAATAGTATTTTTATATAAAACCCCTCAAGTTCTATAAATTACCCTAAGGACCCTAGTAAACATAGGTTTAAGCTGGACCAATCTCTTGAGCCCCAGGGAGGCGGAGAAGTGGGTGCTTGCCTATTTAAGGTAGGCAACTTAACAACGGTGTTATCGATACGGTAATCGTCTTTGAAAAAGACACAAATCCTGCCGCCCATGTGCAGCGGTTACCGATAATATCAAAACAATCAGGACTTCAATTTACTTTTCTAATTGTCTGACTCTGGGTGAGTCTCATTATAATCTGACTTGAATGTGATTCAAATACAATCTACAATCTACAATATTACAATTCAATATGAAACCATGAATCCATATATTCAATCTGTTCAAACTATTCAATCTGTATTGACCGAACCGAACCATGGATATACAATCATTTACATGATTCTCCAGTTACATCCATTTACATGATTCTCCAGTTACATCCGTTTACTGATATCATGGTTTCGATCAGTCATCTAATTATACAATCTATACAGTTACAATACATACAAATAATACAATCAAAACACTACGGGATTTAAGGGGTAGATTAGTACGAAAGGTGTTAGAAGTGGCACGAGACAGTAAGATTAAGACACCTAACCTATATTCCGTTGCTGTTATACCGTGGCCCAACGGTTCCTTATACTTTCTGTTTGCCCTAGTCTCCAACATATAGGGACCCCTCTCGTATACACTGGCATCTTTCTGTACCAAGCTACAAACAACAGCGTTAACACAATATTATAACAATATAATACCACTTTAAAAGCTACCTTCTCATTCTATCTATTCTATTCTTCCTTATCTTTGGGACTTACCGAGCGATCTGTTCGTTGACGACATTCTCTTTCTTTCTTCTTTGAATGTTATCAGGTGATCTGGACACGTCAGAGATCGTGCCCAACGCTGAAGACTTGGACCATTTCGTTGAAGACGCAGAGCTTTAGTTCATTGTACACTTTTATTTCAGTACCTTTCCTTTTCTGTTATGCCATTTGTTCCCCTCCGAATGGCGGCCGAGACATGGAATGCCTTGCCTGAGATTCGGGGCAGATGCTATATGGTTTTATCCGTCCACCTCTCCGAAGGTGCCAAGTTGATTTATGGCACCGTGTATCGAAGGTTTAAACGGATGCGGCCGATGTAGCAGACTTCGTCAGATTCCCCCTCGTTTGAGGGGTTTTTGATTGTGGGGACGCTCTTCCCTGCAGGCGCAAGCCCCTGCAGTTAATTACGCTACCGCATCGCGGTAACAACTTTCTCCTTCTCCAGCTGGTCACTTCGTGTCGTGGGTGTTTGTTTTGTTTGTGCTTGCCCGTGGATTGTATACGGAGACTAATTTATGTAGTCGCCCGTAGGACGTGGATTAGTCCAAATCCGTATTTTCTTAGATTTGGGTTTGGGGTTTTGGTTTAAGGATACGTTAGCCATTTTTTTAGGCTAAGATCAACTTAAACGTTTGTTAAGGATACGTTAGTCCAATTTGAGACTAAGATCAACTTAACGGGATCATTTAGATCCGACAAAAGAGCATTTGGACTCTATTGTTCCAGTTTATGGACATAGTGGTCCATTACATGTATGGCTGTCGGGACCCGTCACCTCTCTGACGACGTTGAAGGATTACAATGACAGGTGTCAGAGGAGTTCAGAGATGTACCCTTGAACCAATGAGTTGATTGGGGGGATTCATAGTCCAATTTGGGACTAAAGTCTGTTTGAACGTTTAAGGATACGTTAGCCATATTTGAGGCTAAGATCAACTTAAACGGTTGTTAAGGATACGTTAGTCCAGTTTGGGACTAAGATCGACTTAACGGGATCGTTTAGATCCGACAAAAGAGCATTTGGGGGCTCTATTGTTCCAGTTTAGGGACATGGTGGTCCATTGCCAGTTTAGGGACATGGTGGTCCAGTACCAGTTTAAGGACATAGTGGTCCAATGCCAGTTTAGGGACATGGTGGTCCAACTCCAGTTTAGGGACATGGTGGTCCATTGGTAGTTTAAGGACATTGCGGTCCATGGGTTTAAGGACCCCACAGTCCATATGGGTGTGTTTAAGGACGCATTAGTCCGTTAGTTTAAGGACGCATAAGTCCGCGGGTTTAAGGACCCCACAGTCCGTATCTTGGTTTAGGGACGCATGAGTCCATGAGTTTAAGGACCCCACAGTCCGTGTTGATGTGTGGTTATCGGGACTCGTCACCTCTCTGAAGACGTTGAAGGATTACAACGACAAATATCAGAGGAGTTCCGAGATGTACCCTTGAACCAATGAGTTGGTTGAAAGAGCAGATATGCTCAGATCAAGATGATTTGAGGACTTATGGCCAGTTTGGGCTAAGTCCGGTTATGATTGAAATATTGGCCCTCTGTTGGTCCATTGAAGGAGAGGCTTTGCCTCTAGAAACTTAGCCAATTGGGCTAAAGCTAGTGTTAAACACTAAAGACCAACAGTGTTGAACACTGGGAATAAGATTAGCAAATTAGTGTTAAACACTAAAAGATAATCAGTGTTAAACACTGGGAACAGAGTTTTCAAATTAGTGTTAAACACTAAGCAAATCGGTGTTAAACACCGACAGCAGAGATTTCAAACTAGTGTTAAACACTAAAGCAAATCAGTGTTAAACACCGGGAACAGAGTTTTCCAATTAGTGTTAATCACTAAGAAAATCAGTGTTAAACACTGCAAATAGAGTTTTCCAATTAGTGTTAAACACTAAGGAGGGAGGGGTCACGTGCGGACACGTGAGAGCGCCCTGATTTCCTTTATTTTATTCTGCAGATCAGTGTTTAACTCTTTTAATTCTGGCGGCCATCACGTGTGAGCACGTGATGAAGGCCCCCGCTCTGGTCTGTTAGAATGCTCATTAGGGGTCACGTGGGGGCACGTGAGGGCGCCCTAAATATGGAGCCAGATCTCCTTTTTGGTTTATCCTCAAATCTGCGAATAAGTGTTAAACACTTTTCATCTTTATTTTGGAGCATCACGTGTTGGCACGTGATGGGGGTTTATGCATCGAATATTACAGCACTTGCTGAGGGGTCACGTGGGGACACGTGAGAGCGCCCAAAGCTTCTTTTCTTTTGTTTTGCCATTAAGTGTTAAACACTTTCATTTTTATTTTAGAGCATCACGTGTTGGCACGTGATGGGGATCTGTGCGCCAATTGTTAAAGCATTTGCTAAGGGGTCACGTGATAACACGTGAGAGCGCCCAAAGCTTTCATTCCCTTTGCTTTTTATTTCTGCGTTCTGGGAGTCATGTGGGAGCACGTGGGGTGATACTTCAAAGTTCTTTGCAGGGGATCTTTTCAAGGGTCACGTGGGGCACGTGACCTTAGTCTTTTTCATGCACAGAGATCTTTTAAGTCTCTTTATCTTTAAGAATTAAATTCTTATTTAGGGTAAAACCCTAATTTTGATTCTGGAGGAATTAAATTCCTATTTTGAAAGAATTAAATTCTTATTTAGGGTAAAACCCTAGTTTTGTTTTAGGAGAATTAAATTCTCAGAACTCAATTCCCCTTCTAAGTTTAGGATCTGCATGGCAGGATCTCGACCCGATGAGAATTAAATTCTCAACTTATGGGGAGATGTACTCTGTGCAGATCTTCAACCAGAAGAAGAACTAAGTTCTTTTCTTTAAATAAGAGTTAAACTCTTTTGAGAATTAAATTCTCTTTTGAATCCTCTCTTTTCTTACCTAGGGTTTTTCTTTTGCAGAGAATTAAATTCTTCTTTCTCTGTTTCTTCTTCTCTTGAGAATTAAATTCTCCTCCCTCTGTTTTTCTCTCCAAAAAAGTAGATCCCCCTTCTCTTCTCTTGGCTCCTATTTATAGGAGGAGGAAGAGAATAAATTTGTTTAGCAAATCTCTCATTGGAAGATTTGATTTGATTGTTGAGAGATTTGATTTATATTTATCATTAATCTGGGTCTTTAGATCATTCAGTGAATTTTATTCACCGTGGATTTTAAATCCAAAAGATATTCTATTTGTTATCCTGGTGAGATTTTCAGGGAAATCTTTCCTTGTCCAAGGGTATTCTATAAATTGGTGATTTTTAATCCAACGGTTCCCCATGACCCTTTTCCATTTGGAAAGATTCAGAAACTTTTAGAATTTAATTCTATTAAATTATAATGCTTTTAAAGCCAGTCACGTGTGAGCACGTGACCCCCAATTGGTTCCTTTCTCAGCCGCTTATTTATGTTTCAGTTTTAACCATCACGTGTCAACACGTGACCATTGGTCACGTGTAAGCACGTGATACCTCGTTGAGGTATTCTCTGACTTTTAGAATTAAATTCTATTCATTATTTTAGAGGCTTTAAAAGCCCATCACGTGTCTGCACGTGACCCATGGTCACGTGTGAGCACGTGAGGCCCCATTGGGGTCTTTTTTGAGTTTTTATTGTATCTTTTAACTCCTCCAGCGGGTTCCTAAAAGCCCATCACGTGTGGACACGTAATTCCTCATAACTTTTGATCCCGGATGAATTACGAGGCCCATAATATATCAAATCGAAGGGTTTTTCGAGCCGCTTTCGATACCATCAGAATTTATCTGTTTCTCATTCGGGAGTTTGTCAAAAAAAAAGCCCGGAAGATACTGGTTCCCATTTTCTTAAGCGTATCGCCGCCATTTGATACCTTGGGCTCTTTTGCGCAGAAATTTTTGGCGGGAACACCATTGTTTAGGCATTGCTTTCTTTCAGACATATTTACTTTCCATGCATTGTACAGAAAGAATGTGAATAAATAAAGTTGCTGTTTTATTCTATCTTGTTTCTTGTGCATTTACTTTTATATTGCTTAGATACGCTTAGCGTATTTACTTCACAGTTGTTCCCTGATTAACAATCAGGAAAGGACTCAGAAGAGGCATCACGTGCTCACACGTGACCAGTGGTCACGTGTTGGCACGTGACGTTTAAAGCAGCAGCACAAAGCTCATTCAAGAGAAAGCTCCAGAAAAGGCATCACGTGCTCATACGTGACCAGTGGTCACGTGTTGGCACGTGACGGCTGAGCAGCGGCTAGAGAACAGAGTGCAGAAGAAGAGAAGCCCATTCCACGGGTCACGTGCCTACACGTGACCAGGGGTCACGTGGCCACACGTGACCGGCTTTAAAAGCCTTATTCTTTAACAAAATTAAATTCTGAGAAGAGATCATTCAAATCTTTCCAAAATAGAGAAGGATTATTTGGAACCGTTGGATTAAAAATCTAAAGGTGATTAAATATCACCAATTTATGGAAAAATCTTGAACTTGGAAAGATGCCCCCCCTAAATCTAACCGAGATAACAAAGGGATATCTTTGGATTTAAAATCCAATGGTGAATAAAATTCACTTAATAATCTAAAGGCCCAGATTAATGATAAATATAAATCAAATCTCTCAACATACAAATTAAATCTCTCAATGAGAGATTTACTAAGCAGATTGATTCTCTTCCTTCTCCTATAAATAGGAGCCAAGAAAAGAAGAGAGGGACTGTTTCCTGATTTAAAATCAGGAAAACCTACGGAGGAGGCATCACGTGTTAGCACGTGACCATCAGTCACATGTTAGCACGTGACCATCGGTCACGTGTTGGCACGTGACATCTAGAAGCAGCGGCACAAAGCACTTCCATTCCCTGATTAAAAGTCAAAAGAAGCTTCGGAAGAAGCATCACGTGCTAGTACGTGACCAGCGGTCACGTGTTGGCACGTGACGGCTGAGCAGCGGCCAAAGAACAGAGCGCAGAAGGAGGGGAAGCCCATTCCAGGGGGGTCACGTGCGCACACGTGACCGGCCTCAAGAGCCTTATTTCTATGACAGAATTAAATTCTGAGAAAAGATCTCTCAAGTCTTTCCGAAGTGGAAAAGATTATTTGGAACCGTTGGATTAAAGATCTAAGTGTCACGCCCCGCTTCCCAAAATACGGAAAACGAGGGATGACTAGGCCAGCCATGCTCCTACGGTCAAGGAATCATCCCGCCGTAGTCACACTTCGGCTTCTAGCGCTACATGGTAATCAATAAATAAGCACAGTATTAAAGGAATCACATCACTAATTTATTACATTGAAATTTCATTGTTCACAGATTACAGATAATAAGAACGATAACTAACCAAGTTCAATCTCACAATCTCTCTTATGGAAAGCAATAAATGAAGAAGGTACACCAAACTATAACTTCGTGAACTCAAAGGATAGATCCGTCTCCTGTGCTGGTCTTCCCGCGGAATCTGAGCATGCATACTCAGGTCGTCAGAGCGACACAAATAATAATATTATTATAATCAGATGAAACAGGTAAATGAGGTATTACTGGTATGAGAATAATGCAAGTAAACATTATGTCATAATATGATGCAGAATATGTTATGTGTCCCTATCGGTCTCTAGGTCATGTTTGAAATCACAGAGTGGAAGGAGGATCATGTTTAACAGGAGTCTCGTACATACCCGAGACAACGGCCCACATGCCCGGGACATAACCCTGTCAGCCGGATCGCTAGATCCTGTCCTACACGTATAAGTATCACAGTTCGAATGATCATCCTCTAAACACGGTCGCGCTAAATACGATACTCTTTCCACTTTGATTTCCCCTTTTTCCCCAGGTTACACTATTTAAGATATTGATCTAGTTGTGTACGAGTATACCAATGGCACGGTTTCATCACTGTCCACTGTATCAATCACTGTCACGAATATTCACTTTCCATTGGTGTACTCGTCACTCCTAAACCAATATCTATCACGCACGATAATGCAATGTCCACACGCACTAACACTGTGTATATGACAAGGGTATGATATATGTATTGTATGCTACCAATAAGCTCTGTAAGTTATGAATTAACATGCATGTCATGAACTAAAATAAATTGTACAAATTAATATGTTACGAATTCAGCAAAAATGATGTAAGTAAGATATATAGAACAATCAGTCAGTAATTCAACAAAATTTGTTTCAGTTCAATCGGAGTTTCGGTATTCAAGATATAACTGTTTCAGTTTAAGTGCTCGCGGCTGAAATTTCAATTTCAGAACTGAACGTCTGTTTCGCGACACGAATTGCGCCCAGTTGGGCTCAGGATTTAGCAATGTCACAGTTAAATGAAATTTAGTGTTTTCGATAAAGTATTCAACGCAATAGACGGATCCTCAATCACATCTGTACGTTGAAAGTTATACACAGTTCAATCTCAAATGTCATTTCAGAAAGTGTACTGGACAGCTTTACGTTCTGCCCTTTTAAAATAAGTTTAAAATAACAAACTGCGATGAATCGGAATGAAACCACTTGTTTTCTTTCACTAACAGGTATATATTATAACTACTGAAAGTTCCGTATCATGCGATTTCAGGAAACACGGGGACGCAGGACTTTAGACAGAACACACTAATCAGAAACGCTCTGGACTGCAGTCCAGAGTCGTGTTCCAATCCACTTATCTTCATGGTTTCAGAACAGAAAACATTAAAATTCTACATAGGGTTAAAGTTCGTCGAGTCGGCTTCGATTTAAGCCCTCGAACGCATTTTTCCAATATGTGTATGATTTATAGTGTTTTTATTCGTTTTCAGTTACGAGAGAATTCTAGTTTTGACGTCATGTTTGGGGGTATCGATTTTTGTTACAAACAATCGTGTTTTCCAGCGAATTTCACACAAGATATTCATCATTATAATGGCCAACATAAAATATTGATTTCCGTCAAATTAGACAATTATTTCTATTGGTAACTAACATCGAGCACTTAGGTCATGATACGTATAGGAAATCGGTAAGTTTGTAAACTACATGATCTAGGTGGGTAACACTATTATTATAGCATGAAGCAAGTAAATACTTGCCTGGAGAACGTTTCGGGGTCGTACGGCAGCAGTGTCGTCACTAACGCGCGATATACGCCACGTACCGGATTCTCGCGAGCCTAGATCGAAACACGGGTTTTACGTCGGGGTTTCCCGGAGTCGTCTTGCGTGCGCTGGAATCTTAGGGGTGCTCTGTGATTCGCCTGAGATGTGTTGGGGTTGCCGACGGTCGACGGCGTCCCTCCGGTGATGGGTACCGTGGAGTTAACAGTGAGGGAAAAACTTTTTTTTTTTTATTTTTTAAAAGGAAATTGGATTTTGGAATTGTGGAGAGGGGGTAGGTTGATCAGTGACTAGGAATTGTTGTGATGACGATGATGTTGAGGAGGTCTTAGGGAGATCGGCGACGTGGTGGGGGTTCACCGGCGTCGAGGGGTGTCGAGCTTGGTGCAGTGGGTCGGGTCTCGAGTTGGTGGGTGCTCGGGTGATGAAGGGAGGAGTCGTGGAGGGAGAAGGAGGGGGATTGAGTGGCTGTCGTCGACATGGGTCGAGCGACGAGGTGGGGTGATCGCCGGCGTGGAGGTGGCAATGGGTTTGAGAGAAATTTTGGGGTGCTCGGTGGATTTTTTTTTCCAAAAGAAAGAGAAGAGGGAGATGAGTTGGTGAGTGAGAGAGAGGTGAGGGCGATGGTTAAGAGAGAGGAGTGCTAGGGGGTAACGTCGCACGACGGGTGCGCGGGCGTGGGCGTGAGCGACGGCGGAGGAGGCGGGTCGCGCGCGTATGTTTGGGGTGTAGCCGTTGGGGAAAATTTTTGAAGGGGAAGAAGAACAGTAAGGGGTCGGCGAGCGGGCTTTGGACACGGGCTTGGGTTGATGGGAGTGGGCCGGGCTATGAAAGAAATTTCCTCAAAATAAAAAAATATAAATAGGATGCAGGTGAGGAAACGAGCCAGTTCACACTTGGGTTAGGGATTTATTTGAAATGTGATTGGGCTGAGGCCAGTGGGCTGAGAAATTTTTTTTGATTTATAAAAAAAAAACGTGGGCTGAGTAAGGAGTTTGGGCTGGGGACTTTTAATTGTTAAAGAAAAATTTTGGGCTGAGGGTTAAAATGAATTTAGGGATTTTCATTAAGGAATTGAGTGTGCTGGGTTGGTTTACGAATTTAATTTGTTAGTTTTAATTTGATTTTTAGGTTATAGGAAAATATGAATACTGGGATTCATCTACCACCTTCCACAGAATAATAGCGAGGGAAAGTAAACCTCTGGAATTCGGAAAATACAAGGAAAATTCTTATAGATGGAGGACGGGGATTTACACTAAGGGTGATTAAATATCACCAATTTAGGAAAAATATCAGACTTGGAAAGATTTCCTCTTAAATCTAACCGAAATAACAAAGAGATCTCTTTGGATTTAAAATCCAATGGTGAATAAAATTCACCTAATAATCCAAAGGTCCAGATGAATGATAAATATAAATCAAATCTCTCAATAAACAAATCAAATCTTTCAATGAAACATTCACTAAAACTGATTGATCCTCTTCCTTCTCCTATAAATAGGAGCCAAAGGAGAGAGTTTAAAGAAAAAAGGGAAAAAAGGGAGGGAGAGACCTATATACAGAGATACACAGAGAGAGAGAACTAGAGCTTTGAGATTTTGGGAAGAATTCGATCCTCTGCAAAAGAAAACCTTAGGTAAGAGGGGAGAGGCTTAAAAAGGAGAATTTAATTCTCAAAGAGTTTAACTCTTATACAAAAAGAAGAACTTAGTTATTTCTCTAGCAGAGGATCTGCAAAGTGCACATCTTCCCATGAATTGAGAATTTAATTCTCATTGGGTTGAGATCCTGCCATGCAGATCCAAAGCATAAAAGGGGAATGGAAGTTTGAGAATTTAATTCTCACAGAACTATAGGAATTCAATTCCTTTGAGATAAAATTAGGGTTCAACCCTATGTTATGGGAATTTAATTCCTTCAAAATGGACGGAACCAGGGTTTAACCCTAATTAAGAACTTAATTCTATTAAAAAAACAGGAATTTAATTCTATGATAGAATTTAGTTCTTCACATCTATGAGGAATTTAATTCTTACAGAAAAGAAATCAGGGTTTAACCCTATCTAAGAATATAATTCTTCAGGAGAAAACAGGAATTTAATTCCTCTAAAGTTTATTGTTAGGGTTTAACCCTATGAAGAATTTAATTCTTAAAAAGATAAACACATCTTCAAACAGGCAAAGAAGCAGGGTCACGTGCTACTACGTGACCCCTGAAAAGTTCCACAGAGAAGGGCTTTGAGGCAACGCCTCATGTGCCCCACGTGACCCCTTGGCAGAAGCTCTAACAGACAAACATTTAAATGCCCATCACGTGACAACACGTGATGCTCCAAAGTATGCAATACCTTTGGCAGAATAAAATGAATTAAGGGCGCTCTCACGTGCTACCACGTGGCCCCTCTTGCCTTAGTGTTTAACACTAAAGTTGAAATCTCTATATCCAGTGTTCAACACTGATTTTCTTGGTGTTTAAACACTAATTTGGAAAACTCTATTTACAGTGTTTAACACTGACTTTCTTAGTGTTGAACACCAACTTGGAAGACCCTATTTCCAGTGTTTAACACTGATCTGCCTTAGTGTTAAACACTAATTTGAAATCTCCATTGCCAGTGTTTAACACTGATTTGCTTTAGGGTATAAACACTAATTTGAAAGCCCTGTTGCTTAGTGTTTAACACTCATTTGAAAACTCTTTTCCCAGTGTTCAACACTGATTATCTTTTAGTGTTTGACACTAACTTGTCAATCTTTTCCCAGTATTCAACACTGTTGGTCTTTAGTGTTTAACACTAACTTTAGCCCAATTGGATCAGTTTCTAGAGGCAAAGCCTCTCCTTCAATGGACCAACAGAAAGCCAATATTCTAAACATGATTTGACTTAGCCCAAGCTGGCCATAAGTCCTCAATTCAGACTTAACTGAGCCAATGAGCTCATAATATAATTAATTGGTCTTGGTTCCAAATTGGGCCAAAGATTATTTAATCTACCTCGGTTTAAGGGTACATCTCTTCACTCCTTTGATACTTGGCGTTGTAATTCCTCAACGTCTTCAAAGAGGTGGCTGGTCCCGATGACCATACATTGACATCGGACTGTGGAGTCCTTAAATCCACGGACTATGAGGTCCTTAACCTTGACCGTGATGTCTTAAAACTAACGTTGGACTGTGGAGTCCTTAAATCCACGGACTACGGCGTCCTTAACCTTGACCGCAACGTCTTAAAACTAACATTGGACCGCAATGTCCTTAAATTATCTATGGACCGCAATGTCCTTAAACTACCAATGGACCACAATGTCATTAAACTACCTATCGACCGCAATGTCATTAAACTAAACAATAGGGCTCCCTTAATTGCTCTCTTGTTGGATCTAAACGATCCCGTTAAGTCGATCTTAGTCTAAAAACTAGACTGACGTATCCTTAACTGACGTTTAAGTTAATCTTAGTCTCAAACGAGGCTAACGTATCCTTAAACCCAAACCCCCAAACCCAAATCTAAGATAATACGGATTTGGACTAGTCTACGCCCTACGGGCGACGACATAACTCAGTCTCCGTATACAATCCACGGGCAACCAAACACAAAACAAACACACACGACACGAAGTAACCACATGGAGAAGGAGAAAGTTGTTACTGCGATGCGGTAGCGTAATTAACTGCAGGGGCTTGTGCTTGCAGGGAAGAACGTCCCCACAATCAAAACCCCCTCAAGCGAGGGAGAATCTGACGAAGTCTGCTACATCGGACGCATCCGTTTAAACCTTCGATATATGGCGCCATAAATCAGCTTGGCACCTTCGGAGAGGTAGACGGATAGCACCAATTAGCATCTGCCCCGAATCTCAGGCAAGACGTCATGTCCTGGCCGCCATTCGGAGGGGAACAGATTCTGGCACGCCCGGTGGGTCTTTTTCCTCTTTCCACTCCACACTTCGTGTGTCGTGTTCGCGAACCAAACACGGTTCGCTAAGGGTTGCCCATGGGTTTCAAGGTACTAAGATTTAGCGTTTTGCTTATTGTAGAAAGCAAAGAATCAATGGCTTCCACTTGTGCGAAATGCTCCAACTGCAACTGCAACCGGCCCTCCGCCTCGCCAGGAGGTATAGCCTACGGGCCCCAAGCTGCTTCGCTGTTCACAATACCCGTGGAACAGGTCACTCAAGCCACCACCGGGTTGTTTTTCAGGACCATGCTCCCGCCAACAAGCTTCATCGCTCCTGTGCTGACACCGGAAGCTCCCAAGAAGTCGGTCTTTGATCGGCTTACACCTACCACGGTCCCTCTCAACGGGTCGCCCAACATCGGCGCCTCGGTCTTCTCCAGACTGGGCCAGAACTCCTGTGGACCCGCAATGGGGCCTACTATCCCAGGGAAGGCTGCTCCTAAGAAAATAACCAGTCCTGCTCCTGAGGTTGTTAAGGCGGCTTCTCCTGCTCAAAAGTCGGTCTTTACAAGATTAACTGTTCCAGCTCCCGCTCCTGCTACCCAAAGGACATCGGTCTTTAACAGGCTGACGCCAGCAGCGACCCCCCACCTACACAGGGGGCAAGACGAGGCTATCGCCCTCACCGAGCCGATTCCATCAGCACGACACGCTCGACGTCGTTACTGGCGCCGAGTGAGGAAGGCCGGAGGCAACTCCCCTTCTGGGCTAACTCCTCCAGCCCCGACGACAGAAGTTAATGCTGTTGTTCCAACTAAGAACAGCTTTGAGATGCTGAATAAGGTGCGTAGGAATTCTCCTATCGCGGCGCTAAAGAGGTCTCCCCCTCCGCTGAAAAAGGCCGCGGAAATAAAGCCAGAACAGCCCCAATCTGCTCAACGGCTGTCTTCCAAAATCTATAAAGTCTGGCGGCAGACCCGAGACTCGGTGATCGATCCAAATTTCTCCCGCCAGCACAAGAAGCTGAAAATTCAACAGGAAGTCAGTCATCACGCTAAGCCACGAAAAGCTGTCTGGGTGCCCACCTCAACGGTCCCCTCAATTTCCACTGCTCATAAAAAAAGGAGGCCGGAGAAGATCCCCGGGCCGGCGACGAGAGCTAAAGGCGCTGAGCCCAGACACCCTAAGTCTGGGGGCATGATGGTCCATACTGTATACATGGCGTCGGGGAAGGAAGATAGCCGTGCGTCTACAGGGCATAGACCGCTCACACGGTCGGTGACCAAAGCTCAGGAGCAACATCAGGAGCTCCAAGAAATGATGACCGCGATGGCCGCACTTACTGGGCCGAAAGAAAGCCCCGAAGCGTCATCTGATCAACGCCAGAAGGAAGAAACTGACGCTGAGTTCCTTCGTAGGAATTTAGAGAAGAAGGATAAAGAGGCTGCTGAACAAGCAGCCAATATACAACGAATGGCCCTTCTGTTCCAGGACATGGTGGGTATGATGATCCAACAGGAACCCCCTACTGAAGATCCTCCAATCATTCTTGAAGACGACAGGGGAGAAACGTCAAATCCCCCACCCGCTCTGTCAATGGCTAAGGAGGAGACAATCTCTAAGGCTGGCCTAGACGAATACATAGCCCAACAGATACGCGTTCACCAGGCGACTGAGGCAGCTGGTCAAGTTATCAGGACAGGAAGACCATATCCGGGCTGGTATGATCAGATCAAATACCTGTCGGGCTACACAATACCAAAATTCCATGTCTATAAGGGGACAGGTAATCCCCATCAGAATGTGGCCCAGTTCAGGGCGTTTTGTGGCAACACTGGTGGCGATGATAAACTGTTGCTTCGCCGGTTCGTGGGGAGCTTATCAGAAACGGCGTTCGAATGGTATTCAGAACTCCCGAACAATTCCATCAAGACGTTCGCTGAAATGGAATTGCTATTCACTCAGCGATTCGCAAGCGCCAGCGAACGCACTCCAATAACAGCATTAATTAATGCCAGGGTGAAACCAGGCGAAACGTGGGTCCAGTACGCTATACGCTGGCGAAATTTATGGTCGAAGTGCGAACAACGCATTGAGGAAGCGCCCGTAGTGGGCATGTTCGTGGGAACCCTAGAACCTCATGCAACTATCTCCCAGTTCATGATGTTCTTTAAGCTAACCACGTTCCAGGCTTTGATCGATAAGTTGGCCCAGATGGATCAGATGGGTCACAGACCGTCTCCCCCGAAGCCAGAGCCTCGGAGCGACAAGGGTAAAGGGAAGGCAACCTTCGTCGCGAATGCTCAGCAGCAGCCCAGTGCCCCAAAGCTGGCGGATCAACTAGAAGAAAGACGGCGGTATTATAATGAGAAGATGAAGCGTCCCTACTCGTTCCCGCGGGACAAAACGAAACGGTTATTCGAGCTGGCCGTACGCAATAGGCTTATAAACTTGCCAAATCCGAGGCGACCGCCGCAACCCACTGAGGTGAATAACCCCAATTAATGCCCTTACCATCAAACGGTAAGCCACCCGATTGAGGATTGCTTCGTCTTCAAAGGATGGATTGAGGATCAATACCTCCAGGGAAAGTTTGCGCTGTCCGAAAAGTGGAAGGTGAACCCGCTACAGCCGCATACTCCTAAGAAAGCGGACACACCGGGGGCAAACTGTTCTTTCATTGAGGAAGCTCCATGGGAAGTCGTGCTATTAGCTAAAACCAGAAGGATGCTGAGTGATCTTCATGCGTGCCCAGCAGTCGAATGGGAGAACCCGCTTGAACATCAAATCATCGAAGGGATGCTGAAGCCGCGTCCAACTACAAAGAGCGGTGGTGATGGCCCAAGTACTCACACCCAACCGTCAGAATCTTTGAAGAAAAAGAAGAAGAAGTTTAAGAAGCCCGTGAAGCTTGGCAACGAGCGCACAGACTTACAGAAACAGATTGACGCGCTGGAGGAATATAACCAGAAAGCACAAACTCCCATCACACTCTAAGAGTTCCTCAACCACATCTTTCAAGAGGAAGATGAGAGGGAGAGTTCGTCGGATGAATCTGAGGGATACGTGGCAAGTTGTAATGTGATCTCCCACTCGTTTACCGATGATGAAAAAACTCCTGGCACTAAGAAACTGGGGGCGGAGCCTGAACCGGAGCTTGTGTGGCCAACAGACGAAATGATCGACGCCTTTCTAGACGAGATTCGTTTGAAAAGTAAAGCCGACCAGGAGCGTGAGATGGCTGCATCGGAAGGAGCCAAACGCAAGCGGCTAAACGAAAGAGTCAAAGCACTCCCACCAGATCAAAAGACACCCGATGTGGATAAAAACATGTTGAAGATGAGGAAAAGGTTTGCCAAAGCCATGTCGATGGGAATGAAGCTACCACCCTCGGAAGGAAACACGCCCAATGGGGCGGAGAGGCACCCTAATTATTGTTCATATCATCGGAAGATTTCATACTCTATGGAGGAGTGCGACGCTTTCAGGATATGGAGGCAAGGGTATGTTGCTTACCGGCAACATTTTAAGCGCATGAAACGCAGAACTCATCGGGAGCAGGGAAGAACTACCGATGGGCATAAAAGAACTACCGGCAACTGTCGCACGGTTAATGCCGGAGGATCACAGGTTCTCACCTTTGGGAGCGACTCTGAGGAGGAAATGGCTCTGGGCCCTCTCTTTAAGGAATCCGTCTTAGGGAAGAAGGAAGAACCGGAGGCCTGCGAAAACATTCAGCTGCGCAATCGCACACTCCCGGAAAAGAATCTCGGACCCGCAAATAGAAAAGATAAGGGAAAGGAAAAAGTCACTGAGGATATCACCTTAGATGACCAAGTCATGAAAGAGCTGACTGCCAAGAACCCTCCCAGGAAGGGTAAGGTGGACTACAACATCCTAGCGCACCTAAGGAAGCTACCTTCTCAGCTCAGCATTCTCGACGCCCTCCTACTATCAAAGGAAGCGAGAGATTCATTAATTAAGGCGTTACAAGAACCCGAGCAATTCCAAGCCTTTCTCGCCACAGAAAGGATGAAGGATGAACTGGAAGAAGTGCGCACGACCGACATCACTTTTGGTGACGAAGACCTTCTCCTCGGGACGTGCGACCACAGCCGTCCCCTATACGTCTCCGGATATTGCCACGATATCAAGATAGGAAAAATTCTGGTTGATAATGGATCCTCCGTCAATCTCCTTAATGTTCGGGTGTTGAAGGAAATCTGCATGAGCGTGCAGCATCTCGCTCGTGACAAAATTACCATCTCCAGTTTCGATTCCCAGTCATCACGGACTCTCGGATCTGTGATACTAACATTACGCTTCGGACTGCTCGTCACGGACATCAAGTTTCACGTCATTGACGCCAAGACCTGCTACAACGCCTTGCTCGGCCGTCCTTGGTTACACGAGTACAACATCATCCCTTCTACACAGCATCAGTGTATGAAGTATTTTAAGGATGGTTTCGAGTATACCGTAACAGGTGAGCTGAACCCATTCTTCATGAACGAAGTCCGCAAGTACGAAGATGCAAAGTACTTTTGCCAGATTTTGAGGATACAGAAAGGTGTCGCAAGCCGGAGAACAAAGCCGCCGCCACCATCCTTGTTTTTGGAAGCGATACCGAAGAAGAAGAAGAGATAGTTTATGCTGGTCCGTCTCGACGTAACAACCCGGGACCGTTCGCCCCCATGTTGATCTTCGGAAGTGACTCGGAAGATGAGGTTAATGCCGTGTTCTCCAGTCGGCCGTCAATACAAGCATCCCCTGGCGATGATCAGAGTTTGCAAATCACCATGGTGCCGCGGGAACACTACAAAGACCTTGACGCGCTTGAAGTTTACAATGTGCAGGACCTGCAGGCATTTTACGTCCCTCCCAGGCGAAAGGGTGAAAAGGCGATCCTGTTCTATCGATCCTCGGAAACAAGAGTGGAGAAAGAGATCTGGCATGGCGCGGATTCTGCACTTGACAAACTTCAACCCATCCGTTTGCCCAGATACTACACAGACGGGTTGAAAAGACTATTGAAGCGCCAAGGGGTACCCTTAAAACAGACTATCCGACAAGCTCGATTCTATAACAGGATTTGGGATGTTCCTGGGACCCAGCGCAAATTGCCCAACGGGAGAATGAAAACGCTCGGGCTTGGATACATGAGAGCCGGGAAACGGGAACGGGTCCACGGTAGTTACGCCATATATAATTTCGATGAAGAAGAGGACACCCTGTCGGGAGATGCTAACCCCTCGTCAAAAGTAGATCCTGCGAGTGAAGTGCCGAGTCCGTCGTTTGAAGAACGAATGGACAAGCTTATCAGGAAAGCAGGTCAAAAAGCTCGAGATGACCATAGTCGCGAAATGGAAATCTACGAGAAAGCCAAGACGCAACGTCTGCTTCAACAGGCTGCAAAAGACGAAGATGCTCCTCCCTGTCGACCCATCGCGCAAAGGGCCCGACGCAGAGGTAGAAATAAGTCAAAAGGCGGAAAAAGGAGCCGACAGCAACGATGCAGGATTAAAGAGTCATGTGATCAGGTATTGCGCGGTCCGGACTTGTCCCTCATGAAAAAGATGGGTCGGGCGTATTCCTTCCTTCAAGAAAAGACACGAAAGATACTTGACCTCGCTTCAAAACATCGAATGATTACACTTCCGAAGTCTAAACACCCTGAGCAAGCTAATGAGGTCTTTCATCCGGGCTATTGCTCTTATCACCGAGCCATAGGACACCCTATCGAAGACTGCTTCACCTTCAAGAACTGGGTCGAAGATCAGTATCAGCTCGGCAAGTTCGCTCTATCTGACAGCTGGAGGGTAACCCCGCCGCAGAAGCATGAACCCAAAGCCACGAGAGCAGAATCAGATTCACATCGGTCTTGGAAACGAGCTCGTACTTGTCGCATGATAACGATATCAAAGGAAGAGCCCGAGAATATTAATGACTTTCCCTGGTGCTTCGAAAACAATGATGATGAGGTGATCTTAGAGTTTCCACCGGCGCCAAAAGAGCTGGAAGATGGGATACACACTACTGCAGATAACCTCAAGAAGATTGAGTTGGGAACGACGAACGACCCATGACCGACGTTCGTCAGCGAGTTGCTATCTGAAGAAAGGGTGGCCGAGTTAAAAGACGTGCTTATGCAACATAGAGATTGCTTCGCATGGAATTATTCTGAAATGCCAGGACTAGATCCAGAAGTTGCTGTGCATAAACTGGCGATATCCCCGGACGTTAAGCCAGTCAAACAGGAGCCGAGAAGAATACGACTCGAGCTTGAGATGAGCATCAACGCGGAAGTCAAGAAGCTGATCGACTCTGGGTTTATCCAAGAGGTTCAATACCCTGACTGGGTCGCCAACATCGTCCCGGTAATGAAGAAAAATGGGACAGTGCGCATATGCGTGGACTTCCGAGATCTCAATAAAGCCTGCCCGAAGGACGATTTCCCAGTGTCAGTCACCGAACTGATGATAGACAATACGTCCACTCATGAAGTTTTCTCTTTCATGGACGGTTCATCAGGATACAATCAGATAAAGATGCACACCGAAGACCAGAAGCACACCGCTTTCCGGACTCCTTTGGGTATATTTGGCTACAAAGTTATGCCTTTTGGTTTAAAGAACGCCGGCGCCACCTATCAGAGGGCCATGACAAAGATCTTCGATGGTTTTATACACGAGATCATCGAATGCTATATCGATGACCTCATAGTGAAAAGCATGTCATACGAAGAGCACTTAGAACATCTGAAGACCGTATTTCAACGCCTTCGGCAATACAATTTGAAGATGAATCCCCTCAAATGTGCATTCGGAGTTTCCTCGGGTAAATTCCTGGGATTCATCATCCGACACCGAGGTATCGAAATAGATCCATCTAAGATCAAGGCGATCATGGAAATGCCTCCGCTAAGAACTCTCAAACAGTTGCGGTCTCTCCAAGGGAAGCTCGCGTACATCCGACGGTTTATCGCCAACCTGTCAGGCAAGTGCCACCCTTACAGTCACCTGATGAAGAAAGGAACCCCATTCGTCTGAGATCCCAAATGCCAAGGCGCGCTAGACGAGATCAAGCAATACTTGCAGAACCCGCCGGTTTTAGCTGCTCCAGTAAAGGGAAAGCCTCTTATTCTTTATACAACAGCCCTCGAAGGTTCCTTGGGCGCATTATGGACACAAGAGAACGATCAAGGGAAGGAGAGAGCGCTCTACTATCTGAGTCGAGTCCTACTGGGGGCAGAAAGCAACTACTCCCCTATTGAAAAACATTGCCTGGAGTTAATCTTCGCGATAACAAAGCTCAAGCACTATGCGTTGGCGCATGAGGTCCGTCTCATTTCGAAAGCGGACCCTCTTAAATATTTAATGTCAAAAGCTATATTAACGGGACGACTCGCTAAATGGGCCCTGCTCTTGATGGAGTTCTCGATAACTTATCAACCTCTCAAGGCAGTGAAAGGCCAGGCCATCGCCGACTTCCTCGCTGAGCATCCAGTACTGGCCGACTCTCCTTTGAATTGCGAACTGCCAGATGAACACGCGTTTGATGCGATCGATGGCGGTAATATCCAATGGGAGCTGTATTTCGATGGAGCATCTTCCGTGAAGAAGCGCAAACAAAGCACCCCTATAATCAAATCAGGGGTGGGTCTTATCTTCGTAACTCCACAGGGAGGGATAATGCGCTTCGCTTTCTCCTTAACAGAGCCGAGGACGAATAATGAAGCCGAGTACGAAGCTTTGATAGCAGGCCTCGAGATCGCCATCGACATGGGAATTGAAAACCTCCTCATATACGGAGATTCCCAACTGGTCGTTAGTCAAGTAAACGGCGACTACCAGACATGCAAGCCAGAGCTGGTGAAGTACGGCGAGAAAGTGCAGCAACTGTTGACCCAAATCCCCTCCTACACCTTGGAAAGCATACCGCGTGCCGAAAATAGCAAAGCGGATGCATTAGCCAAGCTAGCTAAAGAACTAGCTGATGAGAACCTCGATGATGTAAGAATCGTGGTACAAAGCCGTCGGGTTCTTGCTCCGGCAAAAATATCTCCGGAATCGTCCGAGGAAAGGGAAGCGACCGAGCAGAAGGCCATGCGAATAAAAGACCCAGAAACGGCCGAAGATTGGAGAGAAGTCTTCATAGATTACTTCAAATGTCGTCGAACGTTCGAAGATGCGTCCTCAAGACATCAGCTTATGAAACGAGCTCTGTCTTTCGCCCTCGTCAACGATACTCTGTATAAAAGGTCGTTCGATTCTTTGTGGTTGAGATGCTTGGGACCTGTCGAAGCGAAAAGGGTCGTTCAGGAAGTTCATAACGGACTCTGCGGTTCTCACCAAGCGGGCCCAAAGATGAAGTTAAAGATCAAACGAATGGGTTATTATTGGCCCACAATGATCCAGGACTGCCTCGAGTATGCGAAGCAATGCCACTCATGCCAAATTCATGGGGACTTCATCCACTAGCATCCAAATCCACTTCATCCAACGGTGGCTAGCTGACCATTCGAAATGTGGGGAACTGACATAATCGGCCCCATCGAACCAGCATCATCCAGGGGACATCGTTTTATCCTGGCGACGACTGATTACTTCTCTAAATGGGCAGAAGCAGTACTGTTAAGGGAAGTGAAGACGGAAAATATTCTCCATTTCTTCAAGACGCACGTCATTTATCGGTTTGGAACTCCGCAATGGATTATTTCTGATAACGGACCAGCCTACAGAAGTCACAAGATTAGCCGCTTTGCGCAACAGCATAATATAGACTGGAGGTATTCCTCGGTTTATCATCCGCGAGCCAACGGTCTAGCCGAGGCCTTCAACAAGACCTTGACGAAGATCATGAAGAAACGGTGTCCCAAAATAAGAAGGAATGGCATGAGAAACTGCAGGAGGCTCTCTGGGCATACCGAACTACGTTCAAAACGGCCACGAACACAACGCCATACGCGTTGGTGTTTGGTACAGAAGCAGTACTCCCCCTCGAGATAGAGTTACCCTCTCTACGAGTAGCAATCCACTACGAGCTAACAGATGAAGAAAATGCTTACCTTCGGCTTGAGGAGCTTGATGCCCTTGATGAAACCCGGCTCATAGCGCAACAAAACCTGGAAGCTTACAAAGCAAAGATGATGCGCTCATACGAAAGGTTGACCAGGCCGAGGACGTTCCGCCAAGGCGAACTCGTGCTAATTTTCAAAAGACCTATGATCCACAATCGCGCCAAGCGGGGAAAATTCGAGCCAAACTTTGAAGGCCCGTACATCATAGACAAGGTTTACCAGGGTGGAGCGTATCTACTCATGGATATGCACGGTGAAAGGCCTTTCAGGCCAGTGAACGGTCGCTTCCTCAAGAAATACTACGCTTAACGGGTCAAGGTCTAAGTCAATGATAGATGACGACGACTATGTCCGCTCGCTATCTTCCTAAGCCCGAACTCTAGGTAGTAACCAGCATCCTTAGCAACGGACCGAAACGTCCTTAAACTAACGGCGGACCGAAACGTCTTTAAACTAACGGCGGACCGAAACGTCCTTAAACTAATGGCGGACCGAAACGTCCTTAAACTAACGACGGACCGAAACGTCCTTAAACTAACAATGGACCACTATGTCCTAAAGCTAGCCGTTGACCGAGACGTCGATAAACTACGGTGGATTGCAATACCTCAAAGCCGATAAAAATAATAATAATAATAATAAAAGAATAAAAAAAAACGGTATGTCCATAAGCAAAATGGGCACGGATGAAAACCCGAAAGGGCTCCGTGAGTAAAAACAGCAGGGCTACCGGCGAGTGTTTGTGAAAACCCGAAAGGGCGCAACCTCGTTAAAGGACACTTGCAGGGTCCTCACGATCTTGTAAGGAGAAACCACCCGCGTGAGATCCTTACGACTCACAGGGGAGCAACACACTTAGGAGTCCTCACGATTCCTAGGGAGAAATTACACTTGCGAGATCCTCACGACTCGTAAGGAGAACTCTCTTATGGGACCCTCACGGCTCATAAGATTTAAAAGTCTTAAGTTACAGAGACCTAAACCTGTTCTTAAGCAAACCTCCCACAACCTTCGATATTGCCCTACAAGTGGCTCAATACTGACCCTTATATACAATCCACGGGCGCGAATAAACATTTCCCCAGCAAAGTCCCACCCGTGACTAGGGATATGTCCATATGGTAAGCAACCCTTGTAAGTCCTCTCGACTTATAAGGAGAAAACCTTTTTGTAAGATCCTTACGACTTGCAAGAGGACACGCACTTAGGAATCCTCACGATTCCTAAGGAGAAAATACACCTGCAAGATCCTCACGACTTGTAGGGAGAAGTACATTCGCGAGACCCTTACGGCTCATGAAGTTAAAAGCCTTAGTCGGCAGGACCCTAACTCTGTTTACTAAGCCACCTTTGTTCAACATCGACAGAGGCAAATGATGATTCGCTCCTGGCAATATCCCAGTTGTAGCGATGCTGATGCTGAAATCGGTGTCTAATCCCAAGCTTGCGGCGAAAAGCCAGCAAGCCACACATGCATACGAAATAGCCGAAATGATAGGGCAACTTGCAATAAAAAGCAGCAAGTAAAAATGTATGCATAAAATATAGCCGAAATGGTTGGGCAACTTGCAATAAAAAGCAGCAAGTAAAAATGTATGCATAAAAAAATAGCCGAAATGGTTGGGCAACTCACAATAAAAAACAGCGAGTAAAAATAAAACAAATAGCTGAAATGATTGGGCACCGCGAAAAATAGCCGAAATGATGGGGCAATCGCGACCTTCGCGATGTAAAAGCTGAAATGATAGAGCATTGCGGAAAAAGAAATAAAACAAAAAATGAAATTTATGCCCTACAGGTGATATTACATCAATCCCTGTATACAATCTAGGGGCGCAAACAAAGAAGGAATCGCACTCCTCCTCTCCCAGGTTTCATCAGAAGAAAAAGACAAAGCTCGATGAGTCACAGATAGCCTAGAGACTATCTCGACGTTCGTCTCACTGCAGCAGACACAATATCAAGCAAAGCGGAACATCGGCAATTCCAGTTCCATGACTCGACGGCGCACAGATGACCGAGAGTCGAATCCCAACTCCGTGAAATATGGATACAATCAACAAAATTCCTGGTTACGTGGAACGCGGATAACGTCACTCTTTGACCCCGTGGAAAACATCCAGAGCGGATCCTGGTCCTCGCAGAACACGGCAGTGAACCCGTGTGAAGCATCCAGAGCGGAGCCTAGTCCTCGCCTAGCACGGCAATGAACCCGTGTGAAGCATCTAGTGCAAAATTCCTGGTTACGTGGAACGCGGATAACGTCACTCTTTGACCCCATGGAAAACATCCAGAGCGGATCCTGGTCCTCGCAGAACACGGCAGTGAACCCGTGTGAAGCATCCAGAGTGGAGCCTAGTCCTCGCCGAGCATGGTAGTGAACCCGTGTGAAGCATCTAGTGCAAAATTCCTGGTTACGTGGAACGCGGATAACGTCACTCTTTGACCCCGTGGAAAACATCCAGAGCGGATCCTGGTCCTCGCAGAGCACGGCAGTGAACCCGTGTGAAGCATCCAGAGCGGAGCCTAGTCCTCGCCGAGCACGGCAGTGAACCCGTGTGAAGCATCTAGTGCAAAATTCCTGGTTACGTGGAACGCGGATAACGTCACTCTTTGACCCCGTGGAAAACATCCAGAGTGGATCCTGGTCCTCGCAGAACACGGCAGTGAACCCGTGTGAAGCATCCAGAGCGGAGCCTAGTCCTCGCCGAGCACGGCAGTGAACCCATGTGAAGCATCTAGTGAAAAATTCCTGGTTACGTGGAACGCGGATAACGCCACTCTTTGACCCCGTGGAAAACATCCAGAGCGGATCCTGGTCCTCGCAGAGCACGGCAGTGAACCCGTGTGAAGCATCCAGAGCGGAGCCTAGTCCTCGCCGAACACGGCAGTGAACCCATGTGAAGCATCTAGTGCAAAATTCCTGGTTACGTGGAACGCGGATAACGTCACTCTTTGACCCCGTGGAAAACGTCCAGAGCGGATCCGGTCCTCGCAGAGCACGGCAGTGAACCCGTGTGAAGCATCTAGTGCAAAATACCTGGTTACGTGGAACGCGGATAACGTCACTCTTTGACCCCGTGGAAAACATCCAGAGCGGATCCTGGTCCTCGCAGAGCACGGCAGTGAACCCGTGTGAAGCATCCAGAGCGGAGCCTAGTCCTCGCCGAGTACGGCAGTGAACCCATGTGAAGCATCTAGTGCAAAATTCCTGGTTACGTGGAACGCGGATAACGTCACTCTTTGACCCCGTGGAAAACATCCAGAGCGGATCCTGGTCCTCACAGAGCACGGCAGTGAACCCGTGTGAAGCATCCAGAGCGGAGCCTAGTCCTCGCCGAGCATGGCAGTGAACCCGTGTGAAGCATCTAGTGCAAAATTCCTGGTCACGTGGAATGTGGATAACGTCACTCTTTGACCCCGCGGAAAGCGCCCAGAGCGGAGCCTGGTCCTCGCCAAGCACGGCAGTGAACCCGTGTGAAGCATCCAGAGCAAACATCGGACTGTGGAGTCCTTAAAATCCACGGACTATGATGTCTCTAACCTCGACCGTAATGTCTTAAAACTAACGATCAACCAGTCTAATTCTGTACTGATTCCACCTTGGTTTAAGGATACATCTCTTCGCTCCTTTGATACCTGGCGTTGTAATTCCTCAACGTCTTCAAAGAGGTGACGGGTCCCTGCAACCAAACATCGGACTGTGGAGTCCTTAAATCCACGGACTATAGGGTCCTTAACCTTGACCGTGACGTCTTAAAACTAACGTCGGACTGTGGAGTCCTTAAATCCACAGACTATGAGGTCCTTAACCTTGACCGTGATATCTTAAAACTAACATCGGACTGTGGAGTCCTTAAATCCACGGACTATGAGGTTCTTAACCTTGACCGTGACTTCTTAAAAATAACATCGGACTGTGGAGTCCCTAAATCCGCGGACTATGAGGTCCTTAACCTTAACCGCGATGTCTTTAAACTATGATACCCTAGAGAACATCCCAAAGCGACCCTTGACCCCGTGAAATACGGATAAGGGCGACCTCACTCAGCACTTGTGGGTCCTCACGACCCGCAAGGAAGAAAACTCTCTTGCGAGATCCTTACGACTCCCAAGGGAAAACCCGCTTAAGAATCCTCATGATTCTTAAGGAGAAGTTACACCTACGGGATCCTCTCGACCTGTAGGGAGAAAAACTCTTTATGAGACCACCATGGCTCATAAAGCTCAAAAGCCTTAGGAGGCAGATCTTAACCCTGAATCCTAAGCCATCGCTACCCTGCAAAGAGATCAAGATAGACTGTCCGCAGAACACATTCAATAAAAAGGGGACACACCATTGAGAAGAAAATATGTCTTTATTCATACACCAAAATGAGTACAGAGTACAATTCATGAAAGAACAAAAAGAAAATACTCTCATTCAGGAGTATGTACAAAAAGGAGAGGAAAGATACAAGTTTTTCAAGCTGGCGGGCGATTTAGTAATTTCGCTAGCTCATCCTGCTTTTGTTGGGTCACGGCTTCATTATTCAGGATCGCTAGAAGACGAGCCTCCGCCTGAGCCTGCTGGGCCTGATACGAAGCAAGCTAGCTTTCAAGCACTTTCTCGGTGGCCTTATGAGCCTCGACCCTTTCGCGAGTGAACGTGGCAGCTTTATCAAGAGTCACCACCTCCCTGATAGACTCTTGAAGCACCCGCCAGAGTTCGTATGCTTTGTTGGCCTTGGCAGTAAGATTAGCTTGAAGCTCACTCAGCGCTTTAGAAGCCAGCTCCCTCTCCGAGAATTTACGGCCGAGCCTCTTCCTGCACGATGTCATGTTTGCCGCGCACCGCGCTATCAGCCCCCGCAAGTCCGCCTTTGCAGCCATGGCCTCCGAGGAAAGACGGGAACATTCAAGTGCATGCAAGCAAGCCTCCACCTGCCGACAGAACTCCACCCAGACTCGCACCACCTCTTCGCTATGGTAGGTGGCAAGAAAAGGAAGAGAACCGTTAGCCTTGGCAGCAAATGCTTCAGCTGTGGTTGCGCTGCCAGCACGAAGCTCCTCGATCAAAGACGACAGGGAGACAAGGCTTAATTGGGCCAAGCGTTCTGAAGCTCTCAAAGCATAAGGGCCGGGAGGCATGGCGACACGCGATTCCAACGCTATTGGAGCTGGCAAGGCTGTTCAGAGTTGAAAAATGTTAGTAAGACTCTTAAGCAAAGGAACAGTGAGGCTATACCGAAATGTCACTTACCTACGGTCATGCAAGTAGGAGCTGAAGGTTCCCCTGGCCCTTCGAGGACCTCGACCTCATCATCGGCCTCCAAAACTGTAGAGAACATCAATGTCAATACGCAAAATAACAACGATGCTATGAGAAGTGATGAACAACACTCACCTTGTCCAGATGAGAGGACGATGCGTTGAGGAGATATCGCCTGCGGAGCGGCCATTTCCAAAAGACGCTGGAAGGATTGTCGAGGAGACAGATCGACAATGGAGGCCGCCAGTCCGCATAATTCTGAAAAGACAAAAGAGTTCAGGTAACAGAAAGATTACTAGCTCAAAACGTGGAAGGTTACCTTCGACACTCCTCCCATTCTGAGCTGGGGGGATAGCAGCTTCAACGGCCTCTGCTGTGACCTCAGGCTCCAACAAAGGGAGGGTAGTCCCGACTATCTCCATCTCAGCCTCTGGGCCGCCTTCGGGTAGAGTCGTTGGGGCGGCGACCACCGAGGGAACCTCTCCCAAAGGAGCGAGTACCCTGGAATTAAGAGCCACCACCGGAGGTTCTATTGCGAGAGGAATGGCATTGTCGGCCCCATCCGCATCGAGTAAGGCTACATCAGGAATGTCAACGGGCTCTAGCTGCAGCAAGCCAGTGGGGATCTCTCCCATCGCCGAAGACTCTGCACAAGTCGCACAAAAATAAGGAGACATATATACAGGCATAAGCAATCTGAAGAACTGCAAAGAAATATAAAAACATACCAATGCGCAGGGAAGCCTTCAATATGGCTTCTTCAAGCTGATGCTCCTTCTCAAGGAGGCGTGCTCGCCGTGGTTCGAGGGTAGACTCATGGCCGCCGGTCCACAAGGAAAGCGTGTCCGCAGCATCCTCCGAAGCGGCCTGTTTCAGGGCCCTTTCTCCCCATTCCTCCAAAGGGCCAATAAACCGCCGCCGAATCCATGAAGGGTCCTCATAAAAGATTACGGCAGGATGGGGCTTCTTCGGAACCCTGACGTTCTGGGACTCATCTTGGGAACGTCTTATAGTCTCAGCCAATTGTGCGGCCTCCTTAGCAGCCGAACCCGAGAAAAGAAGACCAGCGTCCGACTCTTGCACGGCCAGCGACTCATCTGGAAGTATGGGCTCCGACTCCATTAAAGAATCAAGTAGGTTGGTGGCCACCCTCTTCCGCCTCTTAGATCCAGAACTGGCTGCCGAAGACGACCGTTTCTTTCCTCGCGGAGCCTTGGTGCGGCGGCAACCCATGTCGCCTTCAACACCATCGTCCCTATTACCCTCGCTTGGTGTCACCACCGAGGATGACACCGCCGTTGTCGATGCCACGGGGGGCAGTGTTGCCGTAGGCGGTGGTGCTGCTACTGGGGCCCGTCTACCCCACGATCGGGTACCTAGGGGCATACCAGCTGTTGGAGTAAGGTCCACCCCTGACTCCCCCGGAATGAGCGCTGCGCCAATCTCCCTCAGAGGGAAGCGGACCGGATCTCGCGGTCGCAGCATAGCTCCCGTGGCCGGAACCTGAGGAGGGGCATTATGACCGAGAAGCACCCTTCTTTCCTCAAGAATAATCGGGCTGACTCGATGGAGATACCAACCCGTGAACGATCCTACGCACCGGGGCATGTGCTCAGCTTCAGGGACCATGAAGTGGGAGCCGGTGTTCAACCTCACGAAATGATGTGCGGCATCGCGAACGGCATCAAGTGAAGGGACTGGCGCAACTATGAAAGCCTCAAAGGGAACGCCCTGGTCGTATCCAATCTGTCGAGCGAAGCGATGCGGATTGTACCGCATGAAAAGAGCTGCACTGTCCTGGCGGAATACCAAATAGCCTGGTCTAATGGTATACAAGTGCACGGCCTCCCAGGGCCTCAGAGAGGGTACATTGTCTTTTGACTGGTCCCAGAGTTGTTGAACTGGACCTGAAGGAGAAGACAGGACCTGATCATTAAAAACCAGCCCGCCAGCAGTAGAGTAAGGAGAAATCAGCACCCGAATAGCCCCGAATTGAGTCGGGTCGGCGGCAGAAGCATCCACCAAACGCATAAGTCGTGGGAAGGGGTAGGCGTCGTAAAATGCGGGCCTCTGATGCATAGCGAAAGCCCCCAGCACGTGCATTTCGACCCAGGACGTGAAATAATGAAGCGAAAAGTTTACTACATCCACGCCGGGAGTAGAGGTATTAGCCGCGGTGCCCAACCCGTGATAAAGGTGCGCCAAATCCGGGATGTCGATGGCCAACCGCGTCCCCTCAGCGATACAATAAGCCGGGTAGATAACTGAAGCTCTCATAAAGCGACGATGCATGGGAATGACAAACCAACTGAGCCAGACACTAACAAACCCCACGAAGAACGGCTCCTCATCCATGCCGGGAGCGGCAATAGATTCAAAAGACATCGACGACATAATGGGGATGTAGTACTGTGGGAGATCCGATTCAGTGGTCGGCAGCTTCTTCGGACCAAACCCAAAGGCGTCCTTGATGTTCGCGAACTTCGGAGCTGTCTTCGACAAAACGTCCTCGCGAAGGAAGCAAGCAATGAAGCTCTTAAAAGTAACACCCTGCTCCTCAGATTCGGTGAACAATCGGTCGAAGATACCTAGCGCCTTGATCAAACTGGGATGCTTGTGGCGGACGGCATTCTCAGCAGACAGGCCGTCAACCGGAGCAGGCTCGGGCTCAAAGATGTACTCGTCAGAAGGCAGCAACTCCTCATACAGACTACCCCTGACTGGAAACCCCGAGATGTCACAGAATTCCGCCAGAGAGATCGAGACCTCGCGGTCCCCTAAAAGGAAAGTGTTGGTGGGGAGGTTCTACTGGTTCAAGAACGCCTTAACCCACCAGACATGCGGGGATTGGTAGTGAAAGAGCGACGCATATATCGCCTGGTAAAGCCCGACCTTTTGCAGCCGCGCGCGATGGGCGGACAGGATGTAGCGAGCCCAAAGAAGGTACCCCGTAGGATGTCGAGGGGTGAGCCCTATCGTGTAGATTTGTCCCCATGGTTGGGCCTCACCCTGGCAAATACGCCGCCCCAGGATGTCTATAGCCGGGATTAGATGGTTCGGGATACCGGTCGTCGAAGGCTCAAGCCGTCCCGTCGGAGTCCAATTTGGCATCTCCACAGCGAAAACCGTCCTCGGAGGGTCCATCGGCAAGAACGGGAAAGTAGGCTCTGTTGGTATTGCGCAGAGGAAACTCCGGCGACCCCGGATAATATGTCTGTACCAAGTTCCCCATAGAAACAAGTTGGTACAGTTCGGGTCATGAGCCCGGATCATCGCCATCGCTTCCTCGTCAGATGGTGATTGAGGAAAAGCGGCCTCCGAGCGAGTGAAGGGAAAGCACGGAATAGAAGCCATTGCACCTGAAATCGAATAAAAAAATGTGTCAAAAGCAAAGCAGCAATATATATGCGTGCATGAACATGAAGACAGTTGAAGAAAGCAACGGCAGACTATTTTTATGGGACCATCGGCTACAAAACACGTGGGCCCTACAGAATCAGGATGACGACTCGTTAATAATGAGACCAAGCATTTGTAACAAGACAAAGGGGATATCCTCATTAAATAAGAAGTGGGTTTCAAGTGGCCCTGCACATCCCCTAGAAGACAAATCTACCTTGGACTTTACAACGAATCAAACATGATCAAGGGAATTAAATTCCTACAGAAGACATCATTGCAAGCTTCTGCTTCATTAATTACAGAAGGACAACCTAGGGCAAAGAGACCTTAAGAAGCCTCCATGCGAAGAAACTGAGTTCTTCATAGGAATTAAATTCCTTATTGAGAAAAGGGAATTAAATTCCCAGAAACATTTTTGGGATGGAATTAAATTCCATGGATTTGAACCGCTATCATCATCTCCCTAAAAGATCAGATGAACCCTAAGAGGTTTACAGTTTGAAAATTAGATGGGCCTCTGTTCTCGTAGATGAACTTGAAAAAGGGGTTCGTGTTAAAAAGGGTAAAACCCCTAATGTGGATTTAAAATCCAGAGAGTTCTTTTAAAATGAGGGTGCTTCGTTCGTTCAAGAGCATTACCTGAAGAAAAGAGTCTTTTTTGAACAGAGTTAAACTCTGAAAATGTTTCAAGGCAGAGAACGAAGCTCTGGAAGAGAGAATTAAATTCTCAGAAAAAAGTATGCAGGGAGGAAGATGAACAAAGTGGAGGCTCTTCTGAAAGGGCATGGGCATTTATAGGATGGATGGAAAACGTTTTATCTACCCTACCCCCAAGGCAAATCCGACGGTCACAAAAGTGACAGCGTTGCACTCACGTGCAGACACGTGAGAACAACGCTGTGGGGGAATTTGTTTCCTGATTTAAAATCAGGAAAACCTACGGAGGAGGCATCACGTGTTAGCACGTGTCCATCGGTCACGTGTTGGCACGTGACATCTAGAAGCAGCGGCACAAAGCACTTCCATTCCCTGATTAAAAGTCAAAAGAAGCTCCGGAAGAAGCATCACGTGCGAGCACGTGACCAGCGGTCACGTGTTGGCACGTGACGGCTGAGCAGCAGCCAAAGAACAGAGCGCAGAAGGAGGGGAAGCCCATTCCAGGGGGGGTCACGTGCGCACACGTGACCAACGGTCACGTGGCCACACGTGACCGGCCTCAAGAGCCTTATTTCTATGACAGAATTAAATTCTGAGAAAAGATCTCTCAAGTCTTTCCGAAGTGGAAAAGATTATTTGGAACCGTTGGATTAAAGATCTAAGGGGGATTAAATATCACCAATTTAGGAAAAATATCAGACTTGGAAAGATTTCCTCGTAAATCTAACCGAAATAACAAAGAGATCTCTTTGGATTTAAAATCCAATGGTGAATAAAATTCACCTAATAATCCAAAGGTCCATATGAATGATAAATATAAATCAAATCTCTCAATAAACAAATCAAATCTTTCAATGAAAGATTCACTAAAACTGATTGATCCTCTTCCTTCTCCTATAAATAGGAGCTAAAGGAGAGAGTTTAAAGAAAAAAAGGAAAAAAGGGAGAGAGAGACCTATATACAGAGATACACACAGAGAAAGAACTAGAGCTTTGAGATTTTGGGAAGAATTCGATCCTCTGCAAAAGAAAACCTTAGGTAAGAGGGGAGAGGCTTAAAAAGGAGAATTTAATTCTCAAAGAGTTTAACTCTTATACAAAAAGAAGAACTTAGTTCTTTCTCTAGCAGAGGATCTGCAAAGTGCACATCTCCCCACGAATTGAGAATTTAATTCTCATTGGGTTGAGATCCTGCCATGCAGATCCAAAGCATAAAAGGGGAATGGAAGTTTGAGAATTTAATTCTCACAGAACTATAGGAATTCAATTCCTTTGAGATAAAATTAGGGTTCAACCCTATGATTATAGGAATTTAATTTCTTCAAAATGGACAGAACCAGGGTATAACCCTAATTAAGAACTTACTTCTATTAAAATAACATGAATTTAATTCTATGATAGAATTTAGTTCTTCACATCTATGAGGAATTTAATTCTTATAGGAAAGAAATCAGGGTTTAACCTTATCTAAGAATATAATCCTTCAGGAGAAAACAGGAATTTAATTCCTCTAAAGTTTATTGTTCGGGTTTAGCCCTATGAAGAATTTAATTCTTAAAAAGATAAACACATCTTCAAACAGGCAAAGAGGCAGGGCCATGTGCTACCACGCGACCCCTGAAAAGTTCCACAGAGAAGGGCTTTGAGGCAACGCCTCACGTGCCCCACGTGACCCCTTAGCAGAAGCTCTAACAGACAAACGTTTAAATGCCTATCACGTGACAGCACGTGATGCTCCCAAGTATGCAATACTTTTGGCATAATAAAATGAATTGAGGGCGCTCTCACGTGCTACCACGTGGCCCCTCTTTTCTTAGTGTTTAATACTAAATTTGAAACCTCTACATCCAGTGTTCAACACTGATTTTCTTAGTGTTTAAACACTAATTTGGAAGACTCTATTTACAGTGTTTAACACTGACTTTCTTAGTGTTGAACACCAACTTGGAAGACCCTGTTTCCAGTGTTTAACACTGATTTGCCTTAGTGTTAAACACTAATTTGAAATCTCCATTGCCAGTGTTTAACACTGATTTGCTTTAGGGTATAAACACTAATTTGAAAGCCCTGTTGCTTAGTGTTTAACACTCATTTGAAAACTCTTTTCCCAGTGTTCAACACTGATTATCTTTTAGTGTTTGACACTAACTTGTCAATATTTTCCCAGTATTCAATACTGTTGGTCTTTAGTGTTTAACACTAACTTTAGCCCAATTGGATCAGTTTCTAGAGGCAAAGCCTCTCCTTCAATGGACCAACAGAAAGCCAATATTCTAAACATGATTGCACTTAGCCCAAGCTGGCCATAAGTCCTCAATTCAGACTTAACTGAGCCAATGGGCTCATAATATAATTAATTGGTCTTGGTTCCAAATTGGGCCAAAGATTATTTAATCTACCTCGGTTAAGGGTACATCTCTTCACTCCTTTGATACTTGGCGTTGTAATTCCTCAACATTTTCAAAGAGGTGGTGGGTCCCGATGACCATACATTGACATCGGACTGTGGAGTCCTTAAATCCACGGACTATGAGGTCCTTAACCTTGACCGTGATGTCTTAAAACTAACATTGGACTGTGGAGTCCTTAAATCCACGGACTACGACGTCCTTAACCTTGACCGCAACGTCTTAAAACTAACATTGGACCGCAATGTCCTTAAACTACCTATGGACCGCAATGTCCTTAAACTACCAATGGACCGCAATGTCCTTAAACTACCTATCGACCACAATGTCATTAAACTAAAAAATAGGGCTCCCTTAATTGCTCTCTTGTTGGATCTAAACGATCTCGTTAAGTCGATCTTAATCTAAAAACTAGACTGACGTATCCTTAACTGACGTTTAAGTCGATCTTAGTCTCAAACGAGGCTAACGTATCCTTAAACCCAAACCCCCAAACCCAAATCTAAGATAATACGGATTTGGACTAGTCCACGCCCTACGGGTGACGACATAACTCAGTCTCCGTATACAATCCACGGGCAACCAAACACAAAACAAACAAACACGACACGAAGTAACCACATGGAGAAGGAGAAAGTTGTTACCGCGATGCGGTAGCGTAATTAACTGCAGGGGCTTGCGCCTGCAGGGAAGAGCGTCCCCACAATCAAAAACCCCTCAAGCGAGGGGGAATCTGACGAAGTCTGCTACATCGGACGCATCTGTTTAAACCTTCGATATATGGCGCCATAAATCAGCTTG